>JAVLUX010000033.1:25185000-26418750 GCA_032164185.1 Moxostoma hubbsi | reverse complement strand
GCGAAAGTAAACTGGTCATTATTGCCGACAAAGAACCGTATATGCAACAAAAACATCAGTAAGGTCTGTAGTTCTTTGCATGTGACCAATACCCAAAAAATTGGTCACATTTATTGAAGCTTCTTATATGATCATTAGCCCTACATACATTCATGTTGGCGCTAGTGAGGATTTGCTGTTCTCAGCCAAACCAGTCGATGAATAGCACCACAGGCCACATTATATCCATAAAGAGCAGCGCCTGGGGCAATAATGCAAGATCATTCATTAGAAAGGCAATAGACAAATGGAAACACCTCTCTAAAGGACATTTATCATCTCGATATATAAAGCTATTGATACAAATATCTATTAGGTAGTTTTTTAAACTTAGCACATTTTTTTGCCTTGCACAACTTGAGAGCTTCCTTGCGCTGACTGAAATGTAGACATTTGCCCTTTTTGAATGCATGTATATTGAAGAAACAGGCAAGTCTTTCACCTTCTGTCTCTTGCAGACAGTCCAGTTTTTCTAAAGGAGCAGCTGCACCTGGCTGCTGGTTTCCATGACTGCTGCTCTTCACCCCTACACGGGGTCAGATGCAGGTGGCCTACCTGGACAAAACAACCATTGAGAAGAATCACAGTCATACACATCTCTTTTAGATATGTCAAGATGGTTCTTTACAACCCATATGTGATCCCTAAGAAACATCAGACATGTTTAAGTATAGCGTGACACTGAAAATGTGTTTGATAGTCCATTACTTGGAATTCCTGGAATTATGTAATGACCTGAGACACACTCCCCCTTCCCCACAACCATTGAGAATATGTGGTATAAGTGAGAAATTAGGTAGTTGTGTGCTTCCGACTCTTAATCAATGTGTGTGTGTGTGTCTAACCGGACAGATCCCCTTTTACATCATGAGACAAATCATGAGACATAATGAGACATTGTAGGAGAAGAATAGCGAGGCCTGTTAATAAAGCTCAGCATATTAGAGACAAACACTGTACTGTTATGCAATAGGCCTGTATGCTCCTTTATGTAATACCCAATCACCATTCATTTGGAAACAGCTACGAGACACATAAAACAAAACAAAAAAAAGAAAGATCTCACCTCAGGAGAAGAATTCTCTTTTATGTTTACTTCTGTTGAATCTCATGGCACAGTTGTCCTACTGTAGGTTATCTACAGACTCAAAGCAGGTTTGTAATCTGATTGTTGTAAGGCCCTTTTCTCCAGAGTGTGAGCCAGGGCTCTGAGCCTTGTCTATATTGCATTGAACCTGTGACCTAACAACCAACCAATTAGTGGAGGGAATATGTATTATAAGTATTATAAATGCACTTTCATTGATTATTTCTAACTTTGAATGCTATTTATATCAAAAATGTATTTGATTTATTGATCATTAATGTTGGCATTAAAGTGCACTGTTGATTTGAGTGTATGCTGATGGTTTATGAAATGCGCATGGAAATGTTATAATGGCCATGTACACACTGCAGCTAAATGTGGTTGCAACTCCTGTTTGCTTAATCCTGTACTGTATACAAAAAGTTTGTTATTAATGGCAGTGACTTTTAGCTGCCTTGTCAGGCAGAAAATAGCTACCAGAATGCATTGCCACTGTAAAACATTAAGCTAAAACATGCAATGATAAAAGCATTAACAATCAAGTTACAGTACATATAATACATTGTCATTCACCATCCATCCATCCATCGTCAACCGCTTATCCTGTGTACAGGGTCACGGGGGGCTGGAGCCTATCCCAGCTAACATTGGGCAAAAGGCAGGGTACACCCTGGACAGGTCGCCAGTCCATCGCAGGGCCACACATACACTCACACTCACATCCACACCTAGGGCAATTTTTTTTTTGGAGACATCAATTAACCTAGCCTGCATGTCTTTGGATGGTGGGAGGAAGCCGGAGCACCCGGAGCGAACCCACACAGACACGGGGAGAACATGCAAACTCCACACAGAAAGGCCAGGGCAACCGGGGTTTGAACCCACGACCTTCTTGCTGTGAGGCGACAGTGCTAACCGCTGCACCACCGTGCCACCCTGTCATTCACCAATATTTTCAAATTAACCCTAGAATGCTAAAAGGGGGATAAATTGACCAGAAGTGGTCTGAAGTTTTGAAGATTTTATCAATAAAATATTTATTTTCATTATCTTCCATGGAAGCTTAAAAAACATTGTTTGTGACCCTCACCAATGACATTTGTCTATCACTACCCCAAGAATGCATAAAGGGGGTCAAAATTATCCATATGCATTTTCTATGGAATTTTTATTTCACAATTTCTTTATTTTTTTTTCTGTTTTTTTTTTTAATAAGTTGTTTCAGCTTTTTAAAATTTATTGCAGATACATTTTGAAGCACTGACCTTCAGATTTATATTATAAATCAGCTTTTTTAACTTTTTAGAAAATATATATGATTTTGAAGTATAGACATTCAAACATTCTAAATCAGCTAGGAAGCAAACTGTTATCAATTTAACTATTGGAAAAATATGCTTGCATATACAGCAGAGGCTTTGAAAATATTCAATGAGACACTCATAATGGCTTTGGAGTCAAAATCAGAGTACTCAAGATGACGATCCAGAATACACACCAGGTTGTGCAGGTCACTGTGACAAAGTACTGTGAAGTTGTTTGGTGTTTTAATGAGAAGCAGATGAGGATTAGAACATTCCAGTAGAGAAAGGAGTCTGCACTACTAGATGTTCTGAATGTGTTTGTGACAAAGGATCAGAAAAGAGTCAGTTCAGGAAAATTTGGAATTATTTTAAGAATAATGAATTTTATCTTTTAATTTTAAAACAATCAAAGTGAACAAATGAACATGAATTAGATATTTAAAACCGTTGTGAACGATCTAATTCTTAAATTCTTAAAGATAAAGTTAAGATTTAGGTTTCTTGGAAGAAATTCAATAAAAACCAATATGGGTCTTTTTGACCCTCTATGCATTTGTGTAGGTTTTTTGGGTCATGAATTCTAGGGTTAACTTCCACAGAAGAATTGTGGGGAAATATTTTTAGGGTACCATATCTGGATTGGTAGCTTGTGATTCTGAGTATAACATAAAAAAAGCGAAATCATACATATAAATATCAAAGTGTGATATCAACTCTGGTTTTAATAAGTTACAAGTGTGTATTGTCACATGTACCTGTTCATACACTTCAGGGAAGGTAAGACATCTTGAAAATTCTGTTTAGAAGAATCAAAATCACTTAAAATTCAGTTAGATACATGGGTCCCATTTACAAAAGACACTAATTAAGACTTAGTCTGGACTAGATAGCAAATTAAATACATTCCCATTGAAAACGCTATTTACGCCAGTGCTAATTTGTGTTGGAGAACCAGCCAGTGGACTCTCATAAATGAAGGCACTTACTTTAGCTTGATTTGCAAGTTATAGGTATACTGACATTTCAGAAATTGGCTAACTTTATCTGGACTACCAGAAAACTTTGGACACTGTTACAATAGTATATAAAAACACATATATACTGGAGTCAAAATGTATCTCTGAGAGCTCTCTGTTAGCAAACCAATGAACAATAATTCCATAATACAAACATTTCCTGTGTAAAAAAATTATAAACAAAACACATGAATAAAACATGTCTGCACATGTCTGCACAGGTCAGATTCCATCTGTCTGTAGTTCTTGAATAACAAAAGTAACACTATATGTAAATCAACATTTCAGTAGCAAGAAATATGTGGTTCCATTAAGTCTAATAAGTGCATTTTATGATTATAATAAAGTGACAATACTCAAAACTGTAACAGCTTGGTCGATTTGGTTTTGTTGTGTAAAACATAAAATACATAAATATAAAGAATACATTAAAAAAAGGAATGTGAAGTGAATATTTTCTGCACCGTAAAAAAGAATTTGTTAAAATAATGACTGTTTTCAAGCAGGTTTCACAGTCAAACAGATCTGCCCCAAACTCATGCCATTGGTTTAGCCAATGTTGCATTGTTGGACTAATCAGGATGCTCAAACAAACAGAGCAATGTTTTCATGGCACCACAGAGCCACTGTGTTTACACTTTTAAGAGGAATCAACCTATGAATGGCTTCCTTATAGTTGTCTCTACATATAAAGCTGGAATTGGATAAAGTATTTCAATATAAAAACATTTCCCCTTTAAGGAAAGCCATATACAGCATGAATGAAATTGCACAGTGGCAGTGATATTGTTTTGTCCTTGCATTGGTGCATAAGTTATGTGATAAACTAAAAAAACATAATTGAGGTGCATACTGTGTAAATTCCTGTCCAAGGGTTTGCTTGATTATTACAAACAACATATGCAGAATATATTAATATAAAGATATATCCTATATAACGCTTCCTTGGGATCTCTTCGCAGTTATGGAAACATAAATATCCACCTAAGCAAGTGTACAAGACCAGATCTCAGACAAAATGTGCCTCCCTATGTTCAAGATCCTGCATACGCCGAGACCGAAGTCTCTGGTATACGGGTTTGGTCTCACTTTGCACGAGTTCGTCCGAACTGGAGCTGGGAGACTGGGGGACTGGCCATGTATTCTGGGCTTCAGGCTCTTGAGAAGGTTCTGGGTCCAGATTAGGCTCATCAACTGAGACTTCCACGCCGAACCCTTCCTCTTCCTCTTCCTCATCATCATTCTCCTCTTCCTCCTCAGTGCTGTTAGCTATTGCTCTGCTAGTCTTTAGCTCAACCTCTGTTGTTTTTGTTTTGCTTCCTGGAGGTTTGTAAAACGTTCCAGGAGGAGGTTGCAGAGTCCTTGGTGGCCTGAAAGCCGTGGGAACAGGGCAGTACTCACTAACATTTCCTTCCCTGCATAAAGTTCGTCCAGGCCTAACAGCAACTGTGTAGGGTTTGTTAACATGGATGGTGTTTGTGGTTTTGGAGTGTTCCGAGAAAGACGATGAAGTAACAGAAGAGAGAATGTTGGCATCACTGGATCCGGAGTCAACGGAAGAACTGTCCGTGATCACAAAAGTCTTAGGTGTGATGTCATGATGCTTATACTGCTTGTCCCACGTTCTTCGCAGTGTCTGTGTATCGATGTAGGACTTTCTATAACGATTGGCTGCTCTGGACTTGGGTTTCTCCTCTTCAGATAACACCTCGATGACGGGATCACGACTGTGATTGTCTTCCTGCTCTACGGAGTTCTTCACGTTACACTCGTCCACCTTGGCTAGGCTGAGGAGCTGCTCAGCTGGCATGCTGATTGGTCGAGAGCCCAGCTTTGATCTCAGAGGACGCAGCTGGACTCTGGAGACATGGTTGCGGCGAGTGAGGCCAGGCGAGTTCCGCATTTCAGGGACTCTTGTTGACAGGAGCCTGTTGAGGTCTTCTGCATCAACATCTCCAACTGTTTGGAAAAATGAAGAGTCAGAGAAGTAGAAACTAGATGTTTTTGAAATTAGTATATTTATCAGCTTGTTAGCCAAGGAAACCACTACTGACCTGCTGCAAAATTTTTGTCAGACCTTATTTTCCCCTCTTTCAGTTCATCCACAAGGTGTATGGAGGGTATTACAGAGGAATGTCTTTTATACGCCCTAGCCTTTGGCTGTTTTGAGACAGTGAAAAAAAAACAATATTAGAATGTCTATTGTTCTAGAACAGCACAAATTATACTAGTCTTATTTAACTCATTTTAATTTAAATCATTTTAGACTCAAACTAAGAGGACTTTTTGAATTTGGTAAAAAAAAAAAATTATTTGTGCAATTTTAAGGATTTGGTTTGAACTGTGCCTACCCTGCTGGAAAAACCATGTCATACCAACTTAAACTAATCAAGATGGTTTTTGGAACATGTTGGCTGGTTTGTTGGTAGTCCAATGTGGTCTAACAGCTATAACCTGCTTGATCAAGATGGTCTACCTGGTCAAAAACAGGTCAACCACCTGGTAGTCGAGCTAGCCAACAATCTAGAGCAGTTTGGACCGTCAAAAGGTACTAATGACCAAAAATGACCAGCTTAGACTGAATTTTCTAGCAGGTAAATATTTAACTGACATTGTCACTGACATTCACTGTTAAGAGTATTTCCCAAAGACAGATACAATCTGGAAATACCAGGAAATGTTTTATTTGTAATTTCCAGGCCTGGCAAAGTCATTCACTGCAATAAAGATGAGTAATTTGCTTTTAATTAATCTTTTATCAATTTCCAGTCGTTTTAGTAGTGTTGACTATAAATTCTCCTCCCTGCCCAGTAGGTGGCAATATGCACAAAGAATGTGAATAGCCAAAAACAAAAGAAGATCTCTTAGAAGAGCACTTACAAGAGATTTATAGTAAAAAAAAATAAAAATAAATTAAATATTGACCTGTTTCTCACCCACACCTATTATATCTCTTCTGAAGACATCAGTTTAACTACTGGAGCCGTATGGATTACTTTTATGCTTTCTTTATATGCTTTTTGAGCTTCTAAGTTTTGGACCCTGTTAAATTGCATTTTATGGACCTACAGATCTGAGATAGTCTTTAAAAAATCTTATTTTGTGTACAGCAGAAGAAAGAAAGTCATACTCATATAAATGACATGATGGGTGAGTAAATTATGAGAGAATTTTCATTTTGGTGAGAACTAATGCTTTAACTTAATCACCAATAAACAGCAACAAACTCCCTCACCTCTTTAATGCCCACCAGGGACTTTGAATGTCGGCTAAGCAGTTGTTCCTTCTCCTGAGAGGTGAAGTGTGATTTGATGGGGAGTGGCGAGCTCTCTCCCACAGGGGAGGAGGGTGGAAGAGGACTCAGTGGAGTATCAAAGATCATCTCATAATGGCGGATCAAGAGCTCCACAATCAGGGCTTGGTAAGGGTAGTCCACCAGAGAGGAAAGAGAGACCTCTGCATCAGCCTGTCGGGGTTTGATCAACGTGGGGCCAAAAATTATACCCAGATTACTGGCGGTCATCTTGTTCTCATCAGCCCTTCCTGACACTCTGTTAGAAAGACAAAAAGTGATTACAAACCACAAAGAGGCACAAAAGAATCTGTTATCATTATTGTTTCTCTGCTATTGACATGACACAGCATTTAAAGTGATCTTAGTGAGAAAATTCTGCCATCATTTACACATTCTCATGTTGTTCCAAACTCATATGTCTATTTGTTCTGTGTAATTCACAAGGAGATGTTAGGAAGAGTCACCATTCACTGTCATTACTTTCTTTTGACATGCAATGAAAGTGAATGCTGTTTAAAGGAAGACATATTCATACAGGTTTGGTGCAACATGAAGGCGAGAAAATTACTAAATAATTTTCATTTTTGGTAAACTATCCCTTTAAATGATCAAATCTCATAACAGCCTTCGATAATAATTTTTGTTTGTATCTGTGTGAGAGCCAAACACCTATGCAAATGCTGAATGAGGAACTGCAAGGTTTTGTAGTGGGCTGGAGGCAGCTGACGCAGCAGGTCTTTAATTTTGAAGAGGACCCGGTTGAGCTCCACGCTGATCTGCGGGCAGTCGGAGATGGCTCTTCCTCTTGATGCCTCTACTTCATCGACAATGATACTCTGACTCTCTTTGGCCAAACCGATGAAGTCGTTATAGTAACGGAACAAAATGAGGGGCTCCGGCAGCTGAAGGGTTTAAAATTATAATTTTATTATAAAAGAAAAATACATCATTATATAATATATATATTTATATATATATATATATATATATATATATATATATATATATATATATATATATATATATATATATATATATATAGCTTTATTTTATTTCAGTTTATATTTTTTAAATAAATAACATTTCTTCACATTTTGGGCAAAGCATGGCTTATAATCAAATATTTAATTTATAATTAACATTACAATTATTAGTAGTAGCAGCAGCAGAAGTAGTAGTAGTAGTAGTAATAATTGTTTTATTTTAATTTATTCCTTTTTTATTTTTATATAAATGTTTAGTAATGATAATAGTTAATAATATATTTAATACATTTAATACATATTTTTTACATAATAGTGTATTAATTTTTTTATGTATTAGAGTTTCATTTTAATATAATTTTTTTTATAATTTTAATAATTAAATGCATTTATTAATTTATTCAGTAGCATTCCAAAAATTACTATCAAAATTTTGATAGATACCTGGCGAAGGTAGAGTTTCAGGACATTGCTGATATCGTGAGGATAAAGTTCTGAAAGCTCCACCAGGTCTTTGCCATTCTCAAAAGCCTGACAAAGCTTCTCTACTCTTGATTTGGCCCCATTAACACGGTAGATTCCCTAGAAAAAAAAACCTAGTTCAGTGTTGCTCAAAACTAACGGTTTATGTCCTCCAGGAAATATCTAAGACGCAGAGAAGAAGTACACACCTTGATGTTCAAAGCCCTGTTTTCAATCTCTGAGGTGCACTTTTTGATAATAAAGGGGATCCCATCAGTGCTGTTCTTGGCAGCTTGAGCAAAGTCAATAGCAAACAGATGCAGTTTTCCTTGTAGCTTCTTATGCCCACACTGGATGGCTAGAGTCTCCAAACACTTCTTATGACAAGCAAGCGAACACTAAAAATAACATCGAGTTTAAGATTAGAATATAGAATTAAATAGTTCATTAAATCCACATCATGCAAAGCCACACCTTATTATCCACCTTAAAGACAACATGAAATGGTATTCGCAACAAATTTAACTTAAATAATATGCCGAATGACAGCATTTTTAGCAGGAAATATTATAATGTAAGATGGGACTTTAATCTGGCACTGGCTGGATTTGAAAGGAATGAAACATTTTGAGTTGTGATATTATTTTTTAATTTTATTTAACACATGCATGATTTTTAAAAACTCACCTCCTCGCATTCAGCACCGTGAAATACCACGAGACTATCACACTCCCTGCATTTTGACGGGGCTCTAAGCTTTCGTAGCTTGTGCGTCTGAGCCGCTTTAGACATCTGCGTGTTCCGGAAGGGTCCGGGAGAGCTGGCTGCCTCTGTTACCATCTCACTCAGACCTGGCGAGAGACAAGAAGAGCCCGAAAACAATGTTTACAGTCGTTATCTTTCATGTGTGCACATTTAGACCTTCCCAAAAGACTTTGAAAAATGTTTCCAGTGGACAGTCAACATGCTTATACAACATTCTACGCATTGCTTGCAGGTTCTAGTAAAAAAAAATGTGTGCAATGTCAAACAGCTTTGGAGCATGTTATGGAAAAATTTACATAATGCACAAAAGCTCACCATTATCGAAAGGAGACGTTGGTTCTCTCTCATCTAGGTCATCTGCTGAAGACATAGTGCCTGTGGATGGAGTCCTAGGAAGCCTTCTCTTAAAGTCACCTGGATCAAGGCGGAAAAGTCTTATTAGTTGACTTTAGTTTGATATCTGTTGCATATTTTTCATTTTTACAATTTTTAAAACAAATTCTTACAAAACATTCAAATGATTTTGCTAAATCATCCACAGCTGTATACGAGAATGTGCATAAAGTGAAAAATGACTGTTAGCAATACATTGCAATATGGTATGCAGACGGAGCTGTGACTGGTCTGTTTACCACAACTATGCCATGCATGCTCGTGACCTGTCAATCAAGTGTGTTTGCTTGCCTCAAGGGAGTGATTATTATAGTGTCTGTAACTGTAAAGACTATTACTCTTACTGCATGTGTTGCAGTATGACACATGTGGTTTGTTGTACCTGGGCTTGCTGTTGGGGAGTCCATTGAGCGAGATTCACTGCTTCCTCCGGCGCTCTCAGAGTCACTGCACATGCCTCCACCACTGCTGGCTCTCCAGGCACGGAATGGACCCTGGGCCCTAAGCGCTATCAAACACACAGATGCAAAGAGGACATTCAGAAATGCTTGGGCTCAATCATGGTGTGGATAGTCATAACATTGTCGACTTGTGTCGGAATATGGTTCACTTTTAAGACATTTATCTACCAAGTGTATTGTACATAATACATAGTGATTTCTAACATTATCAAATGTATGGGTGTTTCTTCAACTTTGGGCATTTTCAAGTCCCTGTGGATGATATACTTTAGAAGGCCTCGGGGAAGACCCAGGACTAGGTGGAGAGATTACATCTTCACACTGGCCTGGGAATGCCTCGGCGTCCCCCAGTCAGAGCTGGTTAATGTGGCTCGGGATAGGGAAGTTTGGGGCCCCCTGCTGCCCCCGCGACTTGACTTCGGATAAGCGGTTGAAGATGGATGGATGGAGATTTACACATTTTTTCTTTTTGTTCTATGAAGGTAAAATTAAAACGGACTTTTTAACAGGCCATCCTCATTTATTTTTTGGTACTTTTTAAATGTCTGTTATTTAAATATTTTATTGTTTTAGCCTTGTCCTAGACCCAGACTCTCAATAAAAAACGAATGTCTCACAGTTTTGGTATAATTTACACTAAACAATTTTGCCCCTAATAAGGTTTTCTCAAAGTTTTTTTATTTGTTTTCAAAGTCAACAAAAGTGTCAGTGAAGAGTATACTTCATTTGAAAAAATTATGTTAGAAGAAAACAAATACAATTCAAGTTAAATATCACCTGTGAGCAGTGTTGGGTGTAATTGGATTACAAAGTAATTATTTACAGGCACAAAAAGTAGTGTAACTCATTACATTTTAAATTCTTGTAATCAGATTCAGGTTCTTAATGTTTTAAGAACATTACTTGGGTTACAAATATTTCTAAAAAAATAATATTTATGTATAATATAATTTAAATGTGAATTAAAATGTTCATATATACATCTATTTACGTTTCTGTGACAGTTGAAGTGTGTGCAACAATGAACAATTATTTTGAATTTGTTGAGGAAAAACAGAAAAATGTTTGTGACAAGTGCTTTAGAAAGTAAAGTAATTAGTAATGTTATAAAAATATAATCAGATTCCTTTACTGGTTACTTCCAGGGTTTCCGTTGTCCGGTAATTACCGGACATTGGCCGGGAAAAAAATGAAATGTCCGAATAAATTAAATCTCTCCGGTCAAATTGTCCGATTAAAATTGCCTAATAATCCCGCCTCCCTAACACAATCTGAATTTGAGAATAAGCCTAAAATGTATCCAGAGTGGACCAAGCTCGCCAAGATAGCCTGTGTAATCCCGGTCTCGAGTGTTCCTGCAGAGAGGGAGTTCTCGCTGCAGAATCGGATCAAGACGAAGCAGCGAAGTCGCCTTGCAGAGAACAAGGTTACGCGGCTTATGCGCATTGCAAGTTGTGGAGAGACACTGGGAAGTTTTGATTTTAAGTCGGCAGCTGCACAATTCAGCACTGCAAAACAGCGTAAAAAGTAGCCTAAAATGACGCGAGACAATGTTATAGGCCGTCATTTGTTTGTTCCAGTTCATTTGACAAGGAGTCATTTCACGGTGGCCAATTTAAATGTTACCAGCTAAATGAGACATACTGAGAGTGTATAATTAAGTTCACTTGAGTAAAAACAATAGGCTACTATTCAGATATTTTATGTGGGGAAGAGGGATTGGTTTGTTAAACAATGAATGTGAAACGCCAATCGGACGTTCATGTTTTTTTTCCGTCTATTTGAAAGTTAGGCTAATAAACATGTTGCATTCTATACGGCCTGATTATGTCATTTTTTAAGTTACATAGCCTGCCTCCAGTTTTCCTCAACTTGACTAATTAAGAGGCGATATTTGACCGGCATATCATCAAAATGTCCGTAAAACGAAACCTCTGCCGGTCACTTTGACCGGCACCATTTTTTTCTAGCGGAAACTCTGGTTACTTCATTGAAAAAGTAACCAGTAAAATAATCTAATTATAATTTTAGAGAAGTAGTTAGTAATTTGTAGTGCCTTACTTCTTGTGTGTAATTTAACCAACACTGCTTGGAAGCAGAATATTTCCATGGGCGTCAGGCTGAAATTTAGCAAAAGTGAAGTGTGAAAATAGTATTTGTGTTTTTTTAGGATAAATAAAATGCTATCTATGAAATTAGACTTAAGACAAAGGTGTCGGCCATTGTACAACCCCAATTCTGAAAAAAGTTGGGACAGTATGAAAAATGCTATTAAAAATAAAAATGTGTGATTTGTAAATTATATTCAAAACTTTGCTATATTGAAAGTGGTGCTGAATGGCAGAATATGTTGCTCCAAATTTTGTACATATCTGTCTGTATTCATGTGTTCTCACAGATGTGCAAGTTACCCATGTAATGGGCACTGACACACCCCTGGCCCATACAAACACTGGCTTTTGGACCTGATGCTAATAACAGCTTGGATGGTCCTTTTCCTCTTTGGCCAGGATAACACAACAGCTTTGTTTTTCAAAAGCTTTTTGAAATGTGGACTCTTCAGACCAAAAGACACGGTTCCACTGTTCTACTTTCCATCTATGATGAGACCGAGCCTAGAGAAGTCGGCAGCACATCTGGACTGTGCTGATGCAGGGCTTCTGCTTTGCATAGTAAAGTCTTAACTTTTAGCGGCGAGTGGTGTTGACAAACAAAGGTTTACTAAAGTTATCCCAAGCCCATGTTCATGATATCTATTACAGATGAATGATGTTTTTTAAGACAGTGATGTCTGAGGGATCAGAGATCATGCACATTCAGAAGTGGTTTTCGTCTTGCCCTTTACGCACCAAAATTTAATGAGATTCCTTGAATCTTTTAACTATATTGTGCACTGTAGAGAGTGAAATGCCCAAAATCAAAATGACCAAAATTTGTCTTTTGGAACATTGTTCTCAAAGTGCTGGATTATTTGCTAAGGCATCTGTTGGCAAATTGACAAGTCTTGAATGATCCAAGGTCTAGGCTGTTTTTGGAGGGTCTTTATACAGTATATAGTACTATGACAACGGCTGGGTATCGAGTTCGATACATTTTAGGCACTGACCAAATTGCCTCTAAACTAACGAGTATCAAAAAATGTCTTGTCGTTCGCTACCAAATTTCGATACCTAAGGGGTTAATCTCGTCAATGTCAGTGATAAGCATGTAGCATGCTAGATGTGCCCAAATCTAAAAGTGCCAGTGATTGGCTGTGTTTAGGCATCAAGGAAAAACACTAGTTTATGCCAGTTATGCCCAGAGACGCGGCTCACACGTGAGGCTGTAGTGTGTATGCGTCCCAACACCCATAGATGTAAAAAATTTGGAAAAGATCAAAAGTGTGTCTACATTTCACCAGGCTTGCAAGACAAGATAATTGCTGCCAAGACCGGCAACATGACAAATCTGAATGAGCACTTGACAGTGCACGGAATAAACTTAAGAGGAGAAATTTGCTCCGTCTTCGACTGCAAGAAGACCAAGCCGGTGCAGTCATCCTCTCAGCATCCTTCTGCAACAGAGCTTCCTTCAACATGCCCACACAAGTCCTCCTCAAACTACTGATGAATGCAGCGCCGCTATGACTGGGACTACAACAGGTAAGGTTAACGTTTAGCTAACTTTTAGTGGTACATGCTTGTGCACTTGTTAAATTAACGTTTCTGTGCGCGGTGACTTAGTCCTATAAACTGGGACCTACGTAACGTTAGATATTGTTTGGATGTATGTCTATAAATTGCTAGCTAAGTCGATGCTAAAAATGCTTTAAAGTTGACAGTAACTGATCAAGTTTAACTTACATTAAACTAGTTATCTTGTTAAACCGTGTTTATCCTTAGGGCTGACTGAATTAACAGTTTAGATTTCATGTTTGTTTGTTTTTTCCTCTTCACATTAATGTTATAGTGTCTGCCCCTGCCGACCCTGGCATGAGAAGTCCAGAAGGCTCAGGAGATGAGTCTTTGAGTCTGTAAAAAAAAAAAGTCAACAAACTGAAAAAATAAAAGTTTTTTTGTGGTAATGTTTGTAATCTTGTTGAAATGGATTTTTAAAAATTGGTATTGAAAAAAGTAGCGTTTAGGATCCGTGGTATGAATTTTCATGACTTAAAAAAGAAACTGACAAAACAGAGTGTGAAATAGGTTTTATTGAGACTTACTATTTTGAAGTCTACAGTGCTAAAGTGCCCTCAGTTGAAGAAGCACCTGACTGTAATGGGTCAGACTCTGCATAATTCATTGCATATATGAAGCTTATACCTTTGACTGTAACAAATAATATCAATATCAGCAGAGGACGCTGGGTGCAGTGCTGCATGAAAAGCCGCAGCCTACCTACTGTGCCCTTTCTTCAGCTGATGCTAGTTCACAATCTCGTAAACTATAATGAGATGTCTTAAAACACTAATGTGTCCAATTGATCTCTCTTAAAACCAGGTCTGACAAGTGAATCTCGGACTGAAAGTATGATCTACCATTAGTGAAAGAACAAACTTGTCCATGAAAGAGATGGATGAGGGCTCATTCTGAGAGACCAATTCACTTTTAGCATTCCAGGGGAGTCAGCCAAACCCTGCCGTGATCCAGTTTAACTAAACCTCGTTGAAATGTGTCTGCGCTTTCATTCTCAGCTCAGGATGTGAAGTGTGATGTTTTTGCTGTAAGCTATTATCATTGTTTGATAAGTTACCTTGTATATCTGTGCTACTGTTTAAGCGACCTTCCAAGATCTTTCCTGTGCGTGCTTGGACGTGACTTTCCACCTCGTCTGCGCTCAGAAAGTCACCAGGTGTGAGAGACACCTGGGATGAGTGACTGCTTTTCACTCGTTTTGAAAGGGGCAGCCTGTAGGAACATAAGAAATATTTTAGAAAAACAGTTAAAACCATTCTAAACCAGTTTATACTAGTTGTATACTACAATACAGTAAAACTGATAAAAGACAGAGCATTGTTATATGTGTTAAGGGCTTTGGTATCCATATGTACAGTGGCCATTAAAACATTTTATTTTGAATGGTAAAGTTGGTGTGTTGCTAAAACGGTCCTTGTCCAATGTCAGAGTAGCATTCGTGAAATGTCTGGCTATTTAAAAGATGTTTATCAGTTTATCTGACAATGTTTGTACAAAAGAATGCGGTTCCTTCCAGATGACGCCTTTTCCACAAGCATCTTGACAATGAACGAATACTACTGGGTTATTGTATACTATATACAATTTTCATACATGTGAACGAGAGAGAGATTGGTGTCATTTCATTTTCACCACTCAGCTGTACCTTAGGCCTTTTCCAGTAAACACTTAAACAGTCACTCTCCTCTTTAAAGTTGAAAACCTAGACATTTTACTGAATAAAAAATTGTCTTATTGCACCTAAAACATGGATGTTTTTAAATGGACTGTTTTTGAGCTATGTTTTTTCAAAGTGGTTGCTCTGAAATATAGTCCACAAAACCAGGATATCACCAACCCTGATATCAAGGATCAGAAAGAGTGTGTGCGGACGTGAGTGCTAGTAAAGAAAAAGAAGTAGAGATATTCCTCCCTTAATTTCTCTGCCTCGTTCCATGTAACCCTCTCTTTTCCCTGACTGCAGTAATTTCCTCAGGAAGACCTGAGGGCGAGTACACAATTGTGTGACATTCTTACCAACACAATTCCTCGCTCTTTCTTTCTCTTTCTCCATCACTCAATGGCTTAAAAGTCACAGAACTGGTGAAAACAGGTTGGCCTTTGCCAGTTTTAAGGGAAAAAAAAGCACAACTTGGCACAGTGATTCCAAAACAAGGATTTTCCTTGATACTCACTGTGCTGGGAATATCAAAGAAGTGGGACAAAGTTAAAGATTATAAACTCCAGACATACCCTGTGTTCTGTGTACCAGAGAAGTCAAAAGAGAAGGATTCCCCTCTGGTCTGGTCAGAGGGCAGACTCTTCACAAATTCAGTGTAACATAGTCCAGGTTCATACAATTTGGAGTTCTCACACAGTGTCTGAAAGTTTACAGGAAGGGACACCACCTGGGCCTGCTGCATCTGAAACCAGTTAACCGTAACCTACACATAAAAAAAAATGCATTAGTATCATCAAAGGAGTACAAATCAGGCTAGTTCCCAGTAAAATGTTTTTTTTTATTTTGAATTCGGAGAGGAAAGATATGAGTGGAGATGGTAGTTTCTATTTCATATGTGGGTGTGCGTTTGGTTGTGATGTCAATTTATAAATTATGTATTTATGTGTTTTTTTGTGGTGTAATTTTATTTCATCTATACTTGTAGAACAATATTCCCAATGGGAATATAAAACTTGTAACTATAAAACTATAGAACTATAAAATGATTTATTAATTATATAACTATATAACTAACTATAAAACTATTAGAACATATAAAGTATTTAATGTTTTATATCCAGCTATGTGGTATGGGATTCCGGACCAATGAGAGTTCACTGAGATTTCACAAAGTAAAACATAAAATAAACTAAAATATTTTGCTATGTGACACTGTTGACTGTTGACATTTGGACAGATTAACGTGGAATAGGTGTGATTTATTTCTGCGGTAAGGACACAGAGAAACTCTAAATCTGTAGCCTGAGGTCACTTTGTTAAAATATAGAAACCCCAAAATACTCGCACAAAAGGAGACCAGGTGAGCCTATTTTGTCTGAATGACCAATAATATGTTGGTTTTATCAAATATTGTGTGTGTGTGTGTGTGTGTGTGTGCGCGCGTGCGTGCTCACTGCTTTCAGGGTCAGGTCACACTGAAACACAAGCTCTCGTATCTGAGTAAGGATCTCACTCTTGGTGTTGGCTAGGTCCACTCTCTTTACCCCGACATCAGTGATGCAATGCTTGTAGTGTTCTCGGGCTTCAGCTGCCTAGAAACAGCCACATACATACACAGTTATATTTAGACAAGGAAATGTTCTGCTTTTCTCATTTCCTGGGCAAAAATCATCTTTGTGTCATACAGCAACAAATTATTTACAGCAGTATTGCAGAAGCTACTAATAAACTGCAGCTTAACAAGTTACAAGCTGCTCATAATTTAAAAAAGATAAACTACGGTCAAGCTACCCTTATGAAAAGTAGTTAGGGGGACATTTTACTTATTATCAGATTTTACACAACAGTTAGTTACGGTCCCCGAATCTGATTGTTCAGATGGCATTCCAAGAGGCATTCCAAGAGTGCTGATAGCTTACACCATCAGCACTGGGATGATTTACATTAGTATCCCTCAGCATGTGTTCATGGCATTCCAAATGTATTAGAGCAGTGCAGCTGTGTAAGAGCAGCTAGATGTTTGAATGTTCATTCATCCCTGTTATATTAAAGATTTGAGCCAGCAGGTGGCGACAAGAACGTCTTGTGTGTGCACAAATTTCTTTGAAGTCACCCAGAATTGTCCCTTACGCCATGATCGCTCACATTAAAACTACACTATAGCTGAGAAATAGAATTAAACTAACAGCTTCAGTATTACTGCCGATCACAGCTGAGAGTTGCAACAGACAAAGTAATCAAACACACTCCAGTTGGGAGAAGTTGGGAGAAGATGTAAACCTTCAACATGGCGGAGGATAGAGCAGTGTCAAAATAAGAGTTCCTCAAGAAATATACAAGAATTAAACTGGCATCCTCCATGTTTTCTCTCCGACAACAAAACACTTGAAAATGAGTGAAATACTCAGGATAATTCCGATAGCACATATTGTAGCATCACTACACACTCGCAATCATTCTGTGGTGCCCATCTATAAGCACATCTTTGATTACCTGTGGCCTCGTGCCTACGACTGAATCACAGCCATGCTGATAGCTGGACACACAGCACTCAGAGCTTTTATTTCTTTCATCACATTCCCAGTGGGTCAGAAGTTCACATTGCCTTTAATTTGTTTAACTTGGTCAAATATTTTGGGTAGCCTCCCACAAGCTATTGTCCACAAGTTTGGAGATATGCTTGGGGTCACTGTCCATTTGGAAGACCCATTTGTGACTGAGTTTTAACTTCCTGGCTGACGCTATTTATTTTGTGAAGTGCACCAGTCCCTCCTGAAGTAAAGCACCCACACAGAATGATGCTGCCACACCCATGCTTCAAGGTTGGGATATGTTCTTCGGCTTGAGAGCCTCACCCTTCTTCCTCCAAATATTTAGATGGTCATTATGGCCCAAACAGTTACATTTTTGTTTCATTAGACCAGAGAACATTTCTCCAAAAAGTAATATCTTTGTCCCCATGTGCACTTGCAAACTGTAGTCTGGCTTTTTTATGGCATTTTTGGAGCAGTGGCTTCTTCCTGGCTGAGCAACCTTTCAGGTTATGTCGATACATGGCATGTGTTACTGTGGATATAGATACTTGTCTACCTGTTTCCTCCAGCATCTTCACAAGTTCTTTGCTGTCGTTCTGGGATTGATTTGCACTTTTCGCACAAAACTACATTCATCTCTAGGAGACAGAATGTGTCTCCTTCCTGAGCAGTGTGATGGCTGCGTGGTCCCATGGTGTTTATACATGTGTACTATTGTTTGTATAGATGAACGTGGTACCTTCAGGTGTTTGGAAATTATGTCAAGCAAAGAGACACTGAGTTTGAAGGTAGGCCTTAAAATACATCCACAGGTACACCTCCAATTCAGTCTACCTCCTATCAGAAGCTAATTGGCTAATTGTCCAAAGGGTTGATATTGTGTTCTGGAATTTTCCAAGCTGCTTAAAGGCACAACGTATGTAAATGTATGACCCAGTGGAATTGTGACTTAGTCAATTAAAATTGAAACAATCTGTCTGTAAACAATTGTTGGGAAACTACTCATGTCAAGCACAATGTAGATGTCCTAAACGACTTGCCAAACTATTATGAAAATCTGTGGGGTGGTTAAAATTTTTATTTTATTTTTTTTTACCTAAATGTATGTAAACGTCTGACTTCAACTGTATATGTTGGAGTTAACATTAACTAAGATTTATAAATGCCTATTAAGTATTGTTCATTGTTAGTTCATGTTAACTAATGTTGTTAACTAATGTTAACAAATGGAACCTTATTGTAAAGTGCTACCCAAGTTTCAAAAGTGAAACTGCACAAGAGAGTGATAGAGACTGAATGGCAGCCAGCGTTTTAATGTACCACTTACCACGATTAATCGCAATTTATCACAGAAAACTCAGAAAATTTACTAAATGTAATCGCTTCACAGCCCTAGAAAATATTTAAAGAAATATTTATTTTGCTTTAAAAAACACTATGTAAAATGCCGCAGAGACTTTGTGAACACTAACTGGAATTAGTTTAAAAGTCAATACTGAGCATTGATTTAAAGGAATCAGTTAACTGTTTTTTTAAACTGCTCATTGAAATGAACCATCTGAATATGTAGCTAAAATGAACTGGACTACCCAGTACTAAATAAGAGAGAGGTGTGCAATTGTGTGCACAATACAATGTGTGTGATTTTGGGATTTTTTCACAATACACGGCTATTTGTTTGAAATGAAAATGGCTCATTACTGGAAAAGAAACACTATTTTGAAAACAGCTGAGATACAGCTAATAGTATTGCTACTTATATTCGGTTAATCCTCAACTCTCAGTTACATAGACAGTAAAGAGGCACAGTGCAAGAATGGATCAAGCCACAATCACAAAGAGGATTGTGACATGGATGGATAAAGTGGTTGTGTTAGGAAGTGTTGTGTATGTCATGCCCGTATCAGACCTTCTGCAGAGCTTCCTCCTCCAGTTTGCGTCTCTTTTCCAGTTGTTTTGCTGCTGTTGTTCCAATTTGTTCCTCCTCGACTCGACTGGTGGAGCAACGGGCCTTCTCGTACTCCTCCTGCCTCTGCGCCTGCAGTAGCTTGGCCTTCTTCAGTGCACTATCTGCTTCATTCTGTACATACACAATACAAACAAACACAATTAGCCATTCGTAAGAGGACATTTACATCTAGTAATCTTAAAACAACAGCAACAAAAACAGCCTGTTTAATTCTAAGGGTCAAATAAAGGGTTGAAATAGAAATGTATGACTATTTTTGGGCACAAGAAACCTTGACATACATCATAAATGGACATACAGTAAAAATAAAGTGGAGAATATGGGCTCTTTATTGCATTATAAGATGGGCAAAAATAACAAATAGTCACAATAAAAGAACCTAAAGTTCTTCTAGAAACTTAACTATAAATATTACAACAAGAGTTGTAAATAAACAAAGTACAAATACTAAGTGTATTATAGTAGATTTTTTTATATTTCTTCTTAACAGGAGCATAAATGTTTGACTTTTAATGTTATTTAATATTTTGAAGAAAAAAGTAAATAAATGAAAACTTTTGAAATTAAAAATACAAAAAGAAAATGAATACTTTTACTCTAATGCATTTCTCTAGACCTTTTCGTGCCTTTTGCGCAACCACAAAAAAACACAGCTGCAAATGTAAGCTGTATGCGGCTCGGTGATAGCGATGTCTAAAACATTTTGATGATCACTCTATAGGAAATAAACACTTTCATAGGTATTTGAAGAACATGAGCAATCACACTTCACTTTTAGCAGCCTTTAAGCTCTACCCTAAACTTAGTTTGCTCCCTTTCTGCAATAACAAGTCATGCTTAGGTGCTAAATGGCCATCTACAAATACCTCACACAAAGACCTGACTGTGCACCAACAGAAAGAACTCGCTGCAGTTGAATCTGATGTAATTAGTGTTAACACAGAGCCCCTATTAGATCAGCAGAGGAATCTGAATGACGAGCAGATGGTTGGGACAACTCTGTTTTGAGGGGGAAGCTTTTGATAAGCTGAGTATTTCACAAGTACTTCTATGGCAGATTTGCGTAAGAATCCACCAACCATTTTTTTCTGCACTCTTTGCCATTGTTCCTTCACCTCCTTTCTTAATTTGTCGAGTTCATTCTTTCGAGCCTGCAAAGGCTAAAAAAAGAAGAAAAAAAGAAGCAAACACACTTTTATAGAAGTCAGTACATTTCTCATCCATCTATTAGCCAATGAAAATCAAGGATGGAATGGTTGTCATACCTGCATAAATTTGTTGGATTGGAGTGCAGCTGTGGTTTGCATGATTAACTGGCTATATTCAAGATCGTTTTTGAAGGCAGAAATATAAATATCCTGGAATGGCATGTGCTCCTGGAATAAACCACACAGAATTGAACAAACAGATAGTAGGCACTGATAGTGCTTTATTTAGCAAATTATATGTCACAGTCTCAGAATGGAAGAGTGTAAGTTTTGCATTGTACTTTATGAAAATGCATAACTGAAGTGTGTATCGTAGGAGAAAGGAGAGTTTTAAGTACTGACCTGTTGAGTTGCCAATGCTTTTGCAGATTCAGCCATCTTGGTGTAGCTCTTTGCACACTCAATGTCTGAGAATAGAGGTTCCGATAAAGGATGCAAATTGTTAACGAAAAAGCTGCCCATATTGGGTTTAAAATGTCAAATTCAGGTACTCTATATAATTTTTTCAGTTATAGAACTGTTATATAAAAGCAATATCAGGCTCACGTGTGACTACGTCTGTATCACAACCATGTTGATACTCAGTATATAAAGCACTATTACTCTAGTGATAATGCTCAAATATTGGCCATCGGTTAACCTGTTCTATGGCTCTTGTCACTGAAAAACCTAGACTGATTTACCACTATAATCAAAAAAACAATCTAATAAAATTCTGCTTTAGATATAACATGACTATAACTTGAATAAATTATGTAATAGACAACTAATTGCATCTTCCTTTTCAACTTCAGACATAAACATGCCTATACAGATATCCAGAATCTGTGCTGATTTTCTCACCCATATTTAGACGTTTGTCCACCCAGGCCAGGAGCTCCTTGGTGTACTTTGACCAGGCTTTGGCATAGAGTAGGGCTGACTCCACCCCGCTGTCACTCCGGAGCAAAGCTCCATCCGTCTCCTCCTGCCTCGCGGGCGGAGAGGGACCTGCGAGAAGGGAAGACGCACAGCCAGACACATTGGTGATGGTCAGAAGCAAGCACTGGCACATGGATCCCACCAAACTCAGCCCAGACATGGGTGTTTGTTCACCAGGGGGGTGATTGCGCATGTGTGATTATGAGTGACAGATGGAATCTGTGTGCTGATCTTGGGGCTGTATTAGAGTGGATTGGCACTAAGCAGCCCTGCCAGGATTTAATATGACGGCGCATGTGTGAGTATGTGAAGTCTGATCTGGGAACAGCTGTGTGTGATTAGATTATCTGCATAATTTGAAAAAAATTATTTCATCATCAGAACGTGATGTCATCATCATTTGCTCTGTTGCCAGATCTCACAAGAGAAAAAAGCAACCTGGTTTGAAAAAACAAGGCCAAAATAAGGGACTTGTCTTACCACAAACAAGCAAAAATAAGCAATTAGATTTTTTTTCCCATGCATGTACATAGTAGTTATTACATACAGCTGTCAAAAAGGTCTTTAGTATATCACGGAAGGCTTCATCCATAACTTCCAGTAAGGCAAACAAATGTGCAATGCAGCAGTTTCCATAAGTGTCAAAGCACATGCTTATGTTCTACTAATAAGAGAGAAGCGTAATTTTTTCGGGCAACATGAAGTGGTGTAGTTCAGAAAATGTTCTGTAATGAACCTTTTGGTCTTTGTTTAATTAAAAAAAATATCCAAATGAAATGAACCAGTTATTAGCCAGTTACCAGCATTTAAAAATAAAATTTTCACTCCGAAACAATTGAAATAGTCTTTGTTCCTTAAACCAGTTTTAGTCCTTGATTTGTAGAAAGATTTTATTTTTTTTTTAAATAAAGTTTGTCGTCCACCATTTAATTGTTCACAATAAGATCAGGAACACAATTTACACAATTAAACATTGTATAATTTCAAGATACAGTAAACTCAATATTGATACTCACCTGGTGGGTCATCTTTTTCTGGTCCACATCCTCCAGACTCCACCGTCAGGTTTTCAAAGGACTGAAAAAAAAAAAAAATTGACACAGGCGACAGTGCAAAAAAACACTAACAAACAATCCCAAAGATAAAATGAAAGGTTTTTATTCGGCATATCTGATTTATCTGAAGCACACATTCACAATGTCAAAGTGTCACTGTTTTTTTTCCATGAGATATATCACAGGGGCGGTCCAAACAGGAAAAGCCCTCTTCTCCAAAAACAAACCTTGATTCTATTTTTCTTTACTGAGGTTTGACCCCATATCAACACCAGAGAAAGAGAGGCCACATCCTTTAGCCTCTGACATGGTACACAACCACCTGCTGATTTCAATGCTTTAAAGTCTATGATGTGGAGTGGAAAGCGGGAAATCAAAAGGCCATACACACCACGAATATTTTTGTATCTCTTTGCACTGTTTTTTCAGTTGTTTTTCTGTTTAAACATGTTCTGGTTGGAGATCTTTGACCATTGTGACGTTACGCTGTTTTTTCAGCGTCTTGAGCATGATCGGCAAGTTTTTAAATGCCGGGTCAAGTTAAAGAGTACATTAACTTTTAAAAATATATCTCGATATACCTTCTTCCTGTCCTATTTACTGCGCTGTGTCTACCTTTTTTTAGCATAAAGACACGTTCGGTGTTAACAGCCCCTTACCCTACTTCTGCGGGTCTGAGAAAGCCCCGAGGTCGAGCCGTTTTCTACATCTCCCATAAGGAAGTCAGACACTCTGAAAAGAGAAAACCAAAACGAAAAACTCAGGATTAAACTGAAAAAACTTATGCACACACAATGCACTGCAAGACTATAGCTCTGTTCCCAAACATAGTGAGATGCCTTACTGTCTACTGCCTACACAGACAGCATCCTGAAATAGAACCTGATTAAGTGCTTGATTTGGAACACACTACATAAGCAGTAACTCCATGCATCATACAATTATCACTCCTCATGCAATGCACATGGGGAGGCACATGTAATTGATTCCAATAGAGTTTCCTCAACACTTTGCTAAGCTAAAGCTGCAATGAGCATTAATACAGCACACAAAAATATTCTGTAAAACAATAAAAAAAAAATTGTCAATACTTTTCATTATTCAATTAAATATATTTATTATCAAAATTCACTCAGCTCATTATGGATTTATGGCCTTTGATGCCATAAAATGCCAACTAGATTTTGGAACAGAGCTCATGACTCACTTACTATATCAGACACACTCCTGACATTGAAAGCAACATGCACATCTAAACCAAATAGAGTTGGTGTTATACTATAAAATAGACTTTAACTGCTGACTCAGGAAAGTCACTATCCTTTTTTTTAGCTATTTTTCTAGCTATTTTTTCAAATGACTAATCATATGCCATGCAATGACAAAAAAATAAATTAATTCTAACTGATGTACTTACACATTGCCAAACGTGAAGGCCAATGTATCTATGGAAGTGTAGATCTCGGAAAAGAGCGTCTGCTTATTATCTTCATTCACTTCCTTGAAGTTCACACCTGTTTGATGATGAAAAAAATATGATTGGAAGATATAAGGAGCTCTTGCTATGGTCATGAGTATTAAGTCATAACCCAAAACCTGCTATTAGCACAGATCGGATTACAACCATTACATTTTAAATACAGGTAGCAACATTACTGATTATGGTAGTTATAGGTGTCGCAACACAGAGTAAAAACTTTACTTATCCTTGAAGATTTCTGATCATAATTTTCCACAGATATATAAGCTTTTTGATTTCACTTTTGGAATTTAAATGCTTATGCTTTAGTTCCTAATAAAGTTACCAGTAAATGGCCAGCAAACATTTTATTTACTCGCCATGTCTAATTTTTTCTCACATGTGGTACTGAGTATTAATTTTGGACTCTCCAAAGAACAAACTATTATAATGAACAGATTTAACAGCTAATTCAGTCAACTGCTACATAAAAATATAAAAATAATACACAAATTAGGGTCAAATTCTACTCTAATATTAGATGTAAAACTTTGGCTCAGTCTGTAATCAAGAGGGAAACTTGTTTCCTGAGTCTAAACACCGGACTGTTAAAAATGGGGAGGAACTCAACAGAAATGTAAATAAGCTACAATCAGCTCCAATAATAAACACTGTGAAAATAAACAATTGTCAAACCACTAAAACCACTGACGCCATTCCTATTTCAACACCCTCCCCCCTCGATTCAATATCCACCCCACCGCCAATCCAACCTCCCAAATTGGTGAGGAACAAAGATTTGTGAAGAGAAAAGGCCAATGGATGTTCAGGTACTACATTCATTCTGATTTCAACTAGATTCCCTTCTATTTGCTTACAAAAGTTTTGCAATCTCTCCTAACAAATCTAACCATTGCTGGAAAACTGTTGAAGACCTTCAATGAAAACCATTGCAGTTTAACTTTTTGGTGCCATTCAAATGAAAATTAGCATTTATACATTCAGAAAACACTTCAATCCAAAGAAATTTACAGTACATTCAAGGTATCAACTTTATCGAACCCAGAACCTTGGTATCGCTAGCACAATGTCCTACTTGCTGAGGTGCAGCAATACCTTCAGAATTCCAAGAACTCTTAAGAGGAAAACTCTAGGAGCACTTTTTTGTTTCGAGAAATATGAATTCTTAGTCTCAGAAGCAGATAAATATTCAGTTAATGATGCCTTCAAGACTCAATTCAACTTACCGACCACCACACTTCCCATCCAGTTAGCACGCACCGAACAACCAGGGAAGACAGACGCCTATAGATGGCAAGAAAAGCCAAGATCGAATAGTTTCTCGAAGACTATTTAGGGTCTTTCCTTAAAATTTCCCAACAAGCTCTTTCCTTGGACAATCCTTGATTTAATGAAAAACCAAGCCAGTTAAGTTAATCTTCTAAAACCTTGTGGAGATATTTAAAAAATGGATTTGGATTTCAAATCAAATGTGATGTGGACCTGCCGCTCCTTCTTCTGTCATTTACAAAGTTCTGTCTGGTCGTCACGTCCCCTCATCCCTCCACATACCCTCCCCAACAGGACATCCTGAAGCTCACGAGAACACAATGGCAGCCCTCACCGTCCACATACAATCCAAACGTGGAAGTTGCATCATCAAGCAAAAATGACATTGTTTTTTCAAATTTTTCCCCCCTCCCTGGGAAAGCAGGCACCAGTCAGGCTTGCTAATCAATTTCTCCTCCAAATCTAAGGGGAAGAACTTGATAAAACACGTATGAGAGAAAACACTGAACTGAACCCCAGGTGTTTCCCACAGAAGATACCAGACTTATCTGCTCAGATATGAATGACACTCACACGTCCTCACATAAGAGGTGGTTAAAATTATGTTCTGAGTGCAAAGAGAAATTCGATGAGTCTGTCTTCATAGACAAAAGAGCCAGGAAAGCAGAAGGGCAGCATTTAGTTAAAAAGTCCTCAGTCAGTTATTTGGGGGGGCTTTTGGAGGCTGTAGGTGATGAGAGGTAAAGAGATGTGAAGACCGATGGTATCTACCAGCTGAGAAAAAACACACCCCTGTTTTGCCCATGAGAGACGCAATACCAGAGAAAATTACTCTTGAAACCCAATATGCGCAGTATGTTGCACGAGAAAGCCTCCGTCTTGTGTAATATCCATACAATACTTAAAGAGGAAGATGAAACATCTCATTGTGGCTCTTTTTCAAGAAAACACAGGTCAGGTTTTTATTTTCTCAGAACGGAACGGAATGCTTAGCACGAAAATTATCACAGAGAGGTCCCACAAGGTTCGTCAACATCAGCGCATAGCTTCCCATCAGGATCCAGCATTTGGAGAGCTGGTGAGTTTGTGTTCCCATGATCACATAATGTTCTGGACCATAGTCCTCCCTAGATCCTCTGTGTGAAGGTTTGCCTAAACTCCTGCTGGTCCCCATCTTATCCTGAGGCCCAGCCAGTGGGGTTAGTGTCACATTTCTGCAGCGGATACATGTGCCGGGCTGAAAATGAGAGTCTGGCCTGTTCAAACTCCAGTTCTTATAATGCCTCTAGCTCCCCAATCTGGATATTCAACTTTCTCTTATTCTAATCTCTGTGCTACACAGCTAGAACACTGATTATTAAAGTGTCACATTACAAAGGTTATAGTGTGTGTGAAAGAGACAGAGAGATTGGTATGAGAATCCATGTGTATTAAACACAAGAGGCATTTTGCCCCTCTAGTGGTAGCAGTTGGAATTTCACATTGATTTTCTTAAGAAGTTTTTTGTTTAACAACCAATGATAGGAAATCAGCTGTTTAAAGGGGTGTAAAAAAACAACATATTTCCAAAATAAACTATTTGGTGGATTGTCTGTATGACTAGTCAGCTACTTGGACTGCAAAGGAACAAATTTAGATGCTACTAGCACTAAAACCTCAAGTTTTTATAGGGAACTTGCATCTCTAAATTTATCTTTAAAAAAAGTGTCAAAACTAAACAAAGAAAAAAATTGAACTAAAACTACTAGTTGACCTTACTAGTCATTTGCTGACCCATCCTTAGGAATGTTCCAGGTTTAATATAAATTAAGCTCAATCGATAGCATTATTAGCATAATATTGATTACCAGAAAAATAATTTTGCCTGACTCGTGCTTAAAAGCAAACACTGCAGTTACAGTAATGAAATTACAAAGGAGTGAATGAGGCAAGTCCATAGTCATTAAAATTGTTTTAAAGTGTGGCCACAAGAGTAAACATTATACTGTATGTGTAAACATGATTTTACTGTGATAAAATTTACCAGTGTTGCGGTATTTACTAGATTACACACTAAAATCATGTTAACACATATAATGTTTACATCTTATGGCTATACTTTTGAGACAGTGTGTCTTGTACTGTCTATGGCCCCAATCACTTCCATTGCAATTGCTTACTGTAACCAAAATGTTTGCTTCTTCTTTTTTTCATCCCTTGTTAATTTTTTTGTGGTAATCTACATTATGCCACAAATGCTGTCAATTGAATGTAACTTGTATTGAATCCAGAATATTACTTTAACAAATTAATTTCAGGTCAAATTAACCACATTTTCAAGTGAAATAAGTTGCATTGCTAGTAGGTTGCATAACAGGATTGAACTATTTAGAATGAGGAAGCCAAAAGGTTTGGAAATGTGTTTATACAGAAACATCACATGACCCACTATGAGCCCGTGTCAAAACAAAGCTATAGGCTCAGTTCCCACTAAAAATGTAGAGTGCAGGTAAAGTGAGCATAAGATAAACCAAATTTTTAATTTACCAAGTTCTACTTTCTGTTTGTTTAACAAATGTGAACCCACAGCCTTTTAACACAAAATAACGACATCTCTGATACCAGATAAGTTGAATGTCATTGCATTATATAACAACATATCTAACCAAGCAGAATTTATTTTCAATATGGAGAGCACAAGCAGGCATTTCAAGCAAAACATTTCACGCTGGAAGGTTTTAAATTATATATATATATATATATATATATATATATATATATATATATATATATTCTGTTCAAAATAAAGACTAAATGTATTTGTTTCATCCTGGTTGTCAAACTCAGTGGCGCATGTCCATGGTTAATGTGAGTACCTATGGTTGCTCTGCTAAGACACCATTGTGAACTTGAGGGGAACTGACCTCATACATCCATTTAAATGAGCTTGAGACCAGTCGGTTAAAAGTAATTGCAAAAATTGCTCAGATATGTGAAATTAGTTCTGAGAAAAGTTAAAGCATAATTTGCTTGCCGATGCCACTTGGTTTGATTTTTTGTTATCTAATGTAGTGGCATTCTTTACATAATTAAGTGTGACTTAAATATCCAAACACTTTTTGAGGCCAATGTACACAAACCCACACAACTACCTCCCCTCAAGCCAGATTGTTATTCTTTACCTGGAAAAAAGCAAAGTGAGTCCAAACAGGAGCAAAAAAATATGCAGATAACTTCTTAGATTTTTGTCCACAAGCCAATTGATTGGAGATGCTAATCTCTTACCAAGGAACTGAGAAAAATTTGATTTCTCCACTCAAAGTTTAACTGTTTACCCACCCAGCACATGTGCACACACACAAACACACTTGCAGATGGGCATTGTTCTGCTTTTCAAACCGCAGTGCAATTCCAGTCTTCTGAGAACCTCCTATCTTGATAAACAAAGAAGTCTCTTTTAAGGGATTTGGCTTTCTTGTGTATGTTCTGTGAGAAACCTGTAATCCTCCTGGAAAATAATCTCTGACAATTTCAGGTGTATGGTTACCAGTCCAGAGACAAGAGACTTCAGAGTGATGTTCCACTGTGCAATGCAGGACTGGGCAGCCAGTTAGAGGGAGTTTAAGGATCAACATGTCTTAAGAGAGAGTAAGTCTCTCCTTCTAATATTTCTGTACTGTGTCATATTAAAGTTGGATAAGGTGAGTTTACCTTTGACCTTTGCGATGAGGGTCCCTGCTGCACTGAGGATTTCCACTGAATTGAGGGAGTGGTGTTTCGAAATCACGGCTTTCAGTACACGCAACAGTTCTCCCAGACGCTCGTGAACCACTTGATGTAAGCAGTCCTGGTGATCTGGAAACCCCCCCCCCCACACACACAAACATTACATAGTCAAAACATTCTGCAACAGCATAATAGCAAAAAGCAAATATAGATTTAACAAGTTAAGACCAAAGTATACTTCAGTCAGATGCAAATGCTTGGCGTCTGCGGCACAAAAATTTCACAAAAGAGTATGCATATGCACTTGGAGTTATTTGCAGTAATTTCTGGGTCCACAAGGTGGCTGTTACTGTTACAAAGAAACTCTAGAAGAAGATGCAATCACCCCTAAACAAGAGACGAGAAATATGGAAACAACCACAGTGGATGTGCTCGTCAAGAAAGCGTGTGAGGAGTGCATTTGTATAACTTGAATTTGAAGGAATATAAAGACGTCTTTTGGGGTATAAATAAACACTTGAAGATAAATAGTCCAGTATCACATAGCAGTCATAGCACGCATCCGCCAACCACCTGTGTATGTGCGCACAGTCAAATAAAGTATAATTTGAAAGGCTAGCGTTCGAAAGTATGCAGACGCCAAGCATTCATGTCAAATCCAAAGTATACTTTGGGATTTACTTGCAAAAGTTTTATACTTAAGGTTAGTGCTAAGGTTAAGTTTGTTCAAATCACTAAGGCCAGAAACATTTTAACACAATTATGCATATATGCAAATTGTCCGGTGCATTGCTAACGCATTGTCTGGTTGAAGATGCTAAGTGTGTGTTCTTGCATTACTGTGGCGGGAACAACCCTCGGTGCTCAAGGGGGCAACAGAGTTACTATCAAATGTCAAATTAAACTGGATTTGTTATTATTTAGGTAATTTGTTATAAATATATTTACTTTAACTTGTTCTGCAATATTCTCTTCAAACTGTTGCTCCACCATGACTCACTGTAGAAGTGACTCAAAATGACTCAAAATAATGTCTGCTCTACCCACCTTGCTGCAACAAATGTTTTTAATTTGACACCTAATGCCAATGTGTTGAAACTTAATGCCAATCCCAAACGTTTTATTAAACACTTGACTTGACAGAAGAACAGCTTACACTTACACTTTACTTTTTGTTTAGATAAGAAACCTGCAGTTTGAAAATGCAATGGAATGAACAAGTCTGATCTAATTTTCTTAAAACACACTTGATTCAGAGATACTCCAAGTGAATAGTTGAGATATAATTTCTCATTTATCCACTTAACGGCCGCCTATTTTTAGTTTTTTTATGAGAGACATCAAGTACAGCTAAATTTCACTGAAAAAGAACTCCCCTATACTTCCATTTAGCACAAGGTTAGAAGATCGAATTTATTTGTTTTGCTGAAACATTATTAATGAAATGTGCATATCCAATTGGTAAGCAATCTAATCAATCAAGACAAATTGTTTGACCAAGTGTAAATAAGCCTTAAGATATCTTAAACTGGATCTAAACTTCCCTCACAGCTGCCTTAACTGTGGCCTCTTTCTACAGTTTCTTTTGACCTGTTTGCCGCATAGATCTGCAATGGCACAAACACACACACCCACACACTCACATAGCCATAAACACATTCAGGGACACCATGTCCAGTCGCACCCTCTCCCGGCTATCAAAGCCACATTTGTGCTGACAGTGGCTTCTGGATTACCAGTCGCATGGAAAAGGGGATCAGGGAGACTTTACCCCCTCTACCCTCTTTTTTCGCTCCATCTCTTTTCCGAAGAGCAACAAAAAGAGCCCGTGGTGGAACTAATGCTGCCGTGGATGGTGACTGCTATGGAAATTACAGCTACTCTCTGACCAGAAAGACTGTCTGACTACATTAGTATTATGCAGAAGAGTTATATAGGTGAACAAATTGTTTCTATATATGGGTCTATTGAATAATCAAACTGACTGATTTATCAAAAGGAGCATTTATTAAAAATCAAAAGTATGAAAGCTGATCTAGAATCATTTGCCTCAATTTATCTTGGAAAAAAGGCCATGAAGGGTACAAGTTGATACACTAATTAGTATTTAAAAATCAAGCCCATAATTTGATTTAATATGTGGAGTCAAGTAGGCTTCCGAAGCAGGCTACCCTCCAGGTGCAGTGTGGTGTAGTGGCAAAATTTTAGGGCGGATAAACAGAAGGTTGTAGATTAAAATACCACAAGGAATCCATGAACCATCATTATTGATCCCTTGAGCAAAGGCTGGAATATTCCTTGTAAAAAGAGTTCTGCTAGTCACTTCAGAATAATACATCTGCTAAATGACTATTCACTTCATGAATGAGTATGCCTCACTCGTAGAGTAACATATCTACATAACGCTGAAGTTTACCCCTGCTGCCCTTAGCAACAGCAGAGTCTGCCACTGTCCTGTGGCTTTGAACCTCATTTATCTTCATCAAGTGTCATGCATATCCAATTTATGATGAGAAACTTGGTACTGTCTTATGAAAACTGAACCAAGTCTTTTGTTTCAGTTTTCTACATCCAATCTTCACAAGCTGTTCGAGAGGCCAACTCTGCACTTCTGACCCCGAAACCCCTCGCTAGGAGCGCTATTACACATCAGATGAGGTTATATCATGTGGGAGTTCATAGGGTGTCTTTCTGTGAGTCTTTTCAACTGCATGTCTCATTCTGAGTCATGGGTGAGTGTTGTTTCGGTGATTGAGTTGTCTTAAGTCACCATCCTTTCCAAGTTAAATCATCAACAGCTATTAAGTCAAAAAAGGCCTTAAATGATTCAAATGGAATTTCAACTTCCTCGTTATCACCCTTGTTCCATACACACTATGCAGATTTAATGAAAAATATGTTGTTACTCCCTGAATTTCTTGAGAGTGAATCCAGCTGTAGAATGAGGCTTTCACTCATGTAAACAACCAAAGTTTGTGTGTGCAGAACAGGAATAAGCACTTTTTTAATGAGTTTTCAGTTTTGATAAGAGAACAGTTAGTGCAGGGCATGAACACACTGCAGCTGGTTACTGTGTCACTCCTTTTCCGAGTGCTTATTCCTGTTCTGTACACACAAACTTTGTTTACATGAGTGAAAGGCTCATTCAACAACTGAATTCGCTCACAAGAAATTCACAGAGTAACAAAAAATGTTTAATCAAATCCGCATAGTGTGTATGGAGCAACAAGTATTGCACAGCTAGCAAATTGGAGAGACAAAGGAGTGTGCATTGACTCATTCATGAATTTTGAAGTCATAAACCAAAAATATCATCCCGGTCAATGTAAGCGCAGCGTAGTTCTAGCGAGAAGACCAGCAGCTGTACATCATCGCACCATTCGCTGGGTAATTCCCAGCTACGTGTAAGCCATTGCTTTATATGTCTGCTCATAATCTATCACATTGCTGTTTCAGTGTGCTAACATGGCAACCTCCATCACCCCACCGCCACCATCTGAGTCCCGTCCTGAACGGGGGTAGGTACCTCGCCCCTGCTTCTCCGGAATGATATGACGGTATAGAATAATTCTTCGGATCGCCAGACAGGGCTTACACCAAAGAGAGACATTATATTTCTGTTTTATATTCATCAAATAAATGTCATCTCAATTCTGCGAGTCTTCCTGATAGAAATGGTGGATTCCTAAAAATTGCTTACGAAAAAAAGTCTTCGGTTGGAAATGTTATTTGGCTAAACAATTTACCATAACCTCAATTTGATTTTCACTATGTCAACCAGTGCAGAATGATGTGAGGGCATTTTTTTATCATTTTATTTTTGTTTCTTTTTTGCTGTAAAAAGAGAGATTAATTTTTTTTCTCTCTCTCTCTTCAATTTGTTTGTTTCTGGTCAGAGCAGATCTTAAACTCAAGACCCCAGAGTTAAAGTAGAGGAACCTTAATCAGATGGCAAAGTATAATCTTAATCTTAAAGTGAAGCTTAACCATTGCAAAGCCGCAACTGTGTCACTGGTGTGCTAAACCTCAGGCCAAAAAAAAGCTTGCACCATTGCTCCTGAGAAACATGAAACTAAGAACATTTACAAAAGTAGAATGCAGTGCTGGGTGTCTAATTACAATGCAATTAATCTATTACTGTAATATAATTACTTTTTAGTACAAAAAGTAGTGTAACGCATGAAATATTAAGTTCTTGTAATAAGTTTAATATTACTAAATTTCAAAGTTAATTAGGCCTCCGTTTAATTACTTGGGTTACACATATTTCCAAATTAATGTAGAAGACAGCGAAATTTACATTAATATGTACATCTTTTAGCATTTTGTGACATCTGAAGGGCGTGCAAGCCCTAACGAATCAATAAACAAGGAAGGAAATACAGAAATGATTTATGAATTCTAGCTCAATTAATTCAAATTAACAAATTATGAATCAGAATCTTTTTTATGAAGGAATTAGTAAAGTCAGTCAAGTACAAGTCATTTTGACTGTAGAGTAGCATTAGTCATTTGTAGTGAATTACTTTTTTGAAATTTTCCTTCAGTCAAGCAGCAATGATCTTTTTCACATTACTTTCAAAAGAAACAATCTGGTAAAGAGAGATAATAAGTAGGAGTAAAAGAGGATTTCACACCATTATGTGAAGACACAGAGTATAATAAGCAGGTGGGTCAAAGGTGACCGCCAGCCAGCCCGAGCCTAAATCTCTTAATTGGTGGGGGTCAAATTAAAAACCCATTTTTAAAGACATTACATTTTGAATGACAATAACACACACACAAAGCATGGCCCTATCCCCACACAGCACTCTCATTCACATGCACACACAATCACGCATCCCGGGAAGGGGCTGAGTTCAGTTCTGCTCAGTATGGCAGAAAAGAAAGAGAATAAGGGCCACAAGACCCACTGCCATCAAACACTCTAAATGGCTCCCTGCTCGCTAGAGCCAATCCAAAAAACAAGCAATTAACACAACTGAGCCCTGGACCAGCGGGAAGGATGGGACGTTTAGAATCTCTTCATTTTAAAGGGATAGTTCCCCCTCAAATGAAAATTCTGTCAGTGCTTTTTCACCCTCATATTGTTTCAAACATCTATAACTTTCTCTCTTCAGTAGAATGAAAAATATTGTTAAGGCGGTTTTACATGGGATGCGGTGGGCGGCAGGCTTTGCTTGCAATCTTGCCACTTCTCGTTTGTACAGGCATTTTCCATTTACATGAGAGGTGGTGCGAAGCGCACTGATGTCCCCTACTGTTTCAGTTCAAACCGTGAGCGATAAGATGCTGTGTCTCTGAGGCGATTACAGTAAATATTGTTTCGCACGTAAGTAATAGCAAATAAAACTAAATAAAAAAACACTTATTTCTTTATAAAATGTTTGATTACTGTAAATGTTCTGTATTCCGTGTCTCAGGTGAGATCTACATTTACTTCAACAAATGGTTAAAGAAATAGACTTTGTTATTTCATCTTTGTATTGGCATATTTGTATACACTCTATAAATACTTTAAATAACATTTAAATAACAATTATCACATCAAGCGCTACATTTAAGTTTGTTTGTTTTATAAAGTTCAGGAAAATCTGCCACAGCCACATTCTCCTCCATAATCTGTTTTTGACTATACCAACACTACATGTCATTTGATTGGTTGTGAAAATAATTCCCTCTGATTGGTCAATGACAACCAGCAGCCGCTGAGATATCACCACAGATTGCCACCTTTGCCGTCTGCCGCCTACCTCTCATTAAAAATGAATAGGGAACAAGTGCTGACCACGTACCATGTAAAACCAGCTTTAGACATAAACACGAGGGTGAGTAAGGCTATGTCTACATTAATCTGGATACATTTGAAAATGCCGTTTTCATTTTCGAAATGCTATCCGTCCACACTGGCATTTTCAAGTGTTTTCCAAAAGTTGCTCATCCAAAATAAAACCTATGAAAACTCTTAAATCCCCTTACTGTACAAGCAGAAAATCACCAGTGAATGTACGGTCTGAAACGCAATTGGCCGTGTTCTATCGGCAGACGGTAAACTTCCAAGTAAACTTCTCATCACCTTTGAAGGAATGCATTGTGAAGGTTGTACAAAGTAAAATGTATCTTTACAAACACTATCAAAGTGAATAGCAGGCACAATAACGCTGCTACAATGCAGGCTGCCATCTTGATTGTTTTGAGATGAATGGATGACACGACTGTGTCACATGACAACAAATACATCATCACTTACAGATATCTCTGTCTTCCCTGTTCACACCACAATGTGAAGACAGCGTTTTCAAATTTAACCCCTCGGGAGAGCATTTTAAAAAAGATCAGTTCTCGCTGACAAAAAAGCTGTCTCAGTATGGATGGAAGGCCAAAACGTAGAGAAAAAGATATGTTTTCAAACAATAACGTATTAGTGTGGACATGGCCTAAATGATGACAGAATTTTCATTTTTAGGTTGACTATCCCTTTAACCTTGCAGTTCCCTAATCGAGTTTGTTCTCACTGGGGCCAAACACGATCACTCTCCAACAGATTGATTTAGCAAAGAAGAGACCCCCTCACTGGTGGTGACGGGAAACCCTGTTGAACCAAGAGCAAGCTTTTAGCAGGACAAGAAAAGCTCTTCTGATTTTGGGAACCTTCCTTTTGGCTCTGGAGGCCATCTGCAAACATTGGGACTGTCTCCTTTGGGGCCTGCACCATGAGGCATTTATGGAACAATAAATCTGGAGCATTTCAGAAGAGATGTGTCTGTGGAACTCTACATGGGATAGAGGAGCTCATGGGAAAGAGTGAAGAACAAATTGTCTTGCACCATGCATGAGAATTGGCTTTTGACTGTTCTCTTATGGACCAATACTGGTGTACTGACCCAATTCATACAAAAAGGTACATATATATATATAAATATATACATTTTATCAATGTTTGTGAACACAGTACATGTTTGTACTCAATAGAATTGTGAAATTGGGATTCAGCCTTTATACTTATTGTCATACGGGAATAAAACAAACCCAACTAAATTACTTTCCAATTATTGTTCATAACCCTTCTTTCAGAAATGAAAAAAGAATCAAATAGACTAACAGGAAAATAACTTTGCAACATTCCTCTTCCTGCGACCCATACCCTGCCCAATCATGCATTACTAACCAAGAGAACAATGTATTAATAAAGCCTCAGAATATTAAAGAGATGGCAGGCAGGGCCTCCCGGTCCACGACCAGTGTCAAATCCCTAAACATGTCACAATTGAGCCTGCTGTGGCCCAATCGTTATAAAGAGCTTATAGTATTTAATGTGGTCCATGACACTTCAACATTTCACAGTCTGCGTGAGGTTTAACTGCACATAACAAAGGATTATAAAATCTATTATTATAGCGCTAAAAAAGATTTTTTGTTAGAATCCAGAGGTGGACAACAAGTTTAGCACTGCCCAAAACTGGAGTTCAAACAACCACCTGTTTTAGGTTAAAACATTATGGTAATTGGCTGCGTCATCTGATCAGATGTCAACAGCATTACAATCATCTGTAGGAGACAGTAATTAGGTGATCAACAACCTTAGTTATGGGCCTCCTTTATGCATTAAAGTCAAAAGACTTGGTAAAAATCAGACAACTCAGCCTTTAACATGCCCTTTTGACCACAGTTGTCAGGGTGGACAGTCTAATGCTTTCCACTGCACTTTCGACCCCCCCCACCCCCGGGGCATTTTTGTTGAGGTAGATGGGCCAGGTCCTCCCATGTGACAGGGCAGCTCTAAGGATCAGAATATTACATGCACCATGGTAAAGGGGTTTTCGCATTTAGCATCTCCCCCTGCTTCAAAGTACCCCACTAATCTGCCTTTCATCCACTCTTTCCAATTAGTGTACACAAAGGCAAACTTTAAAATGAACGCCCTGTATGCTCACACCCATACTCACATGCACAGACTTGCATTGGAGCTCCGAAGGGGCTGTGGTTTGGATCAACAGGTAGAAGAGGAACATTCATCAGAACTGAACCATGCCTTAAAGTTAAACAATAATTTGAAAGTAAGTAAGGATGGATGGATGGATGGATGGATGGATGGATGGATGGATGCTTTGGTACCCTTGAATGGCATGGTTGACATTGACTGTCAAGTGCAATAAGAAATCAGGGGACAAACATGGTCTGATTTTTGAGGAGACACCATTGTGAGAACTCATTATTTTGAGATATACCCCAAACTAATTCTAAATCACTTGAAATTATTACTTTTCAAGTGATTGGAGGACAGCTGATTGTAAAACTGAACAACAGCATTCACTGAGACCCTCACTTTTGGCAAACCATAATGTCTAAGTCTTCACTCTGATTAAATATCTCAAAATCCTGCACTTCAACCAACACCATATTTGTCCTCCAACATTTCCTTCTGCATATAAATCAGGCGCTTCACATGGAGGCAGGAATGTGCTTGATTCTTTCATTTGACCACACAGCTGTCCATCACACAGAGAAGGAAAAAGACAGCCACCACTCCGCTCTGTTTTTCATGTTTATGAAGAGAATTGAGCCCCTGCATTCCAGATATGCTTTATTCAAGAAGACTGAACATCTCCCACAGAGCAGCGACTCTGCGCTGACCAGCACACACTTTTTGCATGGATTACCATGGCAAACATGTCTCTCTCTGGTCAGCTAGACTTGACATCTACAGTCTGCTTTCAATGCTGGAGAAGGCAGACAACAAGGGAAAAAATGTACGTGAGTTAGGGTTTGTGGAATGTCAAGCAGAGCAAAATATAAAGAAACCTCATAGAGGGCATAATTATCATAACCTAAAGAAATCTTTTGACAAAGGAAAATTCACCTTCAAACACAGAGAGACAGATTTTGGTTTTTGGTTGCACCTTTGACAATAACACAATGAATTGTGTAATTATTGATTTTATATATAAAATGTACAATAAAAAGTCACAATATTAATATTCAATTTTTTCTATTTCTCAAAAAGCTCAATCGTATGTCTTTAAAAAGACTTGGAATACAGATTGAAAGTCGTAAGATTAATTTTATGGTACTTTTATATTTGTTTGTTTTGTTTTTTTGTCCTTTTTGGAGCTTGACAATTCCTGGTTGTCAAGATAGGTTTAAAGTTTTGCGTAGGAAAGATTTTGTTGGTTAAAATACTCAATAACCGTAAAAACCTCATCTGTTTTTAACGAAATTTTAGCGCCACACAGTGGAAATTTCACCTCTGAACCACAGAATCATTTTGCAAAAATGTCACTACAGTCATGTCATTTTATGAGATGAATCTGTTTTATCTTGATTTTTTCCTCCTTCTGTTTTATAATGTGTAACCTTCTTAGTTCTATTTTTGCAATTGGGCATAATGTCCGTGAGAAAAACCAGACAGGCCGAGGATAAGCCACGGACAGGGTTTCCACTCTCAACATGAAGCTGTGTCTCTTTGATGGGCTTTCCAGGGCCTCAAATGCTAAACAGGGCCAATTAATCTTTAACCACTCATCTTGTACCAGGAACCCACTGCTCGAAAACAGGATTGGAGTCAGATCAAGTGGACAGGCCTATTTGGTCTTGCAGGCCTATTTGGATATGTTAGTACCCCTCACCATGTGTGTATTTGTGTGGGAGAGCTGAGGAGATAAGTCCATTCCTTATGTTATGGGGGTGAAGAGTCCACGGTGACACATTAAATCTACCTCTTTCCAGACTATTTGAATCTAGTGTTGGGGGTCAATGGGAGGGCCACTTTGATCTAATCTACAGGATACATTTGCCATCTTGGTTTCAAAACCTTAATCCTGAAGAGTGTGGTTGGATTGGGTGTTGTCTAGTATTAAGGTTAATCTGTAGACATTTGCTATGTTGAGTTCAGAGATAAAGGACAAAGCTTCTGAGGTCCTTAAGGTGTGGCATCACATTGCCTTTGACAAACAATTTCAGTTTCTCAAGATTGTTAAACAATCCTTTGTGTCCTATGTTCGACTGGGTTACAATTCTCCCCAAACCTTTCTTCCTGTTCAAAATTTTCTCATTTCAGAGTACCTTCAGGGCCATAAACATCAAACATGTTTTTGTGTTCATCTGCACTCTTTTTTTATTGTTTTTCTATGTAGCCATATGCTAGATGGACGTCTTCGATATAATATTATTATAATAATATATAATATAATATAATAATAATGTAAAACAAATCAAATATAATTTGGAAAATGTATATTTCCATAATGTACCTAGTTAGAAGGTACCCAGAATAATTAACAGCATTAGCTTGGAGAGAATTTATTTTATTTGTAAGCATAATGGACATTATAACTGAAATACAACCATATAAATTTATATTGAATCAAATCAATAGCTTGAGAATCGGAATTGAATCGTGAAATCTGTATCAATACCCAGCCGAAGACCTGAAAATGTTCTGCTTTGATAAAAGACAATGTGCATACTCCAAACACTGCATCTTCTGGCAGCCTGATATCTGATACCCTTGGACACTCTGTAGACTGTGCTGGCATCATCAAAGTTCACAGCAATTAATTAAAATAGTGATGATGAGTACTATACTACCTGTACTACTGGCATGTGGCCAAAAGCACAAACTATCAGTGTTATCAGAGACAGCATAATCTCCCAAAATATGACGCAACATTAGAGATGCAGGGGCAGATATCATTCCATAATTCAGATATGTGACAAGGAGGAGGGTGGGGCCTGGCTGTGACTACGCATGCCAGACCCCCAATCGGGCTAATCAGCCAAGGAGAGGGATAAGTGCAATGAGATGCGGCAGACCGAGGAAAGCAGCTGCCCTGTATGCGTTTACATTTGTGAGTCTTGAGGAAAAACTTACTCGACATTGTCGAGTAAGTTTTTCCTCTCTCTCTCACTGTCACTCCGCATTGACCTTTCCCTCTCCTCTTTTTTTGTTTTGTTTTTCCCTCCCCCTGTCTCCCTCCCAGGTCGCAGAAGGCATGGAAGGCCTGCCGGCAGGTTGGGGCAGGAGGACAACGCCCCTCCCACCTGTAAAGGGGGGGTGAATGTTTGTCATGCCGGGGTTTCCATGAGTATTGGTGCTGACTACAACCCCTGGAGTCGCAAGTTTGTATCCAGGGTGTGCTGTGTGAATCCAGCCAGGTCTCCTAAGCAACCAAATTGGCACGATTTGTAGGGAGGGTAGAGTTGCCTCCTCGTGGTCGCGATTACATGATTCTCGCTTTCAATAGGGCTTGTGGTAAGTTGTGCGTGGATCGTGGAGAGTAGCATGACCCTCCACATGCTGTGAGTCTCCACAGTGTCATGCACAGCGAGCTATGTGATAAAATGCATGGATTGACTGTCTTAGAAGCGGAGGCCACTGAGACTTGTCCTTCGCCACCCGGATTGAGGTGAGTAACCGCGCCATCATGAGGACCTTGTAAGTAAAAATATATATTTTTAAATAACCCTCTCGCGGCAAATCTCACACACCCAGAGAAGAAACCACACCTGTAAATCTGAAATTCAAGTAAAAAAGAGAAGAGAAAGAGATGGAAAAAGTGAGTGGGATACAAAATCCAATGCTGGGCCAGAACACAACACAAATCTTGTTTTAGTGTGACTAACCGTAAAATTCCACAAATCAGCAAAGACCTGCTAGTACACGGCTGTCCGCAGCCCACACATGTACAATGGTACAGCCAGCCCTGTAAACTCACAGACAGTTACGACTTATCTAATATTCTCTGTGTTTTGCTCAGTGTAGGAATGAATGTCACCTTGCCCCACAAGCCACTTACCTACAAGAGATGAACATACGTTAAGGTTTGTGAAATAGGGAGTTTGACAGGTTTACGGATTCTGGATCAGATTCTCACACACAGTCCACAGAAAAAAAGACATGCACTGATCATCATCACATTGGCCAAGTTAAAAATGGCTCTGATGCATGTATTGTCATGAAAAATATTTGATTGACATCTATTTTATTTTTTTTTTGGAAATGAAGTAGGTTAATACCCGGTTCTTGATTCCCAGCCCTTATTCTACTTTTTCCCCTTTTTTAAACAAGAAAGTGCAATTGGATCTTCAAAGATAATCCAGACTTATTTAAAATGGCTTTGAATAAGAGGGTCTTTGAATAAGAATATCTTCAAAGCAAGTAGCAGTACAAGTAGCTCTTTATTAGAGAACTGGTGGCACTACTATACCAAGTATATACTATCTAAAGAGATCTGGAGTACAGCTTGATCACAGCTGCATTAAGATGCCAGAACGAGCCATCGAAACGACACAGGACAGCTACATTTATTTTTGGAATTTCACAATGGATGAAATGTCAAACAAATATCTAAAACAGTACATTGATGTCTCAGAGGGCCTGGTGCACAACCATTTTCCCATAAAACTTTACAGTGGGACAAAGAGGACTTGTATTTCTCATTGCTAAATTTACGAACATAAAAATCGACACAACATAAGAGTATTATTTGAGAGACAGGCAGTATTTTCACGTGGGAAAAAAGACTGTAATCTGCAAAACATTCTTGGCTCGACACCAGGACTTACTCACAATGACGTCTGACAAATGAGGGTGTTGTGAAACACCTGGTGAGAAGTTCTAAATGCCTAATGAGTTAAATATTGCCAGAAAGCAGGAAAAATAGTGTGAAAATAACATGTGAAAATTTTTTCTCACTGTGATGAGCAGGGCGGAGTCAAGCGGTGTCTGGGCAGAGTGAGGCCGGGAAGATTAGTTGCGAATTAATTCCACCTGCATTACAGCGAGGGGAGGTGAGAGTATTGAAGGAGAATAGACAGCAGTAGACGGGAGAGAGATGCACGAAGCTTGTCCACGTTCTTGTGTGTTTTATGATGTGACATAGCTGTCTGAAAAGCAGTGCATGTTTTTGTTACTTTACACACTGAAAAGTGTTATTAAATGTCTTTGTATTCTTCCTCTTTTCCATAATTGTTACACTCACCTTCTACTGTTCATCAAGTGATTAAGTCATCTAATACAAATGACACATTGAGAATACTGAAAGATTTATTCAACAGAACACATATCATACATGTGTGACTCAGTTTAGACATAAACTGCACAAAAATTCTTATGACTCTTCATCTTAATGCCTTTGGGGGCATAACATCAGCTGTGCTAAAACTAATCTGCATTAATTTAGCGCAAATAAAAACACATTACGTACAATCCTCAGAAACATGGCATGAATGGACTAGCTATGCTTCCCAGAACTAATTTGAACAGCAGAAAGCAACTCATGAGTACTGTTCATGTGGGCCCTCAAGTCACGCCTCTGTTTGAAGGTTGACGTTCACAGGGCAAGCGGCGAGGGTCACCAGTCCACAAATCAACTCACAATGGGGGCCAGAAAATCACGCTTAGCCAATCAAAGGAAGCCCCCCATGCAGGGCAGGCTGGAGCACAATGTGGTGCCACTGGGCATGAAGAGGGGTCTAATCCCACTCATAGCCTCGGACTGAACCCCACTGCGGGGGCAGCTTGGACCCTCCACAAACTCCACAGTCACAATAAGAGACCTTGCTGAGCCACACTCTTCAAATTTCTCTAGCACATGAAATAAATATACTTCATCTCATACATTACAATTAAATAAAAGGGCTTTGATCTTACAACACTCTGGCACTGACTGCGTGATAATCATTTTGCTCTGGATGCAGAAGACTGTTCCAAGCATGTGATTGGTCAATACACTATATGACAAGGATAAGACACATTGGAGATCGGGCTGTACATTAATTGCATTTAAAGGGGTTTAAACAGAAGTTCTCTTATATTTAGTCTGAACAGATGTCCCGTTTTCCCCAGGATGATGCTTTATTTGTGACTCTTTTCACTAGGGATGCACCTGGATCGGTATCGGCTCCGATACCGATGCTTTTAGACGGATTGGGTATCGGTCCGAAGAGCCTCTGTGTTAGGCTTGTTCATTACTGTCAAGCTCCAAAAATGGCAAGAACCATAAAAACACAATTAAAGCAGTTCATTTGACTCATGCATCTTATTCAAAGCCAATTGAAGATGTGTGATAGCTCTGTGAATCACAAAAGGCTGTGTCTTAATAAGTAAATATACAAAATGCACGCGCAGCTCCAGCTCATCAGTGAATGGCGCTGATCTGTTTTCACACACACTCGCGGCTATTTTTAGTCTTCACACGCTGCACAATATTTGAGAACAGCAAAGTTGTAGATGCTAAATAGTTCAGTTCACTTATAATATGCATTTAGAACGGCACCGGAGGTGCATTTTACCACAATTTGAATAAGAAACTAATTAAACTACTGTGACCTTGCCTACAAACAGACACACCTACAGGACTTCCTGGAGAGATTAGAATGTCAAAATAAAAGCGTGAGGGGTTAAAAAGTGCACAGTTTAAATATATTACTGTTGCATTTAAAATTAAATGTCAATAATAATAATATTAATAACAATTCATTTATTATTATTATTATTATTATTATTATTATCATCATCAAAGTATTTGTTTACAATTTATAACAATATTTAAGTTGAATGGGTTTCAAAAAGTAACTGTGTAAATGAAAAGTGGACTGATGTCTTACAACTAAATTGAACAAAAACGAGATCTGAATCCATCAAAGTCCAGATGCAAGTTGAAACATTTAAAAAAATATATAATACTAAATAAATAAAACATAATAAAAAATAAAACACTGGTTTCCTTTCTACTGAAGACATGAAGACTGGAATAACTGTTAATTATGCTGCTACATTATCCAGTATATTAATTAATAATAAAGAGTTTCTTAATTAGCTATAAACTTATATTGAAATAATGTGTAGTTAGAGGTTTGTATTTCTTTACATATTAAAGAGAACTCCCAATTAGTTCCACACAATAATGTAAAGATATTCTAAACTGATTATGCAAGATTATCCAATACCACAATGGTATTGGATAGGGATCGGTATCGGCTGATACTGAGATTTCCGGTAACAGAATTGGATCGGAAGAGAAAAAGTGGTATTGGTGCATCCCTACTTTTCACATGCCCCAACTTATTTTCAACCAATTTATTTAAATTAAAATACAACTGTGCAGTCAGGACACAATATACAGGATGCATGGCCACTTTGCTGGACACTTTATTCTGAGTATAAATTACGGTTAGTACAAGTGTTGTTAATGTTTTGATGGTCCGAAATAGAACACAATACAATCTAAAATTTAGATTTGAAGATTTTGTGAAGATAATGCTCGTAACACTTTACAATAAGGTTGTATTCATTGACTTTAGTTAGCACAATAGTTAACATTAAAAACTAAAATAACTAAAAATAAACAATACTTTTGGAGTATTTATTAAACTTAGTTTACTGTTAATTTCTACACACACATTTTGTACATTATAAGGTGTATATGTTAACATTAGTATGCCAAATTTAATACTAAGGGTTAGTGTTTTGTTCAAATGTCTAACGCTGAACTATTTGCAAAGTTCACAAACCTCATCAAACATTCAATCATATTTCCTAATTATCATATAGATGATCATTATGACTAATTTTATTCATTTTAACTCCTTACTTTCCTCACTGTACTAGGACAGGAGAGTAGCATTGACAATAGTTTATGCAGGGTCTTTTTTGTCCAAAGTGTCCAACATTTAGCAACTGTTGATCTAAGGTACTAAAGCAACAAGTGAGCGTTTGTTCTGGTGGAATGCAGAGTATGTGTGTGTGTGTGTGGGGGGGGGGGGGGGGGGGTGGGGGGCGGGGGGGAGGAGGAGATGACTGCTTTTCCCACCCCTATCAAAATGTTGAGCCCAGACTGTGGTAATGGTCGAACTAGAGAGGGTCAATATTGATTTAACAGTTACAAAATACACCCAGGTTGGTCATCTCAAGGTTACACCAGCACTAAACAAATAGAAACCTGTAAAGTGAACAATACTGTACTGATATGCAGGGCCCAATTGCAAGAAACCCCTTAAGTTTAGTTATAATTGTAAGGGGTTTCTTGCAACCTATTGCTTTTGCGTGATGTTGCATATACAACATAAGATGTCTGTGTAAGGCCATGTCCACATTCAGAGTTTACAGTTTCAGCATTCCACTGTGGATGAGAGGCATAAGTGTAGCAAAATCAATGCTTTTTCAATCAAATTAGGCCACAGGCTAATTCATCTTCGTTTTATAACTCTGTTTTCAGTTTCCTTACATCATTGTATGCAATAATGGCAATGCTCACAACGTGTGGATGAGAGGTGTAAACGTAGGGCTGGGCGATATGGCCAAAATTATTATCACGATAATCTTTTTCATATTGTTCGATATCGATATTTATCACAATATACATATACACATTGCACTTTCTTTTCTTATTTCAAATTTGACGAAAAAAAAAAGAAGAAAAAATTCATTCTAAACAGTCAAAATAGTCTCTACAAAACTGCACAGGGGGTCCAGAGACGGCCAAAGCAGTGGGGTCTGTGGGATCTTTTACCAATTTTACAGTCTTTTACTGTTTATCAATTGAAAATGGATGTTAAAAGATCTCTTTTAAAAGATCTGTTTGTTCTGAAGCACAGTGACATCAGTTCAGTATTTGTTGGAATATTTTTACATTAAAATAAAATATGTTTTATTATTTCTTTAGATTCAGATACCCAAGTATGGGGCATAGAAGCCCTTGTGACTGTGGAATGATGCTGAATGTGGGTTCAGGGGTGTCCTGAGAGAAAATGTAGAAAAAAAGGTTTTTTTTAAATGTAAAAAAAAAACATTTGTATATTTTCATTAAAGTGAGAGACTAGTCTACCAACTAGTAATTTTAGTCTTTCCTTATCCATTCCAGACATCTAATTAATTTTCATAAAACTACAACAGAAATAGATTTGTTTATTCGTTTTGTTTATTATTAAAGGCTCGTAACATGCTGATTAATAAAGATACATTTAGAAGGGAAAAACATTTTGGTCTAAAAGGTGCTTTGAAACCACGTTAACTCATGCGGCGCTTCATGTCTACACACATGCAGGGAAAAGAGGCAACGTGTGCAGAGCGGGACAGGGTAGACATTATGCATGTTTGTTGCTAGAGAACAATATTCAAAATTACACACACAACAACCGTTTTAGTGGTTTGATTGAGTGAATCACACTTTTATATCCAGTTTCCTTTTCAAAAGAGATTATACAAAGTACGTGTTACATCCTGCTTAAATGTCTGTTTGTTTGGACAATCTTATTTTATTTAGGTGTAATATTGAGAAAATAACAAGTTTGCAGTAATGCAAAGACATTATTTAATTTTGTAAAAATATTTTAATTTGAAAACACTGCATTTATAGTTATTGTTGTTGCTAGTTTGTATGTTTGAGTTGAACAATACACATTTCAGCATTATATTTATGCATTTTCCTTGATAACCAAGCAAGCTGACTCATGATACCATTTGTTTATTATATCGCAATCGCATATCGCAATATGACATTTTTCACAAATCGTGCAGCTAATATCGATATCATTTTAGCGTCCAGCCCTATGTAAACGTAGTGAAATACATGCATTTTCAAATGAAGATGCATTTGTGTGGAAGTGACCTTGGTGTGGATGTGGCAATAGTCCATGACCACTTGGCATATCGGACAGTGCAGCATAAAGAAAATACTGTGAGTGCACCCTTTTAGATTTCTGGAATTGGTCTTTGTTGATGGGAAAGAACAGCTTTCCATGGAAGTTATATAAACAATAATCTGGTTATTTACCCATCCTGCACTTATGGAACATTTAAACTACATGTATTTACTGTCACTTGAGAATGCTACTCAACAAATCTCAGAAAAGCCCAGAGTTCACACAGACTACAGGGCAACCAAAGCAGGTGCTACACTTCAGAATACAGCAACAGGTTTCACTCGTCAGCCAGTAACATGTTTCTGGCCTACATGTGGGTAGCTGTCAATTTCTTAGTATGCTGGACAGTTGTGTATAATTTCAACAAAGTTGAAGTGTCCCTAGAACTGCTGCCTTCTAAAACAACTCAGGCTCTGAGACACAAAACTTGTGTATTCATTCGATAGCATTCTGAGAGGCAAAATAATCGCTGTGGCTCCTGTCAGAAATGAGCATCATTAATATAGAGTCTCCAAAACTTCATAAAGCGAGCAGTGAACCTTACACACTTTATTTCAATCACTGAATAGAGCCAGTATTCATTACAGCCCATCTTGATTTTCATTATCAAAATAGCTGACACATGCCCACCACCCTACTGCTTGAGTGAATTGCCCATGGGACAAAAACAACACCTTACAGCTCAGCAAATCAAAAACATCACAACCAGGCTTAAAATATCAGTCAAGAGATGAATCCAACAATGAATACTCTGTAAATGCCACCTGCCATGCTTCATTGTATTTTGTACCATGGGTCTGTTGAATGCATGATTATGATTGTTGACAGACTAGGGCTGGGCGATATGACGATATATATATTGTGGCGATGATATAAAGTTTCAATCGACAGAGATTTTGCTACATCGTGTATATCGCTGTATGTAAATATCCATGTGCACAGAGTGGGCAGGGCTTCACGTGAGACAGAGAATTTTAGAAACATGAATAGAGATCTTATGGCATTAAAAAGAATTTAGGTGGCCGCCAAAGCAAATTCAATGACATTAATCTCGTGTTTGGCAGTTCATAAATGCTTAATATGCTTCTCATCTGACATGCGTATCTGTGTTTCATGATCGTGTCGAGCATGCTATCTTTGGAGCATGGAGATGCAAATAATTTCTGACCCGAATTGAGAAAGACATCTCCACAGAATGGGATGACTCCTAAACAAGATAAGAAAATGAAGAGGAACTTGTTAAAACAGGTGTGACATCTGTGGTGTGGGTTCACAAAAGCCAACACAGAGCAGAAAAATTAAATCTGCAAATTGTGTCGCACAACGATAATCACTCCTAATACAAGCAATCTGTTTTTCCTTAAAATGTAAAAAATATTATGATAGCCAAAACATGCATTTTCCTCATTTTGAAAAGTCGCTTTGGATAAAAGCATCTGCTAATGCATAAATATAATGTAAATTTAACTGCATTAATTCTGTAATTTATTTTATAAAAATTTTTTTTGCAAGTGTTTATATTTTTTATTATGTATTTTCAGCAAGAAGTGTTTACATAATTTTGGATATTTTTTTCATAATTTTTACTGAATTTTTTACTTATGCATTATGTTCTTTGTTGCATTGCTTTGGAACAATCTTGAGTTTCTTGAGGAAAGTTTCCATAAATAATAATAATAATAATAATAATAATAATAATAATAATATTTCTTTTCCAAATTCCAATATTGATTTTCCCCAAAAAATTACTTATCGTTATCATGGTATAATATGAATCGTGATAAAAGATTTTGGTCATATCATCCACCCGTATTACAGACATTCAAAGTCTGTAATACGGGTGTACAATTATTTTCCTTTAAACACACAGCTATTAAGTAGTTCCAGTTCTTGACTACATAATGGTTCCATATAACTTCTGAAAATTATTTCAGTTAGTTCAAAGAGCTATACAGGCTATAACAGCAAAATATCCACATAAAACAAAGACACTGGCTAAGTTAATTGGATAAGAATGACAAAAATGCACAGTTTCATGCGCAGCCTCCCAAAGTGGAAAGCATTCTCGCACTCCTCTCTTTCACTCTCACGCGAACTCTCACTTTGTAACAAATTCTAGTGAGGAATTGAAATTATGTACACCCGAGTTGTAACAGCCACTCCTGTGTCCGCATTACCACTTTGGGGTGTGCATTATTTTTCAATAATTTAACGGTCCATTGTCAATTATTCCATACATCTTTCTTAAGTTTGTTTCAAAGTTATGAAAATTAGGATTATCAAAGATAAATTTGAGTAAAGTGACTATTTTTAACAACTTGCTGAAAGACTAGTTGTGCTAGGGCTGGTTTACTCACACACACACACACACACACACACACACACACACACACACACACACACACTGCTTCTGTTTTAAGATGTTTAAATTAAGGTTGCTTTGAAATTTATTGATAATAAGCCATAAGAAAATTCACAAATGAGATCTCTTGTTATCAATATCAATATCAATATCAATATCAATTGTTTTTCCTAGGCAGCAATGAGAATAGATTGAGACCAAATTAAGTTTTCTCCTCTAGAATTTCAGAAGAAATCTCAACTAGTCTCAATCTCAATTAGTGCTCAGATGTGTCAAGATAACAAGGACTTTGATCAAAATGTTCATGTTTTATCCACATTCGTTTTATAGCTCTAGGCTCTTAATTTATTTTAACCATTGTTTCATGTGTCCTTTTTTATTATTTAAAGAGAAACATCTTAATTGATACTTAAATGAAACATAACTGAGAAGTCTATTAGGTCTCTTGAACTATAAAAGTCTAGCCTCTAAATCATACAATTTTCATCTGAGAATGCAAGACATTATTTTAAAAGTTTAAAACTGGCAATAAGAAGAAACACTACTCTGTAATTACTAAAAATAGTTAGCAAAAAATCATACAACATGCAGTATAGTACCAATCAAATTACAGACACAAATCAAAGCATTATCTACCCTATCAACAGTAAACATGTAGTAGAGTTATGGTCTCTTTGTCTTACAGAGCAAAGTAAAGGAAACCTAATGGTCTTCCCCCAGCATTTAACTAAATACTTCAATACTGACCTTAAAGTTCAGAGCCAAAACTGCCATTTACATCCCAAGCAAAGACCCCAAAATAATCCAATCCAATTACTAACATATCCATCAAGAGTGGCCCCTGGGCAAGGTCTTGACCTCTCAAGATATTCCAAAATACTTTTCATTGTGAAGACATCATTATGGAAGCTGTCTAGACCTCATAACTGGGAACTGGGTCAAAACGAGCCAACAAGAAAGATTCTATTCCTTTAATCAAATTCATAAAAAAACTGTTTAAAAGTAGATCATGAAATATAGCGGTCTCCCTCAGTCATTTAACTGCACGATCTATAAGAGCTGCAGTCCAATAATTGCCTTTTAAGGTGACAGGCTTCAGATAGAAAAAAAAAAGAGGGAAAATAAATTCCTACTATAGCGGACCACTACTCCCTTAGGACGAATCTCATGATTCTAGCTATTCTTGCATGGGAAAGTCGACTTCTTGCCAGAAGCTGCTAGTTTGCTTGAAGAACAAATCTAGAGACATGAGACAAAGAACGTCACCCTAACATCATTGCATGTGAATAAAGTAGCTGTTTTTAACTGAGCAAAATATTGCTCTACATTTTCAGCTGTGAAAAAATGCTTGCATTTTCCCTTTTTCTCACCCTGAAAGGTTTGGGTCTTTCATAGAGACAATACAGCCATAAATGGAAAGGGTTATAAATGACTTTAAATCACACCAGAGCCAGTGATTCCAAACAACCCCTTTTATGCTCTGATTCAGCCCCACCCAATTCACTACCAATAATTACTCCTTTGAAGATGTACACTCATCCAAAACACTAATCACCCAGATACAGGCCACATAATGTTCATTTCCTACTCATTCCAGATTAAACAAGTCACTCGAGCAGTTTTTGAAAAGAAACTTGGGAGAATTTCCTGATTTAAATTAGGGATGGCACTGATCCAATACCTGGATTGGTATCAGGTCCGATACTGACGTTTTTACCCGGATCGGGTATCGGTCCGACGAGCCCGATCCAAATCCAATACTGCATGTTGGTCATTGACATTGACGTTACTGTCAAGCTCCAATAATTACATAAATAACCTTCAAATCACCATTAAAGTAGTCCATATAACTCGTGCATTATATTCAGACCCTTACAGTCATCCAAAAGCTTTGTGAATTGCAGAAGGCTGTGTTTAATAATAAATATGCAGTCAGCATGCAGAGCTAAGTCTCTGGCACCACGCTTTACTGAACGAACGACGCTCTGTCGACACACACACACATAAAAATGCGCAGAGGTGTGTGATGCACTGCTCAGCACAATATGCAGTCGCTACGGATATCTAAGTATTGATACTTCCGATACTGATGTTGCATCCAAAAATATCGATCCACACACAAAAATATGGATCGTAGAATGATTTTTAATTTTTTTTTACTAGGGATATTATTATTTGGTTACTAGAAACATATAATCATAAGCTTCAAAGTTAAATAAAAAAGATTAGACTATATTAACAGATACTTGTGCAGGATGGGAACAATTTCTTCTTCCGCTCATCTTAACGTGCATGTTAAAAGACACAAGCAGACATACGCTTGCACCATCACAAGGCTCGTTCAAACCAGGCACGGGGCCACATAAGGGCTAGACTGGCACTAGTCCACCCAAATTGATGGCAGGTCAAGACATTCATAACTTCAGGAATATAAGATCAGTTTGCAAATAAAAAGAAACTGCATTTTGTTGCATGCAAAATAGCTCACAAGCAAGATAATCATCATATTCCTGTTATAAATATAGTAATAAACATAGATTTGTCTCACATAATTTATTATTATTATTTTATGTGGGAGAATGGTAGATGTTTCAGTAGATGACATGGCAGGGTATGAAATTATTGAATAATTTTGCTCGTTATCTATCCGCAACTGTGTGGCAGGAAACCTTTAAAACTAATTGGAGTGTAAAATGACAGAAACGCTGTTAGACACAAATACACTCCTTTGAAAAGCACACTAGATTATATTTTGGAAAACAGACGAAAGAGAAGCGGTCGATGCGCGTCTCTAATTCGCTGTGTTTTTAGAGGTTTATTGCTTGCGGAACATGCACATATGACGAGTTCTCACTATTACTTTCCTGTTTGTAATCTGGGAGATATAGTGTTGTCTATGAGAACGTTGAATATGATCTCAGACCACCTCAGGATGCAGGGATATTGGTACGACAGATGAATTGTCATATGTGTCATAATTCAGTAGCTACAACCTCAGAAATGGTTCTGTTTTTTTTTTTATTTTCTCCCCTTTTTCTCTGAATGCCCAATTCCCAGTGTGCTCTAAGTCCTCGTGGACGCGTTCATTCAGGATGAATCTCAGCTGCCTCTGCGTCTGAGGCCGTCAACCCACACATCTTATTAAGTGGCTTGTTGAGCACGTTTCCGTGGAGATATAGTGCGTGTAGAGGCTTCAAGCCATCCATGCACAACTCACCATGTGCCCCACCAAGAGCGGACCACATTACAGCGTTCAAGAGGAGGTTACCCCATGTGACTTTACCCTCCCTAGCAACCGGGCCAATTTGGTTGCTTAGGAGACCTGGCTGGAGTCAATCAGCACACCCTGGGATTCGAACTAGCGAACTCCAGGAGTGGTAGCAGCATCTTTACCACTGAGCTACGCAGGCCAATGTAACAATCCTCAACAGCTGTTAAATAGAACATCTGATTCACTCGCGTTTTTCAGCAGACCTCTTATTTTACATAGACTACTAATCAAAATTATTATTTTTTGACATTGCAGCAGCTCCATGAAGCCCAAAATGTAAGACAAAGGAGGGTTGTCAGATTTTTTTTCTTTGTGGAAATAGTCAACGCTGGGTTTCCCGTTAACATTGCAACTTTAGTCAAGTGGTTTTTATTGTTGTTCAACCATATACATTTAGTACAGTACACAGTGAAATGAGACAACATTCCTCCAGGACCATGGTGCTACATAAAACAACATAACAAACACACAACCACATGAGACTACACAGACTAAATAACATACCTATATAAAGTGCACGTGCAAACGTGTGCCAAAAGTATGGGACAGTACAACAAATTCCAAAATATTTACAGGACAATAGGCACAGTGAGAGACAGTGCAGTGTCGTCCAGTACACAGTAGTGCAAAAAGATGACAGTTTCTAAAAATGCCAAATGTAAACATAACATACTATGAGATAGTGTTCTATGCACATAGCAGTTATTGAGGTAGCAGCCAGGTATAAAGCCTTTACAATCATCTTCACTGATGTTGTTCATTATTTTACGATGGAGTAATGCCTGTTTCCCAAACCAGCACATAGATCGCTCGTTATAAATTTGAACGTAAGTGCTTTGCTACGGAAGCTGTCCGGTCCAAAGGTGATGATCACTTTGGCAAATATGTTCAGGTGTTTGTCTTCACAAAATGAAAATAATGTTGAAATACTTACATGGAAGTTGTTTGTAACCTTGTTGAGGTGCCGAAATGTATTAACTATTGCAGAATTCAATTAAATAAATAATTAGGGCTTTGGTAAGACAGGGTTTCAGATGTTTGCTCAGCTTATAGAGATCAATAAAAGTGACACAAGGCGTGAATGTACCCGGTGAGTATCAGATCATAATAAGGGGATCTCATGTAGCCTGTGTAGTTTCTTTGGCTGGAAACTGAACAGATGCACAAAGAACAGGTTTAAAATGACAGACATCATTACTGAACTACTAATAGACCTTTCTAAACAGAATGAAGGGAATCTCTCATTGCACTTTGATCCTTTGATGTGAGAGGAACAACGCAATACTTTAATGCGCATAAATACACATAGCACGCACATTTTGGGTAATATAGTCAGTTTTCTATCATATTAAACAATTTTTATCAGTATTTAATATATTATAAGTATATTTATAGTCAAAACTTCTCTTGCTTCATCCGCCATCTTGGATTTATTTTTCCACAAGCTCATCACGATGCATTCTGAGATCACATAACCAGGGAACGATGATATCCTAGAATTTGGCAAATAATAATTAAAACACCTACCTTTTCAGGAGTGCGTCTATGACAGGGTTCGGCAACCTTTTTGACATGGAGTGCCATTTTTTACTTTCCTAGTAAATGGCTGTGCCGACGCCATTAAAAAAGTCTTATATTATGTCAGATTATATTTTAAAAAAATCACACAGAGGGGTAATTAATAGCACGCAATCAACAGCGAGAGTGAAGCAGTCTATTTTACTTGTATGAAGTTTTTCGCACCTGCATTCAATCTACATCTTGATGTAGTCCTTCCTCATGATCACGCAGCGTGTTTTTATCAGCTGAATGCTGCAGGCAAGCCATTCGCACATCACAAGCTGATCAACTATTTAGCCATTTTCGGTGAATCACACCTACAAAATCCTAAGTGGTGTTTTTCTTATTACATCACGTGTTGTTCTGAAAGCATTAAGAAACAAATGAAGCATGGAATGTAGGCCGTCATCCACACAGCCTGATGTTTTTCTCATGTGATTAAGCGAACGTGAAGCACTGCCGGCTTGTGATGTGCGAATGGCTTGCACATGCTGCACGAGTCTGTTGGGTATACTGCAGTTTCATCACATTTTAACTTTTTGTTTAGTCTCCCATTCAGCTCATGAAAACATTTTGTGTGATCATGAGGAAGGATTACATCAAGATGTAGATTGGAATGCAGTTGCGGAATTTCATCTAAATAAAATAGTCTACTCCTCTGTCGTTGTTGCTGGCCTGCCAGTGATTACCCCTCCAAGTGCCAATGCTGGCACGCGTGCCATAGGTTGCCGACCCCTGGTCTATGACAAGGAGGGAAGCTCACTATGAGATTTGATCTACTCTTATCAGGCTCATATGTAATCTGTGCTCGCAGAATTCCACAGAAAACTCTAAAGATAAACTCACAAATCTTCACACATCCTCAACCCTTGTGTGTTTGTTCATTTTAATATTTTAGATTATCTGATAAGGTTTTCAGTATTCATTACAAGTATGTCGTACTCTCAACTCAGTTTAAAACATTTTACCACGTTTAAATCCATTCCAAAGAATTTACAACAACAATCTTCCCAACAAAATCAGTGCAAAAAATGCAAGCTTTTTCTGGGCCTGCACATAAATATTTGAAGTAGGGCTGGGTGATGTTTTGTACTGAATATGTACAAAAGATATTCAATATTATTTTGCTGTTAATATAAAATGAACCAGTAACGGTAATATGACATTTGATTTTATTAACCATTTTAAAATAGTAATAGAATAGAAAAATGCTGATAGAGTTTAGAAGTTTGATGATTTAACTGATTTAACAGTTTATTAGCATAATTAACCAAATATGTGACAATAACGACTGCCGATGGCCCGGGGCCAGTGTGAGACAGATTCGGACCAGTAGCTAGAACTGTCACCAGTGCTGCATTTATAGCATTAGTGCAAGCAAACAACAAGCGAAAGAAAACAAAAATTACACAGAGCGAACGAAGTCTTCTAACCGAGGAGCGAGCGCGAGTATATTTATCTCTCAAAGATGTGCAAATACATAATATACTGGATGTGCCAAGGCACAGTCGCGTGCACGCACAAGATCGGGACACCGAGCGCACTCTCCTAGCACTGTCCTCGCTCTTTTCCAAGTGTCTCAGCAGCAGCTATTACCAATGTGTAGAAAATAGCAGGATAAAACCCACTTAATGAATTTCTTAGTGAGATTTAACATGTTTTGCAACATTTTAAGTATCCCTGCACATTCCGTGTTCCCAGTGACTCCAGCCAGGAGCAAGCCAGCACGCCCTGGATTCAAACTCGCGACATTGTATTAAAAACATAAGATATGTAAAAAATATTTATCTTCAGACATATTTTTTAAAGCCAAGATGGTAATGAACAGCTATTTATCATTTTTGTGTTGGGGCAAGTGAAAATTTTGCCAAGGCCAGTAAAAATCTCAAGCACTAGAAAAAATCCTTAGCATTGAGCCCTGTCCAGTGTGGCCTTTCACAAGTTTTAAAATGTTTTAGTTAAAAATATGTTAAATAATGTAAGTAAATATTGCTTTAAACATTTTGAAACAACAATGCAGCAATGGCTGATTGGTCAAAATAATGAAATCAGTCTCCCTTATAAACCCATTTCAGAGCAAATTCAGTAAAAATCAAGATACATATCCAAAATTGTGAAAACAGGCTATAAATTCAAGATAATTTAATTTTAGCTATATCGCCCAGTTTAAACTTGATGAAAGTTAAAAAAAAATCATACCTAAATGTGCTGCACCATTGCCAGTCTACACTGTAGTAGGTCACTGTTTGTTTGTATTTTAAAACTTTTGCATGTAGAGGAGGAGGATCTTTGCCCAAGTTTTCAGGACTCTCTGATATTTTTCTGTATTTTTCTCGTAGGCTAATAAGCATGCTTTCCAAAATTCACCCTTTCCTGCACTTTGTTGAATTTCAGCAGATTACGACAAGTCCTTTGCTGTGACATACATGTTAGTATGTTACTAAACCTATTTACATAATTACTCCTGATATGTGCCACCCAGGCAGAAACACAAAGGGATCTTAAAAAAATGCTACATGTGTAGTTTAACCATTAACATTTCCTATGTAAAAGTGCAAATGTTTTGGCACTCTTCGTTTGCAGATCTTTAATAAGGTCATTCTGCGTAAAGATTTCATGCCAAACACGGATTTGTAAAGTGCCACAGTTTCAGAGCTATGAAAATAATGTAACTCTGACAAATAGTTTGTCAAAAAGTGTTCCATGATTGGGAGACTAACACCCCCGCTCAGATATGGTGTTCCTACTGTTCAAGGTCCAAAGCTGCAGGCTGGGAAGACCTGGAGGCCAAAAGCAGCAGTCACACACTGGTAACTCTAAGAGTTACTCTGCTACCCAGCTGGGGTCAAGGACCCTTTATCACCCCGGTGAACAAAAGGAGAGATTCCTGCAGACCCTGGACAACATGGCACAGACACAATGGAAAGCTGGAAACACCCCCAACCACATACACCCCCATCCCCTCATTATTAAGGAACTCTCAAGCAAAGTCAAGGATTAGTGCACAGGATCTGATCCAAACGTACCCAAATGGCACTGCCATGGGAATGCCGTAATCATACATGCAAGAGCAATTATCCTGTTATCGTCCTTCACTCCTCTATTATAAAAACCTTTCTTACTGTTTTAAAAACACTTCACTTAAGGTCACAAAGTATTGAGGAAAGGCTGTTTAATTACGTTGGAGTGTATCTTTCAAATAAATGGTCCCCACAATCACAGATTTCCATTTAAACATCGTGATTTCATGGGTTTTGCATTGTTTTACATATAAACACGTATAATTACAAGGTTGTTAAAAAAGAAAATACATTTGAAAAGTCACTATTTTCACAATTTAGTTTGGAAGCACTAGTGGCGCAGAAATGACACACTTCACCTTTAAATATGCAAGTTAAAAATGGTCCAAATGTCCAGTTTTAGCAGTTGAAAAAACACAAACTACTATCCTCTCAGACTAAAAACAAATTAACTTCTGACTTCTACTTTATCTTTGTTTAAGATTGCTGGAATTGTTGAATGAACTCATTGTTGATGGCAAATAAAACTTCCCTTTCGGTTCTTTCAAACAACAGAGATAAAGAGAGGTTAGTGACTTCGAAACCAAGGCCAAATGCCTGGTTTATACAACACATCAACACTCTTACCTTTGGTGTTAAAAGCCTCCTTGAGGTGGAGCAGCCCATCTGCGAATCTCCGCACATCATTGACCAACTGCATGATGTAGTCGGGATCGGCCCCTGCCATCTCCAAACTGTCTGACTCAGAGCTGACGGAGCTCAGAGAGCCACTCTTCACCGATCGGCCCAAACCCCATGACCCTGAGACCGAGGAGAGGGGGAAAAATTGGGAGTTGGGTAGCCGTGCCATTCCCAGCAATCGTTTGTTCGGTCCACCAACGCTTTGCTGCAGCATCCCAGTAGCAAACATCCCAGCTGCAGACAGCTTGAAAGGATCCCTGTGCAACGTTCCCCAGAGATGCTCAGATTCCTTGAGTTTCCTCACCATTGACAGTAGGTCCTGTGAGCACAAGGGAGTAAACATATAGTTAAACCACTAATGTTTAAAGACAAGACCACTTGTACCCGATTACACCAGAACCACTTCTACTTGGTGGACTTTATTCATATACACTACACAGGGGAGAAAACTGAGCTCCGCGCTAATAGAGATGTCTAACACACCAAACTGGTATATCCCTCACTGAGCCTCAAAAGTGATTTAAATCTCAAATAAAGAAACCTTCAAACAGACTTAAAAGTGATATGGTAGACTGCATTTCATGAGGGGGAAATTGTTAAAATGGAAACCAGGAATTTCAAAGGCATGCTATGACAGTGACCTGAGGCTAAGGAAAAGCTTAGGAAAATTTGAGGAAAGCAGGAAAAGCAGACAGGAGAAAAAGAGGATAATTTTGAGAAATCTAAGTCTATCATATCTCCATCAGACTTTGGAATGGATTTCCAATATATCGCTTTTCCACCAAAACCACAAGATCAACCATTATGACATAAACTTAAAGGTCATTCTGTAAGAAATGAACAAATAATAGTCCAACATCAAATAAACTCAGCAAATCTAGTAATAACCAGTATGATACACAGTAAAAACATACATTAAAAAATAAAGAAACTTAAAGAACATTTTATCACCATAAAATAATGGAACTACCTTGCAACTGTAGCTTATTAAGCTAATAATAATTAAGAATAACAATAACACAGTAAAACAGTTATCAGGCTATAACAAGAAAGTATCTGACTGTATTATTGGGAGCTTTATAACAGGTTAGTAACTAAATATAAAATATAATATACCATAAATATAACAGTGAAAAAGTGAAACAATGAAAGATTAAGAAATCAAAACAAATACGTGAATTCTTACACAGATTGCGTTCAATGATAGAGAACAAACACTACATGGTTTCAATTCCCAAAGAAAACCAAAGCAAAGGCAACGAACGTGCATCAGACGTCTACTGTCTGGATGTTTGGAAATAACGTTTATAAAACTACCGCCTAGGTATAACTTTTCCGGGAAGTGCTGTTATAAATGTGACACCTAAACGAGCGAGAACTGACCGCAGGTGTCTCGAGAAGCGTTTTAACCGTGTTAAAAACGCGGCGCTCCCGCGCGGTCAAACACTCTTGTCTAGCGCATATTTACAAAGATTAACAATAGTAAAACAGCGCAGACGAACGCAAAAATCATTCGGTGTGAACGACCACTTAGTATACTTAAAAAAAAAATACACAAAGTCACGGAATTCAGTTTCATACCAAATATAATATCAGAAAATTAATACTCGCCTGAGGAGCATATCCGGTACATTGTACACAACGGGTTGCACACTGGAAACCCAAATATACAATATCCAAAATACCGTTAATTCTTCAGCCTGCCACCGTAACAATCTCGTAAACCGAAATATTGCTTCTAAGTGCGCTTCAAATTCCGTTTGCCATCTCCCCGCCCACTAAACATAGTCTAACATTTGATTGGACCTGGTGGGTGATGAGGAGGGGCCTCAGTCTCCACCCTCTAACAACAGGTGTATGCGCGCACTGTCGATTGATATATTGAATTTGACATACTCCGCTTCTGTTCTTTTACTAAAACATACTTTGAGGCATGCTGACTGTAACCATGATTTGATTTGAAGGTGCTGTAAGCATTTTTTTCATGGAAAAGTATGCAAAAATGTTCCTACTCCCTTAAAGATATTAATGAAATAAGTGTCCTGAGATGTCTCACCGGTCTCCGTGACAGCTGTAGACTTTGTAAACATCAAACAAAAATGTGTCGGCGCACTGCGAACATTGATGCTTTTCACCTGTCAATCATTTTGCTCGTTCTCATTTGAAGAGGTTCATTGAGGCCATGATTCATAATGAGGGCGCTATTGAGCCACTGTTGAATATGACATCAATCGGAAGTCGGAACACACAATGCTGCTCGGTTTTTGCAAGTAGGTATAGCTGCAGTAGGCCGGAGACCTCACTTGCAGTTATACTCTTCTCGGTTTTCTCGGTTTTTGTCTCAAAATGATGTCCGGACTGAGGGCTGGAATTATGGGCGTGGCTAATTCAACGGCTCAGTCACGCGAAAGCTTAAGAACGCTAAACTGGCACACAGCACCTTTAACTACAGTCCAAAGAAGTTAATTTGTAGTTTGGCTATCATACAGATTAGGTTGGGCTTATTTTATTTAAAATAGTCTGAGACCAGAATGGAATGTACACCGATTAGCCACAACATTAAAACCACCTGTCTAATATTGTAGGCCCTCCTCGTGCCAACACAACAGTGCCAACCCTTATCTCAGAATAGATGATCATCTCACCACAATTGTACAGAGCGGTTATTTGAGTTACCACAGACTTTGTCAGTTCAGACTGTCCATTCTCTGTTGACCTGTCTCATAAACAAGACATTTCCGTCCTCAGAACTGCCGCTCACTAGATGTTTTTGTTTTTGAAACATTTCTGAATAAATTCTAGAGAATGTTGTGCGTGAAAATCCAAAGAGATCAGCAGTTACAAAAATACTCAAACCAGACCATCTGGCACCAACAATCATCCATGCAATTATCTAAGCATTCAGTCGTATAGCATCAGTGCATAAAATCATTTTTAGATGAGCTGGTGTCAGTATTTCTGTAATTGCTGATCTCTTTGGATTTTCACTCACAACAGTCTCTAGAATTGACTCAGAATGGAGCCAAGGTTAAAATTAGTTAACATTAGTTATCAGTCTTAATTAATATTAATTTACTTAGTTAATGTTAACATATACTTATACACCTTTTAAATTAGAATTTGTTCAACATTAGTCAATATATTATGAACATGAGCAAACAATGAACAAGCTATTTTTATGAATTAATAGTAACCAAGATTAATAAATGGTGTAAATTGGTGTTACTGTTTATTAGTTCATTATACTTAATAAATACATTTACTAATGTTAACAAATAAAACCTTATGGGATTTATTTTTCATATGAAGAACTGTAAGCGATAGAGAGTCATTAATCTTGGGCGCCCCCGTGTGGACATTCCTATTACCCCGCCTTCCGCCCTCTACATACGTATTGCCGTCAATTTCCAGGTCCTTAAAGAAATATAAAATACCCAAAGAGCTAGAGTGAAACGTTTACACCTCTACATATTTTTTGTTCGATGCGTGGATTTATATAAATTATAAAATAAAATAAAACGATCTGATACAGTTTCAAACTCATAAATTTCCTTAAGATTGTTGACCTTGAATTTGCACAACTCCCCTCGTCAAGGACCTGTGCTGTAGTCACATAGCCTAGATTTGATCAATTTGGCAGCAACTGCGATAACACTGCGAAATGTGTCCGAACGCGTTTCCCGGCCCGTGACGGGTTTCTGACCCGTCCCGCCGTCCATGCTGTTGAATCCCGGCTGAGCGGTTTTAAAAGCGCCTGCTTTCAGCGGAGGAGTTTGACATGTCTTGTGCGGTCGGTGGAGGGGCGCAGTCTGCATGGCTGGGAGCTGCCGCGGGCTGCTGCTCCTCGTCAGCGGGCTCGGCTTCTGCGGCACTATTTAGCGCAGGATCGGCCATCGCGGGTCGGCTACCCAGCCGAGTACTCGAGCATGTGTTCTCTTATTTGGAACTGTCGGATCTCATGAACTGTTCCCTGGTATGTTGGCATTGGAACAATTGTCTGGCGGATGAAAACAGTGAGGTGTGGCGGAGTCTGTGTGCCCGTGTGCTGACTGATGAAGCTCTTCGCTCGGATGTCCTCTGCAATCTGCCTTCTTATAAAGGAAAAGTAAGAGTATTATTATTAATAGTATGCATGTATTAGACAAAAGACAAGGCAAAAATTGAACCATGAGTGTAATTTGTTGTGACTGTGGTTTTTAAAATTAAAAACTAATGTTCGTGTCCATTATATAGGGTAGATATTGTTTATTGCATTAGAGTGTGTTCCTATTTGATTATTATATGCTTTGATATTACATATTACTAGCACTTGAATACAACCAGGAATGGAAGGTGACAGTCCGCAATAATGGTCTTTAATAGATGACGTCATTTGTAAATATTGGACACTCAATGCAGTCTTTAGGTTGTCTGCAGTGGATGTTTTGAAATTCTCATGTATTGGAACTATCATAGTTAAGACTTCTCTTCACACTAACAAAAAGAACCATGGTTTTTTTGGACATGTACCAAGTAGTACCATAATATACCAATATAATATAACCTTAGAGCACCATGTATATATATATACATATATATAAATCCACATATATATATATATATGATACGATACATGGATTTGACAATCATTATGTACTGTGGAATATTTCTAAGCACCCTTTTATTACAATTGCTGTTCCGTATTACACATTGTACTGTTTATGGGCAGGTTTTCCTCTTCAAAAATTATAACTTTGAAACATTTGTGTTTTTCTGCTGAACACAAAGATTTGTATAATAATATTTCAGCTCTGTAAGTCCATAAAAGGCAAGTGAATGGGTACCAAAGATTTGAAACTCCAAAAAGTACATAAAGACAACATAAAAGTAACCCATAAGACTCCAATGGTTTAATCCATATCTTAATCTTTTTTTACTATAAATTCACCTCCCTGCCCAGTAGGTGCCAATATACGCGAAGAATGCAAATCGGCAAAAACAAAAGAAGTATGTGAAAGTGGAGATTGACAGTAAAAAGTTACTACCACTAGTTATGACAATAATAATAATAACAACATTATTATACTTTATATAGCACTTTCAGACAATGCTCAAAGATAAAAGTACATGTAAACAAAATAAGCTAACCAAGTAATATAACAACAAACACAATTTACATACTACAGACAACATCGGAGCCCAAGTAAACAGTATAGTCCAGACTGATAATATAGATTAGCAGGAGTGTGATGCACCAGACAGTCCAAACAGAATGAGTAAAAGTGGAAAGATAAAATGTCCAAACAAAAGGTCCCTGCTGAAGTAATGAAACAAACATGCCACCCGGATCACGGATAAATGGTTTGACATCAAACGTCAAGCGCTATCACCCGGCAGTGTTCAGCCGTCAGAGACCTCGCAAGTCACGGCTGCCTGTCACAGTCCAAAGCGTAACAACACATGAAAATTAGTTTGGATTGAATTCAAGAATGTTGATAATATGATGTGTGTAGTATAAGACAGAAAAAAAACACAGACGAAAAGTAACATAACAGAAGATAAGCAAACATCTTCAGTAAACAAACGTCCAGTATCCAGGACTATAGGTGTTAGTATAGAGTCCAAAACCAGAAGTACTACTGAGACCGATGGGACAGCTAAAAACTTACTGAGTGCCCCTTTATTGCTTCACACTGCATGCTAATGGTCTTTAATGGATGAGGTCATCTATATCAGGCACCAATACAGTAGATGTGCAAAAATCTACTAAGAATGGGTCAGTTTTCAATGCTGAAGAGTTTGCGTAAGTCTCATTGAATTTTTTAATCAAGATTCTGTGTTGTGAATCTACTACAAAATTTGACTTCATTTTCATTCTCTATCCTCAGCTGAAGTCTTTCCAGCATGCTCTGAGCTCTCATGATTGCTCCAGGAATGTCTATATCAAGAAAAACGGGTTCACTCTGCACCGTAACCCCATCGCCCAAAGCACCGATGGTGCCCGTGGGAAGATCGGATTCTCAGAGGGCCGGCATGCCTGGGAGATCTGGTGGGAGGGGCCCCTGGGCACAGTGGCGATGATTGGCATTGCCACCAAGAGGGCTCCTATGCAGTGCCAGGGCTATGTGGCGCTACTAGGCAGTGATGACCAGAGCTGGGGATGGAATCTTGTAGACAATAACCTACTTCACAATGGAGAGGTCAACGGCAACTTCCCGCAGTGCAACAACGCACCAAAGTACCAGGTAGCTTGTGCTATGTGACATTAGAAAATAGCTATTATATACCTATACCACAGGAGGCTTAGTCCATGACCAGCTGTGCAGAAAATACTGAATATTGAAATACAGTACTGGGCAAAAGTTTAAGATACTTGTGAAAAATTTTGCATAGTGAGGATTTCTTCAAAAATAATGGCATAAATAGTTTTAATTTATCAATTAACATCGATAAACATAAAAAAAAAGCTAAATCAATAATTGGTGTGACCACCTTTGACTTCAAAACAGCCCCAATTCTCCTAGGTACACCTTGATGCAGTTTTTCTTGGTTGTTGGCAGATAGGATGTTCCAAGCATTTTGGAAAATTTGCCACAGTTCTTCTATTTACAGTAATTAGGCTGTCCAAGTTGCTTCTGTCTCTTCATGTAATCCCAGACTAACTCGATGTTCAGTGGGGGGCTCTGTGGGGGGGCATGCCATCTTTTGCAGGGCTCCCTGATCTTCTATTCTATTCTGTTAGCAAAACTGGGAATTGGGAGTCTAAAATGTATTTGTTCCTATTGACTTACTAAAGCTGTAGATATAAATAACCATCTTAAACAGGGGTGCAAAAATGGGGTATGCAACAAATGCAAGGCACTGGGGGAAGTGCCAAAATCATACATTTTATATCTCCTATAATACCTTACAAGCACGACCGGATGTAGGCATGGGCAGAACGTGAGTCTTGCCCAGCCATTCAAATGTTTGGCAAATACAGCATTAAATAAACTATTAAGATGTTTAACAATTTGTGTATTGGTTTAAAGCAATTTGGAGCTATGTTGCAAACACTGAGGGTGGGCTGTACCACCCCAACCAATCATATAATAGCACTAGAAATTTGTAGTATTTTTCTATTTTTGTCTCTGGCCAAAAGCAACGACATAATCAAGATGTGGCTGCTGCAAACAAGAGAGTCAGAGATGTAACTCGAGCGAGAATGCACAAAAATATCTCATATTACCAATGCATAGGTTTTTAGTGCCCATAAAGAAGCCTGGTGGTGTCTCTAGCAGTGACTATGTGGCTTCTGTTAATGTACCACATACCTCTTCCCGCTCATCAAAAATCTCCCTCCACCTCAGCTCCCCAAAATTGCGCTGCGGGTGTTCACAAAATACTGGACCTGAATTGTAAAGCACCATACTCGGGTTATATTATGAAGGTAAAATAGTGCCTATATGATTTGCATGTGCAAAGTAAGATTTGTAAAAGCGTAAATAAAGATACAAGCATGATAGAAAAATTAGCTTTGTGAAAGTTTAAATCAAATTGCAAGTGTAAAAATAAATTGCATGTGCACAGAATGTTTTGTAAAGGTTTAAATCAGGTTCCAAGCATAAGAAAAAAATACTAGCAATTCTTTAATGCTTTGCTTAAAGGTGCAATATGCAAAATTTTTCATGTAATAGTCGCCTTTTTTTGCCAATGTGTGAATGGCAACTTAAAAAATGAGCCCTTCACGGACATCCTAGGTTGTCTATTAAAGCCTGTATACTGATTTTCATGTGATGGGAGCGGGTCGCTTTTGCTGGGAAAATCCAAAGGATGTGAAGTTTATGCGTGCTCCCGAGAGCCTTGCAGACGGCCTGGAACAATAGGTAATGTTATCTTAGAGATGGAATCCAGAAAATGTCCAGCATGACACTGACTCCTACACAAACACAGAGTTAGCCAAAAAAAATGTAAAAAAAACATTTATCTGCTGAATCTCATCTGGCTAAGCAGTAACGTGATCGTGGTCGAGCGAAAAACTAGAGTGAACATCGGCAGGGCATTTGATTCCTGGAGGGACCTTCGTTCAGTTTTGGGGATCAAAACCAACCCTGAATTGGCATTCTTCTTATTAGACAGTTTAGCTTACATAACTACAAAACATGTGACATATAGTGCCATAAGGATTGATCTGTGTAATTTTAGCTAACTTGATCTTGCCAGCTAACACTGAAGAATTGCAAGCTATCTTGCTTCTTAACTTTCAAATAATTTAAACAATCTTCACTTTATACTAAAAGTCAGGTTAATGTCAATGTTAATCTGTAAATATTCAGCAAGGTAAACTACAATAACACATTAAATGAATGCTAGACAATGTTCAAGATAATGCAAAAAGACCATTCATTAGTGTAACGTAACTTGGTTACACAGACAATATATACATTCTATTATTATAAAACAATAGCACATCGATATATCAGAATGACAGTTTTGATGGAATCACATCAGTACTGAATTGTGTCAACATATTTATAATGTACAGTCTATTTTATAAACAGCTACTATCATCATTCACCAAATTTAGCTAACAGCTATTGATAAAGTTGTCTAGCTAGCAAAGTGGACATAGGCTATCGTATAAATGCAGCCAATGTATCATGCAAAGAAAAGTGATTACTTCAAACTGCAGTTCTGCATAGTCAGACCTATATATCCACACTTTGTTTTACCCTGTTCCAGCACTGGAGAGTCAAATGTAATATACGGTCTCAAAGTTTGTAGTAAAACAATTATAACAGTGTCGTTTTAATGCACCTTTTAGTGTAAATCATGTGTTGTGAATCTGATATTGCATATTAACACAAAACAAATTTGATGTGCAATCTTCTGACTTACTTTTTTTCATGCTTACATTTTTTGCACTGTTTTTGCACCTAAACATGGCCAAAAACATCGCAATTCTGCATTCAGTGATATGCAACCAAATAAAAGGAGTCATGAACAGCAAAATGGATCAACCATGTAGAATCAGTCTGTATGTGTAAAATAAACTAATGCAGATGTGTAAATGCCTTGTGTTTGTGGCATAAATATTTTCCAGAAATAATCCGATATACACTGTTCCATCTTTCTTTTGTTGCGCTCAAACATTTGGCACAAATTTCTCACTGAAAAGAGTTTTGCAAGTGCGAGAGGGAAGGCGGGTCTACCTGATTCTACGAACCAATCAAATGAGGTTTTCCTTGACTAGTTTATCCTGACCTGATAGGTTTAATAATGTGACAGACAGCTTGTTCTTCATAAAGCTTAGCGTCGCTCCTCTGGGTATCTCTCCTCTCTTAAATATTATACTGAAATATTAATATCATAAATATAAATACAAAAACAGAAATATCAGTTCATTTTCGATTACCCTTTCGTTTGTTTTGGAATGGGTGTCCAATCTCTTCACATTTAGAGAGAAATGCCTGTTAAATAAGTTGTTAACTGACCCTCTGCCATGTCCAGCCTATATGGACTCTATAATGTTGCTGTGTTTTCCTACATTCGCCTGTTGTTATCTCACTGTAAAATTAGTAAATTAGCTCAGGAATGATTAAACAACACCTGAATCAATTATTGACTAATTCCAAAAAATTTGGCAAATAAATATGCGATGGAGAGGCTTCCTTCAGAATCAATCATGTTGAACAATTAAGCCTCTTCTTTATTTTGGATGGAAAATAACAATACAGACAAAATTTAATTTATTATTATTATTATTATTTTAACTAAACAGTTTTATTGCTATTTACATGACTGTTCATATAAAATTCTCACGTCATATTCGTACACAGAGAAAATAAAATCCGGCTTCTGTAGTGCATGTGTGGGAGTAGCCTGAAGCTTAAAGTTTGTTGTCACCACGACCGAGAAAAAATTACCGTGGATCATTCAAAATGGCAAACCTCCAGGGAATCACTTTGTAAAAATGAAGAAACCCCAAACAGACCGGAGTCCACAAGCAAAAAGGGAAAGCAACAGGTTCCGTAATAAAACCCGAATCAACACCGGCTTGGCTTTTCAGAGGTGGCGACAACTCTGAGATCTGAAAGGATTTAAAAGCGACCCATGGATTTTTTTTTTCTTACTCACAGTAGGTAAGGTGTGATATTTTATTTATAGTGAGTACAGCAATAATTTATATAAATAAATCCTTTAATCCTAAACTTGCCAAGGACATATGAGTTTTGAAATGATGTTGACCACTGGTTGTGGTCAGTGACAATCTGTAAATTAGTTACTACCGTGGTCTATTTGGCCAGAATATCCTGCAGTTATAAAAAACTTTACAACGTTTGGCCTTATCAGACTAGCTATCATGTATCAATTATGTCTAATATTATCAAACATTGCCTAACTTTTGTAACGCCATTTATTTCAAAACATCAATGTTTCCAATATGTCAAAACAACAGCATAAGTTATGGCACTTACCTGCTCATACAACATGTTTTCAGATATCCGAATTTCCTTTCTTTTGTTATCTATTGGTCCATTCGCTCAGATAAGATGTCCCGTATTCATGTGTACACCGGTGCCTCAAACCACATTGATTCACACAGAGGAGCAGAGCCGAAGCACAACTTGCGTCATCACCAAAACAATGTTCTTCCGCAAGATTCATCCAGTTTTATTTTTTAACTGCTAGAGGGCCAAAAGTTACATAGTGTAGCTTTAATATAAATGCTAATATAAAGTTAAAAGGGCTCCAAAGGCCACGTAATTTGCCTGTGGATTTTTGGCTTTTTATATATGTGTGTGTGTGTGTGTGTGTGTGTGTGTGTGTGTGTGTGTGTATGTTGGGGCGGCCCCAACATTGATGTTGCATACCCCTCAACAAAAGTTTAGTTGCGCCAAATGACAAAGGTTTTTGGGAAACACCTTATGTGCCTAAGACTTTTGCACAGTACTGTATGTGTGTTTTAACTTAATTTGTAAGAAATCGAGAGAATATTGTGTCATAGATATGTTTTTTTTTTTGTTTTTTTTCAGATCGGGGAGAGAATACGCGTAATCCTAGACATGGATGATAAAACACTAGCCTTTGAGCGAGGGTTTGAGTTCCTCGGAGTGGCGTTCCGAGGGTTGCCCAAAACATGCCTCTTTCCAGCTGTTTCAGCTGTCTATGGGAACACTGAAGTGACAATGGTGTACCTGGGAAGACCCCTGGATGGTTAAGGAGGATGTCAGTGCCACCATTAGAACCTGAGAGCAAAATTTGGGGACTACTACTGGCCATAAACATGACTCTTAGCTATTCACATCCTGACTGAGAAATGGGTCGGTAATGGTGGAAATTGGTGGTTGATGGGTAGGACTTGTTGATGGTGAGGATCTCCGACACATCTGCTGATTTCTGTTGAATCTCTTTTAATCCGTTTGATGGCCTGGACATTTGTTTTTAAAAATAATTTTAATCTAATTTGTGAAATTGCACAAGAGGCAGCTGTTCTATTTTATGAAATAGATTAAACAATTATGCCAATCTAGATAAGACAAGTGGCAAAGTTTTATAATGAATTCAAAACCTTTTACACACACATTGTGACGAGATGATACTGTAAATGGGACTGCATTAAGAGAGTACAAGGATGGCTCAAGCTTTCACACAAAACACAAAATTACATGTAGGTAAATGCCATGAAGTAATCATGCCAAAACAATATACCAATATCTTACTGTTTTTTCATTCAGAGCAGTTATCTGCATGCAGTATACTCGTCCCTCCCTGCGATTTTGATTTTTTAAGGACAGGCAAAGGTAGTATGTGGTTATTCTGTTTGTTACTGTACATCTTAACTGTGATGTAGAAGTGTATAGTATTTATTTATTGAGGTCCATATTTGCCATTACTCAGGTTATGGAGACTGCAAATAAACTCTGAATGGTGCCAGTCTATGAAGGTATCTCAGCCTGTTCTGTTTTTGTGACACAGTGAAATTTGTTGTATTTTAGCCTATATAAAAGCAAAGATCTGTATTTATTTGATCAAAAAAGGTAATCGCAATTAAACAAAGGAATCAATAAAATAAACCCCTGCTTAACCCATGGCTGTTCCTTTATCACCACAAGGTGGCATTCATAATCACCTTAAAAAGCCAAACAATCATGCTTTGACACAGTTTTGTCTACTTTTTGGACAGCAACGTAATTCATACTGTGTACAGTAGTTTGTTTAACCCTTAAATGCATGAGTATTTCACCAAACATTAAATACTCTGGTCTTTTCAAAGTATTTTCAAGACAATTCTAAAATAATAGAATGGAGTATGTTCTAATATATTTTAATGTTGTATTTTTCATATATCGAAGAGATAATGCAACAAATCAGGACAAATCTAGAACAGGATTAATTACTTTCACACTGAAATTGTTGAACACATATTAAGCTACACAACACATAATCTATAAGATACACATGAGCAATACATGTAATTTCTCAGGCAATTTTTGAGTCAAAATAGATGCACAACTTGCATAATTTCAGTATTACACATAAATGTTAATAGTCATATCATAATGTTCATGTGTTACACTTGCTATAGTTTACTTCCACATTGCTTTTTCATCAAATATCAGTGTCAAATGTAAATCAAGTCAATCACTGAAATAACAGCACCACTTTGAGTAACAAATAGCATGTAAAATATGTATGTGTACACGTATACGGGATACTGATACAGAGTTCCCACGCATCCTGGAAAACCTCTAGTCATGGAAAATTAGAAAAATACCTAAATGTCCTGGAAAATAATATAACGACTGTGTTGCTAACAAGTTTTTGTTACATGTACAAAAACATGGTAATGATCGAGACTTGAAATAGGAGTCAAATACACAAATTTGTATCATTTTGTCACTGCCGGCAGTTGCGCATTGTGAAACAACTTCAACGGTTAACTGTCATAAACAAATCCCTATCACATACTTTCTCTGCTCATCTGCTGTCATCTCTTCTTTGCTTCGATGAAAAAGTTTAAGTATTATGTTAACCACAAAAACATGGAGTTGGTAACGTGGTGATTCAGCCTTCACACCTTGAGATATGGGTTAATGTTAAAGCTGCAATATGTAACATTAACAAATTGCCATTACTAATTGAGTATATCAACTATCAGTGTTCAAAACAATGTCCTTACCTTACCCCGATTCACTACGGTAAACATATAAAAATTATTTGTATTTTGAGCTGTCAGGATTGGCATGAAATCGCTGGCTTATGACGTACATCCTTGCGTCATTACTTCATGTCCTTAAACTCAAGAAAGAAGTACCGGCTGTCTCTTTTCCATGTTACAGCAGCTGGCGGCAATGCGAGTCGCAGTTAGAAAGAAGAAACTGAACTATGTTCAGTTCAGTCACATTCACTCAGTTCAGAACAGCATCGCAGCAGTCTGGATGAATTTATATCTGTTCTCCATTTGGTGAAGTTGTTTACCTGCTATAATGCTTGGATATGTTGTCTGGTAGGGTTGTTTTAACTAATATTGTCATGCTTGAATCGAACATTACTCGTGTTGACCGATCGCAATGTATTTACGTTGTCCAGTGAAGTTACTATGACATGTTTACTAATATTTGTGACTTCTGAAGATGGATACTTGTAACTGTTATATTGCATATTTAAGATAATTATTTTCATGTTTAATAAATAATATTTTATCCCCATAATTTTTGAATCCTCGTTTTCTGTTTTTAGTTTATGTTATTTTGTTTATTGCATAGACATACGTTTGTAGAATTACAGCTCATTTGCATTATTGACTGAGGCTGTACAAATATAAAAATAATAAAGTCTTTCATTGAACTTGTGTCAGCCATAACGCGAGTATCACCTCTAAAATTGGCATGTGTAGTACAGTATAAACATATTTGAAGATAAAACACTTGAATAATCAAATTAAAATAGAAAATTTGCCTAGAAAATGTCCTGGAAAATAGCAGAGGTTGTACTTCCTTCCAGAGTGAGGAAAAGGGCTGGAAAAATCACTCTGGACTTCACACAACCAGCCCACAACCTTTTTGAACTGTTGTCTTCTGGCCGGCACTACAGAGCACTGAGCATCAGAACTGTCAGGCACAAGAACAGTTGTTTCCATCAGGCTATACATCTTATGAACAGTTCAAACTGCCCCACTGAGCAATAATTATGTGCAAAACACAGCGTGGTCTATTTATATTTAATGTGACTTTCAGTGACTTTCATGTTATTCAGCACTATATATGTACAGTATCTCTGGACCAAGGCCATGCTCATCCATGAGCTTGGCTTGAAATTCCTGGAGCACCGCCATTGTATGGAGTGCTTGTTCTGCTGCTGAGTAAGCTTTTCCCGCAAGTGTGGACATTTGTCGACACGGTTTGGAAGGATGTACCTGTTACTTGCTGTGCTGCTACCGCCTCCTCCACAGGGGGTAATTGGGCATAACAGTTTTCTTCCCCATGATCCACATTAAAGAGGATGGCGTCACTGTGCGAGTGCGCCATATATGGTCGCACTCCAGGACTTGAATATTTTGTTTTGAACTTAGAGGAAGAATTGTGCAGATTTGCGGAAGCTGCCATTTCACGGCGTCTGGACTACCGGAGCCATTCATCAAGTCGAGACTGTTCATTTTCCTCTGGGGGAGACCACTCAGAGTGAAGCTCTTCGACCACCCTTGTAAGGACGCAGAGCATCTCTCTGTCAGTCATCTCCCTCCCTGGGGGGAGGGGTGGCAGCATCATCCACTGACCACTCGCCTGATGCAGCGAGAGATATAATGACATTATCATTATTATCCCCTGCGTCAGAACCGCTGCACGAGACAAGGCCGCCTGCTCTTTCAGAAGGCCGGAGCTTGTCTCACACATAGCGTATCAGAAAACATGCGCTTCGGAGAGATTGCGGGGCTTGTGGGGCGTGTGCTGCCACAAGGACCATCTCAAAGTCACCCTGTTCGACCTCGCAGCCCCGCCGTGCCTCCTCGTGTGAAAATGTGGGTTTCACAGAAGAGGCATATGGGAGGGGGCGTGAGGCTGAATCATCCCTCAGAACGAGGGTGATTCATGAGCCAAGTGTCTTGAGACTCATGCCCTCACAGTAAGGACAGTCTGTTTCCATGAGAGGTGTCTCTGTGTGAGCACATCCCAGACAGTAAACGCAGCTCTCATACTGATCTGACGGCACACAGGGAAAGTTTTCCTGCAAAGATTTCACCCGCTGAGTCGTGTATATCGACGGCGAAGGTAGAGGGCTTTTAGACAAGAGATGATCACTGTCTTGAAGGAAGAAATTCGGAAGAAATGGTGTTCCCTTTACAAAAATTTCACTATGATGCTGCGCTGAAGAGCGCTTTGGGAACACGTCTCAGTTGTGACCAGCTGTGAATATGTATGCAACACGTCAATGAACATTGACCGGAATTTATAGCCTCTGCCGGCGCAGTGGCTTTAAATAGATTCTTCACTGGTGCATCATCAGATTTTTCGTCTTCAGAGCCATTCTGTGCTGTGTGTTATCACGAGCCTGTCAAACTTTCTTTCCTCTGTTAGGAGTTAGATTTTGTTAGGCAGTGCGCAGTGAACCTTTTCTCCTTTCTATTTCCTCTGAAAAAAAGGAAAAGAATGATTGATAAACAAAACAATTGGTTACGCTCTACGGCTGAAACGGACACACACCAGTTTTTGTTTTGTGTGTTTGGGGAAGAGCATGCTGCTCTTGCATTGAGGCGGGGCAGGTGCGAGCTTTGTGATCTGTTTACAGTCGAAATGCTTCGCACTCGTCTCGCTTACTTCCAAGAGCCAGCACCCACTCTTTCATCATGGGGCTCTCGCATATATTTGGCTGAGGAGCGAGAGACGGGTCTGTCCCTATCGCTCGCTCTCTCCCCAGATCCAACTGATCCTTCTCGTAAGCCTGAAGCGCGCCTAGGCAGAATTTAATTCACTCGCCTCCTTCCGTGTTTCAACGGCGTGGTTCCCACTACCGTAAACGAAATCCGTCATGTCTACTGTGAGAAAAAAACTAAAAACTGCAAAATCTCCTGGTTAAAGGGGCCCTAGAACGTGTTCCCCTTCCAGAGAGAGAGTCAAGTTATTACACTGAGTCTGTCTGGGTGTTCAAGTCCTAGATCTGCCTATCAAAACGATCATGTCACAAGCTCAACATCACGTTTGGCTGGTCACCATCGGTCTTATGACGCACTTCTTTACTTCTTCGTTTAGAAGTTTTGCCACAACACAGGAAGTACCTGATGTTCGCTTTCGGGGGCGAAGCTTTCCAGTATCCGGTTCTTCCATTCGGCCTAGCCCTCTTAACCCGCACATTCATAAATGCAGGTTGAAGCGCCGGCTCCTTTGTGACTCTAAGGCATCTGCATTTTGAATTATAAAGATGACTGGCTGATCATAGCGCAGTTCCAGCGACTGGCAGTTCAGCACAGGGATACCGTCTTAGCTCATCTAGTTTCTCTGGGGTTGAGGCTCAACACCATGAAAAGCGACCTCTCTCCCACTCAGAACGCTGTCTATCGGGTATGGAGTTCGATCACAATGTGGGCACAACTGTCTCCCGCTAGAATCGAGTCCATTCAGAATAGCCTGAGCAAAATCAGGCTAGATCAAGTTTGTACTAGGTCTCAGGCGACTGCGTCCTCGGTAATTCCTCTGGACTGTCTGCACATGAGACCGTTTTTGTTGTGGCTCAAATCCAGGGGATTTCTTCCAAGGGCCAAATCCCCTAGGCTGATAAGGGATACGTGCCTTTATGTGGTTCAGACCCCGGTTTCTTACCTTGGGTCCCACTCTAGGTGCGTCTTGTTGTCACAGGCTGCTAACAACAGACACCTCCCTGACGGGCTGGGTAGCGGCCTTAAGTGGTCGTCCGGCTTAAAGAGATAGGAGGGTCATCAGTTCGGTTGTCACAGTAACGGTCTCGAGCTGATGGCTGTATTTCTGGCCCTGAAATACTTCCTCCTGAGGCTGCCATGTCTTGGTGCGGGTGGGCAATACAGCGGTAGCCTCTTACATAAACCATAAGGGGGATCCACGTTCATGTCAGCTGAATTTCTGGCATGTTGGATCCTCCTTGGGGCCCAGGGCAGCTCCTGTCACTCAGGACAGTTTCGTCCCTGGATGTCCGTGTGTGGGAGCAGATTTACTGTCCTGACAGGAAATACCGGCGGGGGAGTGGTAACTCCACCCTGAGGTAGTGAACAAATCTGGGTGAGAATTCACAGGGCAGAAGAGGACCTCTTCACCTCTATGGACAGCGCAATGTCTCCTCTTCTCCCTGAGTCACTCAGCCCCCCTTGGGGTCTGGACATAATGGCACATACATGACCCAGAATGCGTCTGTATGCATATTCTTTCCCCAGTTTCTCTGCTCCCGCGAGTCTTGGCAAGGTTCGTCAGCAAGGGTCTTGCCTCCTTCTGATAGCGCTGCGCTGGCCGAACAGGGTATGGATCTCGGAGCTAAATTCTCCCCTCATACGTAACCCCGAGACGTTTGTGCACCTGTTTTTATGCGGACAGTTTTGTGCCAAAACAGACAGGGCTCAAACGCCATAGCCAATATTAGAACATTGCCGTTATTGTAGAGGTTTCAACTAGGTAGTTTATGAAGGCACACCCCATATGTGTAACTATACAGTGTCTCGTTCCCTTCGTCTCAGGGAACCGAGATTATGTATGTAACTGAGATGTTTTCTTTGAATATGAACACTGCCGCTCACCGTCTGTCTGTGGTGCCCAGCTACGACTCCGTAGGCCCAACTCATTATCAAAGGACGTGGATTTTTTACTCTAGCCTTGTTGATTCGTGAAGAAAGGAAAAACCTTGGTAAATTGTGTGCACTCTCTGCTACCTGAACCGCATCGACGTGTCCTGTTATTAGTAAACACTGTTTACCGTGAAAGAGCTCCAACTGTAGATCTAATTTTTCAATGTTTTGTCAGCGGAACGACGTCATACTATTTCATGTTGATTTTCCCATGCAACAATGGTGAATTATAAAAGGGTTCACACTCTTTTCAAGGCACAATTTCAAATTGTTGTTCCCTTTACAAAAAGCTTCACTTTGATGCTGCGCTGCTAAGCGCTATGGGGAAAACAATCTTATTGTGAGCTGCTCTGAACATGTGTGTAACACGTCAATGAAATTGACTGGAATTTATAGCCTCGGTTGGTGAGGATCATTGGACGCACCTGAGACCAGGCTATAAATAGGAGGCGTCACCAGAGTGGCGTCAGACATTTTTCTTCAGAGCTTTCTCTGTGTTTTCACGAAACTCTTGCTAGAAATTGTTTAAAAATCTTAAGCCTTTCCTTCTTTCTCTCTTTATATATATATATATATATATATATATATATATATATATATATATATATATATATAAAAAAAAAAAAAAAAAAAGGGGAAAATGGCGGAAAAGCAGGGCAAACAATGCGTGTTTCCTTGTCAGCGTTCTATGTCTGACAGGGACACGCATCAATTTTGCTTTGTCTGCTTGGGGGAAGAGCACGCTACTCTCGCGTTGGAACAGGGCGGGTGCGCGCATTGCGACCTACTTTCGGTCGGGATGCTTCGCGCTCGCCTTGCTTACTTCCGAGAGCCGGCACCCACACTTCATTCGTGGGGCTCTCGCATGGATCTGGCTGAGGAGCGAGAGACGGGTTCGCCCCTTTCACTCGCTCTCTCCCCAGATCCTGCTGGTCCCTCGCGTGATCCTGAAGCGTGCTTCGGCGCCTCTTCAGTTCACGAGGGGGACCTCCTTTCCCTTGGGTCAGATTTAGAGTTAACCGCATCTGAGCGCTCCAATCGCGATTCTAAATCTTCGGAGGAGCTGCTCGATGTGATTACTCGCACGGTGGCCAGGCTTCAAATAGACTGGCCACGTGACCAAGTTCCCCCCAAGCGCTCTAAGTTAGAGGACAGATTTCTGTCTGGTGACCAAGGGAAGGGAACACCTCATCAGTCCCTTCCCTTCTTTGATGATCTCCATGACGAGCTTTCTCGGTCTTGGAATAAGCCTTATACCTCGCGCATTCACGTGCCCTCGACGTCAATATATTCGACTATCGTAGGCGCTGAGGCGCGAGGGTATTTAAAGATGGCACCGGTTGAAGAGACACTTGCGGGTTATCTCTCGCCGGGTTCGGCATCATCACTTAATAAATCTGCTCTCCCTTCTAAGCCATGCAGGGTAACCTCCATGCTGGTCGGGAGAGCATATCAAGCGGCTGGTCAGGCTGGTGCTGCGCTGCACACCATGGCTGTTTTGCAGGCATACCAGGCTGACCTGCTTAAAGATTTGAGTGCTGGAAGAAGTCTCGACGATGAAGCTTTCTCTGAGCTTCGTCGAGCTACCGATTTGTCTCTCCGTGCCACCAAGCAGTCAGCCCGTGCTATTGGCCGGTCTATGTCCGCTTTGGTTAGCACTGAAAGGCACTTATGGCTGAATCTATCCGGCATCAAGGATAAGGACAGGGTTTTCCTTCTTGATGCCCCAGTTTCGCCTTCTGGTCTCTTTGGAGACGCCATGAACACGGTTATCTCCAGATTCCAGGAGGCGAAAAGCCATGAGGAAGCCTTTGGAAAATTCCTTCCTCGTCGCACTCAGGGGGCGAGGCCGTCGGTCACCCAGTCTCGCCCTGATTCTGTGAGGAGGGAGATTCAGAAGCAGAGCGTGGCAAGTCGTGCTGCCCCTCGCAAGGATTGGGGACAGGCTCATCGCCCTAAGCAACCTCCCAAAAAAGACCTCAGGGCTGTTATCTCCAAGAGAAAGAAGCCCTGACGTCCTTGTGTCCAACCTTGTGAGGGTAGTTCCCTTCGGGACGGGGCGCGTGTATCATTCACTTCGGCCCTCCCGATACCCTCACGAAACCTCTTCACTCCCGCCACCCTTGGTGTTTCGGGTGACAGGGGTTTCCAACAAAATGTTGAATGTACCGTCGCTTCCTGCCATATTCCAGGACACGGAACATTCTACACCCCCTCGACAGGAAGTCTTGAAATTAGTTCCCATCTCAGAGAACCTGGCAGCGTGGAAACTTCTGCCAGATATTTCTATGTGGGTTCTAAAAACAGTAGAAAAAGGCTACAGAATTCAGTTCGCTTGCCGCCCTCCGAGCTTCAACGGCGTGGTTTCCACTACCGTAAGTCCGGAACAGGCATGTCTACTTCAGGTAGAACTGCAAAATCTCTTGGAGAAAGGGGCCATAGAACATGTTCCCCTTCCAGAGAAAAAGTCTGGCTATTACAGCAGATACTTCCTGGTCCCCAAGAAGGGGGGGGGGGGGGTTGCGTCCCATCTTGGATCTTCGTGCCTTGAACCGCTCGGTCAAGACGCTCAGGTTCAAGATGCTAACAGTCAGGTCCGTCGTGTCTCAGTTCCAACGTCTCGATTGGCTGGTCACGATCGACCTCATGGACGCATACTTTCATATTGGAATTCTGCCACAGCACAGGAGTTCCTGAGGTTCGCTTTCGGGGACGAAGCCTTCCAGTATCGGGTCCTTCCATTCGGCCTAGCCCTATCACCCCGCACATTCACGAAATGCATGGATGCAGCACTGGCTCCGTTGTGACTCCAGGGCATCCGCATTCTGAATTATCTAGACGACTGGCTGATCCTAGCCCAGTCTCAAGAACTGGCAGTTCAGCACAGGGATATCGTCTTGGCTCATCTAGGTTCTCTGGGTCTGAGACTCAACGCCAAAAAGAGCGTTCTTTCCCCGACCCAGAAAATTTCCTATCTGGGGGTTATATGGAATTCGGTCACGATGCAGTCACAGTTGTCTCCCGCTCGTGTCATCTCCATTCAGAACTCCCTGAGCATTCTCAGGCTAGGTCAAGTTTGCACTGTTCTTCAGTTCCAACGAATATTAGGTCTCATGGCGTCTGCGTCCACGGTGATTCCTTTGGGCCTTCTCCATATGAGACCGTTTCAGCTGTGGCTAAAAGCCAGGGGGTTTCATCCAAGGGCCAGTCCCCTCAGGCAAATAAGGGTTACGCGCCCAGTGCTTCGTTCCCTCTCTATGTGGTTCAGACCCCGGTTTCTCACCTTGGGTCCCACTCTTGGTGCGTTGTGTCGTCGCAGGATGCTTACGACAGACGCCTCCCTGACGGGTTGGGGTGCGGTCTTAAGTGATCGTCCAGCCCAAGGGGAATGGGAGAGTCATCAACTCGATTGGCACATAAATCGCCTCGAGCTGATGGCAGTATTTCTGGCCCTGAAATACTTTCTCCAACATTTGAGAGGCTGCCATGTCCTTGTGCGGGTGGACAACACAGCAGCAGTCTCCTACATAAATCATCAAGGAGGCCTACGTTCTCGCCACCTCAATTTGCTGGCACGTCAGATTCTCCTTTGGGCCCAGGGCAAGTTACTGTCACTCAGGGCAGTCTATATCCCTGGACGCCTGAATGTGGGAGCAGATTTTCTGTCCAGACGAATCTTACCATCGGGCGAGTGGAAACTCCATCCCGAGGTAGTACAACAGATCTGGGAGAGATTTTACAGAGCCGAAGTGGACCTCTTCGCCTCTCAAGAGACTGCGCAATGTCCCCTCTACTTCTCTCTGAGTCACCCAGCCCCCCCTGGGTCTGGACGCGATGGCGCATACGTGGCCCAGAATGCGCCTGTATGCGTTCCCTCCGGTTTCTCTGCTCCCGGGAGTCCTGGCCAGAGTTCGCCAGCAAGGGTCTTGCCTCTTATTGATAGCGCCTCGCTGGCCGAACAGGGTTTGGTTCTCAGAGATGATGTCTCTCCTAGACGGCTCGCCCTGGGCGATTCCGGACAGGAGGGACCTTCTGTCTCAAGCACAGGGGACAATATTTCATCCCCGGCCCGAATTGTGGAAACTTCACGTTTGGCCCCTGAGGGGTACCAACTGAGGGACACAGGGCTGTCGCTTGGGGTTATTGAGACCATTCTTAGTGCTAGGGCTCCCTCCACCAGAAGAATTTACACCAATAAATGGGGTGTCTTCGAAAGGTGGTGCAGTTCACATGATGCAGATCCAGTTAACTGCCAAATTGTATCAGTTCTGGAGTTTCTGCAAGAAAAACTGTCAGCAGGCATTCGGCTTGCCACGCCTTGATTGACGGGGTGCCTTTAGGGAGACATCCTCTACTCGCCCGCTTCATTCGTGGAGCCAGGCGACTGAGGCCTCCCGTTAGGGCCAGAACTCCTTCATGGGACTTAACTATAGTCCTGGAGGCTCTGGTCGAGACCCCTTTTGAACCTCTGGAGTCAGCGTCTGACAGACTTCTGACTCTCAAGATGGTCTTCCTTGTGGCTATTACCTCTCTCAAGAGGATTGGGGATCTACAGGCTCTGTCTATTCTGCCGACCTGCTTAGAATTTGCCCCCGGTATGGCCAAAGCAATTTTGCATCCTCACCCTGATTATCTTCCTAAAGTTCCTTTTTCGACAATACATCCTGTCACTTTAGAAGCCTTCTGCTCCCCGCCGTTTTTAACGCCGGAGCAGGAAAGACTTCACGGACTCTGCCCAGTCCGTGCCCTTCAGATTTATGTCCACCGCACAAGCCAGTGGCGTAAATCAGGGCAATTGTTTGTTTGCTATGGGGGCCGCAACAAGGGGGCGGCTGCTACTAAGCAGACTATGTCACATTGGGTGAGGGATGCTATTGCCCTGGCCTATGAGGCGCGCGGTCAAGCTTCGCCAGTAGGTGTCAGGGCTCACTCCACCAGAGGGGTCGCTTCCTCTAAAGCCTTGGCTAGAGGGGTCCCTCTGCAGCAAGTTTGTGATGCGGCAGGTTGGTCCTCTCCGCACACATTCATTAAATTCTATAGTTTGGATGTTCATGCTACTCCGGGCTCTTACGTCCTTGAGTCGACATCTCAAACTCATGCAGGAACAAGTTTGTGACGTGGCGGGCTAGTCCTCTCCACACACATTCTACAATTTCTACATGGGCTGGGATGTTTTGCTACCCCGGACTATGTCCTTGGGTCGACATCCCGGGCTCATGCCAAATCCAAGTTCATGGTACAAACTTTTGAGTTAGAGCCTTTGGATCGGCTTCCCAAACTCATCTTTTTACTTTGTGGGCTAGATGCTCCGCTACTCCGGACTCTTATGTCCTTGAGTCGACATCTCAAGCTCATGTCTAACCAGGTTTGTGTTACGGCAGGCTAATCCTTTCCGCACACACTCTTCGGATTTTATGGTGTTAGATGTCCTGCTACTCCGGGCTTATGCCCTTGAGTCGACATCTTAAGCTCATGTCTGGAACCTCTCGCATTCTGTGAAAACACTTCACAACGATCAGTGGTCCGGACAGCCCCAGTGCGGCGGCGTGGGCATTTCGTTCCCCATAGCGCTTAGCAGCGCAGCATCAAAGTGAAGCTTTTTGTAAAGGGAACGTCTCGGGTTACTTGTGTAACCCTTGTTCCCTGAAAAAAGCGGAACGAGATGCTGCGCTTCTTTTGCCGCACTGGGACGTCCCAGGACAGCTCTTCAGAAAAATAATCTGACGCCACTCTGGTGACGCCTCCTATTTATAGCCTGGTCTCAGGTGCATCCAATGATCCTCACCAACCGAGGCTATAAATTCCAGTCAATTTCATTGACGTGTTACACACATGTTCAGAGCAGCTCACAATAAGATTGTTTTCCCCATAGCGCTTAGCAGCGCAGCATCTCGTTCCGCTTTTTTCAGGGAACAAGGGTTACACACGAAACCCGAGACGTTTTTACTGTTGTTTTAGCTTTACGTCATCATGCTAACAAAGTTGCCAAACTGGATATAATTTAACACAGAAAAGGTTTGGAGGTGATTTTATAACACTAAAATTATGTTAATATGCATATTGTTTACGTCTTGTGGCATTTTGTGAGTATTTAAAAGTTTACGGATTGACCCTATTCACTTTCAGTACAAGTGCCTTACTGTAACCCAGTTTTTTTTTTTTAAGGGACAAGTCAAAACAAATGTGTGTGGTAATGCACATTATGCCACAAATGCTGACAATTGATTTTAATTTGTATTTCACCCGGAATATTCCTTTAATGACCTAATTCGTCCCACACAGTCACGAATGTGAAAAAAAATCCTGCATCCTGTTTTTTAAAACATAGATGTACATTGAATGAGGTCTCATAATAATATGATGAGACTTGGAGATAGGGCCTTTGTCACATAAAACACCTTAGCAACTGCGTAGCAATGCCGTTCATGCCAGTTTTGCACAGGTAAATGCCACTCACAGAATGTTAGCTATGTTAACCTCAGTCACCATTCACTTTCATTGTATGGAAAAAAAGATGTAATGGAAGTAAATAGTGACTGAGGCTTACAAGATGCCTAACATGTTGTGCACAAATGATATGTCCTTCCTCCTGCACCCATCCCCCACCCCCCCCCCCCCCCCCCCCCCCCCCCGCGTATTACACTTGAAGTAGACCTAAACAATGCCTTTTAATCGACTTTATACTTGGGTTCCACAGGGGAAACATTTTACATCTGAACATCTGCACCTAGTCTAAGACCAACCATGTAGCTTTAACAGTCTGTTATTCACTGAATATGCATTTAGACGATTTCATTCCATTTCTTTTGTGTTACAGTTTACCAAATATTAAAACAGGTTGTTGTCATGAAAATCGTGTTTGCGCATGCAAACACTTGATCCCCCTTAGGGAGATTACTATCAGCAGATGCATTTAAAGAAATAAAGCAATGTGGAACGTGCAATTTTTCACAATAACACAACTTGTGAAAACCGATGCTGAGAGGCTGTGACGGTTTCAAAGAGCAGAAGTATTGGGCCAGCATCTTTTTGGCAGGAAGGGTGTTAGCGCTCTGTGGTTTCCTCTTTAGTAGTACCTGATGAGTGAAACCAGTAGTGGGTGCTTGGGGTGTGTTGCTTGGTAGGTTTTGTGGTCTACTGAACTGAATGCACTGAAATAAAGTTGACATGTTTGTCCATCAGCTTTGAGCATTTTACAGGTGCATTTTGTCCACCACATACCCCTCAATTATCCAATCAGTTATTAATAAAAAGAAGAAAAAAAAAAAGAAAATCATGATTCAATTGTAAGGAAAGTCTTGATGTCTGTCTTTTTTGCGCCTTGCTGAACTGATACACTGAAACTGAGATACTTTTTCTATTGTGGGTTGTGGTAGGTTTTTACAAATTTAACGTGCACATTTCTGACCCTGCACTGTGTGTGTGTGTGTGTGTGCGTGCGTGTGCGTGTGTGTGTGTGTGTGTGTGTGTGTGTGTGAGAAATTTATGATCTTGGCTTCATGTGACTGCGTTTCCGTTGCTTGCTTGCTTCCGCAATTACTAAAGACAGTGCAGAGATACAGATGTCAAGCACTTTGCATCTCCGTAGAGTTGAAGCCAACGGAACCTTCCCACAAACTGATGTAATGGTCTGCTGTAAATTTGGAAGAAGAGCGGCGGGCGCGATCCTGGCCACTGGGGTAAGGGTGCACTTTATACCTATGTGTGGGTGCATGTATTTCTATATTGTGATATATATATATATATTAAACAGAGAAGCTTTGACTAAATGTTAATTGCTTAATGTTTTCCAATGTGACTTACAGTACACTTATTACAGCAATTGTCACCTGACTATGTACCTTATTTAAAGGGCAAAGTGGTGATCGTTCATTCTTTGTGAGGATTGAGCCTACAGTGCTTCGGTTACAAGCCCAGAACTTTAACCACCAGGCTACAATATGTTAAATTAGGCTTATTTAAGATGTCCAGTGAAATGCCACAGGTTAATGACTTAACTTCTCATTTAGACATACAGTGTCCCCAAAAAGACACTTAGCGACACTAAAATCACTAAAAATCACTTTGCATTATATAATGTAATATCGAGCTAAGCAGAATCAGAAAACAAATGATGACCTTTTAGATAGACCTTTTCTCAGACATTTCTTCCATTCTAACAATTACTTTTAAACAACTGGTATCAAGATAACTTTTAGTGGATGTACTGTAGAAGTCAGCCCCCTTCAGAGTAACTGCATATGTATGGATATGGTCCACTAAATTTGACAAACAGAAAGTGTCGTAATACTTTTTGTCTTAAATTTGAACTTTATATCTCTTGTTTTAACATTTAAAAACTACTTTTTGTGAAATATTTTGCTTGAAATATATGTTTGTGCTATAATTCTTTTAAGATGAATACCACTTGGTTTGATGTTTAGTTATTAAAAGCAATGACATTCATACATTTTTATGTGTGACTTTGTTTTGGAGCCACTGTACATATAGCCATCCAGCCGTTGTACAATGACTTCAGCCTTACTGATTTATAACCTACAGTATTATCAGACTCTTCGTGCTTCAATCTAAAGTGAAAGGCATCACCTTTGGCTTTATATTTATGTCTACTGTAGCCACAAATTGCCACTGACTGTGCCACATGTGAACCGCTAGGTATTAAAGTAATTCTTAGTTATGAATTGGAATTAAAAAAGGGGATCTTAAGAGACAAATGTCATAGGCGCTAAAAGATTGGCAGTGTCACTTTATATTACAGTATCCGTGTTAGTAATATTATATGGTGTTAAAATTGAATAGTAATGTGTAATTTCATGCACACATCCACAAAATAAAATGGCACCCTTGTCTAATTGGTATTAACTAGTAAAGTAATTATGTAATATACTTAAAATTGACACTGTATTGCAACATATAACCTGAAAAAAGGTGTCTAAGCACTAAAATTTTAATGTAACCTTATTTTGGGTAAAGGTTCTTCATGTAAAACATGTTACTGTATCTGAGTGCATCAAGTGCATACATTTTCAGCATCATTATCATAATAATAATATATTTTTATATATCGTATCGTCACTGTCCGATGAAAAACACGTATCTCCACTTTTGGAAATGTTTACTTTTTACCATTCAGAATGCACCGAATGACCTCTTACCTCTGTTTGAATTGTGCATCAAAATGACCAAAGAAACGATGTTTAATCAGTCTGTTTAACAAGTATCATGTAAGATTGTTTATGAGAAAAATAGTTTTTCCATGCTCTTGAAATATATATATATATATATATATATATATATATATATATATATATATATATATATATATATTTTTTTTTTTTTTTTTTTTTTTTTTTTTTTTGGAGATACGTGTTTTTCATCAGACAGCGACGATATGGAAAAAAAAAATCAAATGCAAAATAAATGCCCCCCACTTCAAAATTTACCTCTCAATGAATTATTTACCCTAATTGAACAGTTGTGTACATTTGTTTAGTGGGCATGGTGATCTAGTACTCTTTTCCACCGTCATTACAGTGATCATGTTAAGATGCCAGTCTTTGATCGTCTGTCCGTTCTGCTCTCGCATGCCGTGGTTCCGGTACTTGTGGTCCTGCTTTCAGTCTCTGGACATCCAAAGGCCTTCCCCTGTAGACTGGTATGTTATAAAATGGCTTCTTAACAAAAAAGCAAAGACTGATTAAATACTCAATAAATATAGACACACATAGTGATTCACGAGAACAGAAATAGCTTTAAAATGAAAAATACTTAAGGGAATCAAATCCTAGTGTGACGTTACTTTGCAACAATATATTGAGACTGTAATGAAGTAAAATAAGCTAGCCGTGGGTTATTTGACTTATTAATTTGCTTGACTTGACAACTTAACATTCATTTCAAAGTATTCTCAAAACAGAACACAGCAATGTTAAAATTTGAACTTTAGTGGAAATTCTGATCTGTCACATCATAATGCTGGACCTGAGTGCTTTTTTCCCACTGTATCTAAAAAGAGTATCTAAATCTGTAACAAACTGTAATAGTCCTGGTTTCTCCTTCTCTTTTTCTTCCTCTCTCTTCGTCTCTCCCTGTCTCTGCAGATGCAAAGTACGGCTCTGTGCAACAATTGCCAACTCTCTGCTGTCCCAAACCACTTACCACCGCAAATTGAGGAGATCTATTTAGATAAGAACCTTCTCATTAATTTGCAGTATGGGTGTCTCTCAAGATATCCTATTCTTAAAACCTGCAGCTTTGCAAACAATCATCTAAGGACCGTGGAGGAGAATGTATTCTCTGAGTCGCCTCTTATAGAAAACCTCAATTTTGCTGACAACGAGCTTCATAATGGACACAAGCAGGTGGCGCAGTCATTCAGCTCTTTGTCCCAACTAAAGACTCTTGATCTTTCAGGTAACGGTCTCACCGAGGACATGGTGTCTGTGCTGTTACAGAATCTGTCCTCTATTGAGTCCCTTTACTTGTCTCGGAATGTGATGCTGAGGTTGGATGAGACAACATTCAGAGACCTTCATCAGCTTAAGGAGCTGAACGTAGAGAGGAACCTGTTGTTTGAGATCGATGGGGCGTTTTATCATATGAAAAAACTCCAGAGGTTGAACTTGGCCTTCAACTGCCTTCCATGTTTGGTCAATTTTGAGATGACCCAACTGCTGGTCTTAAACGCCAGCCACAATTCCATTGAATGGTTCATAACCAATCAGAATTTGTCTGAGACTTTTCAGCTGGAGACACTGGATCTGTCCGATAATCATTTGCTGTTCTTTCCATTCCTTCCAAAACACAACCATATAAGGACTTTGATTTTGTCCAATAATTGGTTGAGCTTTTACCAAGACTTTGCAAATGCCACATCTTCAAACTGGACCACTAATATTGAGTTCTACAATCTTGGGCAAAATGTGGGCAATGTCACAATGGAGCTTTGGAATGAGAGCCTTCATGGTGACATTTCCTCTGTGGAGCTCCTGGACCTGAGTGAGAACAAGGTGAACAACTTCCCTCAGGGATTCATTCAACAAATGCCACGTCTGAATTGGCTGAGGCTGAGGAGTAACTGTTTACAGTCCTTCAGTTTGACGCCTGAAGATCTCCCAGTCACCCTCTATGAACTGGATGTCAGCAAAAACAGGCTTACTGAGCTCAAAGCGAGCCAAAGCACCATAAGCAAGCTAAATAACCTCACATATCTGAACCTGAGCACAAATGACATTCAAAAACTTCCACCCACGATATTTGCCAATCTACCAAGTCTGAGCACAGTAGACCTTAGTTATAACCCAGTGGATGTCTGTTTTTCTGAAGAGTCAAACTACAGTTCCTCAACTTGTGCTTTGTGGTCAAACATTGTTACCCTGAAAAAGCTCTATCTTGAAGGTTGTGGCATACAAAATATGCCACCTTCGCCATTTAAGGGCACACCATTAACACACCTTGAACTATCAAACAATCTAGACCTACACATCAAACAGGAATCTTTGGCAGGTCTCAGTAACACTTTGGAGCATTTGGGACTTGGTAACACAGGTCTACAAGACTTTGACTTCTCTCCGTACAGCCACTTGAGGTCTTTAAACATCTCTAGAAACTCAATGTCAGAGCTTCCTGAATCTCTGGTGGCATTAAACCTGAGACTTCTGGACTTGAGGGATAACTTGTTGACCACCATACCATCCAAACACGCCACTATTTTAGCTCAGAGACTGCAGGTTGTGTATCTGAATGGAAATGCCTTCAACTGCTGCCATTTAGACTGGTACAGGACGTTTGTGGAGAAAAAAGGCATTAGTGTCGTTGATCTCTCAGAAATTACATGTTTGGACTTTAACCTCAGGCATCATAAGGTGATGCTTTTTGACGCAGTCCACTGTGGTGGTATCAGCAATGAGGAATTGTGGTACATCCTCCTCTTCGTAACAGTCAGTATTTCCATCATAGGCATCTCTGTCATTTACCTGCTCACCTTCAGGCCAAAAATGTTGCCTCGTGCTATTAAGAAGAGATGGAGACCAACTCCTTATTGACATACATGTTATTGTAAAACTAATCTATGTCTGTGTAAAAGTTACTACTCTCATAAAATGTCAGTCAGTATAACAGGAATATGATATTGACACAGGAAAGATTTAGGCCATATTGGTCTGTAAGCATGTGAGTGTATTGCATATTGTCCTCATTTAATTCACGTTAAGTATTTGGCTGCTGTAATGTTTTTTGTTTTTTTCTAGAATTTTTTTCATTAAAATTAACTAAAGCAACACAATTCTAGAACATTTTGTCTTAACTTAAATACATAATGTTTACTTAATACATTTGAGTAAGGTCTACATGCATGTAGCATTGATGAAACAGGCCAGGGGATTTCAGTTTCCCAGCATGCTTTGCAGGGGATTGGAAGGTGTGAACAAATGTTGAAACTAAGTATTATTTTATGTATTTTTGAGCAAGATAAGAACAGGATGAGTTTTGTTCATGTTTTCTGTTCTATTTTATCAATTTTAAAAGTAGGGTTTGTTTGGCTCATCATTGTGGTGAAGACTTGTGCTTTAGTTGAGGATGTACTATCAAGATATGTTTGATTTGAGTGCTGCTTAGCTTTATAAACAGTTGCTATCTAAGTTACAATGTAACAGTTTCACTGTCCTTACACATAATTGCCTGGCATAATGGTTAGTTATCATAATCGTAATCAGTGCAATTCAAGATGACACAAAGACAAAAGTTACTGAGTGCCCCTTTAATTTGAACCAACATAAGGCAATTAATTAAAGGATCCTTAGTAAATTAATACAATTATTTTGGATGAACATTAGCTTTATGAATCTAATAAAATATCTTTATTGCACTGATTTGACCTAATCCAATGAAATCATATTGGCTCGATTAAACTGATTTATTTTGAATGAAATTGCTTAAATTGCTTGTAAAAGCTTACTAAAATTCAATTAAGAAAGGGTAATGACTTAATTTTTTGAGTGTATATGTTTCCGTTTCAAGCAAATTAAAATTAAAATTAAAATCAATTAAAATTTCAATCAGTATGAGTTACATTTACATTATTCATTCACAGCTTATATAAGGCATATCTAAAGCAACTTACAGTCCATTCAAAGTATACATATTATTAGTATTTGTTACATGGGAATTGAACCCATGACCTTGCATTTATAGCGCCCAGGTTGCTTGTGCCAGAACCTTGATATAAATCATGTTATTTGACAATTAGTTATGAATATGTCCTTATCTTATTAGATATTAATTAATACTTATTATTGATACTTATTAATGTTAAATCTAAAGATGACACTAAATAATATTTTACAAAAACATAAACCTTCCACAAACATTTCTAAAAAAAATTGCCTCATGAATCTAACACCAGTTATTGGTCACATTTCAAGTCAGAGCTTGTATTGTCTTTGATTTCTTTCCCTTTTGTATTCTGGGTATTTTTAAAGGAATATGCCATGTTCAATACAGGTTAAGATCAATCAACAGCATTTGAGGCATAATGTTGAATGGCAAAAAAAAAGGCGTCATGGCAACAGAGTTGTTCAATTGGATATACCTTTACACAGAAAAGGATATTAAGCATGATTTAACACTTAAATCATGTTGCCACACATATGTTTACATTTTGAGGCTATACTTTTGAAACTGAATATTTGAATGTTTACAGTTGGTCCCATTCACTTCAACTGTAAGTGCCTCACTGTAACCCAAATTTGTGCTTTTTTAAAGAAATAATTAAATCAAAATACATTTTTGTGGTAATCAACATTATGACACATGCTGTCAATGGAGCTTAACTAATATTGAACCCAAAATATTCCTTTAATTAATCAACATTATGAACCTAATGCCTAACTTGAACCTAACTTGCACTTTTTCATTGTGCTTATTGCAAAGAGCAGACATGTTTAAAGCTATTTATAGCATAATATGATTGAAGTCTGCTTACAGTTTTGCACTTTTTGGATTGACTCTGGGGGTCACCTAGTATAAGAGTGGTCTTTCTACCTACACCTATTCATCTTACATTTGCCTGAGTGCATTTATGTAGGGTTGCAGAAGTTGTGTGATAAGAGCAGTCGCTATAAGTAGCAAAGGAAACATGAAATTTCCTGTTTTGCTAAGACCTGTAGCAACTGCCCAGCTCTCGGTCTCATATAGGGGGGTGGTGTGGTGTGTTTTTTTCTCCATGCCAAGTTCTCAAATCCAGTTGCAGCAGGATGTAAAGGATCTCTGTTATATTTATATAAAATATTGCCCAAGCTGTGCACAGTCATTTGCATTTTTTTTAAATTCCAATATTGTTTAACATTACATGTATATTTAAAAGAGTGATAAAGCAGTGGTTCTCAACTTGTGGGTAGCAGGTCTATTCTGATAGTGTCACGGACAGCAGGGCAAAAACAAATGCAAATAATCAAATGCAGCTAACCATATGATCATGCATATTTAGGATTAGTGACTGAACGATAAGGGGTTTTAATGACCGATGCAGATACTGATAAAGTATTTAAGGCTGAAGTATTTAACTTTTTCAGTGTTAAAATACTTTCTTCTATCCGATGTAGAGGGAACTAAGCCATTCATAGGTCAATTTTCTCAAAACCTGTAAACACTGTGTCTCTGTGGCAATATTAAACTTCCTGTATGTTTTGAGGGACCTGTTTAGACCCGCCCCAACAACATTATTCAATCAATGGCGTTAGTTGGGGATGAGCCTATTTATTCATTTGATTCATGAAGATTAGTGACGATACAGTTTGCATAAAGCTGTTTTATAAACTGTTAAATTTTGCAATTCCATTCAGTGGCACTAGTGTTGCAGAAATGACATTCTTCAGCTTTAAAGAAAATTGTGGTCGATAGCAGAAGGTATTGATAGCATCAATAGCAAATATGGTGTTCACAAAATGGCTGGATTTAAATGGACACTTCATTTACACAACATTTACTTCACAGGCGAATCTTTGAAAACAGAAAAGATACATTATCTGTTGACAAGACTGTGTAGATTTTGGAACTGTTTCTAGGTAGACTGACCACTTCTTTTTATCAGCCAATTGGCACAGTTAAATGACTCAATCTCAAAATGGCCAAAAATTGGCTAATTAATCAGTCTGGCCGATAAATAGACTTGTTAACTTTTTAAAAGCCAGGAAAAAAAAATGCTTCCCATATCTTTTGTTGCTGACATTAAAGGCTGTGCATTAAGCTATTTATTGATATACCACAGCTAGTTACGGTCCTCGATTCTGATTGGACGAGAGACGTTCCATTAGCACTGATTATCTGACAGTATCAGCACTCTTCACTGTGTATCATTCCTCTTGTGTTCGTGCTGTTCTAAACTAACGTGTAAGTGTAGTGCATATGTGTTAGGAGTTTCTGTCATTATTTTTGAAATTACATATGTTAGCCAGCAGGTGGTGGCAAACTATCATTTTTGTGTGTAATATGAGCGAGTAGGCGACGTAAAATGAATCCGTTAGTCATTGTTTACATAGAACAGCGCTCTGTGAGTTTCTACATCGGATACATACTGTTTAAAATGGCGGAGACATCGCCGTTTCTATAGTGAATGACATTTGCGCACCGGCTACCCCGAAATAGAGAGGAATACCCCACTTGGACATCTATATTCCACTGAGAAAACTGACCTTCAGAAAGCTGTAAGCATCTCTGATTGGGTGTGGCAACAGGTGATCACACACGCTCCATCTCTCCATCTCACACACACCCATCCATCCATCCATCCTTGTTTATCCAGTGACTTGTTAGAAACAGCACATGCCGTGATACTATTTCTGAAGTGAACTTTTTGAATTACTAACGGAGGCTTGAACACATCATTTGTTTTGAACCAGCAACGGCAGATTCGGATCCGTCGCGTAATAAAGTAGTTCCATGCACAAATGCGTTTTTAAGACCGTACTCAGTTTTTCCAAATTTTTTAAAATGTACTTGTTCATTGAACTGTTGTATATAAACCTCGGGCCTGCAGCCGAATCACAGCAGTGCTGATGTAGGGCCATATCGCACGATTGCAAGTGTGATATTGTAATAAGGCTAATATAAATAAATTTGGCCCTAACATTTGTTCCATGTGTTGGGCTGTTTAATCACACTTCTGCATGTATTTACAAAATTATTCTTTAAGTTTTCCTATTTAGCCTATACCATGTTAAAATGTTGCATATTGTTTGCCCCTATGCAGTTCATGGTAATATTTATACATTTCAATGTGTGATTTTAAGGCCATTTTTTGTTTACTCTTGCAAAATAAACATAATTTTGGTTCTGTGTTGGGTTGCCAAAGTAAAATTTGAGTCCAAACCAGCAAAACCAGAGGACAACTGCTGTGCCACTGAAATCATGTCTACAAATGTAACTGAAAGTAGTTTGTGACAGAAGTATGCATAGTGGGATATATGTGCAGAATACAATAGTCATACTGTACAACTGAAAGAAATGATACCAATGTTTCAATTGTTACACACAAGATAATTATGTAACCGCATCAAGCATCCACATTGACCAATGTGAGGATTCATTGTCAGACTTCTCATTGCTGAGAGCATTAAGGTTAGACCACTAAACCTAGTGTAAGCCCTGTTGCCTCAGCCCTACACCTCAGCATACGTGGGATCTTCAAATGGTGATTTTGTAGGTCAAGTGATACAAACACAAAAGTAGAGGCAAATGTCAGTGAGGAAGCAAGCATGGGAATCTGGCAGAGCGTGGTGATGTGTGTGCGTGTGTGTTGTATTTTACCGAGAGCAGTGTGTTCATTTTAAACCAGAGTGCAACCAGAATACCGCTGTGGTGATGCTCTAGGTCATGGTGGTTTGAACAGAGAAAAAAGAGAAACTAGGAAGCGTACAAGTCCCAGATTGGCTAATATTAACAGCTACCATGCCTAGGGTTAAATCCAGTCCTGAAAACTCTGGTTTTAAAAAGTGTCAGGGAGAAGAAGGGGTCTTATTGGTATGTCTTCAGATATCTGCTAGTATTCCATTTTTAAATCTGAGATCTAATCTATAGTGGATCGCAATGTATTTAGTTCTTTTTTTAAGAATACTTTTATAAGGCAAAAGTTGAGATGTTTTCACAACCTTTCTAGAAAGAGGAAATGTGCTTTTAGAATCCCTTGCAAAAGTCCATACAACAGTACAGACTTTTGAATCACACATTAAAATTACTGCTGATGCTGTAGGTTTAGCTGAAATGTGTTTTTTAATAAATAAAGTAATTGTGCGTTCTTAGCGAAACTGCAACTATTTAGGTTGAAGATCGGCAGGTTTGGTATGAGAAAGCAAACATGAGTGTTGTAATGTAAAAGGACTTTACTGCTTCGTTTTACAATATCAGCAATTAAAATCAAAGGCATAGTATTTTATTTTCATTATGAACCGTTTTATGATGTGGTTGAATGTGGTATGGTGACATGCCTGAATGTGGTATGTTCACGTGCCAATTAGAGCCAATGACTTTGTGTGATATTTGAGAAAGGAACCTAAAGATTGCGTATGATTGAGTCAAAGAGCACAGTCAACAACAACAACAACAAAAAAAAAGCATATGAAATGCATATTTTGTATCTTTTACAAAAAATGAAGTACCATAAAGAACAATGGTACAACTGTAGTTAACATGGCTCCATGGTAGTATGGTTTTTCAACATGTGGCTACCATGGCAGTACCATGTGTTTTGGACATATTACTTTAGGTACCTTGGAGTACTACCTAAATACAATGGTACATATACAGTATATCAAAGTATCATGGAATATGATCATGTGCTACCATCACTAATATATATATATATATATATATATATATATATATATATATATATATATATACTACAACAGCTTTATACAGTCCTAAGATTCTTAATACTGAATTGTAATAAATAAATCAAGTCTCTCTAACAATCAGGCATAAGCTCTATGAGGAAGCATAAAGAAGAGTTTTGCAGGTCTGCTTTCGTATTGCTGTTTTCGGGAAGGAACTGAGCATGCCTTTTCTGCATGTGAGCCTGAGTAACGGACATCAAGAAAAAAACGCAAGCAGAGCCACAGCACAGGAAGTAAACAGCCTGCTTGGCACCACTTCCTCTTAACCCCTCCTCTCACTGACCCTCCCCATGCTGTTAACACAAGAGATCACAGCAATACTAACACATGAGCCTGGAATCTGCCTATGTGTAAGAAATATTAAAAGAGGCGTGATCTTTATTAAACACTAAACCAAAAAAAAAGGGACCTTTTTTACTCAAGACAGACGATGAAAACTATGTTGAAGCAAAAGCCTTTATAAAAATAAAAAAAGACACATTTAAAAATGTGAATGTATGAACAATGATGTAATGAATATTATGGATTTATGAGTTACATTAAGCTACTTTGTATTCTAAAATAATCCAAAATTCATTTAGAGACCAATAATGATTCCAAAGTGAAAAGCCTGACCTCTAATGGCTTTTGAGAGTATGTCATTCACATTCTCTATGCTGCAGAAAGTCAAGTTCAAGTTTATTGTCATTCCTGCATGTACAAGTATACAGTAGAACGAAATGTCATTTCATCGGGTCTGTAGTGCAATTTTTCAAAAGATGACAATAAACAAATATTAATACACTGTGAACAATACACATAAACAATCGGATAATAATACGAACCAAACCGTTGGGGTCGGGGAATGGGGAAACATTTAGTGTACAATACAATACAATAATAATAGTACAAAGTGACATCAAAATTGACATGTGATTATCATTGCAGCAGAGCAATATGAGATAAATGAGGTAATAAAGTGTTGGTAATATTTATTGATATAGAATAATTTACTGATACATTATTGGTGTTAATGAGAACTTGATGTTGTCAGATATCTCAGTTCACCAGTCCAGTCTTTCCTCTTGTGATGGAAGTAGGTGTCAAGGAATTGAGGAGTCTGATAGCTTGAGGAAAGAAACTGTTGTACAGTCGTTATGTATGGCCTGTGTGCTACGGAACCTCCTATGAGACAGCAGGAGGGCAATGAGTTCGTAGGATGGGTGGATGGGGTCTTTTGTGATGCTTGAGTTCCTTGTTCACACAGCATGTTTGATAGATGTCTGATATGGGAGGGAGAGATGTTCCAATAATTTTCTATGCAGTATTTACAATTCTTTGCAGCTGCCAAACCAGACAGTGATGCATGAGGTTATGATGCGTGTGGCAACATGTGATCGCACATGCTCCATCTCTCTCTCTCTCACACACACACATCCATCCGTCTATACTTGTTTATCCAATAACTTGTTAGAAACAGCACATGCCGTGATACTATTTCTGAAGTGAACTTTTTGAATTACTAATGGAGGCTTGAACGCATCATTCGTTTTGAACCAGCAACGGCAGATTCGGATCCGTCGCATAATAAAGTAGTTCCATGCACAAATGCGTATTTATGACCTTACTCGGTTTTTCCTAATTTTTTAAAATGTACTTGTTCATTGAACTGTTGTATATGAGCAATATCACACTTGCAATCATGCTATATGGCCCGACATCAGCACTGCTGTAACTCGGCCTGCAGTCGAATCACAGCAGTGCTGATGTAGGGCCATATCGCACGATTGTAATTGTGATATTGCTTAAATATATATTTTTTTTTTATACAAGCCAATTGTTAATTAAATTTTTTTCCCATAAGAAAATCATAGCAAGTTATAGTAGTTATCTTGTTTTTTGGGGGGTAGCGTTTGTGAATAAAGCAAAATTAAAATTTCATGTACTTGTCATACTTATTTTTAACGTATATTTTAATTAACGAATAATCAATTACTCGGTTTTTGTGGATTAGAGTACTGAACTACAAAATTACTCTACAATGCCCATCCCTAAAATACACAACTACCCACATACACAAGGCAAAGTTACTCAATGAGTCACAACCTAAATCATTCTATTCAGATTTCCTGAGAAATCAATGCAGCGGCACGATGATTCTAATTGCATGTTTTATATTTCTGGTTTCGAGATACCCAAGTAAAACCAGCCAAAACAAGCAATCCAGAGGATTTCTGGCTGTCACAACAATTCAGAATAATTAATGATATCAACGTTACAAACCTCGGACCATTGCTGGCACACACCTTGGCGAAGCACTGTCTATAAAACAGTCATCTCAACTCTGTGAAGTATCTGCATGTTTTTTTGACAATTTTTACAAAGTTAATACTTTAAACATTACATTAACTGCTAAGAATATACACTGATGTGAGTGAAAACACTGGGGACCGTAAATTGAAAACAGTCGAATCATGGAACAATTCTGTGTTCAGGAAAATGTGTATCACAATTGTTTATATTCACGTGGTACTCCTGTTATTTCGGTGAACTCAATGTGACAGGGAATCAGAGAGAGAGAGAGTTGGGGGAGTCGTCATGTCTGTTACCCCTCCACCATTTTGAATTGGATGCCTCCGACTGAAGAGAGAGATCTCCGCAAAACAGTCAAGTGTGACAACTGTGGCCAAAATAGAGTTGTTTGGAGTCTGCTAGAGTGAGGCCATCTTAATGTATTTGAGTGTTCTCTAGTTAACTGTTCCAATGACTCCGTATTCTTTTTAATACAAGTGCTCTGTCTCAGGCTAAACAGTCTGTGGTATTAGTAAGGTAGTGCTATCCCCAATCAGACAAGACAAATTGATACATTAAAATGAGAATAATTTAGAATTAAAAACACAGAAGGCTAAAAGTCTAAAACTGTTTTTTATTATTGTATAATAAAACCATTGTATATAAATCTATGGTAGTAACTCATCACAGACATGAAGCAGTTATTGTTTTTTGTTTTTGTGGTTATAAACAAAAGCGTAAACAAAAAATGTCTTATATTATATAGAGAGGCACTTTGACAACGTGTGTAAAATGAGCACTTATCTCTTAACTATGTTTTCTTTCGGTACACAATTAAAAAAATGCATCAACCTAAACATGAGTGTAAGGCAAAAAGGGAAGTTTTCAGTAAACAGATTTTTTTCATATCATGAAATGTAGTCTTATCTTAAACAACTGGCTCCACAATTATGAAGAAAATAATACTTACAAATGAATGTGCTTTTTAAAGTGTAAGATCGCTGCTCTGCATATATTTGTCAATACAAAAAGGTCAGTTTCATAATGTGTAACAGGAAAGGCTGTCTGCGTGCAAATAAGCATTTTTGTGTTCTAACCTTTAATGCAATAAAGAGAAATGTAAACAGCAGAAGATAATATAGGCACATACTGCATCAGCTGAACTGGAACTATAACCCAGAAAATAAATTATGGCATATTCAGTTTCCACCATAGTCTGCTAAAAGAATTCCTTTGAAATGTTCCAGAACCAGAAATATAGTTTGTGCACATTATGGAAGCTACTTAAAGATTCAAAAACATGTGCTACTGACTATTGCTATGCTATTGCTATTGTATCAGCCTTAATACATTCTTGTTGTAAACATTCTTGTAATACTCAGTCACTTTTGCAGTTTTTGCGTATATGGAGGCAAGTTGGCAGTTATAAAAACACATAAAGTTAATTAAAAACATCCTGCAATTATTCATTTGTAAACAGTTCTGCTGTTAGGACCTCTTCCCATACTGGGAATGCAAGATGTGATGTTCAATAAAATACTGTTGCATTTGAGCAGCACAAGACGTCATAGTTGCATATATATAGGGCATTTCTTAAATATGTACACAGCACTGCTGGATTACACTTTTTTGTGTTTTGGTTCCAACAATACTTTTTTTTTTTAATTTAGTAGCTCCAGATAGGTAATGGGCACTTTTCCCTTTTGTTTCCCACGCTCACCCATCAGCCAATCAGAGTCCATGCCTGGCACACTACTCACCATGATCACCTGAAAGAAGAGGGTTGCACATGTAAGATACGTTACTAGGAATGCTAAACATTCTCAAAAGAGTAAAGGATAGAATCAGAGGCATTAAGAAATGGGGCGCCCACCTCATCAGCCAATAAGGAGAGTTCGTTGCTGCCCGCGGCGTCATAATCATAGAGCGCTCTTGCTTTACGGCTCCCGCTAAAGTTCTGCAGCTCAGTGAAATCTGAACAGGTGTTACCTGTAGCGGAAGGAAGAGGGGCTGATAGTGGCAGAATGGGTAATGAGACACTGGCCCCTCCACTAACTGCAGACTGGTTGTTGTTAGAAGAGAAAGCTGAAGGGAAGCTGGAGGTGACAAGAAAGCCCAAAATAATTGTTAATGATTACAAGACATAATGAATCATAAAACAAATCTCATTTATTAAATGTATTAGAAATGTGCTAATATTATACAGTATGTCTTACTTTCCCAACTGCTTTTGGAGATCTACCATATACTGGTAACACTGGGCGTAATATGTCATCTGAGCCTCCACAAAGTCATTAAGACAATGAAGATGATGGGCCTGTGATAAAAAGAATGTTTTGAGAGATTATGGCTATTATTGTTTCTACAGTATATACCACTTATACTGTGCACAGTGTGAATTAACTGGACGTAAATTTCAGCCAAATGTTTTAACATCTCTGATTTCACTCATTATTTGATTAATTACAAACAACGTGATGACAAATGTGACAACAATATGGCATACTAGTGTTTGAAATGTTCATATAATAATAATAATAATAATAATAATAATAATAATGCCTACTGTTCCACATACTATTTTAAAAAAAAATTATAGGCAGTATAATGTGTGCACTAGTGGTTGACCGATATGCAAAGGCATGGGAATGGGTGTGCTGAAACACCCTCTAGTGAGCAAGACTGTAAAACAGTTTCAACGAAATTTCATATATTTCATTGTATTTATGCAGTATATATATATCATTTAATTTTCTCTTTCAGTATATGATTTATGTTATGAAAAATGTCATCCTGTTTCGGAGAGATTTGTCATGCTTGTGGGCACGGCTCTGCCGAACTGAAGAGATGGTGATTGATCCTTGTGAACATTTTATTCTCCCTTTTTTGCTTTTATTTGCACAAAAGCAAAAAAAAAAGTTTTCTTGTATCATAACTGTTGTTAAATAATACATATTGTAGTGTAATATTACATTTATGAATAAAAACAATTAACCAATCCTCAATATGAAGTGTTTTTCTTCAGAAGAATATAATGCTTTACTCACGTATAAGCTAATCCTTTGAAAATATAGAAATTACGCAAAAAAAAAAAAGTACAGGTTAGAGCTTCTGCGTTCTCGTGATTCGTCACCGGAAGGTGCTAAAACCTTAGCTGAGCAAAAACGTAATCTTTTGGCGTTTGCTTGTTTAACATGAATCGCTTGGATATTGGAAATCTCATGAAGATATTTATTAGCAACACCCCTGAGCGCAAGGTCACATTTGGGGTCTTGAAGTAACAGGTAGGACATTTCTTTATAGCTTAATATTTTAGCATATGGGATCATCAGCATTTTAATAGCTGTTTTGTCTGAACAATTATATTGTGTTTTAAGGTTATTTCTCATTCACACATACACAACAACAGTTTTGAAGGTGGTGCAATATAATTAATGCATTAGCTGGCTTATTGAATGACTTAATTGCTGGTGAAAATGTTCCACTGCGTTCTGTGTATGTGTGTATACAGTGATCGCAATGGAAGATAGGTGACTCTGGTTGTTCCTTGCAGGTCACTCAGCCTTACAGTGGGGGGTGGGGTTAGGACATCTGCTGCCTCCCAGGAACAAACGGAGGCCCCTTTGTACAATGGGTGTACAGTGATAGGGAGACACGTGGTTCTCAGATACCCTCGCTGTGCATGCATGATGTGTAAATCATCCACCAAAACTGCAGCACCCCATGTAAAAAATTTGTTCCCACGCCTTTGCCGATATGGGCTTTTCACTGGCTGATGCTGATACCGATATCTAGAGAGCAGGATGGCTGATATAAATGCAGATAAACATAATATAATTTAACAACAGCAAATCAGATGTACATATAATGTTACTTATTGTATGCAATATCTATTCAAATGTGCATAAACTTGAAAACAGAAATTGTTGACTATCCATAAACAAATCTATTCATAGATTTTGAAACTGTCACAAGGGAATGTTTAAGGAATATTCTGGGTTAAATACAAGTTAAGCTCAATCGACTGCATTTGTGGCATAATATAGATTACCACAAAAATCCGAAAAATCACAAAAATCTGGGTTCCAGTGAGGTACTTTGAATGGAAGCGACTATAGCCATTTCATAACTATAGCCACAAGACATAAACAATATGCGTGTTAACATGAATTTAGTGTGATAAAATCACTTACCTTTTCTGTGTTAAGTTATAGGCAATTTTACAATTTAGGTACCATAACGATGTTGTCAACAAATCCTAAAACTACTGTATAAATTATGATTTAAACAACTTTACATCTCAAATAAAACATGATTTTGTAGAAGTGCTTTTATAAAATTTTAAGCTTCACATTTCTGCCTATAAACACTAAAAAAATAAATAAAAAAAAAATTAAAAAAAAATAATTAAAAAAAAAAAATAATAATAATAATAATAATAATAATAATAATAATAATAATAATTCGACCCCATTACTACCATTTACATACTGTAATCTTGACTTTTGCTTTTTTTTAATTATTTTGTTTTGTAATCATCATTATGCCACAAATGCTGTAAATTGAGCTAAACTTGCATTTAATCCAGAAACTTTCTTTAACTGGCCAAGCGAACATATTTATTAGCTGATGTTGATAATCCCACCAAAAAAGGCCAAATATTGGCCGCTTATTCGGCCTGACCGATATATCGGTCTATCACTAGTGTGTATTTAGCAATATTCAGTAAGTAGTTTGTATTTGGGATGCATTTGATTTTGAACAAAACCTATATTATTTGTTATTGGTTGGCTATATTGTACAGGTTTTGCTTGTAGACAGAGAGTGGGAGGTTTTGAGATTGGGAGTAGGTGGCAGGTTTGCATACGAGCACTTACATGTGTACTGCTGACCCCCTCTAGGAGAAGCCTGACGATCTCTGCCTGTCTGTCAAACTCACTCTGTGTCATTTTCAGATCCTGCTCTGCCTGAGGGAGAGAGAGAGAGAGAGAGAGAGAGAGAGAGAGAGAGAGAGAGAGAGAGAGAGAGAGAGAGAGAGAGCGCGTGAGAGCGTGAGAGATAGAGTGTGTGAGAGTGGTGGGGGGTTGGGTTTAATCAGAACTGGTGCACTTAAAAGGCCTTTCTTCTAAGTAACTTAGCAACTGGAAACTGAAAAATTAACCATTCGTTTGTGATTATCATTTATTGTTTAACCACAATTGTTCATATTATTTTACCGTTTTTATGGAGAAAACAAAATGTTCAGGAACAGCACTGGGAGCAAAACGAGGGATTTGCAAAACGACATAACTTAAAAATACAAGAGTACTTATTTTGCCGATACTATATATCTATAAATATAGTTAAACAACAACCTCATTAAAAAATTTAAAGTCTGTTGTTATAATGTATGGTTGACTATCTAAACCTCTCCGTAAGCCTGCAAAAAAATCATTATGTTGGAAATTTCAAATGCAGACAAAGCCTTGGCAATGGTGTCTAGCTGGTCTGCTATTTCCAGCTTTTCACTGATGATTGAGAAAAAAGACCTTCATCAGCACAGATTGCAGTTTTAACACTATAGCCAAGATGAGAAACAAAATGTCAAAAAATGATCTTTACCATTTTCACTTCCTCTGCCCACATCTGAACAGCATTTGAAAATACAGATACAATATTTAGAGATGGGACTTTGTGTTAACTCTAAAACATCAAGACATAAGAGTACATTGACACAGACTACACTGGCCAGCAAAGGTAACACTGTGACTACCCATTTTGTCAAATTTGAATTAGGATCAAAATTGCAAAATTGTGTGCCTTAGACTATGATCTGCTCTGTGACCGATGGGTTTGACTCATCAATGCTCAGATTCAGGGAAAACAGAGTGAGACTATAATATAATCCATATTTTGCTTGCCATTTTTCTCAGTTTCTGTGTTGGTGTAGTCTTAGCATTATGCCTTCTGTTGGGCAGTACAGTCATAACACTAGAAGCTAACAGCCCTTAACATGTACCACTTTCAACAAAATATCATAGATTGTACAGTTTATGTGACAACTGTGAACAATAACATTACTGTGCAATGCAAACTGTGCAAAAAGGTGTCATTTTAAAATGAAAATACGTTTGAGTGTTAGCCAATACTAAGTTACCACAGTATTATTGTAGTAGAGCAATAACTGTAGTAACAGTAGTAATTAGTAATTTGTGCTAAAATTATGGCTGTCATGGTAATATTTTGTAAAGGATGCAACATGAGCAGTAGCGGTTCTGGCTTTTTTGGCGCCCTGGGCGAAAACCTGCTTCAACACGCCCCCAAAGTTGTTGACTGCGGAGTGGCCTTGGGTAGGTGATTCTAAACGAGAACGCCCCCAAAGTTGTTGACCTGGACTGCCCATGTCACCCATGCCTAAATCCGCCACGGAACATGAATAGCGTTTGCTGCAGCGAACATGGGCTATTTGCAGGAATTCACTAAGAATTACTAACCTAACTATCTGGGAATCATAGGAAAGTAAATACTTCCAATTTTAGAGTAGGCAGCTGATTGTTTGGGTACTGCTGAGTTCATGTGGGAGTATATGTGTGTATGAGTGTAAGGCTGAGCTCTGGTCATGTGGCGATCATATTTAAGCACTGCTCTACTTCTCTTGTGAAACTGGGCTCAAAGGCATCACGCAGTTTTGAAATGCCATCATTGGGTACGAGCTTTATATGCGCACAAAAAAAAAAAAACATGGAAAAACACACACTGCTAATATCCGGGACAAAAGGCTTAATCAACAGCTTGAAGAGGAACTAGCACATCTTAGATGTGGAACATCCAAAGAAGGAGAATGAAGCCTGGCACTAGGGTGAAAGAGAGGCGTGACCAACCTTCAACCACTTCACATGAAGAAAGTTCACCATGTAGGAGAAATTGGCAACATAGCCAGCGTCCCCTGGTGGAGGGGTGTTTCTGAGTGGCTACCATGTGCCAGCACACGAAAAGAGATACAGCAGAGCATAACAGTCAAGAGCTACATTTAAGGACACCATGTGTACTGAGGCCATGGAAGGCAAAATACTTTTGTAAAATGTAGGGCTGCCACCCGACGCGAGCCACAGCGATACCAGCAAAAGCGGTAATGATTCTGAATGTGTCGTAAAGAGCAGCAAGAAGACTGTCTGGACATTTTATTTATAGAGAGAAATGCACATTAGAGTTGTGCCAACAAACAATGATCTCGGGGATCAACGATGGTCAGAGTGATCACCAATAGCAGATGCCTTTGATGATGTCAAGACGAAATTTGGCTCATTTTCCCATTCATTAAATTTGTATTATTATTATTAGTAGTAGTATATTTTTATTATCGAATTCATATGACAAATAATTAGCCCGTTGACACACCGACACGTGCTTGAAGAAACACACTTTATTATATTATTAAGAACAGATAACAGAAAGCCATCTATGCGCATGTATGACACGCTGATATGGAGGTATGCAGTCTCGTGGAGCATGCGCATGTAAAAGGTTCTCACTCTTTGTTTCTGTCTTCTGAATTTCCATGAGAGTGCACTTTTTTCCAGTTTCATTTGAACTTAAAATAAATAAAATTCAAATTTAAAGTTTGAAATCAAGGTGCCTTGCTTTATTGTGTAGGCTTAACCCTAACCCTGCTTAACGAAAATGACCCCATTGTACCACCTAGCGTCCAACCAGCGGTAATACGTTCATCGTTTTCCTGTGGAGTTTTTTTTTTTTTTTTACCCTGAGACCAACCAACCAATCAAAACTTGGTCGACCAAGACTCTTCTCATCGACTAACGTTTGGTGGACTATCAGGTGGCAGCCCTACTAAAATGTGAGAAATAATGCTTAAAATGAAGCCAGTAACAACTTGTAGCTGGATTACGTAAAAAATAAAAATACAAAAAAATAAGTAAAATGGCATCGTATTTGACAGGAACAAACTTAACAGCTTATTTAGAAATAATGATAACTCACCAGAGCTCTGGCGTCAGACATTTTGGCTTTCTTTAACTTAGTCTTTGCAGCATCCAGGTCCAGTCGTTTGTTCTGAAGCAGTTTGCGCTCTTTCTGTAATGAGTTACATGGAAAAATTGTAAAAAAAATCAGGATGAGAAAGATCAGAAGAAACTATGATTTAATTTTGAAGAATTTAAACCACATTTGAACGGTTTTAGACCTGGTGCATTTTTGACAGTTCAAGGGAGTGAGAATTACAGGCAGCTGCCCTGTGTGTGGTTATGTTAGTGTGTTTTTGGTTAAGTTGATCCTTAAAATATTATTTATATTGTTTAGCCGGTTCTCGCTGCCTCCTTTCCCTTTAACCCCCTTACAATAGTGCCGAAAACTTGGAAGGAGGAGGGATGCCCGTCGCAGTCCTCAACACTGCCATCCACCCAGGGGACAGAGTAGCCCGACCACCCGGACATGGGTAAGGCCGCTGTCTGCGGGGCGATTGGGGACTGGACTCCCCTACCACCTGGTGCGATGGAGCTGCTACCAGGGGCGGAGAAGTGCCCTACCATCTCCCAGAAACGCGGAGGGGTCGAGAGAAGACCGCCATCCGTAAGGGGAGGAGGGAAGCGACTCCCCGACCACCTGGATCAGTAGGGCTGCTGCCAGCGGAGGAGGAGTGTCCCACGGGGAGCCGGAAACACAGGGGCATTCTTTCCACTGGGTGTCGGAGATCTGATTCCGGTCTGCCCGGAGAGGAGCAGCTGCTGTCCGCCTGAGAGGGTGGAGGAGTGATCGAGGACCACGCGATGGCACATCAGAGAACCGGTGAGTGAGTTCTTTCTTTCTCTCTCTCTCTCGCTCTGTGTTTATATATATTTTCCCCCTCCTTTCTCCTCCCAGGTCTAGGAAGGTGGGGATGACCAGCCGGCAGATGGGGCGGAAGACACGCTCCACCCCCCTGGAGAGGAGGGGTAGGGATGTACGTCATGCTGGGGGATCCCCGGCCTGAGGCAATGCCGGGAGGAGTGTAGAGGGGAGGAGGGCAGGGCCGGGCTGGAACGACGCACGCCCGGTCCCCAATCAGCCTGATGGGGCGTGCAAAGGATAAAGGCAGCCAGTGACGACAGTTCGAGAGAGAATTACAGGCAGCTGCCCTGTGTGTGGTTATGTTTGTGTGTTTTCGGTTAAGTTGATCATTAAAATGTTATTTATATTGTTAAGCCGATTCTCGCCGCCTCCTTTCACTTTAACCCACTTACACTATTCACCACTGGCAACAGTCGAGTTGTGTGCATTTATAAGCAGTTTTGCCAGATATCTTGTGAGTTATTTAATACATTTTTAGGGCACCCACCAGTGTGTCTCGCGCCTCTTTTCACCCATTCTGTAGACAAGCTTGCAGAACCACATGCAACAATAAACCCAGCATGAGAGGGTTGTGAGCAAATGACTCATGTGAACCGGGTCTTTTTCATGAGTCATCCAATACGATCTGAGGGATTGAACTCTGGAGCTCAAGTTAGCAGTCTGAATCAGAGTCACGTCTCAGCAAATCAGCCGTAGTGTCAGTGAGTTCAATGTGTTTTTCTGGCTTCTTTATAATTAAAATTCCATATTGTGTACCACTTTTTTTTTTGGTATTGATTAGGATTGGAGTAGCACAATAAACTGCATCTGGGATTTCATTCAATATGCACTCTTGTAGTCTCTGGACCAGTATATAATCATTGAATATCTTGACCACTGAATGGATTAGAAGCTCAACCCAGGTGTTATTATGAAGCCGAGATCCTCCTCTTTGCAAGGATATATAACAACTGGTACTGATATATTTATCACCAATAGTCGATAACATAATTTATGAGGATTTGCATAGTATGCTTTTCATGCTGGACCTTATATTTTGCACTGGACAACTACGAGATATTATTGGACTATTCACACAAGCAAGCTCACAGACAAGTAAAATAAAGTCTAATTTTTTTTAGAAAAGTAAGATCAAATGTAAAGTTTTTGGCTACTTGGGGCTCACAGCAGGAGTGATTGGTGCATACAAGAGACGTTTCTATTTTATGTCTTACAGAAGTCACTTTGTGATTGTTTTCAAAATCCTTAGAAATGTCATATTAGGGAAAACAAAATAAACTCTTCAATCACATGAGAATGAGAGCTTTCATTTGATATATGACTTGCCATTAAATGCCATGTGAAAGACTTATATATTCATATTAATGTTTCTACCACATTACCTCTAGGTGTCGATCAATTGCGATGTGGATGTTTTTACCCCTTATTTTGTTATTTTAAGTACATAAATGCAAAAGTGATGATGTTCTATGAAAAATTAAGTTTCTAAGCTGTCAAATAATTCCCCAAATCCATTACTTATGTGTCCCTTTAACCCCCTTTCAATGGTGCCGAAACCCGGGAAGGAGGAAGGATGCCCGTCGCAGTCCTTGACACTGCCATCCACCAGGGGACGGAGTAGACTGACCACCCGGACGTGGGGAACGGCCGCCGTCTGCGGGGCGATTGGGGACTGGACTCCCCAACCGCCTGGTGCGATGGAGCTGCTACCAGGGGCGGAGAAGTGCCCTACCATCTCCCAGAAACGTGGAAGGGTCGAGATAAGACTTTAACATTTTAAGCGTAATCTCAGTTCGCAATATAGCGATATACAATAAAGCTCTATAGAGTTTAATGGGTTAATGCCTTGATTTCAAGGTGGGGGGAAAAGGCACTTAGCAAAATTCTTTTACATATTCCAATTTTTCATACATCCTAGACTCTCTATTATTTTTGTAATTTTGTTGGGTTGCCAGATCTTACCAATACAGTCTTGAAGTCTCCTTCTAGAAAGTTGCGGAAAGGCGTGAGAAAATTAATGGCTGAGCTTTGAATTAACTCTCTCTCTGCTCCTCCAATTTGATTCTCTGTCTCACCACACTTAATCAGAGCGTTTCCTGTGGACAAAAACATACTGGATCAACTCTATGTTATACAAATGTATTATCATAATTGTGTTAACTGGATCAAACTAATTAGGAAATACAGTGAAGAAGCTTTCTCATCTAGCTTACAGAATACCATCTTTTTAGAAGGAGCTATTCAATTTGTCCTATTACCACATAATGGTGACATAGAGCAAGGGTAAATGAGTGGAGTTCTATTAAGGGACACATGAATGGTATTGTGAGGAACTAGGACACTATCATGGTGCTTTGCTTGTGTTTATTGCTTACCGTAGGCTGTTCCAGGCCCAAATTCAGTCCCGGAGTCGATCATGGACTGACCCAGAAGTTCATGGTTGTTCATGCGTGTTGGGACCTTCTTGTCCAGTTTTTCATAAAAGAATTCTTCTATTCTGACATCTGAAATTGCAGATGATACACTAAGGATATGAAGGTTAATCAACCCTGTTTTACTTTTTATTAGCTCTATAAAACTATGGATTAATTTAAAATGCATAAAAAAATGATATCATTTTATAATTTTATTTTTAATATATAGATTTGAGATCTACAATTTTTCAAACATTTAGGAACATGACATGACTAATTCCACTGATTTAAAGGAAAGCTAAAATACAGTACTATAAAGTAATCATTCTGGGTACAAAATCAAACACTAAAAGCATAATTGTTTCATCTTTTTTTCTTCGGCTGTTCATTCCCTCCTGCTGCGTGATTGTTTTTTCTCTATTGCTCATTATCTAACTAGTGTGGCACCATGGTCAGGCTTTGAACAGGGTGAGCAGCTGTACACAAAATCTTACAGTGATATTTTCACACTATGTAGTAAGAATAAACATGGATGGTTTGAAAGGGCATCTACTAAGAGAAATCTACAAATTCCATTGTACATGAAAATGTCACGGTGCATACTTGTAGTGACTACTAGAACGTATTGATGTTTTAAAGAGCTAAAATAACTAATTAATCAATTACAACAAATTACAGTAGGAACAGTTACTTTGCATCATATCATATCATACTCTATGGAATCTGCATTTTGATCATTCTTGGCGCAAACTCAATGGATACTCTTACTTGGATTTGGTTGCAGTAAAACTTCTGTTTGTTTCAAAATCTTCTCTGTCCAGTGTTTGGTGCATTCAGCTCTGGTGAGGAGATTCCCCAAATGTGCATCCAACTCTGTCTTCTCAGCCTGGCCAAGTTTTTCTTCTGTGAACTGTTTTTAAAGGCAAAAGTCTATTAATTTACATATTTTATTAAAAAATGTCTGAAACAAGGTACATACCTTGAAACATGTGTAACAATTTATTTCTTATAAGGAATAGTTCAACCAAAAATGACAAATCACTCATCATTTAGTCACCCTCACGACATCCAAGATTTGTATGACTTTCTTTCTTCTGTTGAACACAAATTAAGATTTTTAGAAGATTCTCTCATCTTTCTAGGTCCATACAATGCAAGTCAACAGGGTCCAAAACTTTTAAGCTCAAAAAGCATATAAAGGCAGCATAAAAGTAATCCATACGACTCCATTGTTTAAATCCACATCTTCAATAGTGATACAAGTGTGGTTGAGAAACAGATCAATATTTAATATTTTTTACTATTGATCTCCTCTTTCTCTTTCACATTCTTCTTTGTTTATTTTTTTGCAATTTTATTTTTCATGCATATTACTACCTACTGGGCAAGGAGGAGAATTTATAATAAAAAGAACATAAATATTGATCTAATTCTTACCCATAAACGATTATAAGATACAGATTAATAATAATTAATAATAATTAGTTACATTTATATAGCGCTTTATCAGTAACCTCAAAGCGCTTTACAAGGAAGGGGGGAATCTCCTCAACCACCACCAATGTGCAGCATCCACTTGGATGATGCGACGGCAGCCATATTGCGCCAGTACGCCCACCACACACCAGCTTACTGGTGGAGAGGAGACAGAGTGATGAAGCCAATCAACCAGATTAAACCATTGGAGTCTTATGGATTACGTTTATGCTGCCTGTATGTGCTTTTTGGAACTTCAAAATGTTGGACCCATTCATTTGCATTGTGTGGACCTACAGAGCTGAAATATTCTTCTAAAAGAAAGTAAAAAATCAAAGAAAGTCATACAATATTTACACAATATCAATATAACCCCTCTGGTGGCCTTTTACCCCAAATGTGGGGGCTTTTTACACCAAGAGTATTTAAAAAAAAAAATAATAATAATTAATCAATTATCACACAGGCCAAAACACAAACAGAAATTCCGGCCCATAATGGACATTTCAAAGTAGAATATACTTGCTGTAGCCAGTATTTCAACGTTATACGTTTCCTAAATCTCTGATAGCATATTATGATAATCTTATGCTTTAGTACAGTAAATATATTACATATTGCACCTTTAATGTGTGCACCTTTCGCCCCGCTATACCCTACTACCCAAATACATAGTAGGAGAAAAAGAGTGCTACTGTATTGCACACTTCCAGCTTGACACATATTTTGGGGTATTGCACACTTGCAGCTTGATTCACAAATCTGAAGTCTAATAAAGTAATATGTTATTCTGAAATACAGTTTCTTGCGTCTTGTCATACGTTTATTGTGTAAAAGGAAATACACATTAATGAACTTGTGCAGGTTATTTTTATATGTAGTGTTTTTTAGTTTGTAGGCTACTTCATTAAGTAAATGGTCGTGTCTAAAAAAAAAAGTGAGCTAGGTAACATTTTTGGAGCATCGTATGTATTTTCCTCCAAATGTACAAATCTTTACGAGCAGCAATTTTGTTCCACTTGATAATGCTGTGCCCCCAAAATGTAGTCTAGGTAGTGAGCTCGCTAGATTTCGAGCCACAGTCCGTGTGTGGTTGTGCTGACCTCTACCGGATTAAACTCGGCTCTAGCCCGTTAGCTTTAGCCTCACAATCTGAATCTGGACAAAAAGTGAAAATGTCAAGTATATTTCGGCGGTAAAATGAAGTATATACGGGTATGACTAATATAACAGAGTCTTTAATGTTCACTATAGCGGTAAAGTGAGGATATTAGACCATTTAATACGCAAAGTCGAAAAGGAGCATTGCAGCACGAGAAAGGCCCTGTATACAAGAGTAAGAAAGGAAAACAATATGAAATACAGAAACTGGAACATTACAAATGTCCATAAGCGCCTTCCTGACCAAAAATAAGAGTGATCTGGTTAACATTTTTGAAATACACATTTTTTTCAGCATCTTTACAGTAACTAAATCTTCACTTACTTGCACCGCCCGGCTGAATAAAGTGCCCGCGTCCGCTGCGAATCTCTTCACGTTAAAATCCATCTTTAACTTTTCAATATAAAACTATATTAAGTCCGCGCGAAGGGAATTGTGTATATGTGATGGCATCAATTGTACCCTTTATTATAACAGCCGTAGTTTATGTGAAAGTAAGACTGAAGCAACAGCCGGTGGAGAAGAGGAAGAACCACCCACAGATCTGATTACTGAGAGCGCAATAACGGGCCCGGACCTTAAGCAGGGTCCGAAATCAGTACATGGGTCTGAGTTGTATAGATCATCATCATTATACAACAAAAATACTTTTTGACTCCCAACTTTAGCAATTTCAGCATTATGTACTGTTGCATAGCCGAGGGGTCTGTTTGTTTTTTAAGGATCAGACTGTAGTTAGACTTTTTGCTCCTGTTTGGTCCAAGTGTGAAACTCAAAATGTGCAAAGGGTCATAAACAACCTTTGATGATGATGTGGTTACTTAAAATATTATCAGGATGTGCGTCTCCATGGCGTGATTTTATGAATGTATATAGCGCTCTCTAGCGGAAGTCATTCACTTTCATTCAACTTGAGAAATGTTTTTCTAGATGTTTGCGTGTTTGGTCTTGGTGAGATTGTTGAAGGTGCATTTTGGACATTTTTAGGACTTTGCTGTCAGCTCTTGCAATTGTAGCTTATATACAGGAGCCTTTAAACAACTTGTTTGGCCTAGTGATGGCCAAATGAAGCGTTTCAAAGCATTATTGCTTTCTGATACAATTGTGTCGAAAATGGTTCATTACTCGAAGCTTCATTCAGATAGAAATTGCAGCACCATCTCCTGGTGAAGTGAAAGTAATGCAACAAAGCTGACAACCATAAAATGCAAGTAGACTTATATGTTAACGCCCCGTTTTTTTCGTGTTTACCGAGGCGATCAAAGCTGAAACAGTGTTAGTGCTGTGAAACTCATTTATGTAGGTGGATTTTACAGATACTGATGAATTTCATGTGTTCACCTTGATAATAAAACATTAAGCATGATGTGTGTGTGTAATTATTTCTTTAGACAAGGACAGAAGATCAGACCAGCTTAAAAAATGTTGGAAAACATCACAGAAATTCTAATGGTTTCTATTAAAATACCAATAGGAACCATTGGCTTTTACCATTTAAACCAATACAGAATTATTTTTTGTAATGTATTTGGGACATATTCCATTAGGATTTAATGCCCCCACCAATAGAACCCAACACATATCAGTAGAGACCCATAGAGACCACTATAATTCCCATTACAACCAATAAAATTCCCATGAAAACCATTAAATCCAATAGAATTTCTGTAATGGTTTCTATAGTTTTTTTTTTTTTTTTTTTTTTTTTTTTAGCAGGGCAATATCATGTGTGAAATCTTTATCTTGTTTAGCTGTGGGAAGCAGAACTCTATAACTTGTTAACTGGTGGGACTGATATTTTTGTATGTTGAAAAGGATGTGCTTGTGTAACTGGTTGTACTTGTATAATGTACCAGAGGGTTTTTGAAGTTTCTGTCTTTGATGCATGTTTTTATGTAACAATGTTCATATGTTCTCTAATTAATAATAAAAAATAAATAAATAAAAAATGTGGCAGAGGGTGTGCTTTGGGTACATCATGCAGAAGGCTTAGACAAAGTGTTCATTAAATGGTATGGTTTTTATTCAGAAATATAATTTTCTCCACAGTCTTTGGTGAAAGGCGATTTCTTTCTTTTTTTAAACAATTTCACCAGCTTTAGAGAATATCCTCTCGCATGGAACAGATGATGCAGGAGTACACAAAAACAGTTTAGAAAGCTGGTATAAATGAGGATATATTGCTTTGTGGGTGGACCAGTAGGCAAGAGGGTCAGCAGAACGCTGCAGTGGGGGATCGGTCATGTAGCGCTGGACCTCTATGGTTGCATCTGATGTTGCACTTTTGTTCCTCCTTGCATTACTTGCATCGTTGTCCAGCAGCTCCCAAAGATTCACCTAATCTGCAAGGGAAATGATAAACAAAACCATGTTATGAGTAATGAATAATTTTAAGTAACCTTCTAGGATTTTTACTTTACCTTGACCTGTAGTGTCAAGATTTTGTGCTGTATCTGGCTGTGCTGAGTGGCTGGGTGTTTGATTAACGCTGTGCATTCAGATGTTAGTCGTCCAATTGCCGTCTGGGCCTGTATATGATTATGAAACCCAAATGTTTTAAATCGTGGATCTAGTAGTGTAGCTAATGTCAAAACACTTGTCGATTCAAGAGCTGAACATTTATCTGCTAATCTTCTTGACAGATTCTGTCCCAGCTGGATTGCAGTGTCATTGGTAATGTTTTTGAGGGTTTCATTAATTGTGTATCGCAACATTTTCATCATGGGAATGACCTCTTCTCCTCAGAAAGTTCAACGGTGGCCACCTGGAATGGGGCTAGCACTTTCATGCACTCAGATATTGCCTGATATTCTTCTGATGTCAGAGGAGCCACATCAGTTCTCAGTGTAGCCAGTGCCGCACCCACTGGTTCTCTCTCTTCATATATATGCTGAAGCATTAAAAAGGTACTATTCCAGCGTGTATCAACCTCCAGAATCAACTTCTTCACAGGACGTCCCATTTGTTCCTGTTTCTCTCTAAGCCTCTCTTTTGTTGTGGTACTGGTCTTAAAGTAAGTCACCATCCTTCGTGCTCTTGTTCTGACATCTTCCAGTTGCATCAAGGGACTTCTTGACCACCAAATTTCAAGGCATGCGCAATGCATATAACATGCCTAATCTTTAAGTTGTTGGCAGTGGCTATCATATTTGAAGCAGCATCAGTCACCAGGGATTTTATTTTGCTCTGGATACCCCATTCTTCAAAGAGCAACCTCTTGGCCTCTGCAAGGTTCTCCGCAGTGTGAGCTTTTGGAAATGACCGTACTCCCAGAAGTACTGTGGCAAGCTTATCCTTGTCGTCTACATAATGGCATGTAACGGCCAGATATGCATCCATATTAATAGAGGTCCACATATCTGCAGTTAGGCTCACACCCTCAGTTTTCTGTAGCTCAGCCATGGCCTTCTGCTTCTGCTCCTCATATTTGTGGTCCACCATGATCTTCAGAGCCTGCCTGGATGGTAGTGCATAAGTGGGGTCAAGCTTAGCCACAAATGCTTTAAAGCCACTGTCATCCACAATAGAGAAAGGCTGTGAATCCTCCACAATCATGTCCACTAGAGCTTCATCAAGCTGTTGTTTGCAGTTCACTGGACAGAAAATGTGCAAATACATGTAAAACTTTAAGTAAAGTTTATTCATACTGTAACAGTCGAAAACTTCCATAAATTAGTTACCTTGACAGTTGAAGTTTTCCATTGACCCTCCAGACTGCTCATGCTTAGCCCTATAATGCCTCAGCATGTAAGACGTATTATTATTATACGCCAACTGCTGATCACACACCAAGCACTGAACCTGTAACAACAACGTTTATCTGTGTGAGGATCTATGCAATTACATGTAGGCAAGGCAAGTTTATTTAAATCACATTTCATACACAGAAATTCACAGAAATGAGAAAACAATATAAGAGAAAAAAAGCCCTTAAAATCACAAATCATAAAAATGAATGAGAATTTAAAATAACAATTAAAAGAAAATAATTGTGCTTTTTTTTTTGTTTGTTTAAAATGTGTTTGAAAACATTCAAAACCTGATGGCATGTATTAATGCATCATATCTAACAATAATTCAGTGAAGACTTGGAAACAACTGAGAAATGCACTTTTTACCTAAATATTTCCCCTTGCATCTTGCATTATATATATATATATATATAGTTGCCAAAAAAAGTCTTCACCATGTCATGGAAGACTACGTTCACAATGTGCAATCAGGCAAAATAATGTGTGATGCAGTAGTTTCCTTTAAAATATATGCACATGCTTAACATGTTCTACTAAAAAGAGTGAAGCCCCCTTTTTGGGGTCATGAAAAAAAATTCAGCACAAAATTTTCCAGTTATTAAATGGCTACCAGCATTTCAAAATAATGTTTTCACTGTGGAACAATTGAATGGGATTTGTTATAGTTTCTGGTTACGTTCTGCCAAAAAAAAAATAAAAATAAAATAAATAATCGTCCATTTCCGGTTTTCGTTTTTTTGTGCCTTGCACCGTTTTTAGTCCCTGATTTAAACTACTCTGAACTATTCCTCTGTGGAATATTTTCATTTGGCATATTTATCATCAGTAGATGGCAGCATGTAACAACAGTGATCCTCTATAAAAAAAAATTATAACAGAGAGAATTAAAACGCACTGGTCAAGAATACTTAAATTGAACTAAATCACCTCAGTTTATATGGCTTTTGCAATGCAAGTCAAGATAGATGTTAATGTTCAACCTAACATTTACTGGGTTAAATATAGGCCCTGGGCGTTTCAAAACATTTATTATATCTATATATAACTTTTATTATTGAATTAATGTGGGTGTCTAAAAACAATATCGTCCATGTTTTTAGGTAAAAAGATAACCATACAGTGCTAAATAATCTATAAAAGACAGTTTCCTTCATTCTATACATAATGTCAACCAAAGGCTACATTTACTGTTATCCTGAAGAATGCAACAACATTCTTAAAAGGATGTCCTGTATTAATGCCTGTTCACTGCAGCATCCATGCTTGTAACCATAGAAATAGAATGGGCATTCTAAGTCCGCCTCCTGCACACTCCGTCATTTGACTGATAGGCCGATGCGGCGCGGATTTTATAAGTACTTGGCGCAAACATACTGTATACGCACACTGATGCTTTCACGAGAACCGGAGAGCATCTCCACTCACATGTTTTTCTGTTCGAAGTTTTATCATCGGAGGAGCAAGTGTTTGTTTTTTATAAACCTAAAATGAAGCGAGCACCATTTCGCACGAGACGTTGGTAAATTCGAGAATGGATTAATCCAAATAATACATATTTGTCTATAACATTACTGCACAAGTATTATGTCGATCTGTTGCTCTCATATTTAGGGGCGATGGATTTTATTGTAGTTGCCAGAATTAAATAAGCCTTTGCCAAGGGAGCAAAAAAGATATCTATTTTGGGAAATGGGCAGCAATGCAATGGATTCTAAAAAGAAAGATGAGAAGAAAAATTCAAGAAAAAAGAGAACGCTTCGGATAAACATGCCCGTAAGTGTCTATTTGCCGATACTTATTATTTACTATCACAGATGTATTCAACCCTAATAATATGGACGTGAACTGGAACATGCAAACACATTAAAATTAATTAGAATTATGTCTATACAGTTTTAAGCAATGACTTTGTGAAATGACCTGTTATTTGAGAGTCTTAAGTTTAATTTTTGTTGTTGTAAAATGTCTGTTTATGTCTTTACTGAATATGCTTATATTTAAGAAGACTATGTTTAGAAAAGTGAAAATTCCTCGAGATTTCTAATAAAAGGTTTTTGTATTTTATGTACATCATTATAATATGTAATGCATAAGAAGTATATTTTAAATAATTGTAAAATTATTTGAATATTATTTATATTTTATACACATGCAAATCAGTTTAATATTAATATACAATATACATATATAGTACATATATTAATATTATTATTATGGCCACACCCCCAAACCTTTTGTAAGAAAAGTCCAGGAAATCCTCTGAAAAATATGCCAGGTCATAAAACAGTGGCATGTATGGTCTGAGATATTAACCAATAAAATATTTTCCTACAGGTTTCAGGTAGGTAAATATCAGTACAAACTCGGTAGATGTCTCTCACTGGACACTCACTGCATTCTGAACAATTAGCAGATTGCATAAATAGGAATAATTAATCTTGACCAGGTGTTGACTATATCAATTGGCCCCCAATGTCTGTAATAGACATGGAATCTCATCCTCATCTCTGTACAGACTAAGTTAATGTGTGGTTTGTATAAGCACTTCTCTCTGATGTTTATGAAAATAGAGAAGCCTTCTATTAACTTGTATGTATGACAATACTGTATGTATAGTCTCTGCTAATACTGATCAATGTTTATCCTGTTTAGACAGAGATACATTATTAAGAGAGATATATTATCAGCCAAGAAGTCCAAGAAAGTTACATTTTAAACACTGTCAGCATTTCAGCTTATAATTTTGCAAACAGAGTAACAGGCTAAAAGTGTTTATAATTAATAGATTAAAAAGTAATCTTTGCAAAATAACCAGTGCTTGGGTTGAGTCAGCTCAAGATCATGAAATCATGAGTCTCTATTGCTTCCTGTGCTGGGGCCACAGAATAATAACCTGCTAATTAACGTGTTAGTGTCATTATCAGATCAGTCTCATTACTGAGTAATCCTGCAGCAGGAATACATAAACAATATTTAGCTTTAAGGAACACTGATTCTATCATTGCTGAAATGGACATGCATATGTAATTTGTTGCATTGTGGCATTTTTGGCAGTTTCCTGACATTGTAACAGGTGTATGTGAAATATGCAGTGGTTTAAAGGGCAGCACATCTCACTGAATAGAGTCTCCTCTGCTGAAGTCTTTTATTTTAGGTCAATAATATTTACAGTAGCTTTGTGATCTAGACATGAAAAAGATTTTAAAATGTTGTCATTCACTGAAAAGGCTAATAAATCTGTTTATAGCCACAGTAGCAGATGTTTTGAACAGATTGAACAGAAATTTTAATATCACTTTATAATTCTCTGGATATGTTGAGACTTGGACAACAGATAAAATATTAACTTTCTATAAAATTTATTGTAACAGATGCTCGTATTTAGATCAAAAGGTGGAAGCGGGACACAGCGAGATCCAGCTTAAAGGGGCTTTATTTCCCACAGCTTCATATATATATATATATATATATATATATATATCTGCGATGGACTGGCGACCTGTCCAGGGTGTACCCCGCCTTTCGCCCAATGTTAGCTGGGATAGGCTCCAGCCCCCCGCGACCCTGTACGCAGGATAAGCGGTTGACGATGGATGGATGGATGGATGGATATATATATATATATATATATATATATATATATATATATATATTCCACTTTTCAGTGGTCACATTCAAATTGATGCTCTTTAGCACAATACAAATCACACTCAGGAACACTCTGCTCCGTGCAGCTCTCTCTCTTTCTCTTTCGGTGGACTGGGCCATCTTTTATCTCCCCTGACTCTCACTGTTAACATAAAACTGGTAATTAGTCTCACTTAATTTCAGGTGGATGTCCTTACAGCTTTCTCCCCTCACCTGCGCATACTCCCACTGCCCCACCAGGGTAACCATCCAAATTGCTCATTCCCCCAACTTTTCTGGAGAGGAAGTCCATGACAGTCATCTGTACCCCCGGTCTGTGGACCAAGTCAAACTTAAATAGCTGGAGTGCCAGATACCAACGGGTGATCCGGGCGTTGGCATATTTCATGCGGTAAAGCCATTGGAGCGGGGAGTGCCAACTTGATGGCCAAACACTCCTTCTCTATGGTGCTGTACTTTGTCTCTCTCAAAGAGAGCTTTTGACTAATGTACATCACTGGGCATTCCTCCCCCTCCACCACTTGGGACAGAACAGCATCCAGCCCCCTGTCTGATGTGTTCGTCTGTAAAACAAAAGGGAGAGAGAAATCAGGGAAATGCAGAAGCGGCCCGCCACAAAGTGCAGCTTTTACCCGTGTGAGCTTGTTGGCATGACTCCGTCTACTGGACCGGGTCTGGGGCTCCCTTTTTAGTGAGATCAGTCAGCGGGCTGGTGATGTCTGAAAAATTAGGCACAAACCTTCGATAGTAAGGCCCCAGAAGCCCCAGAAACTGTCTCACCTCCTTTTTGGTCTTGGGTCTTGGACAGGTCATGATCACTGCGGTTTCACAAGTGGAACCCCAGATACCGTACCATCTATAAGATGCTGAAATGTAGTTGGGGGCCCAAACAAACCGAACGGAAGGGTCACAAAGGTGTGGAGAAGGTCAGTTTTCTCATGGGACATCAGTGTTAAGGGGATCTGCCAATATCCCTTTGTCAAATCCAGTGTCGAATAAAAGCGAGCCGAGCCCAACCGATCAAGCAGTTCCTCAAATGAGGCACTGGATAAGTATTAGATTTCGACACCACGTTGAACTTTCTATAATCCACACAGAACCGGACCGAGCAATCACTCTTAGGCACCAGAACCACGGGGCTGGCCCAATCATTTTGGTATTCTTCTATTACAGCCATATCGAGCATGGCATTTAATTCTTCCCATACTACTTGTTTCTTGTGTTTGGGTAAGTGGTAGGGAGGACTTCATACCACTATCCCTGGGGTTGTGTCAATGTTTTTTGAGAATAGTGTGGCCGGGGAGAGGCAAGAACAGGTCAGATACATTATTTTACAACCTGGTAACCACCATACATTTTGACGGTGAAAGGTGGTCTCCGCAAAGGGTGAACTGATTGGCTTTTAGACTCTCCTCCATGCTGAGCTCCTCCCTCTCCAGAACTACCATCGGCAAGGATATGGGTACTGCCTTTCTCCATGTTTTTAGTAGGTTGTGGTGGTAAATTTGATGAGCCCCACCTCTACACGTATGCACTACTTCATAATCGACTTCCCCAACTCGCCGTGTGACCTCAAAAGGTCCTTGCCACTTTGCCAGTAATTTAGAGCTCGATGTGGGCAGTAATACAAGCACGTTTCTACCAGTGCAAATTCCTGTAGCCAAGCTCGTCTGTTATACAGCTGGGACTGGCATTCTTGCACCTGTAGCAAATTCTCCTATGATAGTCGCCCCAGTGTGTGGAGTTTTGTACTTAGGTCAAGAACACATTGAATTTCATTTTTGCTCTGTGAAGGTCCCTCCTTCCAATTTTCCTTTGTGATGTCTAAGACGCCATGGGTCTTACGCCCATATAACAATTATAATGGGAAAAACCCTGTGGGGACTTGCAGGACCTCTTGCACTGCAAATAACATGGGTTTGAACCACTTATCCCAGTTCTGAGCATCTTTGTGCACGAACATATGAATCATATTTTTTAAGGTCTTATTAAATAATTCGACCAAGCCATATGTTTATGGATGCTACATGCTTGTCCGAATCTATTTAATACCCAATAATTCACACAGATCACGTTATGTACGTGGCATAAATGTAGTGCTCTGGTCAGTGAGAATTTCTTTCGGAATCCACTCGGGAGATTATTCTGAAGAGTGCTTCCGCAACACTACATGCTGAAATGTTGCGAAGAGGCACTGCTTCTGGGTATCATGTTGCGTAGTCCACCAGTATCAACACAAAGCATTGCCCACATACTGATCATTCTAATGGCCAGATGAGGTCCATGCCAACTCAGTCAAAGGGAACCTCGATCAATGGAAGAGGGCGCAATGGTGCTTTTGGAGTGGCCGGCAGATTCACCAGCTGACATTTATGGCATGTCGCACACCACTGGCTAACATCCCCATGAATAGAAACGGGCCATGAGGCAGCTTAGTGTTTTCCCCTTTCCCAAGTGGCCTGCCATCGGACTATGATGATCTGCCTAGAACAACATTTCCCAATAGCTCCTTGGTACTAACAACTGGGTTATATCTTCTTTTGTCTGAGCATCCTGCGTCACTCGATACAACTGATCATTTATAATTGAGTGGCTGAAGGAATTGACCATCAATTAGTTCCACTTGGTCAAACACGTGCTTAAAAATCTCATCTTGCATCTGCTCCAGAGGGAAATACCCAGCGGGGAGGCACCGGCTTCACCTCCCCCATCAGCGCATTGCACACCCCAGTCCATACCACTGTATTACACACAACCCCTTTAACAATTCGGGAAAAGCCAGTCAATTAGTACCCAAAGTTAGAGGATGGGTGAGGCGGGAACTAACCACAGCCTTAATGTTATGCTTTAGATCCCGAAGTAGAATCGTTACAGTCACTGCAGGATAATTGTAAATATACCCATGCACACAACTCACCTTCACCCGATTATTTGTATCCAATGCCCCATTTGTAACCAAGCATTGATGAATGGAGGTTTGGTTACAACTTGATCGGGGGCAGCCTGTGGAGTGTTTGGGACCCGGATCAACATCCTCACCTCTATCATGGGGCATTGTTCGTGGTCGTGTCCCAGCTCTCCACAAATGCCAACATACAGGCCTAAACCTCACACCCACACCAGTGGTGGCAGCTTCCCCCACCCGCGAGGAAGAATGAGTAGAGCCAGAGGAGAGAGAGACAGGACTGTTAGTAAAACCTGGGCACCGGTCTCGGGGAACTGTTCCACTGTTTCTGAGGGAACATGATTGGATTGATAGTGATGCTGGTCGGCGACACTGGACCCACTCTGCAGTTCCTTTCGGTAGTTTGGAGATTAATTGTTCCAGTACCATGAGATCAATGACACCCCGACATTGCTGGGCTCCTCGACTATTACCCACTGCCGGCAGAGCTGTTGAGTGAAGGCAAATAGATGGCTTTTCTTAGTGTCAGGTTTATGAACTGCTGGTGATGCTCTTTGGGACTGTGGCCGACCCGCTGCAGGGTGGCTTTCTTAAGCACAGGATCCTTCAGGAGGTTGTTGACTGGGAGTTGTTGGGCCATTAGTTGTGCCTCCCCGGTCAGCAGTGGTAGGAGGTGGACTGCCCATTGTGCCCGTGGCCATTCCAGTGCTTGGGCCGTGCACTCGAAGAGCTCCAGAAAGGCTTCTGGCTCATCTTGCACCCCCATCTTCACCAGCATCACATGGGGGTTCACTGCTGCTGGGGTCACAACATCCCCGACTCTCATTGTGAACATGGAAATGGTAATTAGCCACAATTCATCTCAGGTGGATGTCCTTACCACTTTCTTTCTCCCCAGATGGGCGCTTGACCACATCCTTCAGGTTTAAATCAGTTAACTATTAGGGTTAATTAAATCATATTTACTGCTCTCAATAAATGTTGGTAAATAAATGACCGAAAATAGGTTATGTAGGGCAATATTATTACTGCACTATGCTATACATACCTTTTGCATGTCATTTTTGAACCCATATGAACCTGCTGTTATTTTTATGTTTGTGTGTGTGTGTAAATAGGCAATAGGTTAAGTGAGTTCCATATATTTTTGAATACCTTAGGATTGCTTATTAAAGTTGCCCATATCTTTTTTATATTCGGGAGTGTTTGGGTGTTTGATAGTAAGAGTTCAAAATGCAGAACTTTAATACAATGATCAGTCATTCTCTCCTGTGGTCATTCCAACCTTGGAATGACAACCCTGTGTCTTCTGAGGTAAGAGACATGTTCTTTGGAGGCATGTGACATTATTCTCTGTATACCCAAAGGAATATTCTTTTAACGCTTCTATGTGTCATGATCTTATTATGTGAATTCTTGCTCATATGTTGTTGGAATATGTTTTATAAAGTTCTTCTAATATAAATAGTTGAATTTATCAAGGCTTTCCCATGAGTTTGGTGACTTCCTGTCTTGTCGTAATTCAGTTACGTTTCTAGACCACGTGTGACCTTTGGATGAGTAATGATCTTTGCTCTGCCCTTTGAACTTTGCAGGGCCCCAGTGCACACTGACTGAAGTTTAGAAGGTAATGATGTGTGTTTTTCTGAAATGTGGAGAGTTCAGTGCTCTGCTCACAGATTAAAATCTGCAGAGTGTAATATTTTCAATGTAAAAAATACTTTCCCCTATCCAAGCTTAATATGCAGAGACAACTATTAGTAAGCGACTTTTAAGTTAATTTCTCTGAAATGTGTAAACGCTGTGTAGGTCCAACATAAACAAGTTTAGACAGTTGTATGTGTGCGTGCATCTTATAAAGTGAGTTTTTCATCATTAATACACAATTATGTTTCAGTTGCATGTTGTAAACTTGCATCTACTTGAGTTTATGGTAATTACGTTCGAGTGAGTGAGTGTGTTTAGTGTGCACTCGTTTCATGCACGTTTGGTTACACGTAAGAATGTTAGAACAAACAATTGCATTGATAGTGTTTGCACATTATTATTTTGTTTGCTAATTGTCTTGTGTTAGATATCTGTTAATTACCAGACTCAATGTGAACTGATGATGTTTAATTTTAAATTGCTTATTCAGATGTCAGAATGGCAATTCAGATGGTCAATACACTGATTGCAGTAATGTACTGTATTTGCTTATTGATAGTGTTATTCATTCTTGTATTGTCACTTGAAGTCCGTATTGGTGTTCTATCATTTGAATTGCATTGTATCTATTATGTAATCTTTATTTTGTACAGACCACACATTCCTATGTCATTGTTCATCCTACCTGTACATCTAATCCATCTAGAAGTGATTAAAGTCACTCAAAGGAAGAACTGTTGTTGACTGAATTATTGGGCTTTGACTGGTGTAGCAGGGTGAGCATGAGACAGGCACAGTGGGCATGGTGTCAAGCCTCGGAGGGGCATTTATTGGAAATAATAATCAAAATAACATGTCCATAAAGGGGGGATAATAAAGTGTCCAAGGGAATAGTGTTCATAACAAAGGGGGAATCTGGCATCCTCGCGATAAGAAGGGGCTCCATGAGGGGTGGGGTAGGGTCCACGGAATGGCCCAGGCATGAGCTGGGTCCATCTGCCGCACACGCTTCCCTCCAGTGTCCACGGTGCGAGGGACGGCGGCATCTTTGGCGGCCTAACTTCCCAGACCTGTGGCAGGTGAGAGGGGAAGGCACCCTGGCCTATAGCCTGTCGGCAGCGACGTGTGCAGTTCTCCCATGGCAGCTCATCTAATCAGCCCAGGGGGTCCGAGGAGCAAGTCTAGCGGCACGTCAACTCGTCTGAACACATTCAGCTCTGGTCATGTAAGGATGTCAGTGTGTGCACACATGGAGATTTGAAAATGGCTCCCCGAGAAGAGGTGTGCTCTGCTTTTTAAAGACAGTGGTAATGAAGCATTATTCACAACAGGTGTGCTTCATTCACTGGTCAAAACAAGGCTTATTAATTATGAACCTCTTCTTACTCTCCTGCCACAGAGTAAATGCTTATTAAATGCCACTTACCCTTTACTGCAGCTGGGAGGCCGTCCTTGTGTTTTCTCCATCCCACTCCAGGCTTTCCATCTAACCGGCGAATGAGAGGAAGAGTGACGTCACTGTTGGTGCCCAACACAAAAGTGCCCGCATTCTCCACCACTGTAACGGGATGAGCACGGGGTGTGGTGTCAAGCCTTGGAGAGGCATTTATTGGAAATAATAATCAAAATAACATGTCCATAAAGGGGGGAAATAAAGTGTCCAAGGGGAATAGTGTTCATAACAAATGGGGAATCTGGCATAAGATGGGGCTCCGTAAGGGGCGTGGTAGTGTCCATGAAATGGCCCAGGCATGAGCTGTGTCCGTCGGCCGCACACGCTCCCCTCCAGGGTCCATGGCATGAGGGGTGGCAGTGTCCTTGGCGGCCTGATTTCCCAGACCCTCGGCAGGTGAGAGGGGAAGGCAGCCTGGCCATTAGCCTGTCGGCCGCGACGTGTGCAGTTCTCTCCCGGCGACTCTTCTAATCGGGGGTCCGGCAGTGTGTCAACTCATCCGAACACACCCAGCTTTGGTCCTGGGCATGCGAGGATGCCAGTGTGTGCACACATGGAGATTTGAAGCCAGCTCCCCAAGAAGAGGTGCGCTCTACGTTTTTAAGACAGCGGTAATGAAGCATAATTCACAACAGGGGTTTCATTCACCGCTGTCAAAACGAAGCTTATTAATTATGCTCTCTGGCACAACTCCCATCTTGAGCCTGGCTGAAGGGCGGTCCTAAGAGGCAAGGTGATGATGACAAGCCGGAGGGGCGGATCATTCCACCACACTGGCCTTCTGGGGCGAGTTCTTCCAATCTAAATGTCCTCAAAGAGTCACACCAAAATTTTCGTTGTTACTCCTTACAGTTATTTTGCAATATTGCAAAATAACTGTAAGGAGTAACAATGAAAATTTTGGTGATTTGGTGATATATATCCTATATATAGGATATCATGACCACTCACATTAAAATGAAGACTCCCGTCATATCAGTAAACTTATACTTACTTGTTGACTGAGAATCCTAAATTTCTACAATGGTATCTGATACTGAAAACTATTGATTTTAAATTATGCTGAATCCAAGCTGCTAGGTGTCATTGTAGGTCCAAGATGACATTAAGAAAACAGTTACTGATTGCATCTTTAATAAGCACATTAGCCCATATAGCAAACTTCTTTTACAGAGGTAAGAAGTGAAGCCATCAAAAACATCCAGTTTTCTACCAAAATTCCAAAATAAAATCTCCATTTAACTAGATGCCTGAAATTTTAAAAATGCAACTGAAATATATTACTTCTGTATAGTAAAATATGATATTCACTGAACTAGTAGTTGTAATGATAATTATAATATGTAAATAATTACCTTATGTATAAGCAAATTCTTGAGCAAGATTCACTTCATCACTGCTTTCATAAATATTGTAGTGCTCTATTGTGCAATACTGTATTTGACAAAATAAAATAAAAAATGTGGATTTTGTTGTGAGTATCAGTATAGATGCTCTCCATTTAATATAAAAAAATGCAATGGTATATTGAAAAGTAAATCTTTAATTTGATTAAAATTTAATTAATTAATTTTATTAGACAGTGTTTTTTCATGATATAATGTAACTAAACTTTCAAACCCAGAATATGGGAAGAAATAAATTGGAAAAAAAAATGGAATATGGGAAAAAATAAAATAGAATTTGGAAAAAAATAAAACAAATTTCATAGGGCCATAACTGTGACACTTTGGAGCATTGCTTGGTTTGTTTGACCTGTCCGACACAGCAACATTGGCCCAACCAATGGTGTGAGATTGGGGTGGTAGCTGTGGGACTACCTGTTTGTCCAAACAGTGTGAAATGAGGACAAGGTGGAGTGTTTTTTTGCAATTCATTTGATGCCACTAGGGGCGCACAAAATACAAGTGGCAGCTTTAAGAAATGTGTCAGCATCACAAGAGCTCATATATTGTCACCTATTCACATTTGCTCTTAATGATTTTCTTGGATATGACTTCCAGCTGAGGCCTTTTATGCAGTGTAAATCACATTCTAAATGTTTTGTGAACCCCCACCAGGCTGAGGCTCCTGTGCAGTCATTAGATGTTCTGCATTTTTCTCTGTTTTTCCATACACAAACAGATAGTGTTGCTAGACACCCTTGTTAGCTTCCTGGATTTAAGTTTTTTTTTTTAGGTATAAAAACACACATACCCAGACCTACCCCACTGACCTCTGTCTGGAGAGGAGGTGCTATATTGTCAGTGAGTTATGTATGTCCTTGCTCCTTGGAGTAACCCTGTGTTAATCAAATTGGATTTCCAAGTGCTTGCAGTAGCAGTTCCACTGGCTCATCTCAATACAAGACCACAACAGCCATAGCTCTTCCATGACTTGAATATGAGGGGGTGTTCATTTTTATCACTGACCAGTGCTCATTTGCAGAGGTAATATTTTGTTCTGATCTTTACCCTGGAAATCTGGGTTTGTAATCGGGTTTTGGACGACCAAGGATATGGAGGTGGGGTGCCCTGAGCCCCCATCTAGGGGACAGATGGTTTTTCTACTTTGGCTGTGGTCCTTCTATCCAAGATAAGGAAGCAGACTGGCTCGGATCTATGTGTAGGAAGGAAATTGTGTTTTATTGTTGATCAGTCTCTTTCCATTGGAAGATAAGGTAAACTGGTTGAGTTGCTATTTTGTGGTGCTGCAAACAACATGTGTCAATAGACATCACATTCAGCCAACTTTATCAAACCACACTTTTGAATAATTGAGTAGTACAAAATTATGCTGTTTACATTATCTTGTGTTTTTTCCCCAAAAATTAGCTGAATCATTTCTTTATAAACTAATTTCAGGGATGTTATTGTAAATTCTAAGCAATGCGTTTGATTTTCTAGAGATTCCACTTATCATCAGCTGGGAGTGAAACTGCTTTGAAAGTTAATCCTGTTACCATGGATATGACTGACCTGTTGTGAGACAAGACCAGATTTGCATGTTGAGAAGCAACATGAGTAAGGTGTAATGGACGGTTATAATGATGGAGACAGTGCAAGGACATGAACAGTTTGATCAGGTTTTTGGGTTACCCAGATTAATTTACAAAATTAAATCACATATTAGTAAAATAGTGGACACTGATGACTCTATTAAGAAATACGTACATATGAGGACCAATTTGCATTATTTGATTTGGCCTGAACAAGGTGTCATTAAAGTCTTTAACTATCTTTAATAATCTAGCTTTTTCCATGAAAGTGCAGCTCATATCTTCTTGAATGGGGGTCAGCAGCAAGCCCCTCCAGGCGGTCGGCAGCAAGCCCCTCCCCGCTCACGGTCGGCGGTCTCAGACCCCGCTGCGTTTCAGCGGCTGGTAGGGAACTCCTCCGCCCCTGGCAGCGGCCCTGACCGCTCCAGGCGGTCGGTTAGGGGCCCCTTCTCCCCTTACGGTCAGTGGCGGTTCCTCCGCTTCCAGGCGGCCGGGCCCCTCGTCCCCCGGCAGATGGCCGCGGCTGCTCCGTTGGGGTGGACAGTAGTGGCGAGAACTCTACTATGCTGTATCCCTCCTCCTTCCCGGGTTTCGGCACCAGTGTAAAGGAATTTCGACGGGCAAGGAGGAGGCGAGAACCGGCTGGACAATATAAATAATAGTTTAATGAGAAACTAAAACAAAAGACAAAACACACACATGAAAGGACATGTCCGTAAACGATCTCTCTCTCCGTATCCCCCCTCCTTCTTGGGTTTCAGCACCAGTGTAAAGGGATTTCAATGGAAAGGAGGAGGCGAGAACTGGCTTGACAATATAAATAATATTTTAATGATAAACTTAAACAAAGACAAAACAAACACATGACGGACATGTCCGTAAACGATCTCTCCCCCCTCACCATACTCCACAGTCGGCCTTTATCCCTCTCAGAGGCTTGATTAGCCTAATAAGGGACCGGGTGTGTAGACTCACGACCTGGCCCCGGCCCCGCCCTCTGCCCTGCCACAAGAGCTTTTTCGAAAGTCTTTGTTTTCTGTGGTGGAAAACGGCCTTCTAGTGTGGATGACAGGTGTAAATGTAACAAAATCTGTGTATTTTTAAAATAAAACATATAAGTGTGGATGTGGTCACATAATGTGTTTTGCTTCGTATGTGTAAGTACAGTATTCTATGTGGAGTGGGGAAAAGGTCATGCTAGCAAAGGGATTTTCGGCTGCATAGTACAGATCATGCTAATTCATCAAAAGTGTAAATGTTTAGCATATACAGAGTGACTGCTAAACAATTGTGTCTTCTGTGTTGGTACAACAGAGGCTTGTGTACGAAGGAAACGTTTGAAACACAAATGCACTTCAGTAGCTCTGTGGTTTGTGTAAGTGGACCTCAGCTGTTTTTTTTTTTTTTCTTCTCTTAAATGTCACTTGCTGTGTCACATTTACATGTTCTGAGCTTTTTTAATAAGCTTTAGGTTTCTGCCAGAGTGAGTTTATACTTGCTGGTGGGCACAAGTTTCTTAACTCTACGTTAGCATACAGCAGAAGAATGGACGAAGAATTAAAGAACAGCCTATACGTATGTTGAATTTTACTGTTTGTTTGATACTGTTTTAGGATAACTGGTTGTAGAGATGCTTACCTCTGTATAATGTTCCTAAACTAACCAAAAGGAACACCATTTATCTTATTTGTAACCTTGGTCATATTTTTTTGTAAAGGTCAGGGTAAAACTGGTATTAATAGCTGGCAGGCTGAAATTACTTTTCTCATAGAACAAAAGCGTATTGATCCCATTGGAGTTTCTAGGAAATCATTGTACAATCTATTCACCTGACACTTGCAGTTCATTGTAGGGGCTGAGTGATACCTGATGTAATCTGTGCATTACAGGTTACAGATGCATTTACACAGACCTTTGCTAAATTGCAGGGTGGTCACATGAGATTATGTTTCCATAAAAACCGGTTGAAATGACAGAGGCTGTGTAGATGTTTTCTGATAGGGATGATGTGTGCTCTGTGTTGGCTAAAGTGATGGTGGATAATTGGTAGAGTCTCTAAATCTTTGAGGAGGACAGTAGAGACATTGTGGAATTGATGTGAGTTGAACAAGGCTCTTCTTCTAAATTGTGCCTGTATTGCTGGGTTGGCATTTCAGCCTTTTTACAGGTTGTAATAGACACCCACTGTGTGTCCATCTGTTAAATCTGATGTGCTTCTGTTAAACTGCCTTTGTTGTTTATTCTCTTTCGTTTCAGCCTTTTCTTTGTGCAATTACTTTACCGTGCCCTAAGGCTTTAACATTAGTCCATTCAAATATGATATGTAAGAATAGTGAATTGTTCATTTTATCATTTACAGCTGCACAATTCTGGATTCTTTACAGCGCAAATGTAGCAGTTTTCTAATATTTAATTTCTGAAATTTTTTAATTTTTCGTGTGAATGAGAGGTTCCACAGTCTTGAAAGTGATTTATAATAAGCAATGTCTTCATATTGTTTGTTTGTGCTCCACAGGACTTGAGCTCCTTCGCAATGCCGTTCCTGGAAGGAGATGCGGAACACTCGAACAAGGACTGCATACGCAAGGTAACACAACCCATACGCTCACAAGTTTGAGCCATCAAGAAACTGCATTTCATTTTGAATATAATCACTAATATCAAAAACATGTTAAATTGCATTTATAATTTAAATTGTTAAATTGTGAATGTGGTATTATAGCTAAACCAACATTTTTGTCTTATTTTTTCCTGTATTGTGTGTTTGTATTTTTGATCTCATTCATTTAGACAATAGTACACCATCCTAATGATGTGTACTTTCAGCAAATGTATCCCACATTTAATTTGTTTGTTTGAATTGCACAATTTCCATAGTCATTATGATGACATCACAAACAACTATGTGATATGTGTGTGGTCTGGTACATAATTACAATGTTTGCAAGGCTGCACTGTATTATTCCTCAGATGTTCTGGTTGGGGTTTATTCTAAATAATTCAGCCTGAACTGCTTAACAGACTCCGAATGTTAAAAAAATAATTTTAGTCCTAGGTGGGCTTTCTATTTTAGTTTTTTAACTTTATTTCAATTAGAAAATCTCCCATTGAATTACACTGACAGAATGTTCAGCGTTCAAAATAACTGACAGCAATGACATCTTCATGATATTTGTATTCTGTAGTACAATTGGTCTTTTTTAAATGCATTTGCACACTAAATTTTGTCATCGGTCTTGTCTTCCTTTAACCTTATAAGAGCATTTACACTGTATTGACTATGCGTCGATTCTTATGCGAAGCTGACAGAAATCATGTTGTGTGATGTGTGTCATAACAACGGCTCAGTCTGAGGCAACGTCCGATATAATACATTTTCAGCCACATCCACACTACTGTAAGTTTAAGTTTGAAACATTTGTTCCCTTTCGATTCAGTTCTCTTGACATTGCTGTAAGTACAATGGGGTGTGTCCTTCTGCACAAGCTTGTTGAAACCCTTATATAATCATGCCAATCATCTGATTGGCAATTTTGTCTGGCCCTGCCCCTGTAGGTGCGCAGTTGGCCTATATAAGTGGGTGCTCAGTCAACATTTTTTTAGTATTTTCTTCCTTCAAGACTGCAAACTTTGTCTTTGAATCATCACTGCGTCGCCATCGAGATACACTTACAGCAGACGGAATTTCTCGGCAAGACGTGAACAGGACGACTCGTTGCAATGCTCGTGTTTTCAGTGGAGGAAAACAGTGTTCTAGTGTCGGTGAGAGGATTAAACAGGGATTTCTTTTATTTGTTCTGACGTGGCCTTCGTTTGATAATGCATTGATTTTGCTATTTTAAAGGGATAGTTCACCCAAAAATTGAATTCTTGACTTTCTTAGTATATGACTTTCTTTCTTCAGCAGAACACAACGATGTTTAGAAGAATATTATAGCTCTGTTGGTCCTCACAATGCAAGTGAATGAGTATAACAAATTTGAAGCTCTAAAATGCACATAAAGTAATGAGACTCCAGTGCTTAAAGCTATATATTCAGAAGCGATATGATAGGTGTGGATGAGAAACAGATCAATATTTATCTATTGACAAAAAAAAATAAATTTTTTTTAATAAATTTTCCTCCCTGCCCAGTAGGTGGCGATATACATGAAGAATGTAAATAGCCAATAACAAAAGAAGAATATGAGAGTGGTGATTTATAGTAAAAAAAGGAATTAAATATTAATCTATTTCTCACAAACTCTTTTCATATCACTTCTGAATATATGGATTTAACCACTGGAGTCTTTTATTCTGCCTTTATATGCTTTTGGAGCTTCAAAGTTTTGATACCCATTAATTTGCATTGTATGGACCTGCAGAGCTGAAATATTCTTCTAAAAATCTTTACGTTCAGCAGTAGAAAGAAAGTCATTCACATGGCATGAGGGTGAGTAAATAGTGAGAGAATTTTCATTTTTGGGTGAACTATCCCTTTAACACCAGATATCAATCCAGAAATGCAATTTCCACCACCAAAGATTGAGACTTTTGAAAACGCTCTTTATTACTACATACTTTGTAAAATGATGTTAGGAAACTAAAAACTGAATTTTCAGACAAAAAGAGATTAGTGTGGATGTGGCCTGAGAGAGACATTGTATCTGATCCCGCAGATTCAGGCCTACATTAAAATGTTTTCCTTTGAAAATGCATTGATTTTGCCAAACAGACGCACTCCAGTACGCGTGTTTTGGAAAATGATGATGTTAGGAAACTGCAAAGATGTACTTTTCAAATTAAAACAGATTAGTGGCCTTTGTCTCTCTTGAGCATTTGGTGCCATTTCAATTGTGACACCAATCATGATATGTTGATGCATCACAATGTATTGAACTGTGCCATATGCATTGCAGTATATATAATATAGTGAGGTAGATGCCAGTACCCAGCCATAGAAATGTGAATATCCACTTTAAACTAGGAAAATGCTCTTAGACTCCATTTGTGTCTGCCGTCTCTTTGCCATTAGTTTAAAAGCTGCCACACCTTTGGCATCCTCAATTTATGCCATCACTCTGATGGGACATGATGAGTCTGCTCTATAAACCTGATTCGTAATTATGTTCTTCCTGTCCTGCTTCATGGTTTGATTTGCATGAACAGAACTCTCATTTGGATTACAATTAAATTATAAACTGTACCCAGCAGTGTAATTAAAACTGTCACTGGACGCTTGCTGCGAATACAATTATGGAATTGTTAAACAAGCACTGTGTAATTGTACTTACTTACGTTTACAGTGGCCCTGAAAATTATTTGGACACTTATGTCACTTAAAATGTATTGTCATTACATTAGATTGCAAAATATTAAACCAATGGCATTTATTTTAAAGATATACACCTTTAAAGCAAAACATTTCACAAAAGAAGTTTAATTCATTTCAAATTAGAATAAAAAGAGTAGACATGTTTTCTGGTTGTCAAACTTAGTAGAACATGTTTCTAGCTAATGTGATGAACTACTATTACACCTGTTAAAGGTAATTACAAAAGGGACTCAGAAAAGCTTGTTTGTTTGCAGATACTAATTACTTTGATATGTTTTTGACATAAGTAAAAATAAATACATTTTTAAGTTTGGCTTAAGTGTCCAAATACTTTTTGGGAGTTCTGTAAAAATCAGCATATGTGATAATCAATCAGTCAGCCATAGAGACCCATAGAGGCGAGACTAAAAAGGAGATAAATCACCTGATATGTCTCAGGGTTGTATTTTGAGCCTTCCTCCTTTCAGTTGTTGAAGGGGAGATGGAGTCACAGAATGTGAAAAGCTCTTTTGATACTTTAGGAGGTTGTGAATGTGTTTTGGAGAATACATTTTAAGATCAGATGCCCTTCTTTCTACTCCACAGCTTTTGCCAATTGCCTTTTCTTATGAGTATGTTGTAAACACTGAATTTCTTTACACCAATTATATTTTTCCATGCTGAACAGATGTAATGTTTGATTAACCCTCAGCAAGGTCAATGCAAAATCACCAGTGTGGACGAACATTTGTGTGCAAATGAAATGCATTAGTGTTGTTCAAAGTTTTGCCACGGGAATGGCATTTTGGATTGGAGCCAAAATAAGGGTAGTGTGACTCAAAACTGCTGCGTCAGCGTGTTTATCTTATCTCGTGATCAAACGTTCAGGACCACAGAAACTCAATGTCAGTACAGACTTTTTCCATCAGCTCTTAAATGCAGAAACAGTTTTGTTACTTTTTTTGTTTAAAAGAATGTCCTGAGTTCAATACAAGTAATGTCTATGGGCAGCATCAATGGCATGCTGTCAATTACAACAGAAAATGTGTCATTCGTCCTTCAGTTTGTAAAAAACAAGAAAAAAATTATATGGGGAAAGAGATTGCACTGGAATAAACATAAAAAAAACAATTGGTTTAAAAAGTATAGACAATGTTTATAGGGACTTCTACATTATACAGTATGTGGGAACATAAGACTAGAGAGATAAAATTGCTTACTTAACCTGTCTGTGCAAAATGATGTCCAATTTTTTTAACTCCTGTCATGACCATGTAAAGCCAATAAACACAGCAAAATTTGATTCATTGTTTCCAAGAGTTCCAGTACCCTATAATAAGCCTCATTATGCCGACTTACTGACAAGTGGCATCTCCCATCCGACATTTTTGCATCGGCTTAATTGTGTTTACCTTGCCTTTTGGTGCGATCGGAAGTGTGTTGCGTCAGTAGCGTGGGAGACCGGGGTTTGGAATCCGCAATGAAACCAAGAAGTAAGCATGTTTGCATAACGAGTGTGATTTGGAGGTTTTCTGAATTTTGTTTTTGCATTTTCCCCTCTAACATAAAATTTTTCTGCTCTGATGGTAAGGTTTAGGTTTTGGGTTGGGGGGAACAGTTTATAAAATCTGCATTCCTCTTCACTGTATAACATCCTGTACAGTTAATAGCAGCTAGCTTTTCAACTTGCTTTTGGCACCCCTCTGTGGACATTTCACTCGGAAACTGAATCTCACACGTTCCCATACGCCTAACAACACTTACCGCTTTGGCCACTGGGGGCAGTGTTTTGAATTTTGGTAGGCACAGAACAATTTTAGCTAAAGACATTTTTACTGTGAAATCAGTCTGGCCCTAGCAAAGTATTCCTATTGTATAAAGACGATTTTGTCAACATCTTAGCTAAATTAATGATTTTTTTGTGGGGGAGGGGGGGGGGGGGGGTTCATGATCTGCAGTATCTCGCTTTTAACTTTGCTGACATCAGTTACAAGTCCCACTTTATTATATTCAGAGAGAGAGAGAGAGAGAGAGAGAGAGAGAGAGGTTGTTATTATGGTTTGTGTTTAGGTATACAGTGAGGTATTTATGCTTCTGTGTGAGCCTCTCTGATTTAACAAAAGCCTCTTGACAAAACAAGGCCACCTGTTCGTTTGGCTGTCTAAACAGTTTTCAATGGCTTTGTGAGTCTGTCTGCTGTGTGAAAGTCCCATGTGAATTAACATTGCAAACATCAATGACCGTCAAGAGCAACGAGTCTGAACACAGTTATGACGTCTCTTCATTCAATATCTTAATGACTGTCCTTCAAACATGCCGTCAGTAGTCAGCCCAGAGTCACATCATAATGACATACAACAGGAAATAAGCCTAGGTTGTAAGGGAATTACAAATTGACATTGTTATGACTGCCCTTGAATGTAAAAAAAAACAATAAGTGAACATTTTCTGTGGTTGCTCTGTGATGTTAAATAAAAACTTTGATGTAAAATGGATGTTGATTACAATAGAAAATAATTCCGGCTCATCTCGGGGACAATAGTATAAAGACCAAAGTGACATCACGATGTGACGTCTAATGTACAACGTATTGGGTTTACTGATGATCGTGTCTTTTCTCTCGTTAAGCCCGCTCTTTCATCCACTAGATGGTAAACTGACAATTAATTTAATCTTCTGCACGGATGGCGAGTAGACAATTTTATTGATTATATTCATCCATTTAGGCCTACATTTATGAATAGCTCATAAGCTAATTGTTAACTTACAATGTGTGCTTTAAAGAAGGATTGTTCTTTGTTTTTTTTCTGCGGTGCATTTCACGTAATGCTGCCACCCAATAACAATATACCGATAAATAACTCTCATTTGAGGAGGCCTGGGGTGTGCTGAGTGATTCCAAATCTCCTAAGCAACCAAATTGGCCCAAATGCTAGGGAGGGTAGAGTCACATGAGGTAAACTCACTATAATGTGTGGTTCTCGTTCTTAGTGGGTCGCATGGTGAGTAATGTGAGAATAGCGTGGGCCTCCACACACGCCACGTCTCAGCGGTCTCCTGTGCTCAACAAGCCACTTGATAAGATCTGTGGATTTCCTGTCTCAGACACAGAGGCAACTGAGATTCGTCCTCCGCCATCGCCATAGAGTCACTACGTCATCAAGAGGACTTTGGGAGTTGGGCATTCCAAATTGGGAAGAAAAATAAATATATATATAAATAAATAAAACTCTCATTTGTGTGTTCCTCATCTCTAGATTAATATTTTTTAACAACATCAATGCAATAAAAACATGGTTAAATGAGTATTGTTGAAAGCAACTTTGTAGAAACTAATGGAGCCACATTGATTAGACTGTCTGACTGATGGCCTATTTCTTAAGGTTTGTTTCAGCTCATGAAACTCACCTGTGATTGGCTGGATAGTCACTTATTCAGCCCAAAGTAACAAAATCCAAAGAATACTGTATAAAATCCACCATTTGGACTCAGTGTGGTTTTAGCTTGAAAAGGTGCAGGGGACCAAATCACCTTTTTAAGAGTGCTATGCCTGCTACGCCCTTGACATTTCACCATGTTCCTATAAAAAACTAAAGTGAAATGTTACAACGTGCCTCGCCTAAGGGCATGTAGTAACAGGTGCGGGCACATTGTAACAAACAGCGTATAATCCCCCACCAACAACTGTATCTGAACTAATTAAAATAAATAGAAGATAAAATAAAATATTATGTCAATAAAAGTAATTTTTTAACTTTGTCATGTATAATATAGCAGTCATTTTGACTCTTAACAATGAATAGCCAACAAAAAGCCACAGCTCTCCTCTACTTCAGGTTCGGAGTGTTTCCTGCATGAGACAGCACTGGGTTACTATAACTATTATTTTTAAATACCCAAAAGTATTTGTACATCGCAGACTTCAACTGCACCATATATGAGGGGAAAATTAAGTTCCGACATTTGGTGTGCTGCTCTCTGAATGAAAAATTACATCAGGTTGGTGAAGCTGTACATTTAGCCGAGATGTTAATTTCTTTACTTGTATATTACATTTAAAAAAACAAATCAGAAAACCGGCTCCAGAAGGCTCTGATCCTGCCGATATCCCGGGATCACAGCCCAGTGTGAATGAGGTTTAATTATTAAAATTTGATTCCACACTGATTGTGCTACGGACATGAATGATACCTTAAATCATTTGGTTGATTGAGGAGAGGTGTGCCCATACTTTTCAAAGCAATCAGGCTTACAATATTTGCCCGCTAGACAGTTAAATAACAGTAATAAATAATCCCATAGACACACATTAAAGCATGGACTTGAGCCATATTTAGGGACCAGAATATCATCACGACTGGGGGTGGGCTCTTTTGACTTGGGCAAGTGTCATCGGTTCTGTTCGCCCCACTCCGAACGTGACTTGAACCGGTGTCTCTTGCGTGGGATGTGGGTGCGCTAACAAGGAGGCCAAAGGCTACAGCCTCTAGCATTAGTCGCTAGCGCACCTCTTGAAGTCAGGAGAGTGAGGTTTTACACACTACACAGCTATTTACCAGCTGACTCCCATTACACTCACCTGCCTAAACCTCACTCCCATCCAGGTCACGGCATCAATGTCACCGGTTCTGATCGCCCCACTCCGAACGTGACTCGAACTAGCGTCTCCGGCATGGGAGGCGGGTGCACTAACGAAGAGGCTAAAGGCTACAGCGTCAGTCGCTAGTATACCTATTGAGATCAGGAGAGTTGGGTTTACACACTGCACAGCTATCTACCAGCTGGCTCCTGTTACTCGCACCCCCCTAAACCTCACTCCCATCTGGGTCATGGCACTATTGTAACTGGTCCTGGTCGCCCCGCTCCAAATGGGACTCGAACCAGCATCTCCAGCATGGGAGGCGGGTGCGCTAACAAGGAGGCTTAAGGCTACAGCCTCTAGCGTCAGTCGCTAGTACACCCCTTGAGGTCAGGAGAGTTAGGTTTACACACTGCACAGCTATCTACCATCTGGCTCCCGTTACGGTCACCCCCCTAAACCTCACTCCCATCCCGGGTTAAGGCACCAGTGTCACCGGTTCTGTTCACTCCACTCCGAACGAGACTCGAACCGGTGTCTCCTGCGTGGGAGGTGGGTGCGCTAACAAGGAGGCTAAAGGCTACAGATTTTACACACTATACAGCTATTTACAAGCTCCCGTTACACAAGCAAGCAACCACTTAGCAATGCCCCAGAACTGCCTAGCATAAAGCAATGCACTAGCAGTTGCCACCAAACATATTACATTGCAAAAATTTGTCAGTTAACCTAAAAAAATTCCCTCATGTGGTAACATGTAAAAGAAATGGTTTCATGAAAGCCAGAAATGTTATTTAAGATGACTAAATCAACCTGACTACATTAGGTTACACTAACATACTGTAATTTTGTAATTGTTTTCTCTCCAGGGAGAGCTTAATTGCCGCTCAGCCAGCCCAACCAAACATTTCTTCAGCCGGGGTCCATTTAGTCGGCCCTCTAGCCCCATGTCCGCTCCGGCCCGTTCCAGAAACAGCCCTGGATCTCCCAAATCCATCTTCCCCTACCCCTCCAATCACGACTCCTCGCCAAAGAGTTCACGCCGCCGCAGTTTCACTGGAATATTCCGCTCGTCCTCCAAAGAATCCACAAATCCCTCCACCTCTCCTGTCAGCATCAAACTCTTCTCTCGTGCTAAAAAAGGTAAGAGCATGTGTACCATTGATTTACACCTTTAAACCCATGAAACTAACATTACCTTTTGTAAAACTCATCAATCAAAGGGGCCAAATCATAAAATTCTCACTTGCTTGTGTAATATGTTAGATGTATTATGTAATACTCTAACTTTCAGAAATAAAATCTCATCCTTGTCCAATTTATGCAAAAGCATCTCATTATCAGCCAAACATAAGCAATTTACAAAGAGAAACTGCCTGTTTAATTCTAAGGGCCGTAGAGACGGTGCAATATGGTCATGTAAAATGAAAATATTGACTATTTTTGATGCAAGAAACCTTGACTAATATTACAAGTAGACTGCAAGGGGAAAATGTAGGATATTACCCCTTTACAAGTTAATAATTAAAAGTGCATGCACATGCATTGCTTTTATTAGGTGGAAACATGTCTAAAATATGGTTTATGACAAGGTGTGACTGGTGTAGGGTAGAAAATGTTGATCTGAGCTGGTTTAATCCTCAAGAGAATACAAATAATGTTTTATTTGATGATGCCCTTTATTTAACTTTAACACCCAGACAGAATAAAACATGATATTTTGTGGATCAATGACATCTAGTAAATACTGTATCCAGATAAAAGCACCCATATACACTTAAAATGTGTTGTAAAAAAACTGTTTATTATCATTGTGAGATGAGATGCTCTGAATACCATTATCATATCAGAGCAAAGTGAGTCAGTGTCTGTAATGTACACAGCATTTAGTGAAACCTTTGACAGATTGTTTGGGTCCACCTCAGCCTACGGTGCATAATGATTCAGATAATTGCACTGTATGCTGATTTAATGGAGGTGTGGGTATTTTTAATGCACAAGAGCCTGATAATGAATACAGCTGTTACATATGTTGTCCATGTGTGTCTGATTCAATGATCAGAATCAAGAGGAGGGATAGTAGTCCATAAAGAATGTTATCTAGAGGAGTCCCAGGCTGTCTGCCAGTGGTGTAAGTTTTGGGTATCTATCTATCTATCTATCTATCTATCTATCTATCTATCTATCTATCTATCTATCTATCTATCTATCTATCTATCTATCTATCTATCTATCTCTCTCTCTCTCTCTCTCTCTCTCTCTCTCTCTCTCTCTCTCTCTCTCTCTCTCTCTCTCTGTGTCTGTCTGTCATCCATTGTTATATATTTCTTTTATTATTGTTTAAATATAAAAAAAAAAGTCAGTAAGCCCTGGCTGCAAAGATTTCAAATATGAATGTAGTGAAAATGTGTGGTTTTTTTTGAGTGTGTGGGCGAGTGTGAATAGGTGAACCACAGCTTCAATATGCACAATGGGGATTATTCTTCTTTATTAACATATACACTTTCATAACAGCACTACAGTGCTGCTCCACTAAGCCATTAGTTGATCTAGCTAGCAGACTTTCTCTGTTGAAAACTACAATTTTGATTTATTATTAATTTCTGAGGTGGAGTTGGGTGACTGGATTAGTCTGTTTTGTAATAAAACAGAGCTTGCTGGATTATAATCCAATCCAGGGAGACATTTAAAACATTAGAGGCATTTGAGCAAAAAGGAAGATGTGTTTTTTTTTTTTTTTTTTTAAAGCTGTCTGTGTTTGGAGACGTGGGAGGCAGAGGTGTGGATTCTTGCTGCTGGTTTTTTTTTTTCTGTCATTTGGTTTGGATGGATGTGTTCTCTACATTGAGTTACACTCAACTTGTTGAACACTAACAGAAAAGGAGCTTCTGTCCAAGCAGTGTTTGTCATTCTGGAAATTACACCTTGTCTGGAACTCAGCCCATTATATTCTAGCAGAATAGTGAAAATGTTCAACCTATCAGAATGCAGAAAGCCCATAATTAAATCATGGTTGCTTTCATAAAAATTACATTAACAGAAATTAATCCTCAGCTCTCAGACATGCTCAGAACCCTTTGGCAGGAAATGTGGAGATGAGGACAGCATTCTATCTCTGATATGGTGACGATTTATTTTTTACTTCAAGAAAACCATGTCCATGGTGGACTGATGCTGTGTCATCCTCAAAACACTGCGTGTAAGTTCCAGTCTGATTGTTTTGTTACACCGCCATCTACTGGCCAGAATATAAATGTTGTGCTCTTGATTTGTCCAGTCATGATCCACAATTAGGCTTTTGTTGAAAAATGTCCTGTGATGTTTTCTGGGAACATGTCAAAGGGAGTGATTTGCAAAATGTTTTAATCCTATTTGCAAAACTATGGGGTGAAAGTTCAATAATATGTATCTGTTCTAGTTATAGTATATTGAGTTGTACTGTTTACTAAGTTGATATAGCAACACATCAGGAACTAATTTTTTTTAAGACATCTGGCTCCAAGCAGCACAAAAGTGGTTAGTGGATTAACATGTTATTTTACATATGGCCACTAGGTGGTGACAAATAAACACAATTATTGACATCTTCAGTTAGGTCCTTTATGCTCCTAGTAAATGTACATGAATTATTAAATAACTGGATGTTATACAGACATTGTGTATATATATAGAGAGAGAGAGCGAGAGAGAGAGAGAGTGAGTTTGTTTTTTTTATCCAATCAGATGTCTTTAGGGTACAGGCTGGCCTCTAGAGACCAAAGACTTTGGTGCTTTGGATTTTCAGTACACAGAATAAAATATTTCAGCAGCAGAAGCAACCTATCAAGCTGATGACATGAACAGAGTGAGCTGCCTTTGGTGCAGTTACGTAATCCAGTCTGAGGTACTGGGGTGGTTATTTCAGTGTAGAGAGAGTGATAAGAATGCTTTAGAATCATCTGACCCTGATGAAATATTCAGGCTCCTGCCTTTGAATCTCTTTTTCCATCTACACAAACACACACACAAACACATACACACACAAAGTTGAAGTAAGAGGTTTACATGCACTTAGGTTGAAGTCATTAAAATTATTTTTTTTAACCAATCTACAGATTTCATATTAGCAACCAATAGTTTTGGCAAGTTGTTTAGGACATCAACTTTGTGCATGACACAAGCAATTTTTCCAACAATTGTTTACAGACAGATTGTTTCACATTTAACTGACTATATCACAATTCCAGTGGGTAAGAAATGTACATACACTAAGTTAACTGTGCCTTTAAGCAGCTTGGAATTGTCCTTTAGACAATTTGCCAGTTAGCTTCTGATACTGATACTGGTGTACCTGTGTGTGTATTTTAAGGCATACCTTCAAACTCAATGTTTCTTTGCTTGACATCATGGGAAAATCGAAAGAAATCAGCGAACACCTCAGAAAAGAAATCCTGGAACTCCACATGTGTAGTTCATCCTTGGGCAATTTCCAAATGCTCGAAGGTCATGTCAAGTGGTTTTTATTGTCGTTCAACCATATACAGTTAGTACAGTACACAGTGAAACGAGACAACGTTCCTTCAGGACCATGGTGCTACATAAAACAACATAGGACAAACACAGAACCACATGAGACTACATAGGCTAAATACAATACCTATATAAAGTGCACGTGCAAACTTGTGCAAAAAGTATGGACAGTACAATAAATGACTAAAAATTTACAGGACAATAGGCACAGTGAGAGACAGTGCAGTGTCGTCCAGTACACAGTAGTGCAAAAAGATGACAGTTTCTAAAAATGCCAAATGTAAACATAACATACTATGAGATAGTGTTCTATGGACAGGGGTGTAACGTTGCCAGGTATAAAGGATAGAGGAGTATATAGAGGAGTCTGATGGCTTGGATGCTTTCCTCAGCCTTCGAAGAAAGTAGAGATGCTGCTGGGCTTTCTTGGTAATAGAGCTGGTGTTGAGGGGCCAGGTGAAGTTATCTGCCAGGTGAAAACCATGGAATTAGGTGCTCTTGACGTTCTCCATAGAGGAGCCGTCGATGTTCAGTGGAGAGTAGTCACTCTGTGCTCTCCTAAAGTTAACAACCATCTCTTTTGTTTTGTCAACAAAAGAAAAAAGTGTGTGCGAGCAAGGATCCCTACAAACCTGACAAATTTACACCAGTTCTGTCTGGTGGAATGGGCCAAAATTCCAGCAACTTCTTGTGAGAAGCTTGTGGAAAGCTACCCAAAATGTTTGACCAAAGTTAAACAATTTAAGGCCATGCTCCCAAATACTAACACATTGTATGTAAACCACTGGGAATGTGATGAAAGAAATAAAATCTGAAATGAATTATTCTCTTTACTATTATTCTGACATTTGACATACTTAAAATAATAATTTTAATAGTGATCCTAACTGACCTAAGACAGGGAATGTTTTCTACGAATAAATGTCAGGAATTGTGAAAAACTGAGTTTAAATGTATTGCTAAGTTTACGAACTTTTAACTAAACATCTGGATAATGTCTAGAAAATGTTGTAGATATGTCTCAGACCTGTCATTATTTTATTTTATTGAGGTCTTATCTGGGAATACTTTTCATCATAGCATCTAAAACTGTGGAGAGCCCCTGCATATTTACAACAAACTGCCATGTTTACACATCACTTCCTGTCAAAAGTTATAGCATGAGCATATCCTTATTAGGGGATAGTCGACAGACTAGCTGTGAAAGTATCTTTTTTGACAGAACCATCCATCTCTGACCTCTGAGAATTTAAATGACCAAAAAAATGAAAATTCTCTCATGATCTACTCACCCTCAGGACACATGAAATCCATATGTCTTTTTTTCCACTGTGGAACACAAAAGGAGATGTTAGAATGTTAGTCTTAGTCCCAAGTCACTTTTGTTGTATGGAAAAAAGATGCAATAAAAGTGAATGGTGATTAAGGCTTACATTCTACCTTTCTCTGCTGTCCCAGAAGTAACCACATACATTTAACTGATTGACTGGAAAAGAAGCAAACAGAAGGAAACTATTTGGCTTGACTCCAGGAGCACAAGGTGACCTACAGTACAAAATAACTCCATTCTTACAGTAGATTTTCATGGACTTGGCAATGCTGGCTCTCACTGAAAGCTTTATTAAATCACACAAATGGAGGTAAACTGTAGGAAACACTGCTGAGGTTTTTCAAGACTTGACACTGTAGAAGAGCAGGTCAGCACTTAAAGAGTCAGACACCAATACCCTTTTCCAAAACCATGTGAGCTGCCTTTCTGTCTACTGCCTGGAAGCATTGTTTTAATTGGGACCATCCGCTTTTATATTCTATATTCTTGATATAATTTGTATGTGAGTGACACAATATTTCTACTTCAGAACTTTCCGATCTGTATGTTTGACAGTATGGTGTACAGCAAATAATCATATTTCATACATTATTAAAATGTAACACTGTTAATTTGTCAGCCAATTAAAAAGCACCTGTTAAGAGTTTATATTTTGCATATATTGATTGAAAAATCCAGCTTCTAAGCTTTAAAACGACACCCGTTTTGTGTTAGTCAAGCGAGTAGTTACAGATTAATCTCATTTTTGTTTTTAAGCACAGAGCATTAAAAGTATGACAAAATATTAATTTATTATTATTTAAGCGACTCAAAAGCAAGCATACTGTTTATGAATGTATGTTGTATTTTTATAGCGCTTTTTCAGACACAACACTCAAAGCACTTTCCACAGTAAACAGGGGACTCTCCTACCTCCACCAGTATGCAGCATCAACCTGGATGATGTGACTGCAGCCATAGTGCACCAATATGCCTACCACTCACTCACTCACTAACTAACTAACTAACTAACTAACTAATGGTGGTGAGGGGGGAGTAGAGTTATAGAGCCAACTTATGGATGGGGATTATTAGTCAGCTTGATTGAGAATGGCCAGGACACCAACGTAACAACGTAACACCTCTACTCTTATACAAGAAGTGCCCTGGGATTTTTAATGACCACAGAGAGTCAGGACCTCAGTTTACTATCTCATCCGAAGGACAGTGCCTTATTACAGTATGGTGTCCCCATCACTATATTGGGCATTAGGAAGCACACAGACTGCAGGGTGAGCAGTCCCTCCTGTCCTCCCTAACACCTCTTCCAGCAGCAACCTTAGCTTTCCCCAGGAGATCTCCCATCCAGCTACTGGCCATGCTCAAACCTGCTTAGCTTCAGTGAGCAATCAGCCTTGAGCTACAGGGTGATATGGCTGCAATATAATAAATGCTACAATAATTCAATCAACATATTACAGTGCTTTTGTTTATTTATGAAATATATAATTATTTCATAAATGAAGGCATTTTCTCTCAATACATTAGCATTTTAGCTGTTTGTTGGTGACTCAGACAGACCAATCCAGAAATATAAATTCAAACCAGGACACAGTAGAATAAACTGGCAGTATGGCAGTATCCTTATTGAAATGGAACCTTGTAAGTGAATGATTTGGAACACATACATAGGCAGAAACTTGCATTTGTGCCATGCAAAATACTCACGTGAAGCAAACAAGAACATAAGACACAACTCCGAAAGTTTGCCTCCTGTAGTCCTATAACTGTGATTTACACCCTGTTCTTTCCAGAGTCATGTTGATCCTGCTTCTTTGAAGACGTAAGGGCACACAATGGATTTTAGAGGGATTAGCTGCTCTCTCTAAAAACACACCAAAGGGACTTTTTGGCCTCAAATGAGCATGGTTACTAGTTAGGAGGGCTTAGCAGATCCTAAGTGGCTCTGGCAAGGAACAATGGAGAGTGTTTGGAAAATAATAAGTGATTAATCAAAGCACATCTAATTCCGCTTACGTAAGTATCTTTTTTTTTTTTTTTTTTTGGCAGTGAGCCTGGCAGTGTGACTTTACCCACTATTGGGTGATTAATTTGATGCCTCGGGTGCACTGATTTAGGCAGATTTGTTTATGATGGTGCAGGAAGCAGGTGGTGATCAGATGTTGAAGGCAATTATCACCAAGGGCATGGATTCATAGCCAAAGTGATTGTCGCCAAGATTGTTTTACCTCCTTTAATGGAACACCCATCATGACCCAAATATCAGATTTCATCAGGCTTAAGAGGATATTTCACCCCAAATCGAAAATTAGATCATCATGAGCTCACCCTCATGTTGTTCCAAACCTGCGTGGCTTACTGTGCCTTTGTGGAATAGAAAAGGAGCTGTTAGGCTGAATGACACCATTCATTTTCATTGTATTGAAAAAAGCAATGAAAGTGAATGGTGACTGGGGCAAACATTCTGTCAAACATCTCCTTTTGTTTTCCATGGAAGAAAGAAAGTCATTTAGGTCTGTCACAACATAAGTAAATGATGAAAGAATTTTCATTTTGTGTTAACTCTCTCTTAAACTTTTTTGGAGAGTTCCAGATTTGCTCTGTTATTTTGTATATCTATTCTAAGTAAAGGTCAGTTTACATCAAATACTTACCCGTGTGATGGCACTGGAGAGAAGACAAAAAAAGTTTGCTGATAAATAATGCAAAGACATCCTTAAAGCTTAGTGAAGTTTCATTACTTCAAGTGTTTGACAATCTAGACTGTCACTGCGAAGGCAAGTGAATGTTGCTATGCATTTACTAATGATTTCTGAGGACTTTTTCTTTTTTTAGCCTGTTGCTTTGAAGTTCTGGTGTTCTAGGTGGTTGCTAGAGCATTGCTAGATGGTTGCTAGTGCGTTGTGGATGGTTGCTAAGGGATTGTTTACAGGCCTAAACTAGAAGAGCCACACCCATGTCTCTATGATGTTCTGGTGACTGGTCCCTAGATATGGCTCAGTCCCTCCTTCAATGTATCTGCCAGGGAAAAATCATAAGTCTAATAGCTTAGACAAGTAAAAGCACACCTCTCCTCAACAAGTCACGTGAGGCATAACGTGCATAGGACCACAGTTTGGGACGACTTATGTGACAAATGTTAATACTTCGGGTTCGGTTGTTGCTGAACTCCCTTACCTTAAATATGTGCAACAGTAAAAGTAATGCTTGCTTTAGCTGCACCTCTAATAAGTGAAAAGAATGGCATTTTAATTTGGTATTGAACAGGAATGCTCTCCCACGGCATCAAATTCATTTTGGTTTGGCAAGGCATTCAGAAATGTTAAATCCCATTTTATGGTCTCCTGATTATTTTTCGGCATTGCCTTTAATGAATATGAGTTCAAATTAGGAACTAACTCCTCAACAGAGGAAGTCCTTGTGAAATTCTAATTTCTTTTTTTTTTTTTTTTTTTTTACAATTTGTTTCAATGTCAAACAGTTGACACTGACATTGTATTCTAGCAACTTATCTATCCCTGCTTCTCTTTTGGTTTGTATAATAAATGCAAACATACATTACATGTGAGCAGTTTACACACATAGATAAATAGCACTTAATGTATATGTATCCACATAAAATATTCATGAATGGGCAGAGTTTACTCCTGTTTAGCCAATCATCAGCAATGCCTGACCAGGCATGGTTTCAGTTTACAGTCGTCCAGTTACACAGGCTGTTTTGAACACACATACATACACACACACACACACACACACACACACACACACACAGCAGCACCTGACAATCTACTGAAGGTTTGCCAGCTGAGTAGCCACTGAATCAGAACAGAGAAGAGAAGAGAAGAGAAGAGAAGAGAAGAGAAGAGTTTGGTTTCTGTTTAGAATTGACAATTTAGTACACAGGTATTTTTCTGTGATCTAGAACTACCTGGTTTGATAATGCATATCCAAGGCCAGGACGTTCTCCAGGGAACTAAAAAGACTAAACAACTACAGAAGAGACAGTTAAATGTCTTTCAGCCCTGTCTGTAGGCACAGCATGATTAAAGCATTGCCCACTGATTCCTTGCATTCCCTCATCACCCATGAAACGATTTAGTAGCCTGAGAGGGCTCAAAAAGCGGAAGGACCAAGAGGGGCTGACACGGAGACGCCAGTCAGAGCCCAACAGCCACCTAGGAAGCAGTATGATGACAACTGAGACTTATTTTGTCACATTATTGTTTGAATTTATGTATGTTTTGCATGAGTGACACTTGCAGAGACCTTACCAGGCCACAGAAACTGTGGCGTCAAAAAGTATTTGGACAGTTAATCCATACTTTGCTTTAGATTTTAAACCAATTGTATTTTGAATAGATAGCACAAGCACACTTTTCAAGCAAAACATTTCCCCAAAAAGAAGTTTTAAGTAATTGGCTATAAAAACTGCTTGCTGTTAACTCGCCATACAAAAATTACAGTATGTAATTTGTAATCATAATTCTTTAAATTATATTATTTTATTATATCAACTTACAGGAAATCTGCTTTGCGCTTTCACTGTTAACCACCACAGAAACACATGTGGTTAAACAAAAAGTAACATGATGTCTTAAATTTCATCAAGAGTGACCCTTACAGGAGCAGTGGCATATAAATATGTATAGACAATGCACAGTGTCACTCACACCAACACAAACCCTATCAGTGTTTAACACGTGACGTAAGATAATGAAATAAACATTAAAGGGATAGTTAATCCGAAAATGAAAATTAACTCATCATTTACTCACCCTCATGCCATTCCAGATGTGTATAACTTTATTTCTTCTGGTGAACACAAATGAAGATATCTGAAAAATAATTCAGCTCTGTAGGTCCATACAATGCAAGTGAATGGTGGCCAGAACTTTGAAGGTCCAAAAAGCATATAAAGGTATCATAAATTTAATCCATATGACTCCAGTGATTAAATCCATATCTTCAGAAGCAATATGATAGGTGTGGATGAGAAACAGATGCATTTTTTTTTTTTTTTTTTTACTAGACGTTCTCCTCCCACCCAGTAGGTGGCGATATATATGAAAAAAGTGAATTGCTAAAAAAAAAGAAGAATGAGGAAGTGAAAGTGGAAATTTAAAGTAAAAAATTACTTAAATATTGATCTGTTTCTCATTCACACTGATCGTATCACTTTTGAAGATATAGATTTAACCACTGGAGTCAAATGGATTATTTTTAGAAGAAAGAAAGTCATACACATCTGTGATGGCATGAGGGTGAGTGCATTTTGAGAGTATTTTAATTTTTGGGTGAACTATTCCTTTAACTAAACAATACAAAATGTAACATAAAACACCCCAATGTACATAACTGTTATAAAAAAATAAGAAGAAACATAATAATTGTAATAAAATGCAGTATAATCAAATGTGATGGGTCCCGCTTTAAAATATAAACAGTATGTATGTATATATGTTATATTATATATATATATATATATAATTGTTAAGTAAATTCTAATTGTATTACTGTACATAGTAATTTTACTACCAGTTTACCAAATATTCTTTTTCTGCTAAAATTCCAAACAGTTATTACTGTGATCTAACAAATATAAGTACGTGAGCATATTTTGATAAATCATGAATACATCTGAAAAGCTTTTAGCCTCTTCTTCCTGTTTATTGATGATTGAGGAGTGTAGAGCTACAGTATAAGACAGAAATGTGTAGCTACAACTCGACTTTGCCAATAAAACCTTCTGCCTGTGAATTTGATGACAGGATCTAAGCTCCTCTTCAGTAGCTCAGGCTTTTGTCCATCTCAATAACCTCTTAGCCCAGACCCCATTTCACAGTGAAAGCTTGTAATTAAACCTGCTACAGAATGGTTACATGAAACCTGAAGACTAGAGTCTGTCCTGTACTCATTATAGTTAAAAGCACTGATATTTTCGTGAGAATATATGCTTATTTTAATGTTGGAATGCTTTCAAATGGGTGGTTTTGTTTAGAATGTGCCTAGTTCCAAAAATGTAATGAGTTGTGTGAGGTGTCTAAATTAGATGTTTTGTTTACAGCAAGTTTCAATTTTAATGATCATGAGGGGCTGATCCTATAATATTATTAATGGGAATTGTTTGTTATTTTCTTCTGTGAATGTGTCAGTGGGGCTCATTAAAATATAATGTATATGTAAAAAAACAGTACTGTTAGGAGAAAATAACAAGGGTAAACAGGGGTTTGCCACTGCAAACTCTCTCTCTCTCTCTCTCTCTCTCTCTCTCTCTCTCTCTCTCTCTCTCTCTCTCACACACACACACACACACACAAACCATACACACCAACATTATAATGGGATTTTATTATTTGTCTTCATTTAAACTTGGAACAGCCCATTATTGTGGTGTTTGTTGAAGTGAATATTTATTGTGTGGTATCGTCTGCTTTGTTCTGGTATTTCACACAGTGTTTGGGAATATCAGTGATCACACAGCAGTATGTTTAGAGGCCACTAGATTGACAATGGATGTGGACAGTAAAGATATGTTACAGTTGGAATGGGCACAAGTACTTGGGTACTTGGAATTTACAGCAATAATCATTCTTTCAGAAAGATTCATGTCAAAAAGAATTGATCACTAAGTGGTGATAGAACAATTTCCCTTGGCGCAAGCCCTGTCCCATTGTTCAGTCCTCAGATTTATCACTCAAACCATCAGATCCTGTCGGAAATAGATGGCAGCAGACGAGAGGAGCTAACGATAAAAGGAAATTAGAACCTAATTTAAACTATATCCCTCAAAAGAAGAGGAGAACTAGTATGACTTTGAGCATGGACAATAGTGCAATACATTTGCAGAATGGTAAACACTGCTCTGTGCTGTGTTTGTGCCCTGAAAAGGGTGGCAATGTTGTCCAATAACCTTGAAAAGGATAACAATAATTATGAGGAGTATGAGGTTGAGGGAGAATCATTTTTGTAATACCCTTGAAAAGGAGAGCAAAGCTTATGATGCAGATGGGCACTTGAGGAGTATGAGGGTGGGGGAGCATCATTTGTGCAATACCCTTGAAAAAGGTAATTTTTTTGAGGAATATGAGGGTGGGGGAGCATTGTTTGTACAATACCCTTGAAAAGGATAACAATGCTTGATGTATTTGAGCCCTAAATTGAGTGAGCATTTTGGTTGTGCAATACCCTTGTAAAGATTAACCAATTCTTATGTTGTGTATGGGGATGAGGGTAGGGGCATTGGTTGTGCAACACCCTTGAAAAAGATAATGTTTTGAGGAGTATGAGGGTGGGTGGGGGGGGGGGGGGGGGCATTGCTTGTGCAATACCCTTAAAGGATAACAATGCTTTAAAGGAGATGAGGGTGGGGGAGCACTGTTTATGCAATACTCTTGATAAGGATAACATTGCTTGATGTATTTGAGTCCAGAGTTGGGCAAGAATTTGGTTGTGCAATACCCTTGAAAAGATAACCAATGCTTGATGTATTTGAGCCCTGACTTGGGCTAGCATTCGGTTGTGCAATATCCTTGAAAAGAGTAACCAATGCCTGATGTATATGAGCCCCAAATTGGGTGAGCATTTTGGTTGTGCAATACCCTTGAAAAGAGTAATCAATGCTTATGTTGTGTATGGGCATGAGGGTGAGGGTGAGGGTAGGGGCATTGGTTGTGCAATACCCTTGAAAAGGATAGCAATGATTTTAAGGAGATGAGGGTGGGGGAGCACTGTTTATTCAATATCCTTGAAAAGGATTACAATGCTTTATGTGTTTGAGCCCAGAGTTGTGCAAGAATTCGGTTGTGCAATACCCTTGAAAAGAGTAACCAATGCTTGATGTATATGAGCCCCAAATTGGGCGAGTATTTTGGTTGGCCAATACCCTTGAAAAGGGTAACCAGTGTTTAGCTATAGTGAGCAATGTTTGTGCAATACTCATAAAGATAAAGAATGCCCTCATACAAAAGAAAATATAAAGCAGTATAACCAATAACAGTACAAATAAAACTATATAAATAAAATATAAAAACTCATAAACATTATAATAAACAGAAAAATACACACATTATTTACCCATAAAGCACCATGCACCCCTGTTTGGCACTCTGTAACTTGTTTATGATTATGAATGTGTAATGCCAATATTTTCATTTGTATAGGTTATATTATAAAAGCTGGTCTGCATTTTTTTTTGTAAGCTCACTTTAGCAGTTCTGCATTTTTTTTTTCACCCTGTGTAAAATATTCTGTGATCCAAAATTATGCACAAACCTGAAAAACAACTGCCATAGAAAGCGAAAGGGGTTAGCACTGCCACAATCATGCAAATGCAACTTCCACTCATTGTAATTTTCACATAAATGGGGAAAGCCAGCGTTACGGACGTGACATCTCTTCATTTGATATAACAGTCATGAAGCAGCATGTACATCATGAGGAAAAACAATAAAAAATTGGGGACATGTGATTTTACATGCAACGTGAAATCGGTGATGGCTGACTAAATTTTGGGAAGCAGAATATTGAGATGAACAGGGAACGTTGAAAAAGCTTTAAACCCCATCAGAATAATGAACAGAGACTTATCTTTCTGATGAGAGCTGCGCTGGCGAGTGGAAACATTACTGAAGATGTACGTATAATCCAATGTTAAATTGACTGTTTGCTTAAGAAGCAAGGAAAAGCATGTGAGATGGATGCATTTCGATGTACAATCCAAAGTTTGTTTGCTTGTGATCAAATGCTTGATTATGAGTATGTTCCACTCACGTGCGTGAAAATAAATAGCAATAATGAGAGGTGAACAACATCTGGAGTTTATGAAGCAGAGACTGGGTAATGATTGGATGAGATACCTGAATTGATTGAAAGGCATGGAGCTACTTGGAGTCTCCCTGTGAGAACTACTGCTTACGCTTCTATTTCAGGAAAAGACAACTGTGTGACTTTCAAATATCTCACACAGATTGAAATTCAGTAATAACTACTCATGTACACAAACGTGGCAAAAATGGGTCTTGTTGTAGCATTTGTTTTTGGTTATGGCGCAAAGGTGTAGCCTGGAAATTAATTTTGGGTGGGCCTCAATAAAAATGGATGGGCCGAGCTTTTCCCCCAGTTTTTCTGGTTTTTCCCCCTGAACAATTTGAGACCTCTACTGTCTTTTATGCACCCATATTGCAGTCCTTTTATTCCTTATAAAGATTTTGTGTGATGTATCAGTGACTTTTATTTTAACCTGAATATTGGGTGCTAAGGCGAGATTCACTTTTGTATTGCTTAAACTTTGGTTTAGGGGGATTAATTTTAATCCCCACGTACAGCAAATGAAGTGGTCAATGTTGGATGATTAACCCTAAACTATAATATATTTATGAATAATGTATTTATATTCATAGTAATGTTACTAAAAATGTATTACATTAATGTTGGTGTAGATATTAATATTAGCAGAAAAATAAACAGCTGTTCAAGTCAAGTATATTTTAAGGAATATTTTAAGTTTAATTTTCTTGACTCCTTAAAAGTGACCTGCCCATGTGTGGGGCTTTGGGAAGGTAGCTTTGAGTTAACTAATATGACATGAGGTCAGAGGTCATTAAGGATGAAGTTTGTTAACCCCTCTTAACAAGGTAAACATAAAAGTAGGCCATGGTCACAGAACAGAGAGGCCAGGCAACAGTGTGTGCACAGGAATGTGCTGTCTTCAAAATTTACAATATTTACTTTCTTGAGACACTTTCTTGATCTTTTTGTGCATGATTCATTGGTGCGTGTTATTCCAAAGAGGAAAAAACATTTGTCTTTGTTTCACAAATTCATCTTGTTTCTCAACCCCTCCACTCATCTGGCTTTCATCTGGAACACCCACTTTTCACAAACCAGTCAATTCCTGATGGACAAAATCAAGTCCCGCCCAATATTATTCTCATTGAATATCCTATTTAACTTCATTATAGAAGTAAAATGCATTGCAAATGCCATTTCATGTTGACTTTAAAGGGGTTATGGCATGCCATTTTTCAAAGTTCCTTGAGGTTCACTTATAAAATTAGCATTTTTTTTGCAGAAAAAACAGACTTATATTTGTAAAACATGCTAATTTTCCACCCTCATTCTGGCCTTCTGTCAGAATTTGGTGCTGCTTCTACTTTAAGACTTGACAGTAAATGCCCACTGTTATGATGGCTCTCTGCTCTTGACTGACCTGTTCTCCACTGCTGGGCGGGTCTACAGAATTGTTAAGGTAAAGTAGGCATTGATGTGTTGTTGTGGAGCATCAGATGCAAATGTCTACCACATTGTGATGGAAGTAGAGAACGAGATGTTTTGGCTACTTGATTTCAACAAATACTCTTTTTGCAGTGAAGAAGAAGTTTTGATTTCTGAATATTTTTAAAGTACAATGAACTCTTTTGTCAAAATTTTAAGGAGATTAAAGATTATGTGTATTTTTTTCTACTTCCTCTTATCCCAGCTTAATATGCAGAAATAACTTTTAAGTAAATCATTCTTAGATTGACATTTCAGAAGAAACACTGCAGCTCTGTGGCACCATCTGTAAATTCCCTTTGTATCATAGCAGAATATAATTTTCTCACATGTAACAAAATCACTTTTTGGAGGGTGATGAGTTTATGTTTGCTGAACAAAACGACTGTCAGATATTTCTGTGGCCTCGCCTCCCATTTCTCAAAATGAATTTCATTCCTCAGATCAGCCACTAAATTGGCCTTTAGAGGTTTTAAATTTGATTCACTCACAGTCATGGCAGTTTATGAAAATCACACATCAGCATAACAGGACACTGAAGACTGGCTCTAGTACAAGCAATCACATTTTAGAAAAATCAAATCAATGTTTACCTGGCTAAAAATGTGTTTGAAATAAACATAACTACTGTAGATTTGGGAAATCTATTACATAAGACAGTATCAAGGATGTGATGATTCAATTGTTTCCAGCCTTGTTGTAATGTGTTATATTCTATAATTATTTAAAAATGATTTGAATAGCAATGTGTCTTCATACGTTTGGCACTTGTAGCCCTATAAGGAAAGTTTAATTTGATACGGCCTGTTTGTATGGCCTGTGGGAGTTTTCTGTTCAGCTTATGATTGGACTAACATATCTTAGTTTAAATTAGTTGTCTCTTTCATGCTGTGTCTGTCTGTCTGTACAAAACCCACAGTTCACATGCAGCACACCTTCTGCTGAAGACGCTAATGAGAAAAGGTGTATTTTATACACTGTAAGAGGGATAAAACCAGAGCACTTAAAGGAACAGTTCACCAAAAAATACAGTTTTTGTCATCATTCCAAACCTATATGTCTTTAATTCTTCTATGGACCAAACTCCAAAATGTCAAGAAAACACCAAAGAAGTATTATGGAGGCACCATAAACTGTATTCCATATGACTTTCATGCTATAGTCTAAGTCTCCTGAGGTCATAGGTTAGCTTTGTGTGAGGTACAGATTGAAATTATTCACTGAAATCAACTTCTAAAGTCAAATATGGTGACACTGACCATAACAATGTTTTGTCACAATATACATAACAAACCAATATAGTTTGGTGCCAATGACGTTAAAACCCCTATTGTTTTGTCCAAATGACAGAGCTGTGCATAGGGCAGATTTTAAATAAATTGCAACTTAAATTTTGGTCTGTTTGTCACACAAATCTTTATATGGCACCAGAAGAATACAGCACACAAGTCGTAAGGAATACTTTTATTATACTTTTATGGTGCTTTTTTGTCGTTTTGGAGCATGCGTCCCCATTACCCATTCACTTTCATTGTATGGAGAAGAGCAGTGAGGATATTGTTTAAAAATTCACCTTTGTGTGCCACAATGTTTGGAACAACATGAAGGTAAAAATGATCATGGAATTTTGTCTTTGGGTGAACTATTCCTTTAAATCTGAATTAAATTTGCTTCAGTGATCAAATGATACTGTCATCCTGATGGTAAATGATCTCTGTGGATTTGTGGAAATAAAGACTCCCAGTGGATGCAGGGCGATAGATAGAAAGAGATATGTATTTGGGTGGGGTTGCATTGGGGCTGCTATCACGATGACATCATTGTGGAGATCTGCTATTTTCAGTCTTCTGTATGTTCCTCCCCTTCCTTCTATTCCTTTTATGTGCTGCATTTACTTGGCTGATGCCTTACTGCTATAAAATAAGATCTTTACTCATTCAGCAGCCATCGGCTGGGAAAAAATAATATCTTGGTGCAGTGACTTAGTGTAGTCAGGTTTTCTTGTTAATCATTTATCATTACATTTCTGTAATGGTTTGCCTGATTGTTCTTTCATGCTTGATAAATGCTTATGAATTTTTTTATTTGTAACTAATGCAACTGGCATTTTTGCCATTCAACAGAGGCTAGATTATAGGCAGACAGACAGATAGAACCAAAATTTATATGACACTTGATTATTATTCTTGCGGCCAAATCATAGCTGTGCTGGTATTCAGCACATTGCTTGTTTGATATTGCTTATATACAACAGTACTATAAACAAAGTTCATTTTAAAGAACTGACATTGCAGAAACAATAAAACCAGCTATTTTGGGCAGTTTTTATTGCCCTGCCAATCATTTCAAAAGAAGCAAAAACAGGATAAAGGATTGGAATTCTATGTATCGAACACAGACTAGCAGAGTAATACAAACAGGGAAACATTCCTGTGATGTTATACAAAATATCAGCACTGTTGGAACATTAATGACATGAGACCTTGTCAAATTAGTGTCCTTAAGTTACTTACATGCTAATGATAACATTTACATGGGTATTTCCTAAATTAACAGAAGAGAGACTGTCAGAATGTGGATGGATGGATAAATGGATGGAATTTTGGCCTTTCACTTGTGGTAAATGTTTTCTTACCTCATTGGCTTGCTTATGGTATCTTGGACTCTGCAGAAAGGGCTACATTTCACTCTTATCAGTGCATCAGAGTAGAAACTCAATAAGTTCCATTCACACGCATCACTCTGTGAGAACAAGCTTCTTCCATAAGTCTCTGCAAATGAATCCTACTACAGGATATGATGCCACGCAGAACTGGATCACAAACAACAGGGAGCTGAAGCAATTACAAAAACCCAATTTGAGGCACTACAATAAGATTTTATTATTCAACAGCCAATGAATGCACAGCATACATCCAAAACAGACAGGGCAATTTCTCAGGTACTTGTTGTGAAGAGCACTTCTGGAATATTTGACAAATGTGTAATTTTTGGTACATTGCCATGTATTGGAATAATCTTGCAGTCCAAGAGAATGGTAACAGTTCTGTGGCTGAGCAACTGGAGGCAGAGAAGAAGCCGAGGATGAGGATCCAGTTAGGGGACTAGATCCGGTGGCCTCGGAGGTGTGATGAGGTCAGACAGGTCAGGGATGAGGTTAGGCATGACAGGGATGAGATCAGGCAGGGCTCCAGCTGTTAGAAAGAGGTCAGACTGGGCGCCGGCCGTAGGGCACTGGATGGAGTCAGACTGTGCTTGAACGTAAGGCACTGGACCGGGTCAGGCTGGGCACTGGCCGTTGGGCACTGGACAGAGTCATTGGTAGAAAGCCGAGATGAGACCGACTCAGTGATGACTGTATGAGATGGGGCTGGGTCATCATTTGCCATTTGGAACAGCCTGGGCATGGCAACAGAAGAAACACTCTCCGTGGCAGTGAGCACAGGAAGCGGGGAATAGACCTCTGTGATAAGAAAATCTGTCAGCTGGTGCACGGTCCCTGCGGCTGGGGACGCTAAAAGCAGAGGAGCGGCCTTCGTGGCTAAAGATGCTGATAGCTGGGGAATGGCCTTCGCAGTCAAGAGACAGGCAGCAGGGGAATGGACACCTTGGCAGAGAGTGCTGGCAGCAGGGGAACAGCCTCTGTGGCCAAGGATGGTGTCCATGAGCACCGGCTGCAACAGGGGAACACCTCCTTGACTGTGGACGCTGGCATTGGCAGGGGAATGGCCTTGTAGCAAATCCCTTAGTTCTTTGGGAACGAGGAAGCCGGAGATGGTGTACTCTGATCCAAAATACAGTATTCACATTTAGTTTTTCAGCAGAATGCTCCCAAACGCACACTCGTCTGTCGCCGTCTCCTCCCCTTTTATCTCTGTGTCACAGCTCACTAGGAATACAAACAGGAGTTAACACAGGTGTAAATCCTTAACCACTCAGCTTTCTTGGAACTCACTCTCCATAGATCGGCACTCAATCGCACCCCCACCTCCAAATACCACCACCGTCAGACTCATAAATCTCAGTGGAGGCTTATGGGACCTCTCGTACTGCAATTAACAGGGGCTCTAGCCACTTATCCCTATTTTGTGCATTTAAGTGAACAAAATTCCAAACACTATTTTTAAGGGTCCGATTAAATCGCTTGACCAGAACAACTGTCTGAGGATGGTAAACACATGTGGATCGACTTAATCCCCTGTAGTTCATAAAATTTGCAGAGTGTATGTGACTAAATGAGGTACCTTGATCGGTTAGGGAGATAATTTTAAAGAGTGGTTCCACAACACTGCATGCTTCAGGGTATCGCATTGAATTATCCACCAAAACTAATACAAAGAGATGCCAAAGAGATGAGTGTGTGTGTGTGTGTGTGTGTGTGTGTGTGTGTGTGTGTGTGTGTGTGTGTGTGAGTTAAAGCAGCAAAGCAACTCGGACTGAGTTGCGGACAGCAGGGAAAGAACAATGACATGGTTCTCACATTGAAGATCATTCGGCAGCTGCTCAAATGATAGACAATTTAGGACTCTCGCAAACAGCTAAAGCAGACATGGGCAATTTATGGCCCGCGAGATGGATCAGGCCCTCCACATGGTTTAATGTGGCCCACGGCTCATTTATCGTAAAAGTGTTTTTTAAATTTTTTTTATTGGATATTTCAGTTAACTTGCATTGGGACGTAGCACTTCTCCACAAGCGATATAAGACGCAACACACACGGTTTGAGATTTATACATGCACAAATTAGAAATATTCCACTTAATGTTATACTTATTTTGTGCAATCTGGCAACCATGCACGCGAGTGCACTTTTTCTGTCTCTCGCTTTACCCTTTGAACAAATTTAGCTATCTGTAGTGCAATATTCTGCTCACGGAAAAGTGTTATACGGCTACTCTGTGTCCATTATTGAGGCTGCTTGTGATGTTTGGTGCTAGTTTGCAGGTAAACCTTCTCAGCGATTAAATTAAATATAAAACTAGATCTCTGCATCATTGACTTGCGAGCAAAAGCAAGGCAGAGACAAATATGTATATGTATTTTTTATTTGTGCTATTTAGAAATGTTGAAGTCCCTTTGCACCTGTATGTTAATGTAACTCTTGCAGTAATCATTTATCATAGTCATGCAGGCGGTGTTATTCAGTTCAAGGAGACCCGCATCATGACCCTTTTTGCATGTAAATGTGTAAAGTTTTAGAAAAAAATAAGTAAACTCGCCTGCTTTGTGACAAACATGAGTTATATATTATATAATAATAATTTTGTAAAGAATAAATTAACAGGGAAGTAGAAATGGTAAAATAAATTTATAAGCTCAGCCTTTATTCAGTTGTTTAATGCCTGATTGAAAAGTATGTACATTTGTAGAGCAATACAATACTTCAGGCAATTGCAGAATAGTCCCATTAGTCACAGATACACTTCAGAAAATTGAGAACACAACTCATTCTGGGCTTAAAAATGTCAAAAACCAAATCAATGCAGAACATTGTATCTCAAAAGGAATACAATGTGGCCCCCCCATGCACTACTTATATCCTGATGTGGCCGCTTTACCAAAATAGTTAAAAATATTAATAATTACACACCATCACCTTTACAAAATTGTTTCATGATTTTATATGAGTAAAAGTAAATGTTATATTTTGACAAAATGTTATAGTTTAATAATCTAATAATCTAAAGGTAGAATCTATGAGATCTCATTTTATATCAGTTGTAGCAGTTGTAGTTAAAAGTTTCAAGATGTGTTTCAGCTAGAATTTTTCATAAATACATGAATTTATTATTATTATTATTTAACACTAGCACACTGACCTAACCATGGTAATGAGGAGCATTTCCTTCTGCGTAATATCTGTATAAATATGTAATATTAGTTAACAAATGGGATACTAATGGGCTCTAATAAGTAAATATGCTCTTCAATTTTTAAAAGGGGGAGAGACAACTTCCTGTAGATTTTGTTGTTGACATCATCAACAAAAATAATGTCACTTGATGCATGTCCTTGTACTGGAAAACCATGAAAAAAACTATGCAACATAAAAGGTTATGTATATATACAGGTTATGTTTAATCTGTGGCAGGTTGACACTTGATTTCCAATGTAAAATCTGTCCTGAAGCAAAACCAGTTGAGAATCACTGAGTTAAAGGTACAGACAGGAGCAGTCTGGCTGTGCTGTTGCACACCTACATTATATATTAATCGTTAATAATCATAGGACATTACTTTAAAAGCTCACACAGCTGATGTTATTTTTCATTTAGTAGTTCATTTAGCATGATATGCTAACATTTAAACTAACATTCTTTGGTTATATAACATGTTATAGTTACATGCTATTTTTTATCATGTTTATAATTCTGTTTATTATAATTCTGTTAGCTTTCTTATTTTTTCTATTTATTTTATTTTCAAAAGGGAGACATTTTTTTACACATACTTCAATAAAATAAATGGGTTCAAGTTTCAATTATAAAAAGTGTTTGCTCAAAAATAAATAAATAACCCTTCTGTTTTCACTGATAATACTAATTGTGTAATACCGTGATAGCGTGAAACCGTCTCATAGCGTGAGACGGTTATCATACCGTGAAAATCTCATACCGTTGAACCCTAGGCAGCAGTGCAATGCATTAAATCATGCAGAGTTTCAGTTAATGTTCACATCAATCATCAGAAATTGGGAAAAATGTGATCTCAGTGATTTCGATCATGGCATTATTTTTGGTGCAGACAGGCTGTTTTAGTATTTCTGCAACGGCTGATCTCCTGGGATTTTCACAGACAACAGTCTCTAGTGTTTTCTCAGAATTGTGCCAGAAACAATTTAAAAGCAATATTCAGTGAGTGGCACTTCTGCGGATGAAAATACCTTGTTGAAAAGAGAGGTCAACAGAGAATGGCCAAACTGGTTCGAACAGACAGAAAGGCTCAGATAACCACTCTGTACAATTGTAGTAAGCAGAAAAGCATCTCATAATGCACAACATGTCGAACCTTGAGGCGATTGAAGACATCAGCAGAAGACCACGTCAGGTTCCACTGCTGTCATCCAAGTGCAGAAATCTGAGGCAGCAGTGGGAACAGGCTCAACAAAACATGACAGTTAAAGAGTGGAAAAACATAGTCTGGTCTGATGAATCTCGATTACTCCTGAGGTACACAAATGGTAGGCCCCGAAGACCATTAAAGGGATAGAATCACATACCATCATATAGAATTATGGTTAAGGGTTAAAATCACCCATGGTGGTTTGGATGTAGCATCAAACTCTGAAAGGTTAAAAGGGCTTTTAATAGTTTCAGGCATCAGATAGTTAAGATGGGAAAGGAAAAAGTATTTTACCATTGAAAAAAACACTCTATGTGAAATATTTGACACATTTGATCTTCTCTTTGTATATACAGCCTCTGGGATTAGCTCATCACCCAGTACTCCAACACAACTGACCAAGCAGACTCCAGCATTTCTTCTAGAAGTGGGTCAAAATGACACTGTTCATCGTTCCTCCACCTCCACCCTTGACACTGGACAGCATCACAGCCTATCTACTGCCAAACCACCTCCCAGTCCCTGCTCAGCACCTATATCTACCTCACGTGCGGTATGTGGTAACATACTTGTTAGGATCACATTTATATATCTGAGCAATTTTCTGCATCATTCATTTTCAATTGATTAACAGTAAGCACATATAGATTAATAAAACAAATACAAGCACAAGCAGCATGAGAGACAAAGCCTAACAAAGCATGACAGAACTTATTAAATCTTAAGAATATCATGTCTCTTTAAGAAAAGAATATACTGTAACACTTTACAATAAGGTTCTATTTTTTAACATTTGTAAATGCATTAGGTATCATGAACTAGCATTGAGAAAATGTTTTACAGCATTAATGAATCTTGATTTGTTTATTGGTATTTCATGTTAGTTCAGAATTTATTAATTAATTTTAGCATATGGTTAATGTAAATATGATATATATTTACTATATAACTTTACAGCTCAAATAATACATGTTTGACCAGAAGAATTAATGTAAGTGCTTTTATAAAATTATAAGCTTTAAGTTTCTGCCATTAACCCCTCAAAAAATGGTCCCCATTTATTTCCATTATAAGTGCCTCACTGTTAAAGGAGGGAGTCAAAATATATATATTTTTTGTGGTAATCAACATTATGCCACAAATGCTGTCTATTGAGCTTAACTTAACTCAAAATAGTCCTTTAATGATTAAAAAAGATTGCACATATATCTATGCGGTATAAAATCGAAAAGGTCTCTTAATGTAATAGGACTATTGTCAAACTCTGTTCTTTATTAATCTAAAAGATGTCTTAAAACAGCTGCACTACACTTTAACAATACTCGCCAGCCCCTATCGATGGATCTAATTTAATTTTAGTGTCTCAACTCGCTGACCGTTTATCACATTCTCAAGCCAAAATCAATACAGCAGTCACCATCTGCAATGCTGTTGTCATTGCCTCCTGCCCGCTATTGTAAGCAAAGGTCCAAGGGTGTACTCTACAGATGTTATCTACTACACATGTATCTTGAAACGCATGGTCTTTACTCTTTCTAGCTCTGTCACACATAAACTTTAGGTTGAGGTAGCTTGCACTGCACTTTTTAAATTATAAAATAACCTATGAAATCACTAAGCCAAACTGTTCCATGTTTGCTGCAGTATGATACCTAATAACTTCATATCCTCTTAAATCAGGGTAGTCTTGCCCAAGAGGGGAAGCTACTTTATTTCAAAGTTTAGATCACCCTCCACAACAATCTTCAGTATGTTTTAATCTTTCCTACTAAAACAATAACAAGAAATTGCACTGTAAGTGTAAATGTTTACCAAAATTTCTGTCATTATTTAATCACTCTCATGCTGTTCCAAACATGTACGGCTTTCTTTCTACTGTGGGCAACAAAATAAGATGTCAGGCAGAAATTTGGCCACAGTCGCCATTCATTTTCATTGCATGAAAAAACAAATGCAATTTAAATGAATGGTGACTGAGGTTAACGTTTCCTTTTGTGAGGATTGTACGGATAACAGAACATCCCTCACATTTCAGTGAAATAATGTTCAATTATCTTTAACAACCTCTAATAATTACCTCTCAGTTTTCTCAATTGTACCACTGATCCATTGCTGTGTGAAGAGTGCAGGTCTCCCGGTAAATACGGGTAAACAGAATTAATGCTGGTCAGACAGCTTCACTGATCATCTTGTCTGTTAAATAAACTTAATCTCTCTCTCTCTCTCTCTCTCTCTCTCTCTCTCTCTCTGTCAATGCCTCACACTTTCCTGAGTTAGTACTGAGTTAATTTTTGAAAACGTTCCCATTGCTTGAATGTAAATGCCTAGATATGTGAATTAACATATTTTCTCTCTGCTGTTATGAGTTTGTATACTTTAATGTGTATTAGGGGCAGATTGTTTTTCTCAAAAGGGCTCATGTAGGATAGCCACACCCAGTGATTCATCAGGCAGGAATTTGGGCACAGTTCCTTCTAATTACCCTCCATACCAGATGCTGTTTGGGAAAGGGCCTAAATGCAGTTGTGTTAAATATGCCATATCATGGCATCTAAAATGGAGCCTAGGTCTTTGAAATTTTATAGCATGCCTAACAAGGGTCATACTGTATATTTAAATGAATCATATGCAGGTCCATCTTTTATAGTCCAAAGTGGGCTATTTTGGGGGCAGAACATTTTTGAAAAATGCAGGATGTAAACAAAGTGTAACAGACATCATTGCTGCACTGAACATGTGCAAAGACAATCATTCTGTATATTCCAGATAGACAGTTATGTTCTGAAGCTGTGGATGTTTTAGGACAAATGGACAGATATAACGTGGGAATAACTTTGTTCATCATTGAAAAACATTCACAAAGACCAAAGAGAAAAGAAAGAAGGGAAAAGAATGTTCAGTCTTGTAATGACATTAATAAGGCCAAGCATATTAATAAAATGATTGCAATATTGACTCTATATTGGCAAATAAGTCATCCACAAGGGTGAAAGGGATAGTTCACCCAAAAATTAAGATTCTCTCATAATTTACTCTCCCTCATGCCATCCCAGATGTGTATGACTTTGTTTCTTTGCTGAATACAAACAAAGATTTTTAGAAGAATATTTCAGCTCTATTGGTCCATCCATCCATCCATCCATCTTCAACCACTGGTCCGAAGTTGGGTTGTTGGGGCAGCAGCTCCAGCAGGGGGCCCCAAACTTCCCTATCCCGAGCCACATTAACCAGCTCTGTCTGGGGGACCCCGAGGCGTTCCCAGGCTAGTGTGGAGATGTAATCTCTCCACCTACTCCTGGGTCTTCCCTGAGGCCTCCTCCCAGCTGGATGTGCCTGAAACACCTCCCTAGGGAGGCACCCAGGGGGCATCCTTACCAGATGCCCAAACCACCTCAACTGACTCCTTTCGATGCAAAGGAGCAGCGGCTCTACTCCGAGCTCCTCATGGATGACTGAGCTCCTCACCCTATCTCTAAGGGAGAAGCCCGCCACCCTACTGAGGAAGCCCATTTCGTCCGCTTGTAGTCGCGACCTAGTTCTTTCAGTCATGTCCCAGCCTTCATGACCATAGGTGAGGGTAGGAACAAAAATTGACTGGTAGATCGAGAGCTTTGCCTTCTGGCTCAGCTCTCTCTTCGTGACAATGGTGCGATAGAGCGAGTGCAACACCGCCCCCGCTGCCCCAATTCTCCGACAAACCTCCCGCTCCATTGTCCCCTCACTCGTGAACAAGAGCCCGAGGTACTTGAACTCCTTCACTTGGGGCAATACCTCCCTCCCTACCTGGAGTAGGCACTCCATCGGTTTCCTGCTGAGAACCATGGCCTCAGATTTAGAGGTGCTAATCCTCATCCCAGCCGCTTCACACTCAACTGCCAAGCAATCCAGTGAGAGTTGAAGGTCACGGACCGATGATGACATGAAGACTACATCATCTGCAAAAAGCAGCGATGAGATCCCCAGCCCACCGAACCGCACACCTTCCCCACACAGACTACGCCTCGATATCCTGTCCATGAATATCACAAACAGGATTGGTGACAAAGTGCAGCCCTGGTGGAGACCAACCCCCATATGGAACGAACTCGACTTTGTGCCAAGGACCCAGACACAGCTCTCGCTTTGGACATACAGGGATTGGATCTCCCTAAGAAGGGACCCTTCCACCCCGTACTCCCGCAGCACCTCCCACAGTCTCTCACGGGGGACCCGGTCATACACCTTCTCCAGATCCACAAAACACATGTAGACTGGATGGGCAGACTCCCAGGCCCCCTCCAGGGGGTACTCCCAGGCCCCCTCCAGAGTAAAGATCTGGTCCGTCGTTCCACGGCCAGGACGGAACCTGCATTGTTCCTCTTCAATCCGAGGTTCGACAATCGGCCGAACCCTCCTCTCCAGCACCTTGGAGTAAACTTTACCAGGGAGGCTGAGAAGTGTGATACCCCTGTAGTTGGCACACACTCTCTGATCCCCCTTTTTGAAGAGGGGAACCACCACCCCGTTCTGCCACTTAATGTCGAAGAGGCATGTCATCCATGACACCCCCTCCACATCCAAAGCTTTCAGCATTTCTGGTCGGATCTCATCAATCCCCAGGGCTTTGCCACTGCGGAGTTGTTTGACTACCTCAGTGACCTCCCCCAGGGAAATAGAATCAGATCCTCCATCAGTCTCCGGCTCTGCCTCTAGCACAGAAGGCATGTTGGGATTTAGGAGTTCTTCAAAGTGTTCTTTCCACCGCCCAATAACCTCCTCGGTTGATGTCATCAGCGTCCCATCTTTGCTGTGTACAGCTTGGATGGTTCCCCGTTTCCCCCTCCTAAGGTGGTGGACTGTTTTCCAGAAGCACTTTGGTGTGGACCGAAAGTCCTTCTCCATGGCTTCTCAGAACTTTTCCCACACCCACTGCTTTGCCTCCCTCACGGCAGAGGCCGCAGCCCTTCGGGCCTGTCGGTAGCTTGCAACTGCCTCCGGAGGCCAGTTTCTTCAGTCGGACGGCTTCCCTGTCCACCAGTGTCCACCACGGTGTTCAAGGGTTACCACCCCTTGAGGCACCTAAAACCTTGAGACTGCAGCTCTCCACCTTCGGCTTCGGCAATGGAAGCTTTGAACATTGCCCACTCCGGTTCAATGTCCCCAACCTCCGCAGGGATGCCTGAAAAGCTCTGCCGGAGGTGTGATCTTATGGACAGGGACCTCCTCCAAACGTTCCCAGTTCACCCGCACTACTCGCTTGGGATTCCCAGGTCTGTCCAGAGTCTTTCCCCACCCCCTGACCCAACTCACCACCAAAAGTCGATCGGTTGACAGCTACGCCCCACTCTTCACCCAAGTGTCCAAAACATATGGCCTCAGATCCGACAACACGATTACAAAATCAATCATCGACCTTCAGCCTAGGGTGCTCTGGTAACACGTACACTTATGAGCATCCTTATGTACGAACATGGTGTTGGTTATTGATAATCCATGACTAGCACAGAAATCTAATAACAAACATCCACTCGGGTTCAGATCGGGGAGGCCGTTCCTCCCAATCATGCCTTTCCAGGTGTCCCTGTCATTCCCCACGTGTACGTTGAAGTCACCAAGTATCACTATGGAGTCCCCTACTGGGGCCCTATTCAGGACTCCATTCAGGGTCTCCAAAGAGGCTGAATACTCTGAACTGCTTTTCGGTGCATATGCACAGACAACAGTCAGAGTTCCCCCCCCCCACACAACCCGTTGGCGTAGGGAGGCGACCCTCTCGTCCACCGGGGTAAACTCCAATGTAGCGGTGCTCAGCCGGGGAATCGTGAGTATCCCCACACCCGCCCGTCGCCTCACACCCCGGGAAACTCCAGAGAAGAATAGAGTCCATCCCCTATCCAAGAGTATAGATCCAGAACCAAAACTGTGCGTCGAAGTAAGACCCATCAGATCCGACTGGTAGCGCTCCACCTCCCTCACCAGTTCCGGCCCCTTCCCCCCCAGCGAGGTGACGTTCCATGTCCCTAGAACTAGCCTTTGCCACCCGGGTCTGGTCCGTCGAGACCTACAGCCTTCACTGCCACCCATATGACAGCGCACCCGACTCCTGCGGTTTCTCCAATGGGTGGTGGGCCCAAGGGATTTAGAGGGGGGGGGGGGGGGTGTCACGTCACTTCTTCGGGCTGTGCCCGGCCGGGCTCCGTGACAAGCCTGGCCACCAGGCGCTCGCCGACGAGACCTCCATCTGGGCCTAGTTCTGACTCGCTCTGACAAGCTCTGCAGAGCTCCCCATAGGAATGAATGGGAGATTGCCATGAATGGTTCAGTTTTTTGGCAAAATATTCTCATAAAAGGAATGGATAATATTATTATGTGGGATGGAATGAAGAGTGACATTGTAAAGCATATTTATCTGACTTTTTTTTATTTAAATATTTTTTTTAATTTAACAGTAATTGAAAATTATGGAGAATGTGAATCAGAATTGAGGCAAACGATTATCGTAGTCACTTGAAAAGAGAAAAGCATAATTTGATAGCGATTACAAACCTCTTAACATTAGTGTAAGTTACCAGAACTTCTTATAACGTCTTAAAACACACTAATATTGATGATGTGAACTCTTTATTTACTATCACCTTTACTGAGACCTGAATCAATTCCTAATTGAATTAACGTTAGGTAATAGCTTTAATTTAACTTGGAGCAATTGTAGGGTGTCCTCACTGATGTTATACATGTTTATATGAGGAATGACACTTTAATCCATAGCATTCTCTTCTCAATATTTATTTAAAAAAAAAGGCAAACACTTGCCAGAGAAATGGTGGCAGGGCAACAGTTGCTTAGAAAAGATTGGTCAAAAAATGCATTTAAGGCAGGGCTTAGCGAAGGGTCAAAAGGGTCAACTCAACCACACCTATCATATCGCTTCTGAATATATGATTAGACTTATGGAGACAATTGGATTATTTTTATGCTGCCTTTGTGGTTTTTAGAGCTTCACATATTTGGTACCCATTCACTTGCGCTCTAAGGACCTACAGAGCTGAGATATTCTTCTAAAAATCTTAATATTTGTTCGGCAGATAAAAGAAAGTCATTTAAATCTGGAATGGCATGTGGGTTAGTAAATGATGAGAGAATTTTCATTTTTGGGTGAACTATCCCTTTAACAAGTCAAGGTGGGCGCTCATGCTTGTGGTGGAGCGCAAACAAGGAGGAATTCCCTAATATGGTCAAATGAGCACTTCCTAGAAACAAAGGCAGGCGGAGAAACTTCTCACTATTTAAATATGTTTCCTTATAAGCTTCCATTTATTATACATCTTATCTGTCTGGTGTACACCTAAGCAGTCTATTTTGACAGTTATGGAGCTGTTCAGAACGGAAAAAAAGCGAAACGCAATGAATAGTCGCAGGTGTCACTCTCGAGACGCCTTTTTAACAAATTAGGTTATTTTTAAACTGACACGGTGTGTAAAAAAAAAAAAAAACTCGGCGCTCATGCGCGAGACCCTGATAACACAAAGACGTCCGTCAAGCGAATGTTTACATAGGAAAACTATTGAAAAACAGCGCCGACTGACGCTAAAACACTTTCGGTGTGAACAGCCCCTACTTGATATCGGGCTCTTGGATCTTTTAAAAGTATATCATGTAATATGGAAACATTGACAAATTTGTTGCAGGTTTGAACAGGTTTGCTCCATTCGCGCTAAAAATGACACTATTTTACCCTGTGCAAGCCGGTGCAGCTCGCAACTGCAGCAAATTGGAACAGTCCATTTGTACAGGACCGGAGGGGGTGGGTCTCTTATGACTGACTTCACATTGTGGTACACAATCTGAGGACGCCTGCGAACAGAAATCATGTGGACATAGAAACTGACTGGTCTGTTTTTTTCCCCGAAACAAGCGACACTTCTGTTTACGTTGACGGAGCGAAACGCGCGTAGAACCTTTCATCAAGCTGCACGGCGATACATTGTAACAATTTTACAGTAGTTTGCACGGGAGATACATTGTAACATTGTAAGTTCTAGTTGGCAGCTTCTGCGCTCACGGTCTACTGTATCTTTTATTAAACTCTTGACTAGAGCCCGGCGGGCAGCCAACTTCCTATTCCGATCTCACCGGTCTCCTCACCGTCTGCCTGCCAGCGTGTGTGCACTTGTATGTGTGTGTGTGAGTGGACAGAGAGAGAGAGGGGAGGGCAGCTTGAGATCGCCTCGTCTGTTCTTGACTCTGTCCTTTGCCTCTGGTTCACAGGTTCACGGCTTATCTGAAGACATGCTGGAGAAACTCGATCTCGAAGATGAAGGTAAGCATCTCGGAGATTAATATGTTGCTCTGATTAACTCATGCTGAAACATCCGCTTCGTGGTTGTTGCAATCCACCTTCATTTTCTGAACCGACTGGCTCAGCGGCTTCGCTCTCTTGACATTGTCATCACAATCTCGCATCTCCTTGCAGACGTTAAGTATATTTTGCCTTCGGTATTACTTATTCCCTGACACTTCTTTTAAAGCATCATCCATTCATAACGTAAGCCTGGTATAATCACGCGATGAGGATTTTCATCTCGTCAGCTGGTCATATATGGGGCATCGTGTACAAATAAAATCCAGCTGCATCGGTGGCATGTGGCGTTTAATTGCTGGACACCACAGCGGGATTCCTAATAATATATTGGGATCCTCTGTCGTCATTTCTAACCTGTTGGATGTTGATACGTCAGATGATGCTATTGGCTGGAGACGTTTCACCCACGCCAAGGAGTCCTTCAGGGTTAAGGGTAATGCCCAATATTGTTTATATATATATATATATATATATATATATTTGCAGTTATTGATCATTTAAAAATATTTGCTGTCCTTTGCCATGACTTAAGTAAATTCAACAATTCCAATATTCTAAAATGAAAAAGAAGGAAAAAAAAAAAAAAAAAAAAAAACATTTCAGCCAATAGACCTTTTTCACAGACTGTGATGACACGTTTCCACCTTATTTATCAGTGTAAATCACTCAAATTGTATATATTTTTTAAAATATTGAGCGTAAATTTATAACATTATGCTTTGTGTTATATTACCCTGGGATTAGTTTTAAAAAACGAATTATTACAGCTGCTGAGAGAGAGTGACAGTAAATTTGGCATTTCCCATTTTACTGTCTTTAACCACTGCTCTCTTTTTTTTTTTCTCTTCTTGAAAGTCATTTGTGACGAGAAGGGCGGGGCTGAGCTGGCCCATGAGTGCTCACAGCCGGACCCCAATTAGGCTTATCAGCCGAGGAGGCGGGAACCGGCTGAACAGTCAATGTAATATGTAATACAAACACAAATACACACGGCAACTGCGTGTGACTCTCTCTCTGCTGAACTGTCGCATCTGGCTCAGCCTTATCCCTCTCCTTGGCTGATTAGCATAATTGGGGGCTGACCGTGCGCCTTCATGGACTCCTTGTCACATCATTCAAAAGTAAGAGTGGATTTTTTTCTTTTGGTCTTGGAGCAAATGGGTCAGAGATAATAATATTTGCTGTGATCTCCCATTCACTCCTTTTCACAGCTGTCGAAGTTTACCCTGCAAACGTTTACTTACAGGGATTAGCTGTTTGTTAGACCAATGGAAGACTTGGATATGACTACTTCGTTTTTGCAATTCTGTTTGGTACAACAGAACAACAATGGTTTTGGTTCAGCTTGTGGCACAGAAATCACTCACAGCATCTTAAAGTACAAATTTTTTTTTTCATTAACTCAATGGTATCGTGCAAATATTTTTAAAGGCCCCCATGAAATGTTTTAAGCATAGTTTGCCCGTGCTGACATATTTTCCATTGAAACAGGAATTTGGGATGGGTCATATCAAAGAACTTATTTCTTAAAAAAAATAAAAAATAATAATAATCACATGCAAACTGTAATTTTTTGGATGCAGGTGATATTTATTATTTAGGGGGAGGAGACTTTCTTATTTTAGTAGACAAAAATTTGGATATGCCAATGAGTGTAAGATGAGTCCTTATTATTTTTTACCATTTTCGACTTTTATGAGTACACTAGCTCGTAGATATCCACAAAACTGACAGATATAGACAAAAAGCCATAAAGGTCCCATTTAGTTTCGTTGAGTCTTTAAAAATATATTACTGCAGTAGGTCTAAGTAGGAGTTGGTTCCATAATCATAACTAGACTGAACAAAGAATGCAGTGCGACAGGGTGCAGACCAGCCCCGAAACAGTTTTCAATGTGGACATTATTCTTTGAAGTGCTTTCACCACCAGCAAGATTTTTTCAGCGATATGAATCAAGCATGTTACACTGCAAACTGGAAGTGCTAGTCCAGCTATTATTTCTCAAGGCTTTTTGCTGCTGTTCTTTCAGCTGTCATACATTTTCGGAGACATGGAGTAGAGGTGATACCTTTCAGGGTTTAATGGAGTTCAAATCTGTAAATGCACACTCTCATGCTAAGGTTGGTTTTTCCCCAAGGTAGACAGTGTTGTTTTCAAAACCCTCTACAACGCTTCATGTCACCACTATAGTAAGACATAATTTGAACACCACACTTTTATTGAACTCCCCACACTTAGTGAGTCATCAATGCTGTTATTTGCTGTCTGCTTTCTATGACCTGATATAGCCAGAAGAAGTGTGGTCAGTAAAGCACTGAAAATGCACAGTAGGAGGTCAGAGCTGTGAGTCAGAGGTAAAGTTTCTTGAAAAGCAGTGGTTAAAAAAGATCTTATCTCTTAGTGGATGTGCAGTGGGTGGAAACCGTCTGTCAAGGTGCATTGGGTGGCTCTGCAAGCTGAGAGCAACTGCAGACACTCAGCAGTTGAAATTACTGTCAGTAAGGGCTACTTTCTCCACTAGGTTCTAAGATTAATGTTTGTTGAACAAGCTGGCTAGGAGTTCAGACTTTGGGGGAAAATGCACCCTGGCATCCACCTAGACTTCACCCAAAGATTTCACTATTGTTTTTAGTCAAGATGGCTTCCGAGGAAGCAGTTCAGTGTCTAAGTATTACCATAGCAACTGGCAACATTTGGCTGGATGCTGCAGAATGGAACATATGAGAGCTATCAGAATCCATGGTTCAGTGTATTCAGGCCACCCATTTGTGTCATGATAGATCCATTAGAATCCTGAGATTTTTTTTTTTGTGTGTGTGTGTTTACCAAGGCAAGCATCAATATTACTATTGTTCAAAGTTAGTATTTGAACAAAACCCTAACCCTTGTCTTCAAATTCGGGTTGTCTTCATAACTCTTTCCGAACAGCTGTGCACAATCAAATAAATCATGTGGCTTGTTGAGAAGAGATGTGCTGTTACTTATCTAAGCAAGTTGACTGATTGGTCCTATTATTTTCAGCTTGGTTTTTTTCTCTCTAGGTACTGGTACAGTGACCAAAGATTACTGGGATTCCAAAGCTTGTTCAGCAAAATGTTTATTAATTCTTTGAAGTAATAACACTATTTCATTATAAATGCATCAGTACTTCAGCATTCTCAGAGTCTGTTACTGCTTATCAACAACTTATTGACATTTAAGGATGTCTCTTTGCTTTAAAATTCACTCTGCTTTGTCCTTTATTGGTGTCTTTACAGCTGTCGAACAATCAGAGAGTGACATTTACATGCGGTTTATGAAGTCACATAAGTGCTATGACATTGTCCCTACCAGCTCCAAGCTTGTGGTCTTTGACACAACACTGCAGGTAAGTGCTTTGTGGAAGTGCTTATGTCACAGATAAGAAATCTATGTCAAACATGTTTACAATGACTTACTAAATACTTGTTCTTCGAAGTTAATTAATGAAAGGCCATGTGTGTATTTCAGAAAAAGATTAATGACCATATAACTAAAATACATTTTTGTGGTTGTTTGCTGAAGGAAAACATGATTGTTACTGAGTGAGCTATATATTTAGGATTATCCCTAAATATTAACATTTCGTCACGTGACTCGTGATCTAACTTGTAATTTTTGGCTGACAAAACGGGTGAAAAAGTAATAATCTTTAATTGAAAGGGGGACACAAGTCATATCTAGGAACCAGAATATCATACAGACTTGGGCCAGTAACCATCACCAAGAACTCCTTAGCAACTTCATAGCAACTACCCAGAACACCCTAGGATCATGCCGATGAGTTTTGCATGTATAAAAGTCTATTTACAGACTATTGTACATAACTGGATTCATTATATCTTAAAATTATTTTGTAATTATGAGTGATTATGAGTGAGTAGAAAACAATGCAACTAGATTTTCTTTTATTTGGAAAAAAATGCAAATAACAGCAATATTTTTCTTGAGTGGGTGTCTGTCTGTAGCTCCTTTTAAATGTGACCTGTTTGTGAATGAACGTGTTCATTCTCTTTGAACCAATGTGTGTAATCGTTTAACCCCTTGAACCAATCAGAATGCTGCAACTTTTAAACAAGAGCCAATTTCTTATCCGTAATCCTTCTTTTCTCCACTCTATTTATCTTTTTCTGTATTAAAGGGATAGTTCACCCAAAAATGAAAGTTCTCTCATCATTTACATCCTCATGCCATCCCTTTTTAAACCTTCAAAGTTCTGGTCACAATTCACTTGTATTTTATGAACCTGCAGAGCTGATATATATATATATATATATATATATATATATATATATATATATATAATGGCAAAGGAAAAAGTTATACACATCTGGAATGGCACATGGGTGAGTAAATGATCAGAGAATTTACATTTTTGGGTGAACTTCTATCCCTTTAAATTCTCTATATCTGTCTTGTTTCCTTTCCTTTGATGTTTCGGTCAGCAATTTCCCCCATCAGAGTTCACACAGTGCTTTAAACATATCCCGTACTGTACAATCAGCACATATGAGAACCTCCCCCCCTTCACGCACACACAGAATTAAAAAATGTTTTCATACATCATAGGAACAAGCCTTGGAGACCGTGCCATTATGTTCTTTGCCATGGCATGATTAATGTTTAATAATCTCAGACTGGGCTGGAACATCAACCAAGGAGGGAGAAAAGAAGCTTGCATGATTTATTTAAGAACGCCCGTGAGACCCAATGATTAATGCTTTTGTTTTGCTCCATTGAGGTATTGACAATGTTTGAAAGGACCGGCCCTCCCAAATCCTCATTAGAGGTATTTATTCCATGGAAAGGATGGTTTTTCAATCACATTTAGCAAGTACGAGTAACTTCTAACTTTTTTGTTAGAAGAATTTGACATGCTTGCTTATGGTTTCCCGTAATTTAGCACACTTATGCAGGTTTTATTCAATGGCATGCAAGCTAAAATACAAAACCGAGTGTTATTAAGAGCTTGGAATGAAATGTTTGCTCTACAGGTCCTTACAGGTCTAGTTGCCCCCTCGTGTTATCTACACAGTGAGTTATCATACCATAAGATAAATGGTTAGTAGAGACGTGATATTTGTGATAATTTGTGCATCAAAATGTGCATAAAAATAATTTTTATATTTTATAAAAATTTGTCAAGAGTTCAATACAAGTTAAGCTCAATCAATTGCATTTTTTACATAATGCTGATTACCAGAAAAAAGTATTTAGATTTGTCTGTCTTAAAAAGAAAAAATAAGCATTAATCTGTTACAGTGAGACAATTGCAATGTATGTTAATTGTGTCAATCTGTAAATTTTTAAATTCAAAGTATAGCTGCAAAACACAAACAATATGTGTGTTAACATGATTTTAGTGTGATAAAAATGCTCACTAAACTTTTCTGTGCAAAGTTATATCCAATTTTACAACTTGGTTGTAATACTTATGTAAAATTTATGCAAGTGCTTTTATACAATTCTAAGCTTTACATTTCTGCTTTTAAACTCTTTAAAAATTATCCCATTTACTTCCTTTGTAAGTGCCTGTAACAGGACTGGTCGGTATGGGAATGAGGAAGCGTGGTTCATGTATCTTCAAACACTTTATTCACGAAATAAACACTAACGTATGGGTAAACACTCTTAACACGTCATACTCTTTCTTTAAAAAGCAAAGAAAAAGAGGGACAAGTCAATACATTTTTGTGGTAATCAAAATAATGCCACAAATGCTGTCTATTGAGCTTAAGTTTTATTTGTTTGCCATGTGGCTAAACGTGTAGACAGCAACGAGCATGTGTGTGGTTAAAATGCAGAATATACACATTTGTGTGTGTGTGTGCATACTGCAGTGCATACTTATGTACATCTAATTTATTCGATACAATCTGAGATGTTTGAAATTTATAGAGCCTTCTGCCTGTCACTGCACACTGGTGCAGAAAACCATGAAATGGTGTGATATGTAACATAACAAATGCCTTCTCATGCTCCTTGCAGGTTAAAAAGGCCTTTTTTGCCCTGGTAGCCAATGGGGTTCGAGCCGCCCCTCTGTGGGAGACCAAGAAACAGAGTTTTGTGGGTAAGTAATAGTGATGAACTGTGAAATCAAACATGGCACTTTTGATTTTTGAAGGACCTGATCTGATAAATCTTGAGGAAATGGGTATTATGGATATTACAATTATCAGTGCCCATTGGAAACTTTCATCTATCAGTATTTTCCTTATATACGGCTTCTTAATCCGAGGGTTGTATGTGGAGCTGTTCTTTGGCAGACTCTCTGAGGGAGTGTATTATATACATTTAGATCTCTGGCCTAGAGAAGAGATTCAGATGGGAGATGATCCTTCCAGTCACCCTCACAGCACTCAGCAGTCCGCTGATACAGAGTCTTATCTGTTACCATGACAAAATTTACTCAAAATAGAAGCGTGTACTGACCGGAGTCGCAGTGTTTTCCTCAGGCTCGGCTAGTTAGTGAAGTAATGATCTCTATGCGAGTTAAATTAATTGGCAAACAAGTGGAAACATTTAAGAGCTTTCTAATGAAATAATGTGAGGGAAATGGGCAGTCAATTACTGCAGTGTGAAATTAAAGAAAAAATAAAACTGCATATTATTGGTTGGTAAATTTGTATTTATTTTTTTCATCCAAGTGGCCATGGTTACTTTACAGCAGAAAAAAGTAGTTTCAAAAGCAGAACAAGTTATTACATTTTTCATGGAAAAAAAAGCTTTATAATAACATGACCAAGTTAATTGTGCGCAGTAAGACTACAGCCACTTTTAAAAAAGGTTAAAAGACATATTGTATTTGGTTAAATTGTTTTTAGATTCATGCAGTATATAAAGTCTTCTGAAGCCATGCCATAGGTTTGTGTGAGAATCAGACTAAAATGTAAGTAATTATTCACTGAAAATCATTCCCTCCACCACAGCCCTCAAATCATGACCAAATATACATGTTTGGGTTAAACTTTTCCTTTAAGAGATACTGAATAGAGTAGATAAAGCAACTAATCTTTTAAAATGTTTTAGTCTTATGTGAAAATGTCCTCTATAACCCAGTTTAAGTCTGCCTTCATCCCAGGAAACTTGTCCTCTCATTATAAAGGAGTCATGCTGGCAGACCAACCACAGGGATTGAATGAGTCATATTTGAGAAAACTCATGAGTGTCCTGAGAGAGTGACTCTGACTGATCCACAACACACCTGCACAGTATTAGAACACGCCAAACAATGTGACTCTTTCCAATGAAGACCAAATAAACACATGTCAAATATCTAACTGTAAATAGACAACCTCAGTGGTATATAGTGACAGTCCTATCCACTACAGACTCAATAGAAGTATGACAGATAGACTAAAGGAGAGCCAGTTTTCTGTTAAATATGATATTATCTATTTAGTCTTGGCCTGTCCCTTTCTGCAGCCAGTGGTGCGCATATTTGCAAATGGACTGTTTTGTTAGATTTGTCTGTTCTTCTGAAGCTGCTGGTCTTTTCTGTTCTACTTTGGTCTACATAAGCCTGTCAGTGTTGATAAAGTAACCAATTTGAGCGTTTCTAAAGTGCTGAGTTATTTACCTTACCGTAAATACAGGCCTTACTAGTTTCCTGTTTATTAATGCAGAAGGTTAAATAGAACCTGTGTGCGTATGTCAGATGGAGGGGAGAGTGTGCAGGTGGAGGCGTGGGCGGTGATATTAATTAGAAGGGATTATAAAATGTTCCCTCTGAGAAGTCTGTTAGGAGTGTCTGTGAGACTAACTCAGTTAAATCAGTAATTCCAAGTGCAATTTTCATGCCAGCGCAAAATCTACCTATCTCTAGGTGTATGCGCGCAAACTAAAATGCCTGTTGTCGTAGAGTGATTTTTTTTTTTTTATGTCACTGCAAAAGTGCCCAGTGGAAGAAGTTGGATTAAATGTTTGGATTTGGTATGATTCTTTTACCACTTTATTTTTACTATATTTTTATTTAGTTTGAAATGTAATTTGAATTTAGACATATTTTTGATTCAAATAAAAAAAAAATCAATACAGTGCATTCAGAAAGTAGTCAGACTTTTTTTTTTTTTCACGTTTTGTTCTATTGCAGCTTATGCTAAAATGCTTAATTCCTTTTTCACATCAAATTTATTAAAAAGAAAAAAATTATATCACATTGACATAAGTATCCAGACCCTTTGTTACGACACTTGAAATTAATTTCAGAAGCATCCCATTTCTCTGGATCATCTTTGAGATGTTTCTACTCTTTCATCCACATGTGGCAAAATTCACTTGATTGGACATGATTTGGAAAGGCACACATCTCACTGATATCAGATCAAAAACCAAGCCATGAGTTCAAAGGAACTGCTTGCACAGCTCAGAGACAGGATTGTGTCGAGGCACAGATCTGGGGAAGGAAACAAATGTTGGCTGCATTGAAGGTTCCCATGAGCACAGTGGCCTCCATAGCTCTTAAATGAAATAAGTTTCTCTGGTCTGATGAAATGAAGATTAAACTGTTTGGCCTCAATTCCAAGTGTCATGTCCAGAGAAAACCAGGTGAAGCATGGTGGAGGCAGCATCATGCTGTAGGGTTTTTTTTCAGTGGCAGGGACTTGGGTACTGGTCAGGGCTGAAGGAAAGCTGAATGCAGCAAAATGCAGAGATATCCTTAATGAAAACCTGGTCTATAGCGCTCAGGACCTCAGACTGGTCAGAAGGTTCACCTTCCAACAGGACAATAACCCTAAGCAAACAGCCAAGACAGCGCAAGAGTGGCTTAGGGACAACTATGAGAATGTCCTTGAGTGTCCCAGCCAGAGCCCGGATTTGAACCCAATCGAACATCTCTGTAGAGACCTGAAAATGGCTGTCCACCAATGTTCCCTGTCCAACCTGACAGAGCTTGAGAGGATCTGCAGAAAAGAATGGCAGTATATCCCCAAATCCAGGTGTGCAAAGCTTGTTGCATCATACATAAAAAGAATTGAGGCTGTAATCGCTGCCAAAGGTGCTTCAGACAAGTACTGAGTTAAGGGTCTGAATATTAATGTCAATGTGATATTTAATTTGTTTATTTTTTGCTTTGTCGTTATGTCGTTAGTGTAGATTGATGTGAAAAAAATAATTTCAAGCATTTTAGCCTAAGGTTGCAACATAACAAAATATGAAGAAATAAAGGGGTCTGAATAAAACCTGCATAATACACTGTAAATGAATAAAACTTTTTTTTTAAATCAAAATTGACCAGCAGAAGTCAAATGAATGATATGATCCCTCTTAATACTAGCCATGATTTGTGTGAGAAGATGAAAGATGAAAGTGATTAATTATACTTACAATCTCTATAATTTAATGGAGCCTACATCTATATCCTGAACCACATGCGTATAAAAGGACCATGTCAGCATCAAAGAAAAATGCCTGACATTTAACAAGGACAGTTAACGCATTAAAGAGGTAAATCCATATTTCTGTTCTTCTAATTCATTGCAAACAGTCCATTTACTCTACCAGCTTCTTATGAATGTGCTGTCTTTGTTTATATCGCTGGTGCTTGACAGGTAATGGATGTACACACTGTACACAGTGTAATAACCGGAGAAGAACCTCAGAATTAAATTGCACTTGACCCAGCCCATTAGCAGCAAAACTTTGAATATTTTGCAAGCGGGTGATGGAGTGTGCTGGTAATCCAGAAAAAAGGGCATTACAGTAGTCAAGACAAGATGTAGTAAAATGTATAGACTTGTGATTTAGTTTCTTTCGGTTTAACGTAGGGACGAAGTTGGTCGATACGACGAAATTGGACGAATGTTGCTTTAAAGGTTTGTTAATATAGGCATCCAGGGTCAATGAAGGGTCAAGAATGATACCCAAGTTGTTGACAGTGGCAGATGGGAAGATTAGAGTAGCATCAAAGTCACAGCTAGGGACATTAGTTAGATTTTTTTTGTTAGAGTTGATGGACCGGTAATTATGATCTCAGGTTTGCTCAGGTTTAATCTGAGAAAGTTGGAGTTAAGCCAGCCATTCAATTAATTGTCACATGAGGATAACGAGGCAGTCTGGTGAATGGAATCTGGCTGGCAAGCTGTATTTGTATATCATCAGCGTAGCAGTGATAGTTGAAACCATGACGATTAATAATTTGTCCAAGAGTCATAATGAATAGGTATGGACAAAGAACTGAGCCCTGACGGACCCCTTGTTTAAGTGGGACAGTGGGGGATTTGTAATTGTGCATAGAGATGTAGTGCTGTAGATGTAGAGAAACGGGACTAAGCAACGCCTTAGATACCTATCTCTGAAAGGCAAGAAAGTAGTAGTTTGCGGCAGATAGTGTCAAAAGCTGAGCTGAGGTCAATTAATAAGAGAATGGAGAGATTGCCCATGTCACCAGATAGCAAAAGGTCTTTGACAACCTTAACTAGAGCAGTTTCAGTGCTATGATGTAAGTGGAAAACAGATTGAAATCTATCAAACAGATTGTTGTGAGCTAGAAATTCTTGCAGCTGAAAGGCGACAACCTTTTTCATGATTGTAGAGACAAACGGTAAATTAGAAATAGGGCGATAATTTGAAAAGTCTGCTGGATCCAGATTAGTTTTTTTTTTTTTTTGAGAATAGGAGTAACAGCAGCAGTCTTGAGTGATAGTGGGACAGTGGCAGAAATAAGAGACATGTTCACAAGGTGTGAAATAGGAGCAGAAATAAGAGTTACAATGTTTTAGACGAAATTGTGTGCAGGATCTAGCAGGCATGAAGAGGAATTGGATTTCCGTACTATGTCACTAATGAGGGAGGGGTTCGTCTAAAACTTGGCGCATGCTTGCACGAAAATACCAAAACTTTATGGCCATGTGCATAGTGCTAGTGCTCTTAAAATAGGGCCCTCCACAAGTCATGTCTGATTTGTGAATGAATTGTTAAAACGATTCCTTTCAGTGATTTGGTCCAAATACCGCAATTCGGTTTTTAAGAACAAATCTTGCAAGTTTTACAAATCTCTGACTGTCGGTGTGTGGAATATGGGTACAGGTATAAAAGGAGCTGGAATGCCTCATTCAGGTTTCTGCTGAGGAGCCAAGACAAGGACCCCGCCATTTCAGCGGCTAGTGCATCATTGTGGCAAGAGGGACACAACGTCTCGTTGCCTCCATCAGGGAACGAAGGTTAATACAGTAACCATGAAGTTCCCCTTCTGTCACTCACTCAACGTTGTGTCAATGTAGTGACACTAGAGGTCCCTATAGAAAAACGCCATAACAGATGAACCACGTTATGTGAACTGCCAATGCAGGTGCAAGCAAGCTGCTGCGTGCATAATAGCAGTTGCATCAGACTGCACATAAACTCCCCCAATGCCCCAAAAGACATCATGTAGTTCCCCACATCCCTGAGGGGGGGAAGCGACGTAACTAGCAAAGGAGCACCAGCCAGGTGTTCTTTCCTTTCATATTCTTTCAGGGGAAAAGACCCCACGGAGACCACATCCTGCGCAAAGGGAGACCGTACCATGGAAAATACATCACAGGGGGTTTCCGGAGTAATCGGCACCTGTGGAGCACCTATCCCAGTACAGGGCATATTAGTAACTGTTGGGGGTCTGGCTGTGAACTCCTCTGCCGAATTCACAATCATAGGGCTAGGGAGGAAGGACATACAGGGTCAACGACTTTGTGAACTTGAAAGGCTCTATATGCAAGCAATGCACCCGGCCGTCAAAGATTAGAAAGGTGTTTTGGGGTTCCAAAGAGCAACCCCTATTTTCACTATATTGTCACAATGTCGAGTGAGTGACAGAAGGGGGACTATTGTATATCACTGTCTGAACAAATTAATTTGCTTTAATGAATGCGATTTCTTAACACTATAATTATGACAATAGATTATACATCTCCCAGATTACGTCTGCCACTACTGTTTTGGAGCATCAACTGATTCAGTTTGAGGCCACTGTGACAGGAAAAGGTATAAATATTCCTACTCTCTTCATCACATTTTAATCAAGATAGTGATTGCACTGTGGCTCTCTCAAACACTCTCTTCTGTCTTCCAACAGTGATTTAACCACAGTGCCCCCTAGTCTGCCAGTGTTTATGTAATGCTTATGAATACAGCCCTCTCACCAAACAATCATCACTCCTAGGTGACTCTTGGACACAATGCAGTTATGTTGACCTACAACCTCCTGCAATAACATGCTCATCTGCATATATGAACTGTTACAATTAGAGATGGGGTGGATAAATATTTTGAGAGTATGGATAGAACTGTCCTAAGTGTATATTTTTATTTAATTCCAATAAAAACAAAGCTAAATATCACATTTATTATATTTTTTGTGATATTTTTTTTTTTTTAAATGAGTTGTTTTTAAATAATTGACCATGTTAATAGTATAATAATTGATCTAAAATTGTTATTAATTAATTATTAAGAAAATAAAATAAAGAAAAAGTCTGATCATTTTCTGTTTAGTCTTATTTGATGTTATTAATGATAGCTTTGGAAATGTAATGTTTAATGACTTGAATTACCCATATTATCCTCAGTAATCACACAAACTTTCCATTTTAATAGCACTCGAGCTTATATCTGTCTTGGATTTTTATATATATATATGAGTGAGTGTGTGAGTATGATGGTCCCACGGATGGCATCCTCTGTATGGAGCACTCCAATTCTTTTATTGTTTTTGTTTGTCCTGTGTTTAGTAATCTTTTTCCAATCAGTTTTACCAGGGACAAACTGCTGAACAAAACGGACGAACTACATCTACTCACCCATACAAACAAGGCCTTTTCAACCTCTGCTGCCTTGTGCTTAACAGAAACATGGCTGAGTGAAGCCATACCGGACAGCATGTTACATCTGCTGAGCTTTCAGCTGTTCAAAGCGGTTTGCATCATGGATTTAATGGGGAAAACAAGACTCGGTGGAACATGCATTTACATCAATGAAAGTTGGTGTACAGATGTATCTACATTAAAGAAGATATGCTGTCCTAATTTGGAAGCACTCTTTATTAACTGCAAGCCTTACTACTTGCCGCTGGATTTTTATGTTTTCATTCTGGTGTGTGTTTATATTGAACAGCTGGCTGATCAAATCACAGACACGGAACAACAATTCCTGGACTAATTTATTAGTAGTCTTGGGGATTTTAACAAAGCAAACCTCATACATGAACTTGCCAAATACAAACCGCATATTACATGCCCAACCAGAGACAGAAATATACTGGTTCATTGCTATACAACATTAAAGGATGCCTAGCACTCTGTCCCTAGAGCAGCTTTGGGACTCTCTGATCATTTTCTGGTTCATCTTCCAACCTACAGGCAGAAACAAAAATCTGCTAAACATGTAGTAAAGTATGTAAAGAAATGGACCAATGAAGCAGAGCTGGAACTACAAGCCTGCTTTGACTGCACTGATTGGAGTCTTTTTGAGGCTGCAGAAACCAATCTGGACGAGCTCACAGATACTGATGCATCATATATCAGTTTCTGTGAGGATATGTGTATTCCTACTAAGACTTATTTAACATACAACAACGACAAACCATGGTTTACAACAGAACACAGGCAGCTTCATCAGGCAAAAGATGATGCTTTCAGAGGTGGGGATAAAGTCTTGTACAATCAGGCCAGAAACACACTGAATAAGGAAATCAGAGTGGCTAAAAAACTATTCTGATAAGCTGAAAAACAAGTTTTCAGCTAACGACCCTGCATCAGTGTGGAGCGGCCTGAAAGACATTACTAACTTAAAGAGACCTTCCCCCAACACTGTGGCTGACGACTTGAATGTGATCTACTGTAGATTTGAAAGGCCCAATCTCACACCCCACACCCGCTCTGACCTTCACTTCACACAAACACCTCCTGCAACCCCCCTCCTGCTACTCAACCTGCACTTAAGATCTATGAAGAAGAGGTGTGCCGTGTCTTCTGAAAACAAAAGACATGGAAAGCACAGGGCCCAGACATTGTTTCACCCGCTTATCTAAAATCATGTGCTAAACAGCTGGCCCCTATCTTCACACTGATCTTAAGTAGATCACTGGAGCAGTGTGAAGTCCTATGCTGCTTCAAATGCTCAATCATCATTCTGTCCCAAAGAATCCCAAAATCACAGGAATTAATGACTACAGACCCATCACCCTGACTTCTGTGGTCATGAAATGATTTCAGAGTCTGGTGTTGGCCCACTTGAAGGAGATCACTGGACCCTTTCTAGATCCCCTTAAATTTTATTATCGGGCAAACAGGTCTGTGGATGATGCAGTCAACATGGGATTGCATCATATCCTGAAACATCTGGACAGACCAGGGACATATGCAAGGATCCTTTTTGTGGTCTTCAGTTTGGCTTTCAACACCATCATCCCAGCTATTCTCCAGACTAAATTACACCAACTCTCTGTTCCCACGTCTATCTGTTAGTGGATTAACAGCTTTCTGACGGACAGGCAGCAGCTAGTGAGACAGGGGAAATTCACTTCCAGCACATGTACAATCAGCACAGGTGCCTCCTAGGTATGTGTGTTCTTCCCCCCCTACCCTTCTCCATGTATACAAATGACTGCACTGCCAAGGACTCCTCTGTCAAGCTCCTGAAGTTTGCAGGTGACACTACTGTCATCGGCCTCATCCAATATGATGATGAGTCTATATACAGAAGTGAGGTTGAATGGCTGGCTCACTGGTGTAGTCAAAACAATTTGGAGCTGATTACGCTCAAAATGGAGATGATTGTGGACTTCAGGAGGAACACCCCAACATTGACCCCCTCACCATTCTAAACAGCACTGTGGCAGCAATTATGTCATTCAGGTTCCTGGGCACTAGCATCTCACAGGACCTGAAGTGGGAAACCCACATTGTGACTCCATTGTGAAAAAGGCCCAGCAGAGGTTGTACTTCCATCGCTGGTTGAGGAAGTTCAACCTGTCACAGGAGCAGCTGATACAGTTCTACTCAGCGGTCATTGAGTCCTCTGCACTTCAGTATCTGTCTGGTTTGGTGCAGCTATGAAATCAGATATCAGAATATATATATGTCCTATATATATTGTCCTATTATTCAATTTGTATTATTATCTCTGTATTGTTGCGGTATTGTATTGCACAGGAAGCTTCTGTCACCAAGACAAATTCCTTGTATGTGTAAGCAAATTTGGCAATAAAGCTCATTCTGATTATGAATATCATTCATATTTGTCTTTGAAGTACTTGGTATCAAATTGAAAAGAATAAGTGGTTTTTGATCCCTAGTCTTTGTTAGATTTAAATTTTACATTTATGCATCTGGCGCTTTTATCCAAAGCAACTTACAGTGCACTTATAACAAGGACAATCACCCAGAGCAATCTGGAGTTAAGTGCCTTGCTCAAGAACACAATGCAATGGCAATGTTCTGCTTACCAGTCAATATGTTAACTGCCCAATCAGATGATTTGAGATGAATCAGACTGTTTTCTGTTGTCAACTCCTCTCCACACTCTGTCTTAGCTAATGGTTTGCATAACGCCACTGCCCGTAGACAACTTTCCAAACTCAATGAAATCCACTGTACTCTGAGTGAAGTATGAGTATTCTCTCTCTCTCTCTATCAATTTTAAATTTTAAAGTACTTTATTGGCATGATTATGTTTACATACAATATTGCCAAAGCATTAAAACACAAAACAGATAATGACAAGACAAATAATAAAATGGTAACAAATAACAATAAAGGTAGAATTAAAATAAGGTGCCAGGTAATGAATAAAATAAAAACTATAATAACAATATACACTTATACAACATAAAATAAGCATTTAACAGGACATTATGAACATAAGAATAAAAGTACTGTGACTGAAGTACATTAAGGCAGTGATTGGTTTCTGAGGGTGTGCATCTCAAAAATGAATTTTGCTGCAACTGATGCATGATGGTCCTCCTCCAGTAACACCAGCATCTGATCTGTTTCTGCTGAACTGGGAAACTCTCTATCTCTCTCTCTACTGTGTAGCCTCTTGTGTAATGGGTGGTCCAAAGTAACAGTGAAGAGAGCTCATCGTTTATTCCCATATAACAGTCAATATTTTTTGTCTCTTTTGTCTGCAGGCATGCTAACCATCACAGACTTCATCAACATACTTCACAGATACTACAAATCACCCATGGTACGTAATACATTTACATTTATGCATTTGGCAGACGCTTTTATCCAAAGCGACTTAGAGTCGCATAGAATTTTATATAGATTTTCTACAGGAAGAAAATTTTGGCCCTAAATATAGTCTATGCAAGTTTGTGAATGGCTGAAATATAGTCTATGGCCCAAAATATTGGTGAATGGAAACTTTGTCCCAAAAAGTGTCAGAACGTAGGTGTGGTATAGTGAGCATTACGGGTTGGGGAGTAACGGAATACATGTAATGGGATTTTGCATTTAAAAATACAAAATATTACTAACTGTTTTCCACTACAGTTACAATTTAAATACTTGGTAATCAGAATACAGCTACATTCAAAAAGTATTTTGGTTACTGAAGAGATTTTTAACAGTTCAAGGATGGGCAAGGAGGCGGCGGGAACCGGCTGAACAGTAAATAACGTTTTAATGTCAAACTTAAACCTTAAAACAAACATAAACAAACACAGGCACACATGCAACGTGGCCACATGTGTCTCTCTCTCTCAAACTGGCTCGCCTTTATCCCTCTCCCGGCTGATTAGCACGATTCAAGGCCGGCCTTGTGTCCTCATGGCCCAGCCCCACCATCCTCCGCATCACAAGATTACTTTGCATTTTATTGTCATTTGTTTCATTAATATTTAGCTTATTCAGTTGGAAAACATTTATAAATATAAATGATGGGATCCAAAGAGCGTTTGAACAGCCATGAAACACTTTCTTAGGATGTTACATTCACATGAGCAGACAGAGAAGTAAGTTTAGAGCAGCAGAAATAGAAATAAACCTTGTGTAAATTGTCTTGTGAACATTTAGCTTTATGCTAAGCTAAAATGCTGTTTCTAGACATTTTACATGCACCCGTTACTAGACATAATCATAATTTTTATCAAGAAAATCCACATTGGAACATCTCATTTTTTTCTCTCTCTAGAAAGATCTTATTCTTGTGAAAAGGTTTATATTTGGGGGGGGTATCAACAAAAAGAAATTCTTAAAAGTAGATCAGTTAGCTTTATCTCATTTTAAAGCCACACATCATAAGATATAAGGTATTTTTAACATATGCATTTTGATGTACCATACTGGCAGATGTTTTGTAGTCAAAACAAAATAAAAAATCTGCCATTGCTAAGAAATAATCCAAAGTATTTAGATTGTTACTGGCCTTGAGTAATCTAATGGAATACATTACAAATTACATTTACAGCATGTAATCTGTAGTGGAATACATTTTAAAAGTAACCCTCCCAACCCTGTGGGCATTAGTGTAAACTGTGTTCTATGGTAAGTTTCCTCTTTAAGGTCAATTACTGTCATGGTTACAGTTTAAAGAGAACGCTCCATGTTATTTATAGTTAGTTAAAGGTAAAGTTCACCCAAAATTTAAATTCTCATCATTTACTCACCCTCATGCCATCCTAGATGTGTATGACTTTATTTCTTATGCTAAACCACTCCAGTAGTTTAAGCCATGTCTTCTGAAGCGATATGATGGGTGATTAAACAGATCAATATTTTAAGTCCTTTATTAATGTAACTCTTCACTTTCACATTCTTTTTCCACCTTCTGGGTAGGGATAATATTTTATAGTAAAAAGGACTTAAATATTGATCACTAGCACATATATCTCTTCAGAAGACATGGATTAAACTATTGAATTACATTCATGCTGCCTTTATATGCTTTTTGGACCTTCAAATGTCTGGCCACCATTCACTTGCATTTAATGCACCTACAGAGCTGAGATATTCTTCTAAAAATCTTACTTTGTGTTCAGCAGAAAGGTAGGCATATACATATGGTATGGCATGAGAGTAAATGAGATTGAATCATAGGTAAACATCTTATATACAGTTCTACATTTAGCTTTGCAAGCAGGCAAATGGCCTGTTTATAGAATTTAGTCTTTATTTGAGGGTTACATCATTTAAAATACCCTACAGAACTCCACTAGTCATCCAGCACCCATCCAGACACACTCCATCATTATTTGTTGGACATTTGTGCTGACAATTTCTCCAAAGATTTGTGCTTGCCCTACAAAGTCATTTAGGTTTTACAATAGAGGCAACTAGAAAATTAACTTATTTTTTTGCTCACATCAATTTTGTAGTTATTCTGCTGTAATTTAGTGTTTTAATTCATACATGATGGGATGTCAGATCTTGGTGTATGACTCAAAGCCTCAAATCCACAGTAAAATTCTCCTGCTCCTCAATAGTATTATGCTCCTAAGCCCTCTTTTGTTCTCAATGTGAATTAATATAGATTCATATGGGAATTTATGCATGCACAGAGAAACCCAACAATTACGCTGAATAGAGCATCATCCCCACTTATTTATGATGACAGAGACAGGAAGTAGTTGAGAATGCTTCTTCCTGTGTTTAGAACAAAAGCACAACTGTGGCTAATTAGTTAATGTGCATGTGCAACATTTATGGAAAGTAAGCTGCAAAATGATTTGATGTCAGAATTATCACTACATTAACATATGACCACCCAAATTTATATATCAACACCTATTCAGTATTTGGAAACTTCCCCAAATCTGATGAAGGTCATTGCGAAGAGGTCAGCCAATAATAACAGGTCATTTACACCTTAGTCTTAGCGGTGCAGTTGCAAAAACGTAAATTGTTCACACTCTGTCTGAATTAAATGGGCTATTTAACACTAAATTACAACTGTGAAACCTTGACTAACATTATAGTTTCATACATTATAGTTTATACATTATATACATTTGTTTTTGTAACTTCTAGTTACAAAAAGTGTAGAATATGTCCCCTTTAAACATTGTCACAAGCTCCTAATTCACCACACTCACTAGCTCTTCCCATCATTCCTCTACAAATCCTTCAAGAAATCATGAGCTTCAGCATTAACCCAGTTTCCTCTCCCATTGGTCATTATCACACACTGAAAAGTGCATACACGCATGCAAGCACTCATGCCCACAGTAAGCATTAGCTAACATATGGAACCAGGAGCCTGTGCATTCTCATACTTCCTTTCATGATTGGTCATGTGGGTTTAGATGTTGCCCTACATCAGCAGTGTGGTGGCTGCTTAATTGGATCCCTGACGGGAAGCCTGATGCTTAGGTGATCTTTCACTTTCACTCCGTCAGCATTCTCACTTTTAGCCTTAATGGTCGGAACTACACTTGTACCATATTACCTTTTCGTAGTTAAAGAAATCTATTGCACAAAACCTAGGCAAAAGTAGGCTTTTGTGGGAGATGTACATTGGTCAAGAGATATAAAAAGAGCATGTCATATTCCACCTCAAATTAACAGCAATAAATATGAAATTATATTTTGCTCATAGAAAATGAAGCATTTTTAGGAACAATGTAAATGTGATGTGTGTGCGCGTGGATGTGTGTACAGCCGTGGCCATAAGTATTGGCAGTGACATAAATTTTGTGTTTTGCAAAGTTTGCTGCTTCAGTATTTGTAGATAATTTTTTCACATGTTTCTATGGTATTCTGGAAAACAATGATAAGCATTTCATAAATTTTAAAGGCTTTTATTAGCAAAAGCATTCAATATATGCAAAGAGTCAATATTTACAGTGTTGACCCTTGTTCTTGTTAACCTCTGCAATTCGCTGGATATCAGATTCTGGGCCAAATCCTGACTGATGGCGATCCATTCTTGCCTTATTAGTGCATTAGTATGTGTGTGTATATATATATATATATATATATATATATATATATATATATATATATATATATACACACACACACACACACACACACCCCCATATTATTTATTTTTACCATTTAAGTACCTCTGTGATTACTGTAATGCAAGGGAGAAATATTATTTAAGCGTTATGGGAATATTATTTATACATTATTTATATATTAAAAAGTCTCTTGTTTTGGTCCAGGTACAAATTTACGAGCTTGAGGAGCATAAAATTGAAACTTGGAGAGGTAAGATATCCTTATGCCTTTATACTTTTAGGTGCTGCACTACTGTTTTGCATTCTTTATTTACATTATTTTCCTTTTTTCTACCAACAGAGCTCTATCTACAAGAAACATTTAAGCCTTTAGTGAACATATCTCCAGATGCAAGGTAAGCAATTTCATCATTACATCAACACACAGTAATTATTTTATGCCTTATTATGGGAGTTTCTTTAGGCTGAGATAGTTCACCCAAACATTAAAATTCTCTTTATCATTTACTCACCCTCATGCCTTCCCAGATGTGTTTGACTTCCTGTCTTCTGCTGAATTCCTTCACTTACATTGTAAGGACCTACAGAGCTGAGATATTATTATAAATATTTTCTTTTGTGTTCAGCAGACGAAAGTAAGCCATACACATATGGGATGGCATGTTCCTCGGGTCACTGCAGTGAAATTGACTTGCTCTGTGTTTGTGTGCCTTGTGTGTTTCAGCATATTTGATGCTGTGTATTCACTGATCAAAAACAAGATCCACAGGTTGCCCGTCATCGACCCCGTTAGTGGAAATGCACTTTATATTTTGACGCACAAGAGGATCCTGAAATTCCTTCAGCTGTTTGTAAGTGCAGTTTCAAAAGTCAAATTTCATGTTGTTTGCTCAACTGGGCTGGCATTGAAATGTGCTTTTCCCCTGCAAGTTACTATAACTGTGTGCAAGCGAAATAAAAAATGTGTAGTGGAGGATTGTAAAAACAACATATTCTAAAATATCTAGTTTTGTTTTTATTGTTATACATGTATGTTATTTGGCACGTTTAGTGGCTATGTGTTTGGGTTCAATAAATGGTGTAAGAAAGTGTCCTGTCATATTCTATATAGTGAATGAGAAACGAATCCCATAAATAAGATGAAAAGTGGAGAGGAAGGGAGGGACAGAGCAAAAGAAAAGAGGACATGCAGAGACAGACCAGTGACTCTATTAATGTTATCTATTTGATTCAGCTTCTGCAACCTTTTATAAACCAGCAGTATGGAAAGATTCAATCTCTCTGAACAAAAACACTGAAAGAGAAACATTAGATTATTTCTGTCCTATAGAATTTTCATAACACATAATTTTACAAATAAGAATCTTTGCATTTGCAAAATGCTGTTGAGCAGAAATCAAAGATTATTCCACAGGCCAGCTATGATTTTTTTTAGCATGACTAATCTATTCTGAAGTCCAAAATAGACTCAGTAATTTGTACTTGTGGTGCTCAGGTGTGCGAGATGCCAAAGCCCGCCTTTATGAAGCAGACACTGGAGGAGCTGAGCATTGGGACCTACAGCAACATCGCCTTCATTCACCCTGATACACCTATCATCACAGCACTAAGCATCTTTGTGAAAAGGCGGGTGTCAGCGCTGCCCGTGGTGGACGAGTCGGGTAAGCTCAAAGAGTAAAAGTCGACAGTTTCCCCTTAATGTCCATATTTATCCTAAAATAAACCTGTGCAAAAAATATATGAGTAGTACATGTTTTTAGATTTATGATGCTATTAAGGCTGTTTTCAGACCTGTAGCTTGTTTGATTTGTTCCGAAACAGGGGCTAAAATTGTTACAATGTTGCATTTTCTTTCCTGGTTCCGTTCGCTTTCACAAAGCAACTTTTCAAAAAAGTTGACAAAAACTGTGTTAATAAAAGTCACATGGGAGAAAACTATCCCCTCACCTGTTTTTGAGGGATTTAACTCTACATCAGTATACTGGTTCAAATTCTATACCTGTATAAATTTGTCCACCTGTACACATTTTTGAGTAATGTTTATGTCACGGTTAGGCTTGGGATCGATGACATTTTACACATTGATCATCAGAAAATTTTCCAGATGATTATTGATTTATATAAGATTTTTTTTCAGATATAGATGGGGCTACACGTTGTTACACCAAACCCTTAAATATATTGGAAAGGCTTACCAGTATTCAGCATCATAGTCTGAAACACCACTAGATGAAGCTGTAATATAGCATGCTTGTTTGTGAATAAGCTATTGAGTTGTCATGTCAGATTTTACATTATAACAACATTTTAATGGCTTAATAATTCAAACAAATCATAAATGTTGGCTTGTTGAATAAAATAAGATACTTTATTGCATACACAAAGGCACATATACCCACAAGAGCTTTTTTGTGTACAGAGCACGATAAAACACTGTGAAAATAGGCCAACATAGCTAAAAAATAAAACAATACCACTACTACAATTTTAATTTTATTTTTTAAACCTGCTTAAATTTAGGCTAACACATGATTGTGAATGTGTTTGTATTAGTATGCCGATAGGCTCCGAGCCTATGTAACCTTCCCTAGAAAATGTCCCTCATACGTTATCCAAAGTTAACAATCAACAGCATATCAAAATGAACCGGTCTACTTCAAAGGCAACAGTTAGCAAAATAATGGACTATAAATTTCTGGTTTACAGCACCAGTGGACAATGCAATGTCTACATGTAGATATTGGCCTGCTCCATCAACCAAGAATCCAAAATTACTCCAAACTTCGCTTCATTTGCCTTTTCCCCAAATCTCTCCAATTTGTTTATTGGACATTCCATAATGAAACAACATTGCGAAACACTGGCTGCACAAATGTATGAGTGACAGAGGTGACAATAACTTAGTATTAAGTACAGTAACTGTTACATCACCCCCTTGTGATCTCCCAAAATGATTACGCCAGATTACATTAAACAGAAGGCCAACTGACTGTGAATGGGAAAGCACACAAATTAGGCTTCTAATTTAATTGGTGGCTAATGTTAAAATATCGATACCTAAATTCTAGTAAATAATGTGCTGATCAGTATCCAATGTATTGATATTTTATGACATTCCTAGTCACGCCCCAGTCATGCATAACATCACTGCATGGTACAGAATGCGCAGAGGTTGCGCACCAAACTAACATGATCTTTTACTCGAATGGATATGAGTTCTAAAATTTACATGATAGTTATTTTTATCCATCATTAGTTGCTTTTGTATTATTTCTGCATTGAAAAGTACCTGTTCTCATGGACATATAGCTCTCTCTCTCTCTCTCCCTCTCTTGCGCACACATACAAACAGCAGAAAGAGTCAAGCCACGTAAAGATGGTTTGCAAACGCCATCCTACCTGTGTCTGTTCTGTCACTATAAAAAAGTGAGAAACAATCGTATTAAAATGAACTCCGGAATGATTAAACAACTCCTATTTTAAACATGCAGTTACGTTTACTGTAGTTATGTAGTCACCGAAAGCTATATCCACATACATGATTATGAATTACAGTGACGTGTTGAACTTCAATTTTGCTCTCTGCAAATCCATTAGGTACAGTATGCTCATGGTTTTATTGGGATAATGTTTGGTTTGTTGGGTAGCTACAGAGTTCATTTGCAATCAGACCGAGACTACCTTGTGCAGGTAGTCTCAGGCCGATTGATTTGGTGTTCTGAGTGTGTTTGCCTTGTTCATATATGCCTAAATTAACCAAACTAATGGAGAAAACCAGGTTCTGAAACGAATGCTCTAGACGATTCAGGTCTGAAAACACCTTAAGTCTTAAAGACTGCAGGTTACACAAATACACCTTCTCACTGTAATCTCAAGATTTACTTTGTTTTCATTTTCTCCTTTCAGGAAAAGTTGTAGATATTTATTCCAAATTTGATGTCATAGTGAGTATATTATCTATTCATTTTGTTATTTTTTTATTTGAATGACTAAAGATGTTTAGTTCTTTAAATCTGAACTCCTGACAATCTGTGTCTTGTTTGTGTTTTTAGAATCTTGCTGCTGAAAAGACATACAATAACCTGGACGCTAGCGTGACACAGGCATTGATGCACAGGTCACAGTACTTTGAAGGAGTCATGAAGTGTAACAGATTTGAGGCACTGGAGACAATATTAGATCGGATAGTCAAGGCTGAGGTAACCTTTCTTACGATCTTTATAACAGTTATATCTTAATAATAAGATATTCTAGAGCTGTTCTTTTTTCAGAGCCACTCATGTTAATAGATGTTCAAGAGCTGCTCTAGGTCACTATAGATGATAAGTCTTAAACCGCTGCAGGTAATCTGTAGATGTTCTAGAGCTGCTCTAGGTTACCTCTATATTAACCTAGAGCAGTTGTAGAATATCTATTACCTAGAGTGGCTCTAGAATTATCTTCTTTATATATGTCTCATTCTAAAACTGCTCTATGTAATCAGTATAATGGATCAGATATAATATATATATATATATATATATATATATATATATATATATTCTACAGCTGCTCTAGGTCACTACAGAGGAGAGAAGTCTAGAACCCCTCTAGGTTATAGATATTCTAGAGCTGCTAGAATAGTCACTATAGAGAAGCTAATTCTACAGCTGCTTTATTACCTAGAGTGGTTCTGGAAGATATACTGAAGCTGCTCTAAGTCACTATAGAGTATAAGGAGATCATTCTAGAGCCACTCTAGGTAATATATAATCTAAAACTGCTCTAGGTCACTGTAGAGGAAATAATTGTACACCCACTCTTGGTGATATATATTCTACAGCTCCTCTAGGTTACAATATGATTCTAGAACTGCTCTAGGTAATAGATATCCTACAACTGCTCTAGATCATTGTAGAGGAGATCATTTTAGACCTGCTCTAGGTTATAGATATTCTAGAGCTGCTCTAGATCGCTGTATAGGAGAAATTCTAGAGCTGATCTTGGCGTTCTAGACATTATAGAGCTACTCTTGTTTTTTTTTAAAGAGGTGATATTATCTTCTCTCTAAAGAAGATATACTTGGGGCTGCTCTTGGTACAGAAGATGTCTGTCTGTCTTCTTTCAGGTGCATAGGCTGGTGGTGGTGGATGAGAATGGCAGCATTGTGGGCATTGTCTCTCTGTCGGACATCCTCAAAGCAATTGTTCTCAACCCTGCAGGTATAAATGCTCAGCATTCCTAAAGCTCATTTCCTGCAGGACACTCATCCTACCACCCCCTCCCACCTGAGCCACAGGTACTGGTTATGGGGTCATGGAAAATGGGCATGACCTTCTGCCTGACTATTAGTAAATGTGTTTTTGAGGATGCTAATCTACTAATGCCTTCTGTTTCCACCACAGAGTTGGACATCTGACACAACTTGATTTAATTGTTTTGATTCTAATGGGTAATAGACATAATAAGGTGTGTGTGTGTGTGTGTGTGTGTGTGTGTGTGTGCCCACCCACAATTCACAGCATATGATTTTGATTAAAGAGCACTTAAGGTTTTAACCATGCCTAATTTTGTTTTAAAGGTTTCATACAATAGATTTACATGTATCCGAGGTCAAAAAAACATTTTAATTTGCTCATAATTTAATTTGCAGCATTACTATTTTTTTCTAAAGCATTCATTCTAAACTGCTGCTTTCAGAGAGCCTAACCTGCTCTGATTGGTCAGATGTCTCAGTCTGTTGTGATTGGTCTACCCCTTAGTGTAGTGTTTGAGGGCAGGTCAAAGCTGTTTGCGAGCAGCCAATGAAGACCAGAGGTGGATTTTTTGTTACCAAATTACATAGGTTAATACAAGAAGTAAGTTTGGAATTACTAACGACTTCTTTCAGGTGTTCAGAATCGGTCCTTTCTTTTGGGAGTCAATAACTCCATTTGTCGTGCACTTTGATTTTTTTTTTTTTTTAGAGATGCACCGATTGCAATTTTCTTGGCCGATTTTTCTCCAAGTGTGACCTGCCGATACCGATTTTTCGATTCCTATTTTCTTTCTAAGAACTATTATTGACCGCATATACAAACATAATCTACCTTTCTTCAATGCAAAATTTTATTTTCATAATAAAATTAATTATTAAACATTACAATTTCCCCCAAACAAAGTTACAGGATCTTCTCTGACTAATGATATATAAAGTGCTCTGTGACTGGAAAGAGGTAGAAATAACAATTAACTGCAAATGAGTTGCTTTATATAACAAAACAGATGTCATTTTCCACTATTTTTATAAATGGATCTTTTTCTATTTTTTTACTCGTCTAACAAAACAATTCCAAATATTACAAGCCTATGAACAAAACTGAAGTGTCCAATACGCTCAACATTGACATTAAGCTTACATTAGATACCAAATATCAGAGGTAAAACTGATTGCTGCTTCGGGATCGTCTTGTAACCATACCTGTCGTCACTCACCCCCGTTTTTTCCGGGAGTCTCCACACCCATCTCCCACCCCCCTCCCGTTTTGTTATTTCTCCCGGGAAACTCCCGTAATTTGTATGGCCCAAACCACGTTATATGAATAATCAGATCAATATATTATTCCAAGGTTGTCCAGTTGCCAGATCTTGTATGAAACGCATCCAACTCACACAATCGACTCATACAAATTTTAACCCATTTGTGACTTAAACCTGGCAACAAAAACCCATTTGCACTGTTGAAATCTGCGCAGGCAGTAGATGTGAGAAGTTGAATCAAGCATAACTGGTAGATGGGAGGATTTCATATCCCGAAGCCATATCAACAATACCTACGCCTTTTGCAAAGTGTGTCGCACTGATTTTAATATCAGACACTGTGGGAAAAATTACGTTACTCAGCACATTAAATCACAACGGCAAAATGTATATGTATTTAGCCTGCCCCTGCCATCCCACTGTTTACTTTAGCCTTACAAATTGCGAACTTTCTGTATTTTTCACTCACAGCGAAGATCTTCCACGCTAATGTCATGTTTCCATGCAGCTGTGACGTTATTCCCTGCGCTGCTGGCAACAAAACGTACCGGCTTGGAATTGGAAAGACGTGAGACTGACCGGCCGGTTACCGGTCCGGGCCGAGCATGCGAAAAACCGGCCGATTCCGGTCCCTGGCCGGTCGATCGGTGCATCTCTACTTTTTTTACATTCACAAACAGCTATTACACACTACGTGAAAGGTAATATTTTAAAAACCACAATAGGTGCTCTTTAATGAGACTGACACTTGCAGTGCATCATTGCCCCTCCCACTGCAGGGCTCTGTCTGCTGATGCATCGTGTCCTGTAGAATTTCAACTCAACACCCCACTCTGTCCTCTCAAAACATGCACACTTAAATACACTTAGTGTGCACATAAGCAAGCACACTGCAGTAGGTAATCTCAGCTAGATTATTATATTAACTGATGGAATATGATTGAGAATTTTTGTTATACTAACCATTTGCTTGACATTGTTTTAATGCACACATGTATGGCAGACATGTATATCAAAGTCAGATGATTAGATGTGCACTTGTCAGTTAACTATTTCGAGAGGTTACTGTGTGTCTGCCTTGTTGCCGATTATTTATAACACTGAATATTAATCACTTCTGAGAAAGAGTGTTATGAATCTTAAGTAGCAGATGGGATGCTGCTAATTTTGCTAATAGTATGCATGGATCAAAAGACATTCTGCCCTGCGTGGATAGGCATAAAGTTTAATTCCAGGGTGCTCAGTCCTGCTCTTGGAGACCTACCTTTTTTTTTTACCTTTACGAGTTTAATTTGAATTAAACACAAAACCCAGAAAAACAAAGGCTGTGTCTCTAGGTGTGTTTTAGTCAGCTCCCTAGTTCACTTGTCAGGACATTGGCCAGGGAGTTGGCTATTCTCAAATTCGTTCAAGTGCACTGAAATGTTCACTCCTTGAAATAAACTGTAGGAAGGAAGGTAGATTTCTAGGCTTGATCAACCCTTATATTTGTGAGATGCTGACTAGTGGTAATAAACAGTACTGCAACTAAAAAGAGACCACTCCTTTTACAGTCCTTCGTCTCCTTCCTTTTTACATGTGCAGGTATGACCAGAAAGGACAACAAAGCAGAGACTGAGTGACATGAGTAGAGATTGTTAGGTCATGTAACATTGCTTTTGGAGACTGGAGAAGGGCTGAATAGAGACGCTGAAGTCTTTTGGAGAAGAATGGACCACGTCAAAAGATGAAGGAATGAAACCAAGGACCATGGGCCTGTCCTATAAGTGTGCTGTTGAAGGGCAAGAGGTTTCTTGGGGTGGACTGATCGGTTGATGAGTCTATTATCTGATAAATGGATGGACGTAGTGGCAATAAAGGGCGGTCTGGTGGATTATCTCTTATACAGAAGGCTACTGTGAACTCTGAATCTTATATCACACTAAAGCTTCTGCACGTACCCTATGATAAACTATACTTTTAGCTAGACCTAAAACTGCGCTATCTGGTGTTTGAACAGTGGTCTGCAGATAGACGATGGGCTGTACCATAATCGCCTCTTTAGGGAAGGTGGTTGTGCATTGCTGGGCATTCAGTAATAATTTCAGAATTCAAGTGCATGTAAAGACTGTCTTGTTCCCTCATGTATATTGAACTTTCAGACTAGGCTTATGTGCCCAGCTCACATAATTCTACTCTGTCCACTCCTGAATTTAGGGACTGCTCATTATCTGCTTTAGTACAAATTTTCCCCCAACCAGACACTCTATCTTTCTATGGTGCCTTCTGTCCACCAGTTTTCGCCCACTACTGGTTTCCAATCAAACAAGAATAAATGAATGGTAAAATATATCAAAACGAATGTTGTTTAACCAAAAAAAAAAAAAAAAATCTTTTAACTAATTCTATTTATTACAGAGCTCTAATTTTCTTCACTTGGCTATATGTTTAGGGGTTGATGCTTTTGAAATTATGCTGTAAAAGACCATTTAAGATGTTTTTTTTTTAATTTATATTTAACACTTTTTGACATTTTGAAAGTGTGAGATGGAAATAACTTTAAGCCCCTATGCAGTAAAACCATGTGTTAATCAATGACTTGACGTTCAATGCAATTCAACCTTAAAATCCCACATTGTTTTTGTCCATGAGGCAACCAAACTCTTGTTCTTTGTATCAATTGTACTGTCCAAGCACACTGAGCTTCTATTCGAGAAGACTATAAGTGCCAGAGAATGGTCTATTTTTCTGTGTATTCAGTGATTATTTGTAATATTTCACATTTTGTTTTGGTTCTCATCATTTTGCTAATGTTATTGATAATGTCATCATGAGAGAGTGATGTCCATAGATAAATGCACATCACTGGCGTGAGAATACGTATGGATTATCAGGCTTTAGATTCCTTTTTTTAATTTTACAGTTAAATAAAAAAGAATAAATCAAGTCTCTGTAACTATTTTTGTATTTCAATGCTTGGCAAATAATTAAAAAGTTCACCAGCCAGTAGATTCAGAACCCAAATGTCATGCCAGTGAGGTTTATTCCAAGTAGAGTCTCATTCAAAATGAATGTATTTATTTGGTTTCATGTACTGTATTTTTATATAGGCCTGCATATACTTAATACGCACACACATACGCGCACACACACTACTGTGCAAACGTTTTTGGCAAAAATGTTGCATAGTGAGGATGTCTTCAAAAATAATGAAATAAATGTTTTTCATTTATCACTTGTCATACAAAGTGCAGTAAACAAAAAAAAAATCTAAATTAATATTCGGTGTGAACACCATTGCCTTCAAAACAGCTCCAATTCTCCTAGGTACACCTGGACACAGTTTTTCTTGGTTGTTGGTAGATAGGATGTTCCAAGCTTCTTGGACAATTCACCAGTTCTTCTGTCATTTTAGGCTGTTTCAATTGCGCCTGTCTCTTTATGTAATGTGACACGATGTTCAGTGGAGTGCTTTGCGGGGTACATGACATCTGTTGCAGGGCTCCCTGTTCTTCTATTCTAATCTTTTCTATTTGCAAAATTTATGTTTGGGAGTCTAACATTTATATTTTGTATTGAAACACTAAAGCTGAAGATATAAATAACCATCTTAAGACAAATGCTTTTGTGGAACATCTTATGTGCCTAAGACCATTGCACAGTACTGTGCATAGTATATATAATTTTTTTTTTTTTTTTTTATAAAGTTTGGGCTATTTTACATTTCGGCCATGCTACTGAATTTCCTCAGTTGGTCTCGAAGTGACAGTAAACATATAATGGTTAGGCCTGTCAACATTCAGATTAATTCTACATATGGTTTGTAAAAAGGCTTATATAAAATACAATTTGATATATAGTATTAATACATTTAAATACATCATTGACTATTCATCATTTGTTTTTCAAGTGATAGTAGATACATAGATCTGCGAATTGCCAAGAGCTGCTGCCAGGTACAGGAGTGCCAGATCACGTGACGAGTCACCTGCCAGAGAAACACTGAACACTACTCTCTCAAAGCAACACTACTGTATTTAAGTGCTAAATTGTGAAGTTATCTTGTCTCTGTTACCCTGTGCATACTTACTATGGGTGTTGTTTTCTAAATGGTAAAGACCTGAAGACACTGTTAGTTGTCAATAAACTAACAAGACTTATTAATCGTGCTTCTTTGATGACCTCTGCCTTAAATCACTGCAGTTTTTTTCAGTATTATAAGTAACTGTTTAACAGAATGCTCACACAGTCCTGAACACAATGGAAGCCCATTTCCACAACATTGGAAAAACAGAAAAGTGTTTCATAATTATGAGATACTACATCATATTTATGAGATAAAAATGATAATTGTTAGATTCAGTCCTAATTATGAGATATTAAGTCATCAGTGTGAGATCAAAAAAACATAACTCTTTGATTCCAAGTCTTGTTTATGTCATAAAAAGTCATGATTATAATTTAAAAAGTCCAAATTATGAGATGCTATGTCGTAATTATGAGATTCCTGATAGCACATGTACATCACCCAGCCATCTATTTTATGCATTTGTTTATTTCTGGAAGACGTATTTTTAACATAATTTGCTTATCTGCAATATGTATGTCAATGTCTCTGATGTCAAGAAGACATTAATAAGAAGTCTTTGAGGCGTTTCTGATTTAAAATGTTTGTAAATCAGTTTTTTTTTTTAAAGATGTTTAGCAGATGCTAGTTAAATGCTTTCCAGATGAAAATTATCAAACAGACACATCGGAGATATACTTCTGGGATACTAAATCATAATTTATGAAATTTAAAGTCAAATTATGAGATATTAAATCATAGTTATGATATTGAATGTGAAATTATGAGATAGTAGTCCTAATATTGAGATAAAGTCAGAATTTGGACTTTATCGTAATTGACTTACAATAGTAGCACTTTACAGTGCTTAAAATGCATGGCCATATATATATATATATATATATATATATATATATATATATATATATATATAATTATCACATATCATTGGTGGGCCATGCATTTTAAGTCTAGGCCTTCGGTGTGATTCATGCCATTAAGAAAACACAATTTTACAATGATTAAGACACACTATGCCTTTGGGCTTCATACATTATATCGCAGCTAACTAATAATACCAACTGACCTTTTAAAAACACGTCCACGCACGAAAGCCAGAACTTGAATAAACACTTAATGCTACTTTTGTATTTTTTTTTAAATGAACGTCTCCCAAACAGACATCCAAAAATCATATTTTTTCATATGAATCTACAAAGGAGGTCTGTAATACCTGGAAAAATCTTTAATAATATTCGCAATTTAAATGTTGCTTGCAATGAATTGTTTCGTCAGGATACACGGTTATGCTGTGTTCCGTTGAAGTTAGATGTGGGATATTCCTTCCTACTTGATATTTCCGACCATAAATGCTTTCCATTCCCCGATATTCAGAACTGCAACGCTCCCGTTAGCTTAGCAGGGGTTTGACTCTCGTTAGTGATGTCTCCTAGCAACCCAACTGACAAACAATGTACAGTGCTAGCATTTGTGCTTCAAGTGTACGATTATCAAAAGAGATTATAATGTTTTATACACCTGTTTCTGCAAGTGTTTGTTAAACAAGCTTTACTATCATGTAATGTGAAAACAAACTCATTTATCGATATTACTTAATAAAGTGAATGTTTATCACTTTGTACATCTCCCCGAGTATGGACATGTTTGTGTGACACCATACCCCTGTATCTCGAATCTAACAAGTTGAGATTCTGACTTAAAGATGCATTCCAGTGCACTTTTCATAGTAGGAAGTAGTTAAATCCGTTGTTAAAGTTGTTAAAGCTTTCTGAGTTGAATGAATGCAGCACTACTTTTCAAAACTTGATCCGACACTGAATGCTCAAACAGCATAATTTACACTTAGAAAACTCATGATGTTGCTAAAACAATGCAAAAAGCTCTTACCAATTTACTTGAAGTGAAAATTAGTCCTCCTTTAATTAAGCAATCACACAGTCATGCAGAACATCTCATGTTTTTAAAACGACAAGGATCTCTTTCTCAACGGCGATAACAGTAGTGACAGCCGACTCGTCGGACAGCTTGATCTTATGCTTTTTGCTCTTGAATTACGTACATCACTTCAAGCGTATTCATAAATCAATCTGATCGGCTGATGAATCTGACAATCTGACTTTAATTGCCCATTCATTCGTACTGTTGAGGGATTTTCCAGAAATCCTGAAGGAAAGAGGGGGTGGAGCACAGACTCATGCGCTACACTTTGCTTGTAAACGTCGAGGAATAAATACTGACTGGATAAACTTTTATTAAAGTGTAGATTAAGAGTGGAAATTGAGAGTCAGTGAAAGGATAGATTTTTTGGCATGTCAGGCCAGCATAGAAGACTTCGCATAGAAGATAAAGATATATATATATATATATATATATATATATATATATATATATATATATATATATATATATATATACACTACCGTTCAAAAGTTTGGGGTCACTTACTCATTCTTTATTTATTTATTTATTTATTTCACATTTTAGAATAATAGTAGTCAGCAAAACTATGGAATAACAGAAATGGAAATATGGGAATTATTTTGTGACCAAAAAATCCAAAATAAATCCAAAACTATGTAATATTTTAGCATCTTCAAAGTAGTCACCCTTTGCCTAGATTTTGCAGACATGTACTCGTGACATTTTCTCAACCAACTTCTTGAGGAATCACCCCGGGATGCTTTTTAAACAGTATTGAAGGAGTTCCCATCTATGTTGGGCACTTATTGGCTTCTTTTCTTCATATTTTGATCCAAGTCATCCATTTCAAAAACTTTTTTTTTTTTTAGGAAATTTTAGATTTGTAATTAAATAAATGTATATGTTTTGGCAGAATAATATTTTGTCTACAAAGTTAATTTCAAACTTTTAAGCATACACCTTCAGATCAAAAGATTTTTAAGATCATGAGAAACATTTCAGACAAGTGACCCCAAACTTTTGAACGGTAGTGTATATATATATATATATATATATATATATATATATATATATATATAGGTATATAGGTATAATTTGTTTATAAACAGTACATTTGTAAATAAAACTATATATTAGTTATAGGTTACTTACAATAAGTAATAGAAACACAAACTTCTATGAATCGAAGCACCGTCTTCTATTCAAGTCTCATAGACTAGCCTACTATAGATTAATGGTCTGCACTTATAGCAACTTGGGGTTCAGTGTCTTGCCCATGGACACTTCGACATTTTTATCATTTATCAGCCCTGCGATTAGTGGACAACCCGCTCTACCACCTGAGGTACCATAGAGAGGTACCTCGAAATCATGTCAGTCAAGAACTGTTGTCTGTCAGCATAGATGGCATGAACGGATGGTGCGCGCTCTGTGCGTCTCTGGCGTGCTGGTTCCTGAAAAGCGCTCATTGGTTCATTTGCTGATAGCGATGGGCACCTGACTCACAATAGACGCGTTTAGTACTTTAAGTGATCCATGAAACCATGTAGATAGAGCACGTACGCAACTTCTTGTCGATCAGCTCAGACCTTCAAATAATAAGGTAAATACCCATATATTTGGTCTTGAGATTAAATTAAAGAGACAGTGAGAAAACAACTCAGAGATGCTTTTTGTGTGAGGTATTTATCCAGATGTGACTAATCTTGAGATTAACTCCACACTTCGAGTTTATGAAAGTTACAGTAGTCTGGCTTTCGAATGCGCGTAAAACAAATGGAATTATTTCCTTAAAAAAGAAAACAAAAGCACAGTTCCATTTGAGGAAATAATTCCATTTGTTTTACGCGCATTCGAAATGTTAAATACAATGTAATAATACAATGTTAAATTGTATAACGGTTAGATTTTGGACAGTGTGTAATCTGTCACATCAGTGTTTTGAACAGTGTTTTTTTTTTTGTTTTTTTTTTATTTAAAAAAACTTCCTCATGCCATATGGTATTTTATAGGCTCTATATAGCCTACTGTACCAAAGATATATGATAAATAGAGACTTGTGCTTGCATCAATAGCCTAAATATTAAAAGTATTGGAATATATAGAAAAATATAAAACAATCAAATTAACAACTTTGTATAGTTTCATATACTTTAATGTATCAGTGCATGATGTTTTGGAGAACCATTATCATTTAAAACCATGGTATGTAAATATGTTATTTATTCATGCAGCAGTACATAACAGTGATCCCATTTTTATTTGCTATGATGTTATAATTGTAAATAGTAATATTAATATAGGCTAATATAATATATCAATTGAAATATGCAAGTTATAAATAAATATAATAGTATAAAGTAGCTCTGAAATAAGTATAGTATTGTGGCAGAAACTATGTTTACCTTTTTTATGTGCAAAGCTTAATATGTTGTGTAAACAATTTTCTAGCTATTTAATTTAGGCATTGTTTTTAGATGCTGACTTCTTGTGCACTGGTGCGGCGGGGGCTGCAGTCTGGATTCTGGCGGAGGTTGTCGACTTCATCTGGCGCATGGGCTAGACACACTCATGGTGACAATAGTCCATCCATCCATCCATCCATCCATCCATTCATTCCTCCATCCATCCATCCATCCATCCATCCATCCATCCTTCCATCCATCCATCTATCCATCCATCCATTCATTCTTCCATCCATCCATACACCCATCCATCCATCCATCCATCCATCCATCCATTCATTCTTCCATCCATCCATCCATACACCCATCCATCCATCCATCCATCCATTCCTCTGCAGAACCATCAGTTCTCTGACTTTTCCTGTTCTTGTGCATTTTTCCTCAGATGTTGATGTGATTGACTGCACCGTTCCTCAGTATAACAACCGTCTGGACACTCCATTGCCTGATATTCCATTCGTCAGAAACCTCAATGCTGAGCAGAAGAAACTCAAAGAGAAAGAGAAGGGACCATGGACCCAACTTACCAAGGAGGAACAATTAGCCTGTAAAACCTTCTTTTTTTGTTTTGTTCCACCAATAAATAAGGTCAGAATGTAGCTTAAAGGGAACCGGCAAATGTATTCAAGTATGCAGTCGTTATCTTTTATTGTTATAAGAACTATTATAGGCCAGACTTTGACCTTGGAGGAAACAAATATTATATCCACTCCAAGGGCTCCTGAAAGAGCACATTTGGACCTACGATACAATATTATTATTAAAAGTAAAAAAAAAAATATTTTTATAAATAATACAATATCTGATGAATACAGTATTTATTTATAAATAATATTATCTATTTTATATAATACTACTAATCTTTCGGTGTCTATTGCTAAAATGTTGCCAGCTCCCACAAGTGCTGATTACTGGTTAACAGGGAAAATTTTATCCAATGTTGATCTTGGTTTGACAGGGACAAATAACAGCCTTACGACGATGTCTTTGAGCAACCAACCAATAGAAATTATTAAGATACTTTGATGGTATTAAATTACCAACTGAACATTTGGCAGAGACCTGATCAATTTACTTGAGTATCTATTAGTGTTAATTTTTTTCAAGGCTGGAATTTTACAGAACGATTTTCCAGCTCTTGTGTGAGCCGAATGTCATAAGTCAACCCCTAGATTTGTATACCCTCTTTGTGGTATCATAATATTCATTATTTTATAATATTTAACCCTTTCTTAATATTTTAGTTTTTCGTACCAACTGTATCTTTATTCCACTGTTGCATTCTTTTTGTAGTGGATTATATCTTATTTTACCTTAGTAAAATCCCTTACATCTAAATTAGTAATATTGGAAATGGGTCATCATGTATCTTGGGACTTTTGTTGATTCTATCGATTTGCCTCAGTTGTTAAATATTATATACCAACAGATGGCAGTGTTGTCCAATGTCTGAGTTGAATGATAGAAAATTGGTTCTGAAGTGCCATTCCTTACATGTGCATTCAAGAAAAGGTAAACAATTAAATCCCCACAGATCTATAAAGATTCCAAATACCTTTGCTTTTTCTCTCCTTGCAGTGTACAGGCTCACACATGAATTGTCATATGCAGAGATGCAGAAAGGCTCTAAAGAATGGATGACTGTCCTAGGGGGCATATTCTTCTTTTTTGGCTTCACAGGGATACTGGTGTGGTGGCAACGTGTCTATGGTGGGTTTAAACATATATGTATCTACATTCATTTACACATATGTACGCTAGTGGTAACAGCTCGATAACTGCCTACTTGGCCGTTTATGTCACGAAAGTGTCCAAAACTGTGCTTTGTTGATGGACAATGCACAATTAATTAACATATATTTGTTTAATATCAGCATATATGCATAAAATTAGCTAAAAATGTAAAATTGCTCAAATGTTCTATATTTAAATTGTATCAACCTATAATTACAATATGCGTCTGCATTTTGTCAGCCTTTGCCACCCCGTTCTCTAGTTATTGGCATTGGCCATTGAAAACCCCATATAGGTCAACCACAAATGTAAGCAAACAGTAGCTTACAGATGTACATACTGAATTTCTAGCTCACACGTTTCATCTCTTAATGATACTTAATGGGTTTTGATAACCAGACTATTTCAAGAAAGCCTTCAAATGTTTGAATGTGTAGCATTTCATCATTCCTGCTTAGATGTCTTCACACCCACTTGCTTTGAAGTGAGATACTGCTGGATTTAAATGTGCTGATTATTTATTTATTTATCCAATTAGAAATCAGAGACAGCTGTCGAATCTCCAATCAACTCATCTGACATAGCATATTGGCTTCTGCTAAATTAAGGCTTGAAACCTCATTTAGAGTTCCCTACCTGTGATCTCCACTTGGATTTTGTTGTCTTGCCTTCTCTTTTTATTTTCATTGCTCTCTAATGTGACCAGCTCCATCAGACATGTAGGGCAGATCTCAGAGTACAGATCACTTTGATAGCATGTGGAGGAATCAGCCCAGCATTTTTACCTGCTGCACACGCTCCCACCGCATTCCCCCGGCTGAAATAATTGGACTGGGTTGTGTCTTGCAGTCAGCGGTTAAAAGAGCAGAAAAGAGGAAGAAGGATGGAAAGATTTACGTGTTTGAGCCCCAGCTTCAGTTCAGGAATCCCTTTAGACCGAGCTGAACCTCTTCCCTTGCAAAATGATAAGAAGCTTTCCAAGGCTCTGTGTGTGTACTTAAGATGGATGGAAAGCAGTCGACAAGTTTGTAAAAGAATTAGTGTGTGTGTGTGTGTGTGTGTACATAAGTGTCGGAAGCATACAAGTCTTCTCCATCTCTGTCTCAGAGGCCCCAGTTCTTTGAGGAAGGAAGTCAATGCTGTATCACCTCAGGAGAGGCACAGTAGAGGAAAATAACGCAATGAGGGAAGGAAACAGAAAAAGACTGGTAACAAAAGTTTGGTGAGGATCATTAGAGGAGAGAGAGGGGTGTAACCACATTCAAAGTGAGAAAGGTGAAGAAGTCCAAAAGTCAGTTGTCAGTTGAACGCTGGGTATTTCCCACACTGTCTGGCTCATGTCGAAACTTGATAAACTCTGAATGCTCTGCTCTGGGCCACTGTTCTTCTATCTCATTAGGGCAGTGTATTAAGAATCGTCTGAGGTCTTAAGAAAATGTGAGGCTTTATAGAGGAGATAAAAGGTGTGATTTTTGGAACCTCTGAGCCATCTGGGATGTAGTCATGCAGCAGACTCTTAGATCCCCCAATCCTCTAAAACTGAACAGAATGTGCTGCACATACCTCGGGGCAGGTGTACTGACTCCACCTGGCTAAATAATTTGTTTTTCATAACCTTGTTTGATGTGTTCACATGGCAGAATCTAATCTCTGCCTTTATAGTCTCATATCAGGAGATACCCTTGAAAAAATGACATATACCAAAATTTCAGTGGATAATTCTTACAATTTAGTTATAAGATAATATGGAAGATTCTAACTGCATCCAGGGTTTTTTTAAAAAATAATATTTTTTACTGAGTGCATGTATTGGTTATTAACTACATTTTTATGTGAATCGGGTCTGTAATATCAGCAGTTGTTCTAGTGCATGGTGTACAGACACAATTCCTCTTTCTAATTTGTTTATTTTTCCCCTCCTATTCTTTGCCTGGAGGAAAACTCCAGCAGAAGAGTCTGAGCTGTTAAGTGCTGCCCTCTGTTAGAACAGTTAATTGCTCTTATCGCCCCCCCCCCCCCCCCCCTTGTTGCTGAATATTGTACAGTTCCACTTTACAATATAAAGGGGGGGGGGGGGGGGGGGGGGGTATTTCTCAATCACACTTTTTACATTTCAATCTTATTAAATGTTTAATTGCCACCTATGCTACAGATTAATACACACTGACCTGAAGTCAAGTCAGATTATATAATTGTAGTTAAAGGAATATTCATTACAAGTTAAGCTCAATCCACAGCATTTGTGGCTTAATGCTGATAAGAACAAAAATGTATTTTGACCTCTTTTTCTAAAAAAAAAAAAAGCACAAAAAAAAAAAAAAAAAATTTCAGTGACGCACTTACAATGGAAGTAAATGGGGCTAATCTGTGAATGTTAAAATGCTCAGTTTCAAAAGTATAGCAGCAATATGTAAACAATATGTGTGTTAAGATGATTTTATTGCAATAAAGTCAATTTCTATAATTTCTGTGTAAAGTTATATCCAAAATTTCAAATGCTGTCAGTTGAGCTTATCTTGTATTGAACCTGGAATATTTCCTTAGCTGTATTGACAGCATCTGTGGCAAGCAAAAAACATAAAATGTGTGTTACAGTTTTGCACTTACATTGTTATTGCATTTCTAAACTGATATATGAGTCAAAACGATTTATTTTGTATGGTAATTAATAGCATGTCACAGCCAATATAGTTTAAAGTGATAGTTCTCCCAAAAAGGAATATTCTCTCATCATTTACTCACCCTCATGCCATCCCAGATCTGTATGACTTTCTTTCTTTTGCTGAACACAAAGATTTTTAGAAAAATATCTCAGCTCTGTAGGTCCTTAAATGCAGGTGAATGGTGGCCAGAACTTTTAATGTCCAAAAAGCACATAAAGGCAGCATAAAATTAAGCATATGATAAGTGTGGGTGAGAAACAGATCAATAAATAAGTCATTTTTTGCTATAAATCTCCACATTCACTTTCACATTCTTCTTTTGTTTTTGGTGATTTGCATTCTTTGTGCATACCTACTGGGCAGGGAGGGGAATTTATAGTATAAAAGGACTTCAATATTGATCTGTTTCTAACCCACACCTATCATATTGCTTCTGAACATATGTTGCCTTTGTATGCTTTTTGGTCCTTCTGGCCAGCATTCACTTGCATTGTGTGGACCTACTGAGTGGAGATTTTCTTCTAAATATCTTTGTTTGTGTTCAGCAGAAGAAAGAAAATCATTAACACATGGGATGGTATGAGGGTTAGTAAATTATGAGATCATTTTTTGGTGAACTATACCTTTAACATGTAGTCCTTTAATTCTCTATAATGTAGTATCCTTTCTCATTCCTTCCCCTCATTTTGTTTATCTCCTTTTTTCCCACAGTGTACAGTGATGTTCCCCACACTCTGTCTCATGAGTGGGTTGAGAAGCAGACACAGAGGATGATAGACATGAGAGTAAACCCTGTCCATGGGTTTTCTAATAAGTGGGACTATGAAAAGAAACAGTGGAAATAAATGCATTATGCAGTAATGACAGAGAATGTTGCATGTTTGCATTAATGAGGAGTCCCAAACTCAATCATGCTGTGAAACCTGCAGCCTTAAAATATACATACATATATGTGAACTCAAATAAATGCACTGAATTAAAATCAGAGATGCCTCAGTATTCTGCCTTGCCAGAGAATACTCTCTGAGTATACAGAGAATAAAGCAAATGTGTTGGTACCGACTGGTACATTTACCCTGTTACCTGACCACCTGAATTTAATATGTGCTAACTCAATTGACTAGGCCAGATAGTGTAAGAAAGCATGTGATTGGCTGAGGTGTTTGACCTAATCCAAATCACTTTGAAGTGCCTGAAACTCCCTTTTTATGAAGGTTTGGTAAATCTGGCTTATATGCATGTAATACAGTGTTCATTAGATTTAGTAACCATTACCTCCTGGTAGTAAATAATACACCAATGACTTAAAGTGATATTCCATTTTCAATACAAGTTATGCTCAATCAACACATTTGTCACATGATGTTCATTACCCCCCAAAATTATTTCGATTTATTCCCTCCTTTCCTTTAAAAAAAAAAGTGTTTTACATTGAGGCACTTACAACGGATGTCATTTTGGAGAGTTTAAAGGTGAAGTTTATAATTGTATAAAAGCATTAACATTAATTATTCTGTTAAAACTCTGTAAAGTTATTCAAATCTTCATTTTAGGGTTTGTTGACCTTACATTGTCATTGCAACAATGTTGTAAAATTGGCTATAACTTAACACAGACGAGGTTAGTAGGCGATTTTATCACACTACAGTAATGTTATCATGCATATTGTTTATGTTTTGTGGCTATCCTTTTGAACAGTGAGTATTTTAATGTTTATAGTTTGGCCCCATTCACTTCCTTTTGAAGTGCCCCATTGTAACAGATTTTTTTTTTTTTTTCTAAAGTCAAAATTAAATTTAGTGATAATCAATATTATGTGAAAAATGTTGTCGACTGAGCTTAACTTGCATCGAACCAGGAATATATCACTTTAAAATAGAAATAGGCTAACTGGGTACTACTCTCTACTACTACAACTACTGTGCTTTCTCGAATGCTTAAACCAGATTATTAAATTGCTAAATAAGTTAAAAGGGCAAATAAAGGGCAATACCAGCATTATTTATTGTTCTTAATGTTTAATTGATTTAAAAAAAAAAAAAAAAAAACTTCTTGCGCGAAAGGGGCTTTCCATCCATATCTTGGATACATCTTGAGAAAAGCAACACTGTTATCTAACATTTAACTAACTCATAAATTAGGTGCATGATGACAGTTGACAGCTACCTCAAAGAATTATTAACTTAATAACATGCCTTAGGTTTGGAGCCCTGAGACAACTACGACAAAAAGCTTCAGCAAAGTTGAAAAGAATGCAAAGAAGTTGTGTATCCCAGTACGCGCCCAAAAGCAATGAATGGTGTGACGTAGAGGAAGTGCCGCCCCCAGAGCGAGTATCTTCAGACAGTTTCAACAGTTCGCTCAATGAACGCGCTTGTGACGGAGCACGCTTAAATTCTGCAGGATTGTACCACGATCCGTTCCGTTGCTACACGTTAGAAAAACTGCATCTCGCCAAAAGAACGAGGGAAAATACGCGTACATTTACAGAGAGAGAAAAAAAGTGCTTCTACGTGAACAGACTTGGTCGCTATTTTCTCTTCCGTCTTTAGGGACATCGAATGTCAGTGGAATAATAAGCTGCATGCCCTTGACAAAAAAATAAAGCATTTGCTCGAACTTATTTGGTCTCGTTACGTGGAAGACATTGTGGCTGTAGGTTCACCCACCGTGTCGAACTGTAATAGAAGCGCAGTGGTGAAGGCGCGTCCCGTATTCAATAAGCGGACATTCCTCGCGCAGCGCTCGAGACGGGTTTGGATCTCTGTCTGAAGTTCAACCGCGCGCTTCAGCAAAGACTGTGCGCGCGATCCATCGTCCGCACGCGCTGGAAATGCAGGTTTGGGGTGCAGACAGTTCTTGCTTTAAAGTTAAAAATAACCTTTTTAGGTTTCATATTCAATGAATGTAAAACTCCAAGATATTATTTACCTCAAAGATTGCCATATGGTGACAGAAACCACGTCTTAAGATACACTGAGCGATGTGACTTTGACATATCACGGAGCTCTTCTCAGTGAGAGACCATTTTTTCCCGGTCATTTACAATGTCCTTTGAATAACCGACTCTTTCTTTTTTAACTCGATTTTAAATGCGTTCAATAACGATGGCCGACGAAAATCGCTTTGACAATCGAAATATTGTGGAGAAATACATAAACTACAAACTTTTAAAGAGGGGGTATGTGTGGAAATTTCAATCTTCTGGAGAGGAGGAAGATTCTCATAATAAAGGAATAGAGGACTCTTCAAACTCTGACAGGAGGCTTCAGGCTCCCTCGGCTGGAGGGGGCAACAACGAATGTCTGTTACCCCACCGGGTCACTCGCTCCGACCCTCACTCGATGCTCTATCGGGCGTTACGCGAGGCTGGGGACGAGATAGAAAAGATGTACCAACGGGAATTTGAGGAGATGTCCAACCAGATGGTATTTACGCCCAGTACAGCGCAGCGCAATTTCGTGGTCGTGGCCGAGGAGCTGTTCAGGGATGGAGTGAACTGGGGTCGGATTGTGGCGTTTTTTGAGTTTGGTGGGACCATGTGCGTGGAGAGTGTTAACCGGGAGATGGCGTCCCAGGTAGATAATATTGCACGCTGGATGACAGACTACCTGAACGGGCCGCTGGAAAACTGGATTGAGGAAAATGGTGGTTGGGTAAGTTTTTGATCGGTGAACTGATCAACTGAAGCTTAAAATCATAGCAACACAATTCCCGAGTCTCCTTAAACACCAAATAGCCATCAGTATCCATGCAATGATCTTTATTTCACTTTGTATCACATTCTCAGTGGACGTTTTTATCATTAAAATGGTAGTTCACAAAAAATGAAAATTCTCATGCCATCCCAGATGTGTATGACTGCTGAGCACAAATGAAGATATTTAGAAGAATAGCTCAACTCTGTAGGTACATTATTACAATGCAAGTAAATGGTGACCAGACCATTGAAGCTCCAAAAATCAGATAAAAGTCACATAAACGTAACACATTAATATTTAAGTAATTTTTTTTTACTATAAATCTCCACTTTAACTTTCACATTACACATTTTGAAAGTGAAAGTGGATATTTATAGTAAAAAGAAAGGACTTAAATATTGATCTGTTTTTCCACACACACCTACCATATCGATTTTGAAGATAGGGATTTAACCACTGGAGTCTTATGGATTACGTTTATATGGCCTTTATGTGATTTTTGGAGCTTTAATAGTCTGGTCACCATTCACTTGCATTGTAAGGACCAACATAGCTGAAATATTCTTCTAAAAATGTTTGTGTTCTGCTGAAGAAAGAAAGTCATCATACACATATGGGATTGTATGAGGGTGAGTAAATGATGAGTGAATTTTAATTTAAGGTTGACATTTTCCTTTAAACTATGAACCTTGTGCTCCACTAAGACCACTGCAATTGCAATGCAGTTAACGTACTGTACATTTTGTAACGTATTGTAAAGTTCAACATACAAAGTTTAGTCAGCTTGGTTTTAGTCAGTTCAGTTTAGATGACAGTTGATAATTCATTTAAGTTTAGCCCTGCCTTCCCCTTTCATGAGTAAAAAGAAAGTTCATTTTCAATTTGACAGCTTTTCTGTCTCAAAGACATGTGTATTCTGTAGAATTAGGGTTATTATGAATTCTTAATGATTGTCTGTTTATAAATCATTAAATCCCAGATTTAAAAAAATCTCATGGTCAAATAAAACAGACACTGTATATGACTCAGTTCTTATTATAAGGATGGAGATGCTTTCTTTGTTTTTCGAGGTCAAGCCAATGACAGGAGTGCTACCCATGTCATGCTGTGATTTGCCAGTGGGACAGTTTAAAGAACATGCTCTTATTTAAGCTTTTGCCAAGGAATTCTTGAAGACACCTGGTGATTTGTCTCTGAGGAGAAATAAATCTGCAGTATGCGTAAAAATGGTGTATATCCACGAACACACTAACTCCCTAGTCAAAACAAGTAAACACTTTTAATTCTTTCTTTTCTTTTCCAGAGAGGCCTTGTTTTAACATTACCCTTCATTCTCTCTGCAGTGCTTCTGTTCTGAATAATTTACGGTATAAATTGGAGCAGCCCATCATGTTGCATTGCTCCTGTATGGGTGGACTCCATCCTATTCATGCACAGTACATCATCCCAGAAACCCCTCACTACCTCAGTCGAAAGACGAGGTCATCTGTTTCCCCCTCAATCATAAATTAAGCATTGTATAATATTTGATAACAATTGTGAAATCATGTTAAATGTAGTTTGTGAATCTTTTCACTTTTTATTGTAACAATCAGACATGTGGCTATTATATTTTGTGAGATGGTACAGTCTTCAGACTGCAGACTAGAGGTTAGCATAGTTTCTTTGCTGTCTGGTACAGCTGTGCAGGTGGCCCAGTAGGGCCATTATTCCTGTCTGAACGAAAGATGTGCTGGGGCTGAATTAATGATGGTCATTACTCACCACATCTGCTGCAGGTTAGACTGACTCAACTGGCCTCTGATAAAGTGAGGTATAGATGAAGATTTTTAGAGCAAACAAAAAAATATTCACTGTACACAAATCTGCTTTCATCCTCTATTCATGTCTGTCTTTGTAAAGCAGTTAGCCAAATGGTCAATTGTAATTTATTTAAGGTAATAAATGGGTTTGACTATTGCATTATAGCTGCCTAAATCAGTGTGTATGTGTGCGATGTCTGAGTATGTATCAACTAGGGCTGGGCAAATTATTCTTTAATTCAATTTTTTTCTTTTTCGATGTATTGTTTTTTAAAAATGTTCAAAAGCCATGGATTGATTTCTTACTCTATGTGCAACCCTCCACTACATTGTGAGGAAATCACTCACATTTGCAAACAAATTTTGCACTATGTGACAAAAAATGTATATAGAAATGGCTGGTAAATATTTTGACTTCACTCTCCAGTATTTGTGTAGTATAGTGTTGGAATATTCAGCTTTGAGATCCTTTCACTGTGTAGAGTAAAAGCTGTTCAGTGTAATTAGAGATGTAACTATTTATTTTATACAATTATCGTGACCAAAACTATCACGGTTATCAGTATTATCACGGTATTGTTCAAATGTGCTGTAATGTGCAAAATGTATAGAAAGTACTGATACACACACTGAAATCATTTAAACAGGTTTTATATTTGAAAATCAACAAACAAATAAAATTTGTAAACAAGGGAATAGTAAATTCAGTATAATAATAATAATTATTATTGGTGTGGTTACATTATTATTATTAACTTACACATTTTAAATGATCAAAATATGTTGGTTGGGTGACTAAACTACATAACATGTTATTACATAACTCTCTGAAATTCTTGATTTTGGTCGCTCATCCTGAAACTCCGGCTTCTTTCTCACGCTCTCTCCTTTCATACAAACACAACTGGTGCCATCATGCGTCTCTTATCGATTGTATTGAAAATGAAATCGGAGGACTTCAGTATTTCTATTGGACGATTGTTTTGTAGACTGCAATGGAGTATAAAAAAATTAAAGTATAGGTAACATTTTAAAACATTTTTGTTAATGTCTTCTTTTCTTGTTGTTTGTCTTGGCTCAAAGCGTTGCACTTGCTAGGAACTTTTTCTTTGTGGAAACTTGCATTTATTACAAGTGAGATAAGAAATTATTTCAACCCAATTAAATATTGTGTCCAACTATTTACTTTTCCTCATACTTTTCCCCAACTCATGCACTGAGCTAAAAGTGAACTTACCGTGCATGGTTGTCATGATGATGACTCGCCAGATTGGACGCGTTGCCCTGTTTCGCAGCGACTGTCCTCTGGCAAGCACTGCAGACTGGGTTACTATCTTCTACTAATTTTCCCTCAGCATTCTTATAAAATCCAAAATATGACCACACTTCACTTTGGTCTTCTTGGAAGGTTGTAAATTCTCCCGAGCGCTGTCATTGCCTTCCGCCATGTTTTCACGATAAAAAAACAACAATAACACATGCTGCGTGTTATTGTGTCAGATTCGTGCTGGGTGTGCGTGGACAGCATTTACTGCAAATTTTACAAATCACGATAATCGCGCATGGTTTAAATGGTAATTAAATGTGACACAGTAATACTAACGTATGGGAATTTTATTGTGGTTTACCATGAATCCAGTAACCATTTCATCCCTGTGTGTAATGTGTGTACAAAGACGAGATCCATGCATCCAATTGAAAAACGTCTCTTTTAATAGCCTTTCTGTTCTATACAGTCAGTTGTTGATCATAAACAAACAAACAAAAATAAACATTTAATTATAATTAGGCATAGCACAGAAGAGATAAAGCCTTTTAAGCCTCTCTCGTTGATGTGTTTATTTAAAAAATTGTTTACAGAAATGCTGGTTTTCTTATAGTGCCAGTACCGGTTTTTAGCACGTGTTCAGCAAATCAATGTAAATACATGTAAATAGTACAAATTATACAATTGAACAATAAAAATTTAGCAAAATATAATATCATATTTATTGATTAAATATATTGATTTATTCATTTTTAAAAAGCTAAAATGTGACCAAGATTATGAAATACGAATAACATATAATTAGTAAAATGTACATTTTCATAATGTACCTAGTTAGAAGGTCCTCTGTATAATTAACAGCATTAGCTGGGATAAAATTCATTTCATATGTAAGCAACAGGGACATTATAACTGAAATATATATTAATTGATATTGAACCGAAATCAGAATGGAATCGAGAGCTTGTGAATCTGTATCGAATCGGGAAATCTGATACCCAGCCCTAGAATCCACTGTGTCACTACAGTACTTCAGATGAAGTGATGCAGTGCAATTAGGACACAATTAGTAGAGAAGCATTTTAATTAGTCTTTAACATGTGCCTGCATTATTCACAAAGCTCAGCACTTTTGTCCAGAGGCGATGAATGATTTATTTATTTCATTTTTTTATGAAAAACACATCTACAGTTTGCATTAAGATGGTTATTGCTGAGAGAATTAACTTGCTCATGAGAGGTATGTACTGTATTACACTAAGTCTGTCAGCAACAGTTTTTTTAAATGTAGGATTTGTTTTGAAGTGCTGAGAGCAATTGACATTGATGTATATACTCACACAGGGGATGTTTCCTGTTGATTTCCTTTGTAGTGAGTTATAATAGGGGAATCTTTATTAGGTTACAGATAAAGTCCCAGTTCCTTACCATCAGAATGCTGGTGGTGTTTTTAGGTCTGTTCATTTGCCCATTCATCTCATTCAAAGACAAAATCTTTCTGTGTGGTGAGTTGTATTTTAAGGGCTTTTATCTCGAGAACAGTAACATCAGTGGGTACTGGGAGACCGTAAAATTGTGCACCATTTTTTCAGGGACATTTGGAGGAAAACATCGCAAGTTTTTTAATTGAAAGTAATTGTGCTCTATTACTCAGTGACTTAGAAAGTCCTCCAATGTGTCAGAAGGGCTTCCCATATCACCTAAATTGGTCAGATGACTTCACTTTTCTCCCAGAAAGAAATGTCCCCTCTACCCACTGTTAATCCTAATTTATTATCCTCCTTTTGAATTGTTGTAAATCATTAATCCTTGAATAAAGCCTGTCTGTGGAGAATACATGATTCAGCTGTACCGCAGCGCTCCGTCTTATTACTGTTTTTACAGATGCCTGCAGGGATACCCCATTTACCCAGCATGCCTTTGAGACCTTTATCTTACTTCATTTGCTCTCACCAATTAAATTTATTTGAAATTCAGTTCTGAAGAATTTTAAAAGATGTGTTCTGTTTGTGCTGATTGTCTTCTAAATGTTTACTCTGATACAATTATAGAGCACTCCAGACATGACAGAGCAACAAGAGACATAATTAAATTGGTTCTGTCTTATTGCCATGCTAATGTAGTTATTCTTAATGATGGAGCTAAACATGCAGCCCTGTGGCCTGGAGATGCCCGTAATTCATGATGTAAAATATTTAAAAATGCAGCCAAGTTTGAAAAGGCTCACATGAAACTGGAAACATTACTGACATACTGTCTTGTGGTGCTTGGAACTTTTTCTGTAATCCAGTTTGGCCTTTCCTTTGACCCTTTCACTAAAAATAGCCACCTGTAGCGTGTTTACCGTGATGGTAACATTGAATAAAACAATGGAAAACCTAAATTACTTTGCCTGGCTTTCTCCCTCTTCCAGAAAGGCACATCGTATAGATGTTCAGGAGAAATATTTGCTGGAGGTAAATATCTCAGTGCCTGCCCACTTTTTTAGACTTGTTGGTTCCAGAAGGATCTTTCCCATTCATTTTTTCCATAGGGATATCATCTAATACTTCATAAAAGAGTTCGAAGCCATAAACCAAACCAACCAGCTCTGAGGTGAATTCCAGCGTTGTCAAATTTTATTTGAAACAAAAAAGTATTTAATGAGGGAATGAACTACAATGATGTAATCAGATTTAAAACAATGGAAAAATATAAAATAATTTATTTAATGTTGTTAAATCTAAGTATATAAACAATATATTGCAAATTATTCAGATGAATCCAAATATATAAGTATTAGTAGGCATATAATATTTGATGGTGTAGACTCTATTGTGTCTTTCGCAGTGCGTCATGGGAGTGTGCACTGTGAAAATTATTCACCAGTTAGTGTATTCTCTAATTGGTGAATATTTTTTCTTATTTTTGGGATGTAGCGCTTCATCAGAAAATGTATCTATTAAACAGGATTATGTTAAATTAATTTGAAATAATGCATACTAATGGTTTCAACAGAGGCGTATGCCATCGGTTAACAACCTCGGAGCTCACGTTAGGTCTCTAAAGGATTCTATGTTTTCCTTATTAATCAATTCCCCTATTGAAATAAAAAAAAATATATATGGAATTGTATTTCCAGAACTAGAATCTTGTGCACTATGGAGGACAAACACTTTATCTTTTAATGACCACAGTGCTCTGTTCTCTATTCCTCCTAAAATATGTTGCCTTTTATCAAATAACAATGAAGAATGTCATATACCTTGAAAAACAAGTACTTTTAAAATTGCTTAGCTGCTTGTTTAATGTGTTTAACGGACACGTTAGGTGTGTAGAATAGGTTCATTGCTTTCTTCCAAAATCTAACAGCACAGCACATCATAGAGCAGATGCTCAGACATTTAGGACTTCTGCTTTGCAAAATGCTTAATGAGTTTTCTCATTATTGTGGTAACCGCTTTGAGCTAGCTCATTTAGCATGCTGTTTTTTGGACTCAACAAACTGATGTTTACTCTTATCTTAATTGCCATGTTACTAATCTGTTTAGGTACATAAAGATGGAGTTTTGTTTGTTTGTTGAAATAATTCTTTTGTAGGTAATCTACATAGCTGTGGGGAGTTGCTTATGGACACGTTAGCCAGCCTACTAAAGCACAACATTTGTTTAATAATCTCTCTAAACTTTGAAAGACATTCATTCAGTCAGTAGTTTATATTAGGATCAACATAAAATGACATATTTTATTGTAGTTTTACCATTTTCAATACTTCCATGAGGTAGCCTGGCATATATTGTGAACTGTTTAAATCCAGCTCCTACTCAGACAATTAAATCAGTCTGCCTGTGTTAACGTTTGTTTAGACAGGCTACAATTTCACAGGTGTTCACCCACACAACACATACCTGCAGTTAATTTCAGCTTTCTTGCTGTGTACAGTACACTTCTTATTCTGATGCCTTAGAGGTACATTTGACCCCACCTGGGTCTTTTGTTGGCGGGTTTTACGTCTTGGGCGTTTACAGTGAGAGCCAAAGAACTTCAAAAGCTCCACCATCGCTCAGGTATACATTTTTCCTGAGCATGTGCCTCATGCAGCCCTTTCAAGTGACATTGTTTATGAAAGTGATATCGACACGAAAAGCAGGCTGTGAAAAATATAGAGTGCAAAGAAAATACTTTTTTTTTTTTTTTACATTCTACTGAAAATGGCTTCAAACAGACCTGCTGTGTATTTTACTGTTGCCATGTCCTACATCTGTGCTTATGAAGGAGCCAGGAAAGGTTGCAGAAGAAAAGAAAATTGTGATTAAAAGAAAAAGTAAATGGAGGAGGCAGATAAAAGACAGCTGGAATGATGAAAAATTGTAGAATAGGTTGCCAGGATAGATGATAAAGGGTAAAGAGTATGTTTTGTTATTGAAGCTTCCTGCCCAGCTGCTGTCAGGTGGGTATGGTTGTGTATCCTGCTCCTGGGGGCAAGTTAGGGCTACAAGGGCTGTTCTGATTGGCTGTCAGAGTTCTGTATGTTGCCACTGACCTCAAGTCAAACATTCTGCTGGGTGTGTCTGGAAACAGGCCTGATGTTTGTTGGAGATGAACTGTTTTAGAAATGGGAAAATAAGGATTACCTTCCAGGTGTGGTCTAATGTCGGTGTTCTCTCAAGTGTTGAGAATTCGGTTTCTATACACCAAGATGCACAAAGGTCACATAATTATATAATAAGACAGAAGCGAATCATCTCACAAAATTATTAAAAATATTCCACTTGAAAAGGTAGGTTTACCTCCCTTTTCCCCCTATAGTGTCTTTCTAAATGCTGAGGCTTACAGACTAGAGAACAAATAGGATGTGAAAGGTGAGTTCAGCAATGAGGCAGAAAATCACGGGTAAATACCTAGTTGAATTTTAGTTTAAAGAACACCAAAACATCATCTGTATTCCCTCATCAATCTCTCACTTTTATTCACTGAAACTCACAGTGAGTCATTAACAGAAAAACTGAAATGTTTCAGCCACGTTATGTTTTTAGTCATTGGTTTCCCTGAAGAGGTGATAGACTCACAGAGAAAGTTTTAGGGACACCCCCTTGTTTCTCTATTGGTTCCCTCCATACACACAATAGATGCACTGGCTGTTTGTTTTAAGTTTGTTTTTTGTTTTTTTTTCCAGCAGATCCAGTTAATTTGATGGTTATCTAAAACAAATAAACAAAGTTTATTGACAAACTTTAGTGGTGGTGGCATAGTGGGCTAAAGCACTAAACTGTTAAGCAGAAGGTTGTCGGTTCTATTCCCACAGCCACCACTGTTGTGTCCTTGAGCAAGGCACTTAACTCCAGATTGCTCCGGGGGGATTGTCCCTGTAATAAGGGCTCTGTAAGTCGCTTTGCATAAAACCTTCTGCCAAATGCAGAAATGTAAATGTATTCATAATGAAAAGTTGAATTGCTTTTTTAAACACCAAATTTACATTTTAAATTAAAAGATCACAAAGAAAGTAACTTTGAAAAGAACTATAAAAATCTATGGATGGTTTCATATATAGTACGTTTTAAGTTAACCAAACCCAGTTCAGTTAAAGTGAACCAAAAAGGAAATCAGCCTCAAATGACCTCAGCACTTTTGGTGTTCACAATGTTAGTGGACTTAAAAGAGGACCCAGTTTCTCTTTTGATCCTCTTCACATTAATGTGGTCTCAGACCCTTTGTTGTTCACACCACAGCTCCTTAAGTACCCAGACCCCATTGCAGCTAGGGCTGTCACAATTATGAAATTTGGATGACAAAAATTGTTCATAAACAATTGTGATTATTATGATAAGCAATTGTCATACAAATTGTCATACTTCTTAAGGTGTATGTATGCTTATGACAGATAGGCCTTCACCTTAAGTAGTAATTTATTGAAATTTAACTTGAAATCATATAATAAACTGGGGCTATATGATTACTTTTAAGGCTTTAAAAAAATATTGAATTTTTCATAAAATAATTATTGCACAGGTATAGAATTACGTTATTCTATCCCTATGCAATAATTTGTAATGAAAAATTCAATATTTTTGTCATATAATTTATAAAACCCAGACAACACTGCCAATTATATTACATTATGTATTAGTAATAATGTATACTGTATTTCTGTCTTAAATTCTTCCCTATCTCAAGGCTCTCGGATAAAACCTACAAGCCCTTATTTTGCATGAAGGAAAACATTTGAAATTCTATGTGCATTTGAAAATATGTTTTTTTATCTATCATCTCGAAAGTAATGGGGCAAGCGAGGGTCTCCTGCGTGTCATTTACATTGTGTGTATGAGCCAAGAAGATTTGCTACTGCACAAATAAAATGAAAGTGAAACTATAAAAATCTTCACTTGTATTTTATTGTCAATAGACGGTATGCCCCTCAGAGCACTTTAAAGTGATTAATCTTAATGCGCCGCTGTGCTCTGAATGTGGCCGGTCCATTCATTTAAGTTGCTCAAATGATACAATAAGATTGGAATATGAGACACAAATCACATCATGATAATCATGGTAAATCTATATTCATTTAAAATTCCCATATGTGGACAGTAAATTGTGACTGGAATATGAAGTATGTAATGCAGGTATGTGAAGCTACGAGGTACTTATGTCATAAAATGCAAAGCGGACTGGCACCTCTTCGCTTTCACATAGCACATATCGCTGGCTGTGTCTCGTTTTGAAGGCTGCATCCTCTGGAGGTCGCATTTGTCGGCAGCATACGTCATCGGAGCTGTCTTGTTTCATAAAAGCGAGTAGGACACTCCGAATGCAGCCTTCGAATGTGATATTTTTTCACGGGAATTTGGAGTATGCATGAGGTGTATCCTTCGTGGGCACTCACAACCTACAATTCTTTGCTTGAACAGAAATATCTAAAAAAAGATTATGCCAATTTGCCTGTGAATAGGTTGTTCAAACGCAAGTAATGTTAATTCCCAAGTTGAATTACCTCAGTATACTGGTGCAGAGTATATAATATGTATAATTATATTAATATATAATTCAAATGAAGTATTATAGACTAAAAGCACACCTGTAAAATCTATTTTCTTTTCTCTTTACATTATTATAACTCTTCTTAAATTTACCTCATATATTCCCTTCTAAGGGAATTTGTTCCTTTGTCACTCAGAGTGCTCGCGCTTGTTAAAGAGTGGCATGCTGTCATAGCAACAATGATACGTTCTGTTTCCTTTTGTCCTTCGAAGGCTGTCTCATTTAAACGAGGCTTGTTTAAAGGAGGACTGTAGAGCGGAAGATGGTGGGGCCGGGCTGGAACAATGCACGCCCGGTCACCAATCAGCCTGATGGGGGCACGCGAGGGATAAAGGCGGCCGGTGACAACGGTTCGAGAGAGAGAGAGAGAATGACACGGAGCTGCTCTGTGTTTATGTTTGTGTGTTTTTCGTTCAGTTTATTATTAAAACTATTATTTAAATTGCCAAGCCGGTTCTCACCTCCTCCTTGCTCATTGACCACTTTACAAGGATGCTCGGTGTACTGCAGCCTTCAAAGGATGCTTCCTAGCTAGCACGCAGCCTTCCAAATGAGACACAGCTAATCAACCAATAAACGGACCTTTTAGGGGGGGTCTGAGACCACTTGGGTTGTTTATATATACATGTTATACCGCTCAGAGTGCACTTGGAGTGCTCAAATGTACTAGTTGTGAAAATGCCCTAAGAAACTCATTAAACAGTTAAATAAATACACAAATAATAAAATAAATAAACATTAAATGTATGAATATTTAAAAAAAAAAATATATAACATCAAGTGGTTTTAAAATATATCCACACTTTAAAATGTACTCTTTTAGCAAGGGGTAAAAGGTCAGAAGCTTTCCTCCTTCTTGAGCAATTCTTGTCATCCACGTTGTAAAAATTATACAATATTTATTAATTATAATAAAATTTACCGGCCATGATTAACCAACGGTTAATTGTTTATTCTCTTGTCGTTATCTCTCTGACCTCTTACATAGCACAATATGAGTTTAGATCAAATTTCCTACTAATATATACTATTTAATATGATTTATTGTGCTTGTATTTTTTAATTAGTATTTGACAATGTAGTTTACGGTTTAGTTTTTTCTTGTTATTGGATTAATGTAAGATGCTTTGTTTTTTAGGGTGACTTTTTAACATTCTGTCAAGGGTCTACAGATGAAAAATAGCCATTTGGCTAATTCTGGCATATTTACAGTCATGTTCATTAATGTGCATTGCCCCTGTAAGTAAATAAATAAATACAAAATAAAATAAAAATGTATTTTGCATAATTTTTATTAATAATCAACAACAATAACAACAATAAAAAACAGTTCTGTCCTTATAACAACACTGTCAAAAACATAAAGACACATTGTAATTTTGTTTGTTATATCTTCATTTTGGTGTCTAAATGTGAGAATGTATCGCCACATGGAGTTCTGGAGAAAAACTTTAGGAATCCTAGATACATTTCTGAGGATACATTTTCCACTGAGCTGTTAGAAGATGCATGACTGGCATGTCTTTGCTTTAAAAGACTGTTTGAATGTCTTTCTTTTGAACGCTTATCATAAAGAAATCATGAAATCTTCTTTTAATCATCAGAGTGCATCCACCATTAACATCATTAACATACATGGTTATGTTATCATGGCCACTTATGACCCTCTCTGGTAAGTGTCCATGATAACATAACCATGTATGTTAATTATCACAGTATACCATATTATCAAATATGTCCATATTACAATGTCTAGTTCCATGTCAACTCATGTTAGTCTCATTTATCCTAATGGTGGCTGCACTCTGATGATGGCGAATCAATTGTGTTTGTGGAATCTTATTTGTTTGAATGAGTTGACTTGTGATTGATCAAAGTGATGGTGCTGGCTGATCAGACGGGCTTTTGAAATGCTAAAATTTTGATTTTGACTTTCCTTACCCTTTGATATGTGCCTTTAATTTTTAAATCGGCTTTTCTTTCAACCAATCTTTTTTTTCTTTGCATAGATACTGTGGAATATAGGAACAAAGACAAAGGATGTAGGAAAAATTACATGGACGTGTGCCAAAATATATGGTCCTAATTCCTGGGTTGGGGCATCTGTCTGGCCTGATGGATTCAGGAGGAGAGTGCCCCTCACCCCCAGCACATTAGATTAATGATGGGATCATTATCTACTCAAGAGAGCCATAGTAATGTACACAAAAATATGGTACACGGTAGGAGAGGACTGTGCCAATCTGCTTCGTACTGCTCACACACATCAGCAAATATTTGCAACCTGCTGTCTCTCAGCAAGGCCATTTTTTACTAAAGATATTGACGCAAATCAACTTACAGTATCCTAAACCACATTCAGGACCTCTGGTGCATCCTTTGTCTACAAGATTGGGGATAAACATTCTGTCACCTGTTTGCCTAAGAGGAGCTTTTCCCCTCTGTAGATTTGAAATCATTTGCCTGGCATGCATAGGGAAATCCGATTTATTTTTTAGGGGAAAAACAACTGGCAGAATAGTGCTCTCCTATAAATTGCAACTGATTCAACCTCCCACACGAAAGTTGTCAGCCTTGACAGTTGGCTCATAGGAACCCTTTGCAATAAATCCACATCTGTGCGTCTGCCCACTGAAAGAACACATACAAATGTGTGACATACACAGTGCACTAAAACACACAGACAAAGGCACAAGAATGATTAACAAAAGGTTCCCACTCGCTTCGACTTGAAGATGTTACAACGCAAACACAGATGGGAGTCTTGAGGAAGAGATGAAAAGACAGATGCTTTTACTACAAGGCTAAATATGGCTCACTTTTGCTGCTGAGGTCTTAAAAAAGTATAGTTCACAGGAAAAAGAAAATACAAGTATCATCTACTCACCCACATGTTGTTCCAAACTTGTAAGTTTCTTCAAATTTGGAACAAAAAAGGAGATGTTAGAAAGAATGTTAGCCTAGCTTAGTAAGGGTTTCGTGCTTCTGTTCTTTCATGCTCTACTGGCACAGGGGTTTTTAACCAGGGTTTGAAAATTAGTGAGGTCCACTGTGAGGTGTCAAGACTTTTACCAAAATGACACCTACAAATGCATTATATTCTATAGGCTACATAAATATTTGATATAACAATTAAAGGACAGAATCCAATAATAATAATCAGAATAATCAATAAAGAAAAATCAGCAAAAGTTAATTAACAGCTAATTTATCTAGGGCTATGTTAACTCAGTTACATATGAATATTATCCAAAACAATCAATTGCTTTCCTTTTGTTAGACTCTTAACTATTTAAAGGTGCACTCAGTAATATTTCGCCTTTATAAAAAGATTTACTCCTAAAGAAATTAATTATAATTTTGAAACATATGTATAAAATCATGACCACTCACATGAGATGAGGACTCCAGTTCTATCAGTGACCATTTAAAAGCTGTTTTATGCTACATGGGGCAGGGGTGCCCTCATGGGGGCTGCCATTTTAGAATCACATGACCAACTGAATACTACTCATTTAAAATCAGTAAATGTCTTGTTCTTAGACACTTTCACTCTTGGATTAAATTAATCATGGTTGAATATGAATAGTGAATTTCTACATTGGCATCTGTTACTGAAAACTATTGATTTTGAAATATGCTGCATCCACACCACTAGGTGTCACTGTAAGTCCAAGATGACATGAGCAAAAAGTTACTGAGTGTACCTTTAATTCACCCTTTTTTAATTAAAGTTAATTAGAACTGAACAGTTCAACTGAAGGAGAAAAAGTTCTAACATCATTAATTCATGAGTGTCCAGGCTTTAAAGCTTTTTTGTTCAATTCTGCTTTGTAGTTGTTTCAAATGGGCTTGTTGGTGACTCGCACTGTGTTATCCTTGAGACAGCATGCCGTAAGCACAGAGCAGGTTTGTCAGATAATTGAGATTGGTCCTGCTTTTATTCAGCTTTTCCCGGCAAATGCGCTGCCAGCTTCAGGTAGTGCCATTTTGTCACACTCTTGTAGTATTTGTGGACACTAAACAATCCAGCCAACTGTCTAAACTTAATTATACATGCATGCAGACACTCAAAGGAATTTTCAACCGCTTATTTTGTTTTTTAATCAGTTGTACAATGCATCAAAATGTATTTTTGACCTCATAGCTGGTTACGGCCATGGCTAGCACTTCTTTGATGCTCATCCCTCTTTCAGTTTTCAGTCATTTGTTTTCTAGGTGTCATTAGAGTGGCTGAAATGTAATGTTTTGAAGATTTTAAACCAAAATCGTTCTTTATTTAGCTATTTTGTTGGATTCACCCTATTCTGAGGTATTAAAGAATTTACACTGACCTTCCTAGCTGTACTGAGCGAGTAGTTTAGCTCGAGAACTCTGTATCGGACTGAAGAATTTGAGGCACTCTTTTGTCTCTCAGTGCTTGTTTGGCATAAGTGTGGCTTAGCGTGCTCAACAATGCAGCGCTCTTGTCTCCTCCTTTGTCTGGAGGGAACATGATTCTTGGTGGCTTTTAAGCAGTTAAGAGCTGAAGCCAAGTATTTCCCCCTCTTGGTACCTCTTGGTCAGCCCTGTCCGTCGCTTGCCATCTGCTTCTTGGTTTGCTCTAGGCATTGCAGACCCTGTTGATCTCCCCCTTATCCCACGAAACCAACCGTCCAGCAGTCAATGTTCACAAAAACATGACCTTTTTATATGTGTCCTCACTAAGCAACTCTCACAGGGCATTGAACTGCTAAAATGGCATCTAGCACCGTGTCCACCTCTCACCCACATGGTCCCTACACACTGCTTAGCCTAAAGTGTTATTCTTTTTTCTCTCTCTCTCTCTCTCTGCTGATATGTGTGAAAGCTCAGTCTGATCATTGGACATCCTCTTGTTTCTGGTTTACAGAATAGGGTATCATTCGCACAATGCTTTCCCAAGGAACATCTTCTGAATGCTAAAAAGATGTTATTTCAAGATAGTGTAAAGTTTGAGCAGTGCTGGGTCAAACGTCTAGGTTACGTATGTAACCTCTGTTCCCTGATGGAGGGAACGAGGCATGGTGTCGAAGCGACACTAGGGGTCTCTCTTGAGTGACAAATATGCCTCTGATCTATGAGAAAAGGCCAATGAGAAGTTGGCAGACAGTATTTGCATACCCCGCCCCCGGACATACGGGTATATAAGCGGGGAAATCCGTCGAGTTCATTCAGGATTTTTCTGAGGAGCCGGAAATGGTCCGGCCACAACAGTGGCTTGGCTCAGCGACGTGATCGAGAGGACACAACGTCTTGCGGCGGGGCAGGATGTGCGAGATGTTGGGCGAACTCCTCGACGGTGTCGCCGAAGAGGCCGAACTGTGAAACGGGCGTTGAGAAAGCGAACCTTGTCAGTTTCACGCATCTCGCCCAATTTCAGCCACAGATGACGTTCCTGGACCACGAGAGTGGCTATTGCCTGCCCGAGTGACTGCGCTGTGACCTTCGTGGCTCTGAGGGTGAGGTCGGTCGCTGAGCGCAGTTCCTGCAACACATCGGGATTAGGGCTACCCCCGTGAAGATCTTAAGCGCCTTGGTCTGGTGGACCTGCAGGAGGGCCATGGCGTGCAGGGCGGAAGCGGCATGTCCGGCGGTGATGTAGGCTTTGGCACTAAGTGACGATGTTGCCCTACAGGTCTTAGAAGGGAGCACACGGCGACCCCGCCAGGTGGTAGGGTTTCCGGGGCATAGATGGAGCGCAACAGCCCTATCCACCTGGGCAATCGCCGTATATCTGTGGGCTGCTCCTCCGTCGAGGGTAGCGAGTGGCCCGGGAAAGCATGTCGGTCATCTGCGCATCAGCCTCAGCCTGGGCATTGCATTAGCGTCAGATGCCACATCTCCGATGTAGCGGCGAGCTCATCCACCTTGAGCTCTAGAGGATAGGCAGGCTTGCTGTGAGGCAAGCCGCTGTTGCCTCGAGCATGGACGGGAGTCAACGAGCGTGCTGGGGGGGCGGGTGGTCCGAGGGGGCATACCCGGCGGAGCTGCACCAGCTGCCGTCCACAGATCGCCTCCAGCGCCAGCCGCATCGCCCTCAATCCCGTGGGAAGGAGCAATGCGGGGGGCGGCTGGAGTGGCGTGTAGGCTTTGGCAGTAAATTTGACTTGCTCTGGACCTGGGGGATCAGTCAATTAATGGGTTGATTTGGATTCCAAAGCATTGGGACCAAAGAGAGCAATGGCAGCTCCTGTTCTGACCCAACCTGTTCTGTTTTGAAAACCTCTCTCACATTTCACTCAACAGAATGAAAGTGGATTGAGGTACACATACAGTGCATGGAGAGACAGTAGGCTACTGCTCTGAAAGGCATTAGCGCTGCTTCTCTCCACTCTGTGATATGAACCTGTTGTCATACATATTTGATAGGGAGGGTAACCTCAACACTAAATGTTCTTCCCTCACAACACACACAAACATAGATTTATAACCATCCAATTGAATGCCAGAAAAGAGACAATGCATCCTTTACCTTCTTTCTTGTCATGCAATGACGCGACAGGCAGAAAGATCTGGATACTTACTGTAAACAGGCTTCTTTAATTTTTGCCCAAAAATGCAGTGATATTTTTGTACTTCTAAGTTGTTTCTTTTGTGATATTTCCTGAAATTCCTTCATTTCTTGGCTAGTCGGAAAAGCTGATGATTGGCTTACCCACTGACGTCGTCTTCCCGAGAGTTGACAACCTTCCGTGACGTCACCCTCAAGTAACTTATTTTAAAACAATGCTGCATGTAGTATTATTCAGGATTTGTTCATCTAGAGTCTTTAAGATGGTTCAGGAGAAACAAGTTTGGCTTCTTCTATTATAGAAATTAGGCTTATGAGTGTTGTTCCGCTGGCCTACAGTACACATTCACTGAGCACTTTATTAGAAACACCTACTTATTCGTGCAATTATCTAGTCAGCTAATCGTGTGGCAGCAGTACAATATGTAAAATCATTCAGATACTGGTCAGGAGCTTCAGTTAATGTTCACATCAACCATCAGAATGGGAAAAAGTGTGATCTCAGTGATTTCGACAGTGGTAAGTTGGTGTCAGATGGGCGGATTTGAGTATTTCTAGAACTGTCCTAATGGGCCTGTAACCACTCTGTACAATTGTAGTGTGCATTTTAGAATGCATAACATGTTGAACTTTGAGTCTGATGGTAAACAGCAGAAAAACAGGTCAGGCACTTTATTAGGACCACAGTGTTCCTAATAAATGCTCAATGAGTGTATGTATTATCTAGTTGATGTTTATCTAGTTTGACGGTGACATTTTTGTTATTGTTTCAGATTCATTGTTTACATTTCTTATGAATACAATTAATTGAATTAATCTAATGAATACTTTAAGAGAATATAATGTGCTGTCAGCATAATTCTATCACTGTGAAACGGTGAAAATTACACTCCTAGTAATCATTGGTAATTTAATACACTGCAGTAAATAACGACACTATAACGTCTTTTTAGTGTTCCATCTGTTGCAGTGACTGTAATACTCTGAGACAGTGCCACTGGTCAGCCTGTTGCTTGGGGAATTTCCTTGCCAACAGTTTAGCCATGAGTTCTACAGTATATTCACATTAGGAATTGAGCTGATACAAAGGCCAACAGATTTCCTCATTCTTGCGCACACACACAAAACAACATCAGTCCAGCCATTCAAAAACTGGACTGTAAATGAAAGATTCTCCTTTAAGAACAAGGATGGGAGTGTGGGTTAGGGGGGAACCAAAGCACATTCCCAGCAGGCTGAACGCAGCTGGGGATGCCGAGTGTCTGAACAGCAGAGCTTTCAGACACATGTTGTAATTCCTGCTTCGTGCTTTCTCTGCATGTTGACCACTTGTGGCAACATTTCAATAAGAATTACATCACTGAAACGATTACTGGAATTGATGTTCCAATGTGCACATGGTATTATTAACAGCAACAGAGCACATTGGAATCAATAGGAAAAAAAATTCCCCTTCTTTGGTTAGGAAGAAGACCCGTTAAGTCATACTGGAATGAGTAGCAGGAATTGATGAAATAGTAAATCCCAAATATGACTGTGAGTGTTGAGAGATGAGAAATGTTGCCTCACCGTTTTACTCTGAAAAGCTTTCTGTTTCAGTCTTTCTGTCTGTTAAAAATAAGAATGAAGTAAGCATTAGCTCTGATTGCAGGTCCAGATCTGTTAACACAAGCATATAAATTCCCATCTAAAGTGTGGAATAGGTGGCACCAATGATGCTAGCGGCAGAGACTGCCTGGCTTTGGGGTGGAGGATGAGTCTAGCTTTCCTCACGGGTTGGCTCAGCCCTTTGATGATGGCAGGTGGGGATTGAAGTGCACTAGAGGGAGGCTCACCTTTGTGATGGGGTAGATGAAAGCAAGGAGCTCTGTCACTTTTCAGTGAAGTTGGATGCAAGTCATGTGGAAAATTCACACGCTTCATGTAGACTTTCACGTGGCATGCGCACTATGTGCATACCTTACATGCACTGATTCAATACACTCAGCAGTTAAAAATTTAAAGGGCTAGTTCACCCAAAAATCATAATTTACTCATTTTAATGTTGTTCCAAACCTTTCAGACTGACAGCCTCAGTCACCAGAATTAAAATTTTCGAGTGTACTCCATTCCTTTAACCTGAAAAGGTTTCCACTTCAAAGCAGCTTAGGTTGAGTTAATTCAGTGAATCTGATTCTTCACAGCATTTAGCATACCCTTGAGTTAAAAAATGTCCTGTGTAACCCTGTTATCAAGTCAGCTAATGCAGATTTCAGCATGAAGAAAGATCAAGCATGCCAAATCCATGTAGGTGAATGCTCCTTAATGACTCTGCCACATTCATTGGCATCTGTGTGCTAAAAAGGGCGTTTGCTGCATAGTCAATACTGAAGCAATTTTCCCCATTTTCTCACTGATGGGAGAAATTAGATGTCTAGACATGGTTCATGCTTGCAATAATCAACTTGCGCAAACAGTGCAGGAAATCCAGCAACAGCTTTTTAACCTCTGCTGAAATTGAACGCTTGTCATGCTTGCATAATTTCAAAATTTTCAGAGGGTTATTAATATCTACATAAAGAAAAGGCAAAGAAGGAGTGTTGCTTTTGGTTGCTTGGTAGCATAACAACAGTGAATACAATGTGAATGGTAGATTTATTTAAAGGGAAAGTTCACCCAAAAATGATAATTCTGTCATCATTCACTCACTCTCATATTGTACTTATTTCTTCTATGAAACATTCTTTAAAAGCACAACCTGGTCTCATTGGATCTTGTTGTATCGCAAAAATTTCCTGGTGAAACAAGCACTTGAGGCACTACAATAACAATTACTTTTATTTGCTTTCACACAAATCACAAGTAAAATGGCAGATTATCAGTTCATAAACACTTACTTTCCAGCCAGTTCCTTACACAATGCTATCTTTTAAAATCTAAACCCTTTTATTATAGCGCATGACTTGTAAGGTGATATATTTTACCGTTACATAATTAACTACATTTGCAAGCTTGTTCGAGCGCAATCAAATTGAGTGTTTGCAAAGTGATGGAGACATGCACTTGCAAAGCAAAGTTCTGAAAAGCATACCACTCGACACAGAAGCCGAAAGTGTCATAGAAGCACCATAAGATTAAAATGTTGTTGATTTTAGCCAGCTACTTCAATACAAAGAACTGTTTAAGTCATCTGAATGGATTTTTCCGAGGGTGCAGTGGGAGGGCAGGGACACTGATGTGACTGGAGGAAAACAATGTGCTTGCAGACTACACAGGCTCAGATGGGAGAAAAGTAGAGCATCAAAGCAAAAAGATTTATAGAAGACCACACAAATACACAGAGAAATTAAGTAATTCACACACAAACAGTGCTAAAATGGAAGAATGGGGGGAGGGGGGGGGGGGGGGCACCAGGGACAGAGGTGGCAGATGGGAGATTTAGCATGCATGCAGCCTTCAGGGGGACCCTCCATCTCTCCCTTTCTCCACCTCTACCCTTCTCCATCCCCAGCCTACATGCTGATCAGGAGGAGGAGCAGGAGGGCCAAGAGTTGGGAGCAGAGAGAAAAATGTATGCATAGCAACACACTCAAGCTCTCGACTGCCCGATTTACTCTTGCCTCAATCTGAGCTGTGACTTCTCTCTCTTTCTCTTCCTTAACTCTCCTTCAAGGCTTGTGCTCTTGTTTGCTTTTTCACACAGCTGTTTGATATTAAGGGTTGAGACCCTGCAGGCCTAATCTGTCGCAGTGCTGCGCATAACTGCAGCATGCTTGTCATTCTCTTGGGTTTCTTTAGAGACAGTTACAAAGTGTTAACAGAGATGGTTGATGGTTAAGGACGCATGTATGACTGAGTGCTATGACTAATGAACTTGTGCCATGTGTGACCACTGGTGTTTTGCAGGCTGGCTAGACAAGAAAAAGTCACTCTCTTACTCTGAACTGCCAATCCATGACAAGACATGAGGCTTCTTAAATGTGTGCTTGTTATTATGATGCAAAGAAGGAAAAACCCCAGTGTGCAGACTTTGCCATGGAATCTTGACCTCGGTCATGTGGCTTCCATTTTCAGACAGGATTCACACACCCTGGCTGATGCTGTATTTTCTTCCATCCAAACACAATAGTGGGATCGTTGTTGCAGACAGTGGGACTTTTGCCGGCTGAATTGGTTTGGTCCCCTTCACGTTTTTTTAGCACAATGCCCTGGACATATCCAAGACCCACCCCTTTTCCTGCTCTGAATAGGTGTATGATGCAATGTATGCTGACCTGTATGTTATGCATGGTGTGAAAGGTAGCCATTTTGGCTGATGTAATGATTAATGGTATGCTGTTTTAAAGTGACACTTCATTCAGGTTAACTGGAATGGAATGCTTGTCCTGTTTAAGGATGGAAAGCTTTTCTATTTTATCATTAACCATGAGAACTTGTTGTGATAAAAGTTTTCAGCCTTTTTTCCTTTTGAAATCTTTGTGGTGCATATCACTCATTGTGAAAGCGAACTCCCACTGTGACTGTTCGACAATTTCGATGTACATTTTGAAGGTTTCAAAACTCGATTATTAGCCCAAATGAAAAAAACTATGAAAATACTGTTTTGACGCGAATGGAAATTAATGCAAAGGTAAAAATCCCCTTTTCTGCAGAGCTCGATCTATGTTCTTTTTACTAACCTTTTGGTATTCCCCTTCAAAAGGAGAACAAAATCAGATATCCAAACTAACTGTAAGGGTCTCAGTGGGGCACATTTGAGCATGAAACAGCTGCCGCTTTTAACTTATTACCAGTAAATGAATGACTTGAGTCATATACTTGGTTAATCTGGCTGTTGCATTGAAAAAAAGTCATGTTTTTAATCATGAAATATCCATGGAATGGCCATGCTCTGACAGTAAATGGTTTGTCATAAAATGTAATGATTTTAATAGTATCTCGTCTTTTAATATTGGCCTTTTATATGAAATAAAAAAAAGATATTGAGTAGTCGGCCTGTCATTATTACAACATAAACCCTCCTTCAGGGTGATCAGTTCATTGTTATGAAGTGGAAAGTGGGTCTAGTGTTACCCTGAAGGACTTTATTTTGGATAAATATTTGACTGCAGAATGTCACAAAAGAGCACAACAGTGCCCATCCTTTTTCAGACTTCTTGTTTCCACTATTAAACGATTTTTAAATGTTGAAAATTACGCTGACTGATAGATTCAGTAGAAGCATATACCATCTATTAACAACCTCGGAACTCACAGTAAGTTTGTCTTTAAAAGTTTAAAAGATATTGTTATCAATTTCTCCCAAATAAAATAAATTATGTTTTTTTTTTACTTCTGGAACTATACTGTTGCTCTCTAAAGACTAATCAAAAAGTATATCTGAGTGTCTTCTAATAATACATGTTACGTTAACAGCATAGTTTCTCCAGAACCAGACAGTAATAGGATGATGTTTGTTGACTGTGATGCAAGTAATGTTTTCTCAGATCTTAGTAGTGTGGAAAAAGATTGCCTGTATAAATGCGACCCAAATTGTTATGGAAAAATGTTTGTTCCATACCTTTATCTTTGATGTGGTCACCAGTGCTGCCATTCCTCTTTGTGTTAGCATAAAATGTCATTATCAAGGATCACACTCTGATTATACACACAAAACCCTGAAACAGGGACTTTGTGTAAAACAGTGTAGGTCAACACCATCTTGTTCAGTTTCGACAGAGATATTGTTGGGATGAGAGCGACCTTTCCTTCTAATTAGCCTTTCTAGCACCTGGATATCCCGAGAGGGACTCTAGATAGCTGTATCAAAGCAACTGTTGTTGATAGGTTTTTTTAATGTTTTGATATAATCCACAGGTGGGCCATGTCTGGAGAAATCTGTGGTTTCAAGAGGCAAAGATTATTTTCTTTTTAACCTTAATTTGTCACCTTGTCAGTGTCAGATCAACTTTGCTGTCATGACCTTAGGGTGAACTTTGTTTAATTTGTTGTCTTTATATGTAGTCAAAATCTCTCAAAGTCTCTGTTTCATTGGATGATTTTCAAGCTGGTCTGCTCCTAAACGTTTCCCCCTGTGATTCCCGCAATAACAAAGTTAGATTGTCTTTATGGCCACATCAATGCATTCCTCTCATTCTACTTCTGGAGGCCAGGCTAAGATCAGCTGATAGACATAAAGAGACGGAACGTGAGGGAGAGAAAAGTAGAGGTCATTGAACCTTTCCAACAGAGGATGAGGGGAAATAGAGGTGGGAGGTGTGTGTGTGGGTGGTGGATCTGAGTTGGAGGGAGTGTGGGTGTAGAGGGAAGCGGGTGGCAGAGGAAGAGAGAGCTGATTAGAGAGCAGTTGGGGCAGACTAAAGGGGGGAGATGGAAAAGGACTTCCAGAAGGCCTGCAACCCATGAGATAATGCTGCAAAAATGGTTCCTTTTTTCTATGTTTTATATGACCGGGTAGGGGGCTGTCTCTGCATCTGAACCTCCCACGGTCATCACCCACACTCTCTCTTGAGGTTCGGCCTTCTTTCATTCTTGATGTATTTCTCATTTTACAGACTGTTTCTATCCCAGTGGAAAATTTGAATGCTCAGGAAAATGTAGTTCTTGTTTATGTTTTAGTTAAAGGAATGTTCAGAGTTCCATAAATGTTAAGTGCAATTGACAGCAGGTGTGGCATAATGTTGATTACCAGAAACTTTTTTTTTTAAATCAAGCCTTGTTTATTAAAAAAAATTAAATACATTGTTAAAGTAAGGCACTTACAATGTAAACTTGATTTTAGTGTGATAAATCCACTTACTAGTCTTATCTGTGTGAAGTTATTTCCAATTTTACAACTTTGTTTTGTCATGACGACGTAATGCTGGTAAACCCTGTAATCAGGAAAAACACTATAGCAGGCTATGTGGCTACACTTTTAAACCAAATATTTTTTTAATGTTCACAAACTGATCTCATTCACTTCCATTGTAAATGCCTTAATTATTTTGGGATGTGGATAGCATAGCCCAGAAAATCTGGTCTTTGAAGTATCTGATGACAAAAGTTTAAGTTTATATTTAAATCTGTGACTTTAATTGGAGACTTTAACATCATGGCAAATCTGAGCACATTATTGAGTATGCAATTGTAAGGGTCTTTTCTTGAGAAAACAATCTGTGAAGCAAGAGACCTAAAGGGATAGTTTACTCACCCTCAGTTTGTTCCAAACCCATATAACTTTTGGGACACAGGAAATATGACCATTTTCATTTTAGGAAAAACAAATGCAATGAAAGTTAATTGGAAATGAGATATACTGCCTAATATCTCCCTTTGTGTTCCTTGAAAGAAAGAAAGTCATACAAGTTTGGAACAACATGAACATGAGTAAATAAAGATATAATTTTCATTTTTGGGTGAATGATCCCTTTAAGCAGAAGTCTCAATTTGCTCTCCATTCATTGCCAGAAGAAACAACTGCGATATTAATGAGATCTCCTTTGTGAATTTTCTTTCCTATGGGATGTTTCAGTATTCCTCTTTTTGATTTAATGGATGTGCATCTGCATTTTTGCCTCTTATGAAGATTATGTCCATGGAACAGTCTGATGGTCTCCCTTCCTATACGCTTCTCTCTGGAAGTGCTCTGTGTGGTGGTGAGCTCAGATGAAAGAATGTAACCCTGCCAGGGCTGGTGGTTGGGAAGGGAAGGGTGGGTGTAACCTTTATCCTCAGTTACTGCAGAGGCCTGCACTCTCTCTGAACATTGTCTCTATTTTCATGTAGTGGCTCTTAGGAATGTGCACAAATTAATCGACTAATCAGGAATATTCGTTTTGCCCCATCTAGTCGATTATTAAAAACACTACTCAAACATTGCACATTTTCCTTTGCACATTAGCTTCCCATTGGCAACGCTGAATTATCCAGTACTTTCCCTAATCTCGCAGATATAATTGAGTCCACTGAGGGGCGCTGTGGATGTTTGTCGTCGGGTGTCGGATTAGAGAAGGAGACACGATGCCGTCATTGGCCTTGAGATCCAAGCGGGATGAATCAGCCACCGAAGGGCACTTTGAAGGGAGAACATTCATGACAGCCATGCTGTGAGATTGCTTCAAACTGAATTTTCAATAAAATTGACTTGATTTCAAAAGGTGAGTTCCAAATAAACATTATTTTTGAGCCCCTTACCTTTCAGCCCTCCAAATCTCTCACAGTGGATGGTTAAGTCTTCAAAGGGAATAGGGCATAGGGATAAACACTTCTGAATGGAATGCACCTGGTGTGCTTTCAAACCAGGGCTCAATGCTAAGGATTTTTTGTACTTTGGATGGTCAATAGCCAGATTTTTATATTTTAATTTTCACTGGTCCCAAAACAAAAATTTTAAATACAGTTTTTACCATCACGACTTAAAAAATGTATCCCAAGTGAAATAATTTTGAAGTATATATATATATATATATATATATATATATATATATATATACACTCACCTAAAGGATTATTAGGAACACCATACTAATACTGTGTTTGACCCCCTTCAGAACTGCTTTAATTCTACGTGGCATTGATTCAACAAGGTGCTGAAAGCATTCTTTAGAAATGTTGGCCCATATTGATAGGATAGCATCTTGCAGTTGATGGAGATTTGTGGGATGCACATCCAGGGCACGAAGCTCCCGTTCCACCACATCCCAAAGATGCTCTATTGGGTTGAGATCTGGTGACTGTGGGGGCCATTTTAGTATAGTGAACTCATTGTCATGTTCAAGAAACCAATTTGAAATGATTCAAGCTTTATGACATGGTACATTATCCTGCTGGAAGTAGCCATCAGAGGATGGGTACATGGTGGCCATAAAGGGATGGACATGGTCAGAAACAATGCTCAGGTAGGCCGTGGCATTTAAACGGTGCCCAATTGGCACTAAGGGGCCTAAAGTGTGCCAAGAAAACATCCCCCACACCATTACACCACCACCACCAGCCTGCACAGTGGTAACAAGGCATGATGGATCCATGTTCTCATTCTGTTTACGCCAAATTCTGACTCTACCATCTGAATGTCAGAAATCGAGACTCATCAGACCAGGCAACATTTTTCCAGTCTTCAACTGTCCAATTTTGGTGAGCTCTTGCAAATTGTAGCCTCTTTTTCCTATTTGTAGTGGAGATGAGTGGTACCCGGTGGGGTCTTCTGCTGTTGTAGCCCATCCGCCTCAAGGTTGTGAGTGTTGTGGCTTCACAAATGCTTTGGTGCATACCTCGGTTGTAACGAGTGGTTATTTCAGTCAAAGTTGCTCTTCTATCAGCTTGAATCAGTCGGCCCATTCTCCTCTGACCTCTAGCATCAACAAGGCATTTTCGCCCACAGGACTGCCGCATACTGGATGTTATTCCCTTTTCACACCATTCTTTGTAAACCCTAGAAATGGTTGTGCGTGAAAATCCCAGTAACTGAGCAGACTGTGAAATACTCAGTCCGGCCCGTCTGGCACCAACAACCATGCCACGCTCAAAATTGCTTAAATCAACTTTCTTTCCCATTCTGACATTCAGTTTGGAGTTCAGGAGATTGTCTTGACCAGGACCACACCCCTAAATGCATTGAAGCAACTGCCATGTGATTGGTTGATTAGATAATTGCATTAATGAGAAATTGAACAGGTGTTCCTAATAATCCTTTAGGTGAGTGTATATATATATATATATATATATATATATATATATATATATATATATTGTAAATATTCTAAAACAATTTCCCCAAAAATGTTATCACATTTATAGTTTGCAAGACGTGATGTGTAATTTACAGGTAGATGTGTAACAAGGTAGATATTAGGTATAAATTTATGAATTTATAATGTGGATATAAACATGAAATTAGACAACCTAAACACGTCAACACTGACTGATACACAAAGCACAGAAAATGAGACAGGATGGATGAATATTGAGAGAAAAAGGCATTTTTTTATTAATTTTTTATTCTGTGGGAACATACTAGCGCTCTGTGCCTTTTCAGGTACACACTAAACGGTATCTATGCTGCATGAAGATAGATGATGAGAGAGATGCACAGAGAGAGATGGATTTACAGTCCAATAGAAAGAAACTATTGATATTTTGCGTTCCTGTGTGTGGGTTACTCATTTTCACCAACATGTTAAAACGGAAAAATATGGGAATAATTAAATGTGGGGATAATTAAAATTGCATAATACGTGTAGTCCCACTCCAGAATTCATGAAGAAGGGGTTTTCCTATGATTTTACACCCATTGGCACTTGGAACAGAGCAAGGACAGATCTAGAAGAGAGCACTTAGTGCTTTTGCCCGTCTGTCTGTACACTCAGTGTATATGTGCACTCACGCGATGTTGCCTCTGCACGTCCAGTATATTATGCGCTCGCTCGTTTCTGCATGCTCAGTTTAATCGTACTAGCTCGTCTCTGCATGCTCTGTTAGAAGACTCTGTTCGCTCCTTGTAATTTTTGTGCTCGCTTGCTTTTTTTCTGCTTTCACCAACGTTATAAATGCAGTACTGGCCCAATCAGCAAGCTAATGTTCTAGCAACTTACCCAAAACTGTCTCACACTTCCCCCGGTCCATCGTGCAGAAAAGTTAATCAAATATCTGAATACGGGCAGAGCACATTTTATAACAAGCCAACTTTTATTATTGTTATTTTATGAAAAATAACATGTGAAATGATGAAAATTCGATAGCCTTAATGTAGACTTTATGTAGAGATTATATATGTGCATATTGTTCATTCCCCCACCCCTCAAAAGAAATAACAGTTTGTTAGATAGTTAGCTAATTTTGAAATTGTTTTTGGTAATGTTTGTGAGTAAACCAAAATATTAATTTCACCTACGTGTCATACTTGATATTTTTACCTGACATTTTAATTTACGGGTAATCAATTACGCGTTTTTTGTGGGTTAGAGTTCTTGACTACAAAATTACTCAAAAAGGCCCATCCCTAGTGGCTCCAGCCACTGCCCTTTATAACGGCAGGCATTACATCATTTGCATTTTAATCTCAACTCATCTTTATTTATAAAGCATTTAAAACAACAGAGTTGACCAACATTCTTCACAGTAATACAATTTAAAACATTACATTTTAAAATGACCACAAGCACAAAATTTCATTTGTCAGACTCAAAGGCCAGTGTAAAGAGATGAGATTTCAGATGTGACTTAAAAGTGTTGCAAACTGTTTATCCGGAAATTGAAGATTCAGGCAAAAAATGCACATCATAATAAAAGCATGTTATAAAATATATGCTAGAGCCCTGAAATTGAAGAAATTCTCTGCCATCCCTACTGAGGAAGCAGGAGCTGGGTGAACAGTTCATGGAAGACATTAATTAGACAGTTTCTCTTGGACACAATGCAGAATGCACACGTTCATCGGCTGCATACATACATATACATACTCTCTCTCTCTCTCTCTCTCTCTCTCTCTCTCTCTCTCTCTCTCTAACTGGTGTCTCCGGCTCCTCTTTTTCCCCTCTCCTGGCTGATTGGGGTAATTCAGCGCCAGACGTCTATTCTTATAGCCTGGCCACACCCTCCTCCTCACATACCCCGGAGAGCCATCTGGCCTGACTTACCCCCCATCAATTCTGGAGGGAGATGTTGCCCTTCTTCTACGCCTCCTGGGAACATGAGCAGGGAGAGGGGAGGGAGAGCGGGAGAGACAGAAAGAGAGGAGAGAGAGAGAGAGAGAAAAGAAAAAGAGAAATAAAAGCACGCCTGTCCCCGATCATGCCGTCAGTCGGTCCTCAGCCAGCTGCACAGTGGTCCTCTGGCCGGCTCATGCACTACTCCAGCGCCACCGAATTGAGCACTCCCTCGCGGCATGATCCTCCGTCACCGGCGAGGGCTCTCTGACGGCACATCTTCCTCCAACTCCCGGGTTTTGGCACCAGTTCTAGCTTTGTTAAGTGCAAAAAATTGTTTGTTCTAAACAGCCCCTTACTTTGCTGCTTGCAGTTAATGTTTTTTTAGGTTAGGGACTTATGTTTTTATTGTATTTGTTCTTATTTGTATTGCTATTTTATGATCCAATTTACTTGTCAATATAAATGCACCTTGAGTCCAAAACAAATTTCCCTCTGGGAAATTTTTCATTTCGAAAAGGGTTAACAATTTTTAAATGCTTCATCGATGATTCATTTGTGATACAAAAACAAACACAAGCTTTTCAAAAATGGTGTCCCTCAACAGAGGGACGTTTCCCTCATTTGCACAGGCTGACTCATACATATGTGGGTGGCTTTACAAGGGGCAAAAATATAGGCCCTTTTTAATGCTTTGTTTAAATGATGACAGAAAAAAACAGATGTTTTATGTTCAGCACGAGCTTGTGTTTTGTTTTGTGTGGTTTTACATAATGTGTGCCGATGTATCTGAATTACTCACTTCTGTCAACTGTGTTGTGATACGCCTATAAAGTTCACCATGCTGCCTACATGCTGATGTTGGGAAAATCAGTTTCCCCTCACTGTGTGTTATTTGCACATTTATATATGAAACTTATGCATTCTGTGGCAGTCCTGATGAAATCAAAAGCAGAAGTGCAGACAATGCGCAAATTCTGAAAATGCAAATGCTGCAGAAACACAAAGATTGTGTGTGACGTCACTAAGTGATTGTCGTCATGAGGTGATGAGTCTAGAGAGCTCATGACTGGTTTCAATCCCTTTTTAATGTCTTGGTTTTGTCAAGGAGTCAGATCATTTTATTTGGTCTTGTCATTGTTGGATTTTTTTTGACACTTTTCTTCAGTAGTTTATGCACAGCTTTTAGGATGTCTGTGCACATTATTATACAACAATAATTTAGATGGTCATTAAATTAATTGTATTGTCAAAAACTGGATTACTATTGTTAGGTACAAGGACAAAAAGTAAAAATTATTGAAATAATTTGCAGTCAGTTTCATCTCAGGGTCCTGTTGACTGTACATTTATTCCACTTATTAGATGATTACTTACCAAATAAATAAATAAATTGTCATGTAATATTAATTTGAGTTTAAATTATTTTATTATGTTAGAAGGGAGAGACAGCTATGTAGAAAATCTGCTGCCAGGAACAACAGTCAACTATACAGCTTAGCAATATATTCAAAAATATTTGATCACAGAATGTCAAGATAGAACAACCAGAATCAAGTAACCAAGAGAGCCATGTAATAAAAAGGCATAATATAGACTTCAATACTTTAATTAAACTGATACACTGTTAAAATATTTCTCTTTGTTCTCCTTGTACTGCAAAGACATGAATGTTACTGTGTTTTACGCTACATTTTTCTTAAAGATCAGTAAAGAATCTATCTGTCAAGAAAGATGTGAACAGATAAGTACAGTAGATTAAATTAATACAACATGTTGAGTTACTGTAAGTGCCTGCAATTTTCTTAGGAGAAGAAATAAAATGGCCACGAGAAGTGCGAGAGAAAAAAAGGAGCAAAAATGTGAGTAATGCAGTTGGCAAAGAGTAGACAGATGGTTCAGTTGATGGAGACACAGATGAACGTCTTGGTTACTGTCACAACCTCCGTTCCCTGATGGAGGGAACGAGACGTTGTGTCGATGTAGTGACACTAGGGGTCTCTCTTGAGAGCCTCTGTTACCACTTATCTTTGAGAAAAGGCCAATGAGAATTGGCGAACAGAATTTGCATGCTCTCCTGAACATACGTAAAAAAGGAGGGAAGCGTGCGTCTGTTCAGACAGTTTTTTTTTAGCTGAGGAGCCGAGAGTAAGGTCCCGGCCATTTCAGCGGCTAGGACTTCCTCTGCTGAATTTGGAGCCAGAGGGCTAGGGAGGAATTGTGGACTTGAATGGGGAGTAGAGTGCACGTCTTCATCTCAGGGGAGGGGAAAGGCACTATGTGCAAGCGATACACCTGGCCAGCTGTACCATATTACTGAATTCTACGTGTTCGGACCTGTCAAAACATGGGACGAGACAGGCTTAACACGGAGATTGTAAAATCTCACGAAGGTATTCGGTGTTGCCCAGCCCGCCACTCTGCAGATGTCTGCTGGAGAGGTGCCATTGGCCAGTGCCTACTAGGATGCCACACTCCTTGTAGAGTGTGCTCGAACCCACAAGGGAGTGGACACGGCCTGGGTCTGGTAGGCCAATGCAATGGCATCCACTATCCAGTTGGCAAGACTCTGTTTGGAGACAGGATTCCCTTTCTGCTGTCCACCAAAGCTGACAAAAAGCTGCTCAGAATCTCTAAAGCTCTGTGTGCGATCCAAACAGGTGCACAAAGCACTCACCAGACACAGCAACACTAAGGCTGGGTCGGCCTCCTCCCTGGGCAGCACTTGCAAGTTCACTAGCTGATCCCTGAAAGGGGTCATTGGAACCTTGGGCACATAGCCTAGTCGGGATCTCAGGATGACATGAGAGTCTGCTGGACTGAACTCCAGGCAAGTGTCTCTGACAGAGAACGCTTGCAGGTCCCCAACCCTCTTGATGGAATTGAGCGCGATCAGGAGGGCCATCTTCAAGAAGAGGGCCTTTAGTTCAACTGATTCTAGTAGCTCAAACAGGGCTCTCTGAAGGCCCAAGAAGACAACGGAGAGACCCCATGAGGGGAATAGGCATGGCCTAGGGGTGTTCAGCCACCGGGCACCCCTAAAGAACCTGATGATCAGGTCGTGCTTCCCTAACGATTTATTGTCCACTGCATAGGGTGAGCCGCTTTGGCAGCTACATAAACCTTCAAGGTGGAGGGGGCCTGCCACCCCTTCAGCCTCTCCTTTTTTTTTTTTTTTTTTTTTTTTATTTAACAGTCAGACATACATACAAACCAACATAGTGCAGTAGTGAGCAATCTTGTAAATCCATAATTCCAGAAGTGACATAAGAGTGATTTAAGTGTTTGATCTAAGTGTGTATGTGAGCGGGTGTGAGTGTGGGTATGTGTATGTGTATGTGTGTGTATGCGTAAACAAAGTAATCATTTTTTATTTATTACCATTGTCATTACCATCACCACCCCACTCCCCACTACCACCATATTGCCAATATTGTGTTGGTCGATTTTTATTTCCATCCTTCCTCCTATGTAACAATTGCCATTGTCAATTGCCATTGTCAGTCCTGTATAAAATAAAAGATGATATAATAAGATAATACAAGATAACCTTCCCCCACATCTCATCAGTCCCTATCTTTTCCTATTTTATTATTTTTTTTTTTTTTTTTGTGTGTGTTATGTGCAATGTCTAAGGTGCATTAAAAGAGGGAGTACAGTGCGAGAGTGTCTCAAATTGGGACAGAGATGCTGTCCCGTTGAAACCACTTCTCGCCTGTCTTGCCTGCCTTGGTGTTTGTGAAGTTTTCCATATATACATATTCCTTTTTTTTTTCTTTTTTTTTTTTTTCCCTATTCTATGTTGTGGTGCATTAAAAACCCATGAAGAGATAAGGGGGAAATTATTGCAGTAGTGATGACAATGACACTTAATTCCAATACAGCATTGACAATGGCAATATTGATGATTATAATAATAATGATAATAATAATATTAATAATAAATGATAATGATGATGGCAGTGGTGATCGCAATGGTGAAAGCAAAAGACAGCAACAACAGCAATTACAACAATGAAAAAATAAAAGTGAAAATAGTAATCATAACAGTAACAGTAAAGATAGTAATAACAATGATGACAGAAACAAGTTCAAACAACTAAAATGCATTAATATTCGTGGGTTGATTAAGAAGGTGGGAGGAGTCGGAGTTGAAAACAGAGAAAGGATTCATAGCTGTAAGAGGTCAGAATGTGTTGGACGGCAGAGGTCAGTTTCAGATGCGTAATTATGAAGGGGAAATGCGTATTCCATTGTAATGAAGTCTGTAATAAGATTTTTCCAAATGTTAATGTGTAATTTATTTCTAGTTTTCCAGTTCATGAGGATAGTTTTCTTGGCGATGGTTAGAGCTATGAGGAGTATTTTAGAGTTTATAGTTTTATCAGTGATTATTGTGAGGTCCCCCAGCAAGCAAAGAGAAGGCGACAGTGGGATGTGGCAGCCAACTATAGTGGATAGTGACTGTGTGACCTCTTCCCAAAAGTGTTTGATTGGAGTGCAGTGCCAGGTTGCATGGATGTATGTATCTGTAGAATTTTGATTGCAATGTGTGCAAACTTCTGATGTGAAACCCATTTTAGCTAATCTATTGCCCGTGTAATGTGTTCTGTGAAGTATTTTGTATTGTATTAACTGAAGATTTGCATTTTTGGACATGAGATAGATGTTTTTACAGATTTGGGTCCAGAAGTTGGCATCAGGGGCTATTGAAAGATCGTTTTCCCATTTTATTGTTGGTAAGTATATGGTCTGAAGTTGGTTTGAAATCATTTTGTATATTTTAGAGAGAAGTTTCTTTGGGGAGAAAATGTTGACCAAGTCTGATATTGCCGGTGGAAGTTCTAAATTTGTGTCTCTGATGTTTATTTTTGTCAGAACAGAAGATTTGATTTGTAGGTATTTTAAAAATTCGTTGCTCCCGATGCCATACTCCTGGGCCAGTTGCGGAAATGGTCTAAATGTGTTAAATTTGAAAATATGCTTAATGTGGGTGATACCCCTTTCCGCCCATGTGTGAAAATTCAATGTTTTTTTATTGCTTATAAAGTCACGGTTGTTCCATAGTGGGGTGAGGTTAGATGGAGCTAATGTAGAATTTGTGATTTGGTGAAATTTCCACCAGGCTGTCAGAGTGGCGGCTATAGTTACTGCATTAAAACATGTGTGTTGTTTAATTGATTTGGTGAATAACGATATGTCAGCTATATTTAATTCTTTGCATAGTGATTGTTCTATATCTAGCCATATAATATCAGATTGGGTGGGGTGAATCCATTTGTATATGTATTGCAGTTGGTTAGCCATTGAGTAATATTGGAAATTTGGTGCTTCTAGTCCTCCTTGAACCTTACTTTTTTGTAGTGTAGTGAGTTTTATCCTTGGCGTTTTATTTTTCCAGTAGAAGCGAGTTATAATGGAGTCTAGTGATTTAAACCAGGTGAGTGTGGGGTGGGTTGGAATCATTGAGAATAGGTAATTAATTTTCGGTAAAATCGTCATTTTTATTGCTGCTATCCTGCCGATTATGGAGATTGGAAGGTTGAGCCACCTGAGCAAATCGTCTTCTATTTTTTTTAGCAGTGGTGTGAAGTTGAGTGTTACCAACTCTGACAGTGTGGAGGAAATCTTAATGCCTAAGTAAGTGATGTGATCATGACATATAGGTATTGGTGATTGATGGGGTGCCACATCCCATTTGGTTTTATGTAAAGGGAGGATGGAAGATTTATTCCAGTTTATTGCATAATCTGATATTTTTGAGAAGGACTGGATTGTTTTAATTATTTCTTGAGTAGATGCTAGGGGTTCTTGTATATATAGTAGGATATCATCTGCATAAAGTGAGATTTTATGTGTTTGTTGTGGTGTTTCAATACCTTTGATTGCTGGGTTTTGACGGATAGCTGCTGCTAAAGGTTCAATAAAAATCGTGAATAGGGATGGAGAGAGTGGACATCCCTGCCTCGTCCCCCTGTGCAATGTGAAGCTTTGTGATGTTAGTCCATTGGTTGTGACTGTGGCTGATGGTGATGTGTATAAAATCTTGATCCAGTTAATAAATGACTCTCCAAAGCCGAATTTTTGTAACGTGGTGAATAAAAATTTCCAGTTTACCCTATCAAAAGCTTTTTCGGCGTCTAATGTGGCAATGAGAGTATCTTTCTGTTGTACTGATGAGTAGTGCATTAAATTGTATAATCTGCGGGTATTATTGGATGCATGTCTACCTTTTATAAAGCCGGTCTGATCAGGATGGATTATATACGGTATAATTTGTTCAATTCTATGGGCTAATGCTTTGCTAATAATTTTTATGTCAACATTTATAAGTGAGATAGGACGATAGTTAGATGTGAAGGTGTGGTCTTTGTTAGGTTTAGGAATGAGTGATATAAGTGCTGTATTCATATGGGAAGGGAACTTTGCGTTATGTTTTATTTCTGTTATTGTTCTGCTAAATAGTGGGTATAAGGTTGACCAAAAATGTTCGTAGAACTCAGCAGGGAAGCCATCTGGACCTGGTGCTTTATTATTTTGCATGCTTTTCAATGCGGAGTGAAGTTCTTTTTCTGTGATTGGTAATTCTAGTGTGTTTACTTGTTCCATGTTGAGTTTTGGTAGAATGGTGTTATCGAGGAATTGGGTTATGTCTTCTTGGTTTGGGTCCAGATCAGATAAGTATAATTTTGTATAGTAATCTTGAAATATCTTGTTTATCTCAACTGGTGAATTGGTTAGCTTCCCTGCCGAGTTTCTGATGGAGGTTATAGCTGTTCTTTCTTTATTTCTTTTAATTTGACTGGCTAAATATTTTCCGGATTTATTGCTATGGTGAAAAGTTTCCCTTCAGCCTCTCCTATAGGAAAGAGAGCACTGACCCATACAGCTGCCTGGTAGAGGGAGCTCTGGCTTGAGTGATTGTGTCTACGTCGACTGGTGGTAGACTGTTTAGATATTCCGCATCCCAACCGAGGGCCAGACATGGAGGTTCCAGAGGTCTAGGCATGGATGCCAAAGGGTGCCCCAAACCCAGAAACCAGTCATCTAGCTGCGAAGGCTGAGGGTAGGATGGAGGGTTCCAGTCCAGCCCAACACTCGCGGCAGCCCGGGTAAGCATAGTGGACAGCTTGGCGTCAGCCTCAGACTGGGCCGACACACTTGCTCACTTGTCCGCCAAGATGTTCTCCGATGCAGCGCGAAACTCTCATCCAGCCCGGGGGCTCTGAAAGAGACATCAGACTGGCCGTAAGGTGAACTGGATGGGGAACTGGATGGGGGCAAACGAGCATGCTGGGGAACGGGTGGTCCGCTGGGATTTACCCAGCAAAATCGCACCCGTTAAATTACCAAAATCGCCTCCGGCGCCGGCTGCGCCGACCCTATACCTGTGGGTAGAAGGCGCAACGTCGGGGGCGGCTAGAGTGGCTTTCCCCCGGAAGAAGGAGCCGCGACCGCAACGTTGCCATGGTCATGTTCTCGCAGTGAGAACATAAGCCGTCCACAAACGCTGCCTCTGTGTGATCTCTGCCCAGACACGAGAGGCAGCGCTCGTGGCCGTCAGAAGCGGAGAGGTAACGACCGCATCCAGGAATGACACAAAGACGGATGCTCTTTAGAGGTGAGTGGAACAGCAGTGGGTTTTACTCAGCTCGCTGAAACACAACCGTTCGGCTCAGAAGAAAAAAATCTGTCTTAACAGATGCACGCTTCCCTCCTTTTATACCCGTATGTCCAGGGGAGGGGCATGCAAATTCTGTTCGCCAATTCTCATTGGCCTTTTCTCAAAGATAAGAGATAACCAAGGCTCTCAAGAGAGACCCCTAGTGTCACTACATCGACACATGTCAAGTGAGTGACAGAAGGGGAACAAAAGGCTTCAGTAAAACAATCAAATAAACTAGGATAATCATATATGTGTTGGTTTCTTATTGTCATGATATATTGCGGGATCAATGGCGTCACTTTGCATTGCACGTAATATATTATATGGTGTATGGAGCCAATAATGTCATTAATGGCATTTATCTATATATAACATGATCAGTGCTCAATAGAGGTATGCATGTGTGGCAACTTTTGTTTTTATTCTGTTTTCGGATTTAGTAGTTCAGCATTCCTTTTATCTGGCATTTAATTGGAACTGCAGGCTGCTCTGTGAAGAAAATCCTTCCCAAGTACTAGCTGAGGTCTGCTTCCTGCTTGAGTCAGCTGATTCAAGACGAGTCTCTTTAAACCGACGGTCACTTGTCTTGCAAGTCACAGTGAAGCAGTTCTTAAAAAAACTAAAAAATGTATGTATTTCTTTCAAAAGGAAAACATTACCTCACAATGTGCAGTTCAGTTCTGTTCATTGAAAAATAAAATAACAAATTAATTAGAGATCTGTTTATTGTAAATGGGAAGTTATTTGAATGAAATGATTGGCCATTGATTCAATTTAAGCAAGCAGAAGTAAGAATGTCTGCGTCAGCTTAGTGAAATTTGGGATATGGGGGCGGTGGAGTGTGGGAGGGGGTGTGTGCACACTCCTACCTACTCATACAAACACACACTTCGCATGACATCATAAAAAAAAGAAACTTGTGACAGTGAGGCTATGCATTCAAATTTGGATTTGTGTTTTTTTTTGTGTGTATTCATGTGTGTCTATGGGCATGCACTTGTGGGCTCCTCAGCATGTTCCTTTGAGTGTGCACATAAATGTCAATGTCTTCCATTGTTACAGTGCTAAACCAAAACCCGTAGACTCTCATCAGAGGTTCCTCAGAATTGAGGACACTATACCACCAGAGTTCTCACGTTACTGATTTATTAAAAGAGGTACTCCTCGCCTGTCAGATGCATGACTAACCAAAGCTGAAATGTATGTATTTATACACTTATAAAACACGCTATTTAGAAATGAGTAGTGCATCCATTGAAGCCTTATTCCGTTAGTTAACAAGAGAGAACTTTATTATAGCATAGATTAGTTGTTAACATTTTCTAATCAAATCAAGTTGAGAACATTGAGAAATATGCAAATTTAGACATTGAGACTGTTAGAACTCCAAAGCTTTTTTACCATCTTTTCTGATGACATCTCAATGAATGTTCTCAAATCTCTATGATTTGGCAAGTAATCTGATATATTGTATAAAAATCTAGAGGAACTATGTGAAAGTCTGATAAAAGGTTTTTGTCATTTTGACAACCCTGACATGAGCCCTTGACTCTTAGAATACCGGTTGTGGTGAAACACATTCTAAGAACTAGGCTGAGGTTTCCAGTGAGACAATGTGAGTAGATTAAAGCATGCTGTATGTTCTCATAGTGGAGACATGGAGAAGCCAGCATAACAGCATCAAAATCAACCTCAGAAACTTAAAAGGAACCTGCCTAAAAAAAGATAAGTCTGTTAACACCAGTTGCCTGTGTTAACTTTGGTGTCTCAATCTCAACAATGGAATGCAGTTTTTGTAGCAAAACTGCTCAGAAAGTGCTCTGAATATCTTTGGACAGAGAAAGCCAATTTTCCATTAGACTCTGGTCGCAATATCTCTGGTGTGCTGTGTGGTGTACGCCATCCAACTTTGGGATTGTACTGCTGAGCAAAGAATGGGTTCCTCTGTCTTCCCACATGCAACCTTGTTTCACTCCATCTGCTCAGAATTACACATACAGTAGTGCTGTATTATTAAGCTTTACAGTGTTGGAATGATTGTGTTGCAATAGCAGGTTCACAAAGACATTGATGCTGATGCCTTTATACGACTGCTCACTGCTTTCTTTAGAGTTGTGAGCACTTTTTATTTAAGAAATGCATCCTGGTTAATTACATCAAACTTTGAACTCAAAGGATTTTTGGAGTTTGCTTGCGCAGTGTGCTATCAGTTGCAATGGGACTGGAGATGACACTTTTCAGTAATTCTGCAATATTGCGTTGATTATTAATTGTTGCTCAATTTATTGTCCATATCAATTCAAAAATTAAAAAATACATATAAAATACAATTCACACAAAACAATTAATTGAATACATCTCTTCTATGATGAACATATTTTCAATTGAGTTCAAAGTAATTTCAAAGTTTTTCTGGGGCTTTAAATAAAAAATATCACGAGGTTTAACCATCCAGAGACAGTTAAAAAAAATACAAAAATTAATCAGTCATATTAAAAGCTGAAATTCTTTAAATAAATGTATGTTGGAATGAGTATTGAGCATAATCTTTTATTATTATTTCTACAAAAAATAAGCAGCGAAATAGTTTTGCTTTAAAATATGCTTTATTCCTTAAATATTAATATTGACATTTTAAGAAAAAAGGCACATTTTTGTCAGGTCACATGGAGTAACCCTGAGAAAAATTTATTCATATTCTTGACTCAAAATTCATGATATTAAATAATTAAATAATAATAATAATTTTTACCTTGAGAAATATGTTTGGAAAGACTACATACTTTGCTTTAAATTAAATGATCACAGCATTGGACCTTTTCATTAACAAGATGCATTTTTCTCTTTAAACTCTCCGATCCCTTCTGTGTGGTTTCATACATTGTGTTCTTTCCACAGATTTAAAAGTAACTACTGTAGTGCATGTCTCACTCCATAGATCCCACTAATAAGTAATTGCAGATGCATCTGACTTTTGTAAAAAATACTTTTGTAGCCCATTGTTGCATAACAGTACTCATTTATTTTTCCATTTTGCTTGTTTTTCCAGGGTTTTCTGTAGACTTTTTTCTTGTTTCAGTTAAGTCTGTGGACCTAAACATGGGGACCCACCTAGAAACGTCTCGCCATAACTGCAGATGCCACTATGTGATATAAACTTTCCAACAATTCAGTCTTTCAGCAATGCCGAAAAATACATCAGAAACTTACAGCAACTCATTTGTAGCATTTATGGAGATAAAAGAGTGCTGAGCGCTGGATGAAATCAAAAGGCACGACTCTCAGTGGTGTGGGGAGGAAACTGTGTATCTTTACGTATTTATACATTTCAGGACTTTTCTGGTGAACTCCTCCCCCACTGAGACAAAACAGCCCTTAGATGTTTGCCATTGCGATAAGAATCATTATGCCATTTCCCTGTGATAAACGTGATAAATTGTACTTCACATCACATAAGTCTTTTTGCATGCACATTCATACCACTAACGCCAGTGCTAACTGATGCACGTGGTGCTGCTGACCCACACAGTAAGTGGCTGGAAACTAATGAGCTCTTTCTGTATTCATGGCTCAGATGAAAATGTTTTGATCTGCGCCTATGTGCAAACCTGCACCTTATTCTGCCCTTGAAATATTTAATGTGAAAAAGAAAGGGATGGCATATGAGATCAGCATGCTGGTCGTTAGTCATGAATCCATTAGCCAGTTCAGCTTGTGTTTTACTGTACATTTTTTTTATTTATTTTTTTTAAGAAATCATATCCCATTAAGGATGGTTAATTTTTTTTAACAGTTTGCGTATATAAAGTTAATAGCTTAAACTCCAGACTCAACTCAGAGAGAAGACTCCACCAAGGAGTACCCACCCAATCCCAACATGGCCACAGAGCCAAACTCCATTTACCATTTCCACAACTGCAAGAACATCTCACCATAGAGGCCCAGAAAAGAACGACAACCAGGCCTTTCCTCCTCTTGCTATGAGAACCGCCTAACCAATTGCCCTCAGCTACGCCTGAAGAGCCCCTACAGAGTGCCATTATAAAAGAACGCCAATATCGCTTTGTATGACATTCAGGTGTTCCCTTGCTTCTCTCCACCATAGAATATCCAGAGGGCCCATGATACTTGTCAATTTGCTCACTCACATCAGCACTTCGCAACAATGGTGCAATGACTCGCTCCTTTTAGAAATACAGTATGCAAGGGTTCTATGCTGTTTTTTCTCACAATGTAATTTTTTTTTTATTTGGTTCCATTTGCTGCACATTGGCATGGTGATGTGAGTGTGGAGGCCCTGACCTCATGGATGAGGTCAGTGCCGGTGCTCTAATTAGCCATTACATGACAGTTTATTTCAGTTATCTGGCAGCTGGTGACCTTGCTAGTGAATTGATATAAAAACTACACAAATCCAAATAGTAAGACTGTCTAATTTTCTCCCATCACCCCAAGACGAACCATTGGCCTTCATTATCCAGACAGTGAGCTAAATTATAGTTGCAAACACACCAATCACTCTTGCACAGAAGAGTGGGACTGGGTTGGAATTTCATTAAGCATCAAAGACTAAGCGCAGACATGGTGACTTATCCGTGTTTGTGCTTGGGGGAGGTATGTGTTTGACAGGGTGCATGGTGTCTATCATGGGAAGCACCACCGCAAGCTCTTTGATTTCTCTATGTACAAGATCTGTATTGAGGCCAATCCCATTCTCCGTCCTTGCACTACCTCAGCCAAGCTCGCCCCCTCTCTCTTCCCACAGCCGTCTAGAGCATCACATTCTCTTACTCTGCACACCAACCACACACTTCTATCCAAAAACACACACTGGTAAAACCATTCTTGAGGTGTCCCACTGTTATCCACAAACCCAGGAATGGAGCCATAGCTCACCAATGCTGTAAATAGTTTGATGTTATTCTACTGGCAAATTCCTTTTTGGTGGTGTGTCTGAATTCAACTAAAGGCTGTTTGTTTTATTATGTATCCAGCTGAAATGGAAGATGTGTCGTGAGAAAAATAAATACAGGATTAGACAAACAAATGAGTTTAGGTAAGTGGGTGAATTGGGTGATTGGATCTCAAGTAGGGAGGCAAGGCACATATGCATCTCTTTTGACCACTTGTGTTCGATTTTGAGGGGAGGGTGTCGGATTTCATAAAGTCATACATCAATCACTACATCAGTGTATTAATGCATGAAAATAAAACACAAAAAAGTACAAAAAGAAAACAAAATGTATATATATATATATATATATATATATATATTGACAGATGAGTAGGTGGTGCTTGGCTGCCGTTTGAACGCATTCGATAGGATGAGCATTTATACTATGAGCCCAGTGTGGCCACATGCGTTTTTCGACCAGATGTCCATGTGGTTGAAGTTGAAAAATCTCAATGTTTTGGACCCGGTTTACACCTTTCTTTAACGTCTTCCCATTTTAAATGGACAAAACTCACCTTAGCACCAGGTGTAAATGGGGCATTAGTGTCAACCAAGTAGAGATACATAAAATGGATATGGCAGGAGTCCTGTTCCCCCAGTATATGGCTGATTTAAGACTACAGAAAAGCACAGTTTGATATCAACTTGTAGAATGGTTGAACTTGACCATGGATTACACAACAGTAGAGTGGGAAAACAACATGAAATGTACCCACATTACATTATATTCCTGAAAAACAGCACCAGCTCTGCCAGTCTGTTCCAGGATTGTGTGTCATATACACCAGCTGCTGCTGTTTTTCAGTGTGGGATCTTGTACTTTCAGTGTGTGACAGAGAGAGAGTTCAGTCATGGGGAATAGGCCACTGTGAAGTAAATGGCGTGATTGTGTGTTAGGGTTATGCCGATAGACGATGATCTCGGTGATCGACGATGGCCAGATCGCCAATAGCTGATGCTCCCCCCCCTCCATCCCCAGATTTTATCGGTATTGACATTCACACAGGCTGACGATAGGATGATCTGACTCTGGAGAAGATCGCCCAACCCCAGTGTGTGTTTACAGCTAGCTTGCTGTTCCAGTAAACCATACTCTGAATCTGAACGCCCACCACCCCCAATTTATGGGCATTCTACAAAATGCTGTTATGAATATTATCACACTGAATCATTGTGTTCACTGAATGCATGGTACCATAATCTGCTAATGATCTAATAAATATTTCCTTTGCAGGGAGGACTTTGTAGACTCTAAAACAAACAACTTAATAAATCGGTTTCTTTTGTCAGTGAAATTGCATTTAATGCTTGTAAACTCTCCCAAATGCAAACATATTCATTATCCAGACATGAGTCCAAGTTATGCTAGTCAGTAGAGCTTAACGATTAGACAACATTATTGACAACGTCGACAATAAAAAATGTATTGTCATTGTCGAATAGTCACTTGATCTTATTTAACATAACATGAGATCATATGAAACTCTAATGATGATGCACGAGAGCAGCACTGCAGCTCACGCCTGACTGAGGTGAGAAAGAATTATACAGCTCACAGTGCTGATACACTCTAAACTTTCACAGCTTCAGGTGATGTACTGTAGATCGCAAAGTATGAGGCAATTATACAAAAATACCAAATAAGTAAATACAGAAGCCCTCTCGTTGTGGAATAAGCAGAGCCGGGGCTGCCGCTCCGCTGAAGCAAAACTTGCGCATCAAGCATTTTTAAAAAAAGCATTGGATCTTTAATTCAGTTAATTTTTACGTTTTATAGCTTTTTTAAAGTTCAAATAATAAGGAAGCAGTTCATGTAAATAACTACAAACTCTGAAACAGCATCGGCTGAGGCACACTCTGGCACGGGGACGCTCATCCCTTGAGCTCGCGCTTGCAGCAGCTAGATTATAATGTGATGGTCCACAACTTATTGTATTATAATTCAGTATACAGTATGTGTCAGTTTACATTTCTTAATGTGAAAAAAGTTGGCAAAATAAGAGAGAGTTTGTTTTTTTGTGAGTTAAAGATGGATTGAAGTGAACAAACAGAAAGGTAAGAGAGGGCATAGTCTTCGCCCCATTATACACTGCAACAAAATATGTGTTTGATTTGTTTTTGTTTGGGCTTGTTTCCCAAGATAAATATCTAATGTTATCTGAGAATTTTGAGAGAATGTTGCAGTCAAATTAAAAGTAAGAATATTCAAGATAGAAGTCAGCTAATTTAGGTCTTTCTAAAAATAACCTTTCTATTATTTTAACTTTATTTTCAGAAATGTATTTCAAAAATGTACTTTCTTCCATGGAACACAAAAGGAGATGGGCATAATTTTAACCTCCTGTCATCTTTCACTTTCATTGTACAGAAAAAAATGTAACGAAAATGAATGGTGACTGAGGCTATCATTCAGCCTAACATCTCATTTTGTGTTCCATGGAAGAAAAAAAGGCAAATGGATTTGAATCAATATGAGGGTGAGTAGTATATTATGGCATTTTCATTTTTGGGTGTTGAGCATTGATTCTTTGATTTATTAAAGGGATTATAAATCAAAGAATCAATGCTCAACAACCAATTTAAATAGTTAGATATGCAACCTTTACAAATCTTAGACACCTAGATGAACAAGCTAACACTTGCATTAGGCAAACCCCACTTGTCTCTGGTAAATTTAATATAGTTAGACTGTATAAGAAGTGGATTTTCTTAGTTAAGGCATTACAAATGTGACTTTTTCTGACCCTTTACTGAGTCAGTCTTGAGGCCACATCTCTGTTGTCAACCATAATGCTTGATCTCTGTTGTCAACCATGATGCTTGATGCATGCTTTTTTTCAGCAGTGAGCAATGCTCTGTTGATCATAAAACAATATTGTGTGGTTAGACATTGACGGACACTTACGCAAACCCTCAGCATTACATCTCTTGGGGGCCCCACGCTCATGGCATCCACCTGATCCTTACATGCTCGGACTGTAGAGCTGACATTTGCTAATGGCACACTAATGTAATTGGCCCTTTGCCTTGAGCTGATTGATCGAGCCAAGTTTCAGGGTTATCACTGGCGACTTCCTGGGCTAGGTTAGAACTGATGACTCGGTGTGTTCATCTGTGATTATGGTTCCCTTCCTCTTGAACCTGTCTGGACACTTTCATTCTTCCAGATATATAAAGGATTCCTAACCAGCTCCACCCACTCATGCAGGTAGTGCTCTGTTGTGCTATTTGTATCCTAAAGAGAGCTCCGGCATTGTGGTATTTAGGTTGGGTATGACCATGGAAAATAGGTAATCTTACTGTACCTATGAGCTGATATGGCCTTGTTCTTTATCAGTTCAATGCCATTTTTGTTTGCATTCTACTCATATTGTGAAACATCCTAAAGTCGAGAAGTGTATACTCTGTTTACAGGAAGCTTGGCTCTGAGGTGGTCAACTTAGACACATTTGATGTATTGTATGTAACACCATCTTAATCCTCACTAGATAAATATTTAATGCCCTGGTATTAACAGTAAGGGAGGATGTATTTACAACAGCCATGGAGCTATTAAATTATGCATGATCTCCACTGATAAACATCAGTTTTTCTTTCATGAATGGGCCATCATTTCATTTTATGGTCTAAAAAAGCAGGACATATCAAGTAGCTTTAAATATCAGATAGCTTAACTGAGACAATTTAGCATTTATAAAGCAAGTTAACCACTCTTAGAATGCAGATCAGCACTAGAAAGTACTTTTATTTATAGTTATGGACCCTTTCAAATATAGGGCTATCTTAAAAATCTGCCTCACGAGTCCTCTTGAGTTGTAATTTCTCATTAGCTAGAGCTTGTTTCAGTAGTGCAACTGCTCTCCGGACTGCTAGTTAATGAATCCTGTTGGTAAGGGTAACAGGATAATGGAAACTTTGAAAAAGAAGAATCAATAAATGGCACAAAGCAGGATATTGAATAATTGAATCGTTCAATCATGTTATAAAGGGCCCCAGTACAAAAGGGTGAATGGGTATTTGATTTCAAAGGTGCATTATGGCTGTGTTAGGAAGTGAGCACTGCTAACCCCTCACTCATTAATACAACTAAAGACAAAATAAGCTTCTACAGATGTAACCAATGATGCTAAGTTGGACCAGAGTGAGATGGCATGTGAAATTTAGTTATTATTATTTATCAGTATCAGATTGAGCTTTATTGCCAAGTATGCTAACACATAAAATATTTTTTTTATTGGTGACAGAAGCTTCCATTGCACAGCCAATACAACAACAAGACAGAGATAATAATAAAAATGTTGATAGAAATTATAAGTATACTGTATATGGAAATACACAATAAGACAAAAAAATAATAAAATATAAAAAAAAAAAAAAATATATATATATATATATATATATATATATATATATATATATATATATATATTGGATATGTTTAATAAATATAATTGTCTAAGCTGTGTATTGCATGTAATTATTGCACTATGGGGCAGTTTTATGTGTTCATAAGATTGATAGCCTGAGGGAAACAACTGTTCTTGTGCCTGATGGTTCTGGTGCTCAATGCTTTCTATCGCCGGCTAAAAGGCAACAGTTCAAAAAGGTAGTGGGCAGGATGAGTGGGGTCCAGAGTGATTTTTTTCCTGCCCTTTCCTCATTCTGGAAGTTTTACAATTCTTGAAGGGTGGGCAGGTATGGAGCCAGAGAAATGACAAAACAATTTGAATTGTGTAAATTTGAATATAGACTTTTGAATTTGAATTATGTGTGATTTTGCCAAACGTTGTATTTTAAATAGGTTTGAATTTGAATTTTTTAAACTCCAATCCTGGACATTTCATATTTATCCAAATTGAATTGTTTTATTTTATGGCACAATTATATAAATATGTATCTTCAAACAGCAAATTTTTTTGGTTCTGAATTCTTACACTGTAAATATTCCATTTTAAAAAATACAGCTTCAAGTTTTCAAGATGAAGAAGAAACCCAGAACACCAAATTCAATATTCTAAAATTCAAACTGCAGAAATTCAGATCTACAGAAAGTGGGTCAGAGGTCAAGCTTCCCTATTCCACAAGGAAGAGTAGAGGGTCTCGGAGAAGTTGAACGGAGCATTTTGGTTAATTACAGGTCGAAGTGCAATAATTCTCTGGCGCGAGCTTGATTCAAAAGGTCGCTATTCTAACCATGAAGTGGTTCTTAAACTTTTAGGATTTATATTTTTATGGTTAGCACGTTAGCACATTCTCAGCACATGAGTGGTCTCTGGTATTTGTTTTAGTGTAAAATATATTTAGTATGAAAGTGATTAGTATGCGTAAGAGTAAGCATCACATATAACTCAATAATTAATGTAATTCTGCTTAATTTCCTCGTGCGGCTTTACTCTATCTCATGTGCGAGCATCACTAACACGCTTGGATTAATGGCGTTGAAATTCCTTCATAATGATGACCATAATGATGAATCAAATTATGAAACAGTAAAAAGGCTTATGCATTTTTACATTGTTATTATTAACAATAATCAACATTACCCAAAATCGAACCTTTTTATGCTGCTTGTTTAAACTTATTTTGCAGCTTTGAATATTTATCACAAGAATACATGAAATGTTCTGTTTAAAATGACTCTGACAGTCAAACTAAAAATAAATGGCATAATGACTAAACATCAACAGGGATGTGCACGTGTGTGAATGACAGTCATACTGTGTTTGTTGGAGTTCGGTATGTACATTAGTCATTAAACACCTTACAATAAGCCAACAATTTGCATGAAATTAATCGTATAATGCAGGGGTCGGGAATCTTTTTTTACTAAGGAGACAATTTTTTAATTTTTGGTTGATGCATTTTTTCAAAAGAGCCATACCACAAACGGATAATTTACTTTTTTCAAAAACAAAGTTTTTCAATAAAATAAAATGTTTATATTGCCCATAGACTACTCAAAAACAAACAAATATGCAAACATTAATAGGTAACATGTTACAATATGGAATTGAGTACACATGTTTGTGCGGGTCTCCATAAAATTACTTAATTTTACTTCATGAAAAATGTAACATCCCTTTTGGGTTTGACGATATGTAAAAAAACATTTGAATGATAATCGCATTTAAAATATCAATATTCGATTATATGATCAATCTCCAAGGTCAGTGAATATTTTTCCTTTATTGATTTTGCTTTAAACATTGTATTAATTTATTGAAACACGAAAATCTCACGAAAAGACATTTCTAAATTCAAATTGCACTTTATACGAAACGAAAAAGCAATACAAATAACAAAGTGATAAAAACATCCTCTTTATAACCACCAACCCAAATCCAAACATTTACCGTCTCCAATGGCTCCATTTGCCATCACGCAAGTATCAGTATGCAGCAACAGGTGAAAATTACTAGCATACAACTTAAGAACTAAAGACAATTATAAATGTAAAGATAATTATAATAATTCATAATACATAAGCCTAAAAAATGATTGTGTTCTCAATTTTAGGATCAAGGTGAACGTGTCTTGTATTACCTTGTGATTTAATCACTTTCGACTTTGTTTATTTAATACAAAGATACCTGTATATATTACTGAACCTGCAGAGATGCGTTCACAATGTGTAAGAGTGAACTAAACTCACAGTACCTCACGAGATGATCGGAGATCTTTTGCAGCATTCTCATAGACTACTATATTTTTTTTTGCAAACAGTTTTCAGTTGAATGAAACAGAGAAAAATGAGTGATAACTCTTTACATGCGCTTGTTTCACGAGACAAGGTCCCGTTCCAAGCCTCTGAACAGTGAATCAGACACGATGATTGATGGCTTTTCTTTTGTCTTTTCTTAAAAATAAAATAAAGTGTGTTTCTTCAAACAGCATTTCTTGTCATGTGTTACTCTGAGACACCTTTTGCAGGTAAATGAGCAAAATTACTCGTGCATGAAATCGCGAACTGGATTGAGTCTCGTCGCATTTTGTGGGTGATATATCACATCCTGGTTGCACATAAAAAATAACGAACGTTCATAAAATCGCTCGTAGAAAATCATCTTAACAGCTAAGATCAATAGTTATTGGGAAACGAGACTCAGAATGGTGTCATTGACTTCAAGCTTTGTAATCGCACCCACAATTTCTGTTGAAAAAGTCTCTCTAGAAAGTTTTAAACATTCATGTGTTGGTGAATGGTGAGAGACCCGGTGAGCCACCAGATTTTTTAACAAAGAGCCACATGTGGCTCACGAGCCACTGGTATAATATAATCACACCTGCTAAATCACACACATCTGAATGATCATTCATGATGTTCATGTCTTGAGCTCAGAACGCACTTACAAACACCAACAAGTGTTTGAAATAACATCTGACTTGGATCTGATGTGGATTCCAATCACAAAATGAAGCAGAATTACATTAATTATTGAGTTATATGTGATGCTTACTCTTACGCATACTAATCACTTTCAAACTAAATATATGTTACACTAAAACAAATACCAGAGACCACTCATGTGCTGAGAATGTGCTAATGTGCTAACCATAAAAATATAAATCCTAAAAGTTTAAGAACCACTTCATGGTCAGAATAGCGACCTTTTGAATCAAGCTCGCGCCAGAGAATTATTGCACCTCGACCTGTGATTGGCCAAAATGCTCCGTTCGACTTTTCCGAGACCCTCTACTCTTCCCTGTGGAATAGGGAAGCTTGACCTCTGACCCACTTTCTGTAGATCCGAATTTCTGCAGAAAATTCAATTTGAATTTTACAATATTGAATTTGGTGTTCTGGATTTCTTCTTCATCTTGAAAACTTGAAGCTGTATTTTTTAAAACGGAATATTTACAGTGTAAGAATTCAGAACCAAAAATGCTGTTTGAAAATACATATTTATAAAATTGTGCCATAAAATAAAACAATTCAATTTGGTTAAATATGAAATGTCCAGGTTTGGAGTTTAAAAATTCAAATTCAAACCTATTTAAAATACAACGTTTGGCAAAATTACACTTATAATTCAAATTCAAAAGTATATAATTCAAATTTACACAATTCAAATAGTTTTGTCATTTCTCTGGCTCCATAGGCAGGGGGCAACCAATAATCCACTCAGCAGTCCGAACTGTCCTTTGTAGTCTTCTCATTTCAGATTTTGTAGCTGAACCAATCCAGACAACTATTGAAGTGCAGAGAACAGACTCAATGAATAGAGTAGAAGTGGATTAGCAGCCAGAAGTAGTTCTAATCTTCATTTTTGAAGTGTGATTGAGCCTTTATAATTAGGTATGAATGCAAAATTTCTGAACCATTTCTCAGTTTCTCTTCAAGTGTTTAGGTTTATGGAACCCAAGTTCGACTCTGCTGCTGCTGGGAATGAAACCAGCGAGGTGTGGGCCCACAAAACTCCAAAATTCCCCTTCTGACTTAACAGTGACGTTGAGCCTCAGCTATTTGACCAGCCATTGTGTGTTTGAAAGCATGCTGAAAATATTTTTGTCCTGCTCAGTTTTTTGCCCTTTCTTTCCAGCTTTTTCTGCCTTGGGGAAAGGATTGAGTTGCCAATCTCATGGGTTTGGAACACGAGAAGTGCTGGTATTTCCAAGCTGGTGGAAGGCCAGATCTCAGAATCTGTGGTTCAGACTTCAAACATCCTCTGCACTATTGTGTCTATCCCCGTCCCCTTCTAACCAGCCAAACCTCCCCTATGCATTCCCATCACACAGAAAGATGACACCAAATACTCCTCTTTTGTAAAGCCCAGCTGCATGCATGCAGCTGACATAGGAGGCAATGAGAGAAAAGGCCATATAAAGGGAGGCCTGTGGATATTGCACAGAATAAACTCCATAAAGCTAGTTTGGGGGTGGGGGTTGTTTGAAAAATGCAGTCAGTAAGACAAAAGTAAAGAGAGAATGATTCTTAGGGATTCTTTATTGATTTGTTTGTGAAGCAATATTTGAAAGCTTGGGTAGCTTCAGCAGAAAAATGATTCATGCATCTGACAATTTTTCGCCTCCGTCTGCTGCACTCGACAGATGAGGGGCGAATGTTGGCCTGCTTCATTAGGACGAGCAGACGTTTCAGAACTGTGCTTCGGCTGTCAGCATTTAACACCTCGCCCAGATGAGCGCAGGCAGCCTGTCTGCTCCCTTGCAGGGTGCTGTTGGAACATAGCGCTCTGGTGCTGAGTTGTCTACGAATGTCCTCCCCTCTCTCGCACTGCGGCTGCATCTGTCAGCATATCACTGCCTGCTCAGGGATTTCACCACATGCAAATGAAGAGCCTGTCCAAGGCATGACTCAGAGTCTCCACTTAAACCCCCACACCCAAACACACACAAATAAACCTACTGAAAGCACACATCAAACCACCTTCTTAAGTGCTTATGTAAACTCCAGCCCGGCTTGTACGATGCCATGCTTTGCTGGTTACAGTTAAACTCTAAAAAAACGGGGTGGGGATTTCACCATTTCAGATTTCACCAAAGATTTAAAAACAAATAATTCCAGATAAATTATAGATATATTCTAGTAGTCATTTTGAGTTATCAATATTGTTGCACCTCTCCTCTTGTGTGTAGCCAACAGGCCTTAAAGGGTAAATTCTGTCATCATTTACTCACTCATGTTGTTCCAAACCCTTACAATGCACAAATGCAACATGTCAAGCAGAATCATCCATTATTTTAGTGGATTACCCGTATTAAAGGAGCTTCAGGTGTTCATGCTTGTCATCTGTGTTGATATCAGACACACTAAAGAAGATCCGTTAAGCTCTCGTAATGTGTATCCGCTTCTCAAAATTTCCGATTAGACGGTTATTTCCTTTTAAAGCTGCTTGTAAACGGCAAAGTTTAAATTCTTGTTTTAGTGCAGCATTTGATTGACAGGTTAGACAAGAGGTGGCGCTTCACTGCTACCAGGACGCATGCAGGACGGATTAGCGTTTTCACCTCAAATGTGATGTGGACACGTGCGTTTTTGACCACATTCATATGTGATTTCTGTGATCCGATCACAGCTCATTTTAGACACCATTTAGACCTGTATTTAAGACTGACCACATGTGATTGGATCACCTAAAATGCATGTTAATTCCAGGTGGAAACCGGGTCATACTGTATATGCGCAACAAGTCCCCACTCCAGCCATATTAGCTATTAATGGCTTAATCAGGTTGATAATCTAAGCGGATTTACAAAATGTTTGGATTCATTGAATTTGCATGGGATGCTGATTACTTCATGAAACTAGGGAAAGAAAATTACTTGCGGGAATTTCCTCTGCCTTGAGTTAGCAGAGTAACCCCGCACATAGGACCAGACGGATGACTTCATAACACACCTGTGTTCCTCTCTTCCTCCCGTTCTCATTTTTAATAACACATCTCCCCCTTTATTTGTGCCCTCTCATCCGTGATCTTCCTGTAGTCGTATCATTGCCCTGTTGGAGTCTGTATTGGTTTTTCCTGTTGATTTGTTTCTACATCAAAATGCCATATCGTTATCATCACCCAGCCAGCACCCTCCTGTTTGATTAAGTACCTGCTTCTTTTTGTTTACAAAACACATGGAAATCCCCCTTCGTAACTGCCGGGTGTCACAGTGTTTTCTCAGTGATGAGGGTAAAATTTTTAACGGTAAGCCAATCATGTCTGCCTTCTGGCATTTACATATTTGGTGCTTCATATCTTCGATCTTACATCACCTGCTGATTTTTCCATACTGTTATAGGTGACATTTGATCAATGTTCTGGTCCACTGGATTCTGGGAAAAGCCCTGCTGTGCTGTGTTTGAGCTTCTTTGTGTCTCTGAACAGCGAGACAGTAGACCGTTATACTGTATATGAGAGAAGAAGTGTAGTATTTTTTGCAGAGCAGCTTTCTTCAAAGCATGTGCAACATGCTGTTAATGGAGCTGACCTCTTCCTCCAGTGGAATCAGGTATTGTGGTTACTGGCAACAGACAAGAAACACTGAATGTTAAAGGAAATGACTCATGGTTGAGTTTGGGTGGGTGTAGATGGAGGAAGCTATGGAGTAGGCGAAGCACGAGGCACACCTGTCACATGTTGGCAATGCTTGGTGCCCATCCTAATCGGTGGTTTGCTGTGTGCCCCCACATCCCCCCAGCACCCACCAGCCCACATGCTTTTATAACTGAACATGAACTGAAACACAATGACCATTTTGTTGCCAAAAAAACATTACAGTTTAGGATAAGGTGTTTTGCAATGAGAGAATTAAAAAAAGCTTTTGTACAGTTTATGATAAAATATTTTGGATCAGCCACACTGAATTATAGGCTATGCTGCCACTGGTTTAGAGACATCTTGCTTGTTCACGATGGCTCATCTTGTGGAAATTCTAGAATGGATAAAATCACTTTCAGCACCTTTAAGTATTACACCCATTTTTTCATTGGTGATCTTTGATCAGAGGTCATGTCTTTGGTCATTTGGTCATCATGTTTGTTATTTTTGTTAGCTCAATTGACAGCATTTGTGGTATAATGTTGATTACCACAAAAAAAATAAAAAAATTTGACTCGTCCCTCCTTTTCTTTAAAAAAATGAATAAAAATAAAATCTGGGTTAAATAGAATGTCAAAATGTATTTTTGTGGTAATCAACATTATGCCACAAATGCTGTCGATTGAGCTTAACTTGTCACAAACCCATAAAATGTATTTACATAAGGTTGATTAGTGTAGCCACCATTAGCACAGCAGATCAGTGTGCACAGTAGGTGCATGTGCATTTAACATTAAGTCATGACTTCAACACATCATATGCTAATTAAATGTTTAATTTCAGATTTACCCTACCATTTAAATTGAATTGTGTTTGCATGTGGTGAGCAATTTTAGTAACATGATCCTTGATGTGTCAATATACGATGTGCTGCCTTACTATTTTTTCCATTAATAAAAGCGTCATCTCACTGAATACTTCTGCAAAGCAGACCACCAATTAGCCACGTTCACATCTCATCAGTACTTTTGTCCTAAACCTTTTGGGTTTTTTGTGTAGTTGACCAATTAAATTGCTGATTGCAGAATAGTAGAATTTAACTGTTTATTTAGTCCATTAGACAAGAAACGTTTCATTGCCTGTGATCACTGTGACACTGTCAGATTGACTTTCAGATCTTGTCTATCTGTACTTTTTTCATTCTTATCTATTCTGTTAAGTTGACAACATGCCAACTTTATTTGAGTGGCACAAATTCCCCTATGCAGTACACAATTACCCCTGTGTATTAATTCTTTCCTCACATAAGAGAAAATTTGACTTTTTTATCTTGAAGCATGAGAGGTTACCAGGCTTTAGATTTATAAACAGCCTGGGAAAATGAAGATCACCCAGTTCACACAACAGAACTGAGAAACAGGCTGTTTATGATAAGAGAATGCCAGAAATCGCCACACAGCTAAATAAGGCAAGTGAAACAAGCAATTCCAAAGGGTTGACTTGTATGTAATGTAATGTAACATTTTTAGATGTTATATTATTGTTTTTTTTTCTTCTGAAGACTACAGGGCCAAACTGAGCATCTCCTTGAATCATGTAGATCATGTGTTCCCAGGGTACACAAACTGACAAATTTATATATATTAAAACAATGTATACCTTAAATGTACTGTAAGGTACTTTGAGTAAAAGTGTCTGCCAAATGCATAAATGTTAAATTAAGATATAATGTTTCATTATCTATTGTTGACGTTTATCTATTTATCCATTATTTATCTATCAATTTTTTTTTTTGCTCTTGAAGCTCAGATATTTCCTTTGTGCAAGAGCCACTTGCACAAGATTATTCCACTCAACTTGAGCTAATAAGAGAAACATGCTTGAGCTTTCTAATTAGTTGTGTTGTGGCTGCTTTTAAATGGTAATATTCAGGAGAATGTAGAGTACGTGAGTATCACTGCCCGACACAGTTGGGTTGGCCCAGCAGTGACTGCAGGGGCCCCTGTGGTCCTCTTCAGTGGTGAAGTCCTTAGGGTGCCACATCACACAGACGGAATCAGGCCGAGAGTTAGGGAATGCAGAACTGCTAGCCTACATGTGTGTAGACTAGAGGCTTCACTTTGATGTGGAAGCGATGAGACCTGTGTTCTGAATCCCAACATACCTCATTCTCCATAAACATTCCCCTTGGCTCTGTAACTGTACTGAGAAGAAGTCGGAAATGTTTTGTCCTGGTTAAGCAATTTGAAACGGATAGAGCATAATCACGTTTTGTCGCAAAGGGACAGGTTTTCAGCAACATGTGGAAAGCATCCCTGCTGGGAGGAACTAGAAACCCATTTTTTCCCCTGGCAAATGCAATAAATAGAACCATACTTAATGAAAATCAATAAATGCAGCACTTTTTGTGCTCATGGTAAATATATTGATGAACAAATCTAAGTACCTACTCAGAATATAATTTAGAGTGAATAGGAATAGATGTGTGTTTGTTTTAAAGAAATGTTCTTGGTGCAATACCTTTTAGACTCACCCCTCATTCATTATAAGATAAGTTCACCCAAAAATTATTATTCTCTCATGATTGACTCACCTTTAAACCATCCCAGATGTGTATGTCTTTCCTTCTTCAGCAGAACCGAAATTAAGATTTTTTTAAGCACATTTCAGCTCTGTATGTCAATATAATGAAAGTGAAATGGGTTCCATAAGGCTACTGGTTGTTTGATGGTCCAAAAGGTATATTTAGGCAGCATAAAAGTAGTCCACACAACTCATGATCAATGTCGGAAGCAAACTGATAAGATGGTGTAAGATTTATTGTTTTAACTATAACTCGTTACTTCCTGCCAGCGCTGTCAAATAGCCAGAAGCCTTACGGCACCCATTCACTTTCATTGGGCATACAGAGCTGAAATGTGCTTATAACAATCTTCATTTCAGTTCTGCTGAAGAAGGAAAGACGTACAAATCTGAGATGGCTTAAAGGTGACTCAGTCATGAGATAATTTTTATTTTTGGGTGAAATGTTCCTTTAAATAAAATGCAGAAACCATTGTTACAGTAATGAATTTACAGTGGAAGTGAATGGGGCCAGTCAATAAATGTTAAACCTACACGTTATTTTAAAAGTATAGCCGCAAGATGTAAACATTATAAATGATAACATGATTTCTATGTGATAAAATCAAGGATTTACTGGCATTACGCCATTTACAGGGTTTTTGGCCGTTATGTTGTCTACACATTACAAAGTTGTAATATTGGATATAATTGTACACAGATAAGGTTAGTTGGTGATTTTATTATGCTAAAATCGCATTAACATTCATAGTGTTTATGTCTTTTGACTAGAAACAGTGTGATTGAACCCAATTGTATTAAACACAAAACATTCATTTGACCGCATTAGATATTCCTGTTGTTATGACGCATATCTTTCATCTTTTACTGTAGTAGAAGACTAGAAGTATATTTACATTTATTTTTTCTTGGCTATGTGATTGTTTTACCCAATTCCTCCTGGCATGTTTACTTTTCCATCATTCAAAAAAAAAAAAAAAAATCAATATCGTCTTTTTGGTTGCAATAGATTTACCAGATAAGATTTAGAAAGTGAATGATGAAACTTGCTCCAGGCACCGTATATGAAATAATTTGAATGTCTGGTAGAGAGAGAATATGTAAACGAGAGAGAGAAAGAGGGAAAGATGGAAAGAAAATGCATGAAAAAGGGGGGCATGAATAATGCTGTTAAATATAGGAAGCCCAGAGCCTGGAGACATAGCCTTGTCTGTTCCAGTGCAATATCAGGAGTTTAATGGAGTGCTGTTAACTTTTCCGGATGCATCGGATTACAAGGTCAAGGTGCAATCTGTTTTCCCCAGCTCCACACTTCTGCCACTGCCAGACTCTCAGACCTTATGGCTTTGAATTGTCAAGCTATGGATGATGGTTACACACTGGGATCTGGGATTTGGAGACTGGAAGTGTGGGGCAGGTCAGAGTCAAATGCCTTTACGGCACAGACCACCTTAAGGAACTGACTTGGCACAGGACTCCAACAGTGTCTTATCTGTCTCTCCACTATTTTTCATGGTAAAAGGGTTTCCTCCTCTTACTGCAAAGCTCTGCAATTTCTGTTGCTCGTGGTTTCTTGATCATGTTATACTATTTAAAACAAAAACAACAGTTTGTTTGGTAGGGATGAGATACACTTTAGGCGAAGCTGTTGTTCATATCCATAGTCTCATTTATAATAAATATTAAGATGTGTGGATCAGTTCACAATCTGCAGCAGACGGCAGGTTTATCTCTCTAGTTATGCAGCCGTAAAGGATTTGTTTTTCTAGACTGATGATTTATTAAATCGGTACTCTTGTGATTGAAAAGTGACAAACACGACTGATTCACATTCACAGGTCAGTTACTTTGTGCATTTTTAATATGCATTTAAATTAAAAAGATTCCTGTTGCATTTCCTGTGTGTGTGTTTGTGTGCGTGCGTGTGTGTGTGTGTGTGTGTGTGTGTGTCTCTGTCTCTGTGTCTCTGTGTGTGTGAAAGATAGAGATAAAAGATTCCTCCTTCCTTGACAATGTCAATAAGACCCTCTTGATGAGTTCCATCACCAGCTGTATTCCCAAGCCAATCAACAAAACAGATTAATTATGGCAATTTTGCATGGGGTGGGGCCAACAACAATCCAATGACCTTCACTGATTGTATTTTTTATTACAACATTCTGGTACAAATCAGCCAAAACCATCTCCATGCAGTGTTTGAGGAATGGAAATACATTTACACCAATGTCTAGCAGTCTGTTTCCAAGTCTAACACTAGTTAGGAAACAAAGATGTGGAGTGACATGGTGTTGTAGTTAAAGCCTAGGACTGGTAATCTGAAAGTTTTTGGTTCCATCTCTGGAATCCCTTCTAGAACCCTCACCATTGTGCACTTGAGCACATTACTTAACCCCTTTTAGAACCAGGGGGATTTTACATGTAATTTGTGTAATGCAAAATCTCTTTGGATAAAAGCATCTGCTAATGTTTGTTACTAAAACATTTGACAGTACAATCCACAAGTTTTATACTGGGTTACCAAGGTCATAGGGGCTGTTCACATTGATCCTATTATTGCATCCATATGCACTTTTTTTCAATTGTTCTCCTATTTAAATGTGTTAAACCAGGCCTATTAAATGGGGGGGGGGGGGGGGGGGGGGGGCTCTGGTAACACAGCAGACCAATCACAGCTGTTGTCTTCTGCATAACTGCAACGCGCAATTCAATTTTGAAGAGGTGCACGTCAGGGCGTAAATTCCATAACTATGTGTGGCCTATGTCTTAGGTTCGACGCAGCAATATAAATCAGGCTTTATCAGTAATAATAATAATCAGTATCCATAATTTTTACAAAATGAGAAGATTGAAAAACTAAAATCATTGACAATTAACAAGCATGAGTTCGAAGAAACAGAAAAACTATATTCATTCATTTGGTCAAGACAACATTTGATTTGAAAGTCAATCGTTTAAATCATTGAATTTAACTTAATTGTTGTTGTTGAGTGCCTGATTTACTCAAATTTTGACCAATATTGAAAGCACTTTTTAGTTGACATGTGTATACAGTGTATATATATATATATATATATTGATTTTTCAGAAAGGTGAAATAATTTTTTATTTTAAGATATAAACACGTTTTATTCATAATGTGAGCAAATATTTAACTATATTTCATAGAACTGTTTTCTGTAGATATGAGCTTTTCATTGACAAAATATTCTGGCTCAGCCCTCATGCCCCAAAGTATTTTTCCATCTAGTCCACTTGTTAATAAAGTTGAATAGCCCTCCGCTAGATGGATCATTTTTGACAGTGGCGCCATGTTCCACTTTTACTTCTCAGTGTTTTGTACAAGAACGCCAAGCTTTTTTGCCACGTCAGTAAATGTAAACTGTTAAAAGGTGCATTGAGACACCTGCTACCTGCTCTATTCGTAGTGCTGCATCTACATTTTCTAGCGCAAGCACATGTTCCATGTGAATGGCCCCATAGAAAACTTTTTTTTAATCCTTAAAAATAAAATTTTAGAATTGGCCTGAAAAAGGCATGGAAATTAATACAATCCTAAAAGGTCATGGAAAAGACTAGAATATTTTTAATATAGAATATTTCATTAGATAGAAATGGCTTCCCTTTATGACAATATTTTTGGCAGAACTGCATAATTAACATCAATTTTTTTAATAGAGTGCAAAGCAGCTACATCAAGTTTAGTGTATTTTCGATTGTAATTGACTGTATTAACTTGCTCTCCAGAGTGAAAGTATCCCTCTCGTGAACTCCAGTTCTTCTGTAGATATGGCATTAACAGCATGACAGCTGCGAACACTCATCTTATTGAATGATGTATGAGGAAGGAAGCATGGGTGCTTTCCTGAGTGAATAGGATCTTATTGAAAATGTAAGAGATTAGCTGTTTATTATGATCACAGAAGTCATTGAGAAATGTTCTTTAGTGACACCGGAAATGAGATACTCAGCAGAATAGCTCTTTGTGTGCTTGCTTACCATCTCAAAGGGAGAAGAATCTCTTTTCCAAAATGAGCTGTTACAGCTGTTTCTACATTAGGTCATCTCCTGGCCTCATGCTCAATCTAAGGATTTGATGATATTCACACTTGATACGGAACTTAGGCCATACAACTGTTGAATCAGCCAGGCCTCGGTTCTGCCCATATTTCCATGTTTGCTTTCATTAACTGTCTTTCGTTTGTGGCTGTGCCCATCGTAAAATTGCAACATACAACTACTCCTCCACAGAAAGTCTTGTAGTGTTCGATTAGACCATTGTGACATGGATTGGCACTAATTGATTTGTGCCATTGCGAGGGTACTGGTAGCCACTGAGATGCTTTGGTTTACATAGAGTGCCAAGTGTTAGCAATGTTGCGTCTGGCATATCTGACCAACACTTTACAGGAAGAACAGAAATAGAGACAAGGAGGAAGGGGTGGGCTTAGATATCTAAGCGAGTACTGCATTTCACAGTCCTGTTGGGTGTTGAACATTTGTAACTGTAAGGTGTTAGACCTGTAGCGTAACGGCTCATGAACGCTCCACAGTAAGATTTGACATGGTGTATATTCTGAGATGCTCTTCTGTATAAACTGTGTAAATAGTACAAATTATGCATGAAAATAATAACCAACTTACTGGCCAATTTATCAGGTACACCTGCTTATTCTTGTGATTATCTAATCAGCTTATTGTGTGGCAGCAGTGCAATGCATAAAATCATGCAGATACGTGTCAGGAGCTTCAGTTGATGTTCACATCAGCCATTAGAATGGTTGCACGTTGCATGATTTTTGGTGACAGATGGGCTGGTTTTAGTGTTTCTATAACTAACGATCTCCTGGGATTTTCAAACACAACAGTCTCTTGAGTTTTCTCAGAATGGTGCCAAAAACAAAAAAACATCCAGTGAGCTGCCGTTCTGCAGACGGAAATTCCTTGTTGATGAGAAAGGTTAATGGAAAATGGCCAGACTGGTTTGAGCTGACAGTAAGACTATGTAACAATTGTAGTGAGCAGAAAAGCATCTTAGAATCCAGAACACATCAAACCTTGAGGCGGATAGGCTACAAAAGCAGAAGACCATGTTGGACACTTTATTAGGACCGTATTGTTTCATAATATAGTGCTCAGTGAATGAACTGTACTGTCTTTTTAAGAGACTTCTCCATGCTATATTTTGTTAGGAATAAATATTTCTATTTTTTTTTTATTTTTGGTCAACCACTGACTGCAAAGAACAGAAACTGGATTAAGAGACGTTATTCAATGACAAATGGATTGCATGGATCTCATCTTTGGACATACATTACACAGAATGAATCAAATCAAACTTAAACTCTCAACATGCAGTGAAAGGACATCAGTGCTTACCTTCTTTGCTACTTCTCAATCACTTGTGAGTGAAATATGAAAATGTATCAACCATTGGCTAATCACTGACAGTTTTTAGGAATTTGGTCACAATCTTGGTATTTAAGAATCAATATATTTCAAATTAAGTTTGTGATTCATCTGAAAATCTATATTTTTACCCAGCCCTAGATGCTGAGTGTTCCTGCAGAGAGCGCAGGATTATGAGGGTCTGCTGCATACGCCGTTATTTAGCTCTCAGAACTGGCCCGTAAAATAGGGATTGCTCTGCACAAATTGCGTTCAGCCCAAATTTTGTGGCCGCATTTACGATGTTGCCTGATCAGCATAATTCCTTTAGTGAATCAGCCGTTAAACCAGCAAAGAAAGCATGTGCAAATAAACAACACTTTTACCGGTTGCATTCTTAGTGAACTCCCCCCTAAATTTGTTAATTTGTTGCTCTACTATTGTATGATTACAGAGTTAGTAGACAATGGCGATAATCACTTAGCATCTGCCATTTTTTTTCCTACTTGTCTACCAGTACCTGTGTGTGTGTGTTCTGAAAGGGGAGCAAGGCAACCATTAACAGAGGCCCTGGGCAAACAGAGCGAGTCTGTTCAAACACAGAGCGGAAGCTGCTCTAATGAGGATGTTTACCAATGCAGGAAAAAAATAAGAGCAAACAGGGATGTGGACATGTGGCCGACAACATCTCTCAGCTTGGTCCTGTCACCTCCTCTGCTGATGGGGCATCCAGGGCTCTCGTTTATGCCCTCATCACATCTGCAGCAGTCAGACATGCCTGTGACGACACCCTGTCCCTAGCAAGCTGCCTGGGCTGACATCTCCACTGGCACTAATTCCTGTGGCTCTTATTAGAACATATTGTGAGCTCATTTTGTGCTATTGTTACGGTCCTCTTTTAGTCATATCTGTCACCTCCATCCCACCCTCTCCTCTCACTCCCTCATAGTTGCTCTGTGCCAGGTGTTCTTATAACCTGAGCAGACAGACAGCCAGACCAGAAACAGAGAGAGAGAGAGAGGCAGATAAGATAGATAGATAAATATAGAGTGAATAGCAGAAATGTCTTGAGAGATAGTGAGGAGCTTTCTCCTAATAATAAGGCTGGAAGCCATTGTTAGTGGTGCAAACAAATGGTGAGCAGGTTCTTGTGTCATTGTTAAATATACTCAGCTACGCTACATGGCATATAGCGGAATAAATTTTCATGACCATGAAAGTGGCAGGCGACAATATTTACAGTAGGAAGGTATGCAAATAAAAACAGTTTCTTAAGAAGCTAGTAAATTATGAGACCATTACGGACTGACATCATTTATGGAACTGAATTTGTGATTCAATCAGATTGCTTGTTGATAGAGGATGTTAAGATTTTAAGGCACCTCCAATTATATGTCCTGTGTAAAAGCAGATGGCATCAGGTTTGATTGCTTTGTCTGAACCCAAGTTTGATTCCACCGCCCTCGTTACAAGAACCGTTTTCTTAATCAGTATGTTTTTCGTGTTTTTCCTTAAATCAAGATACATTTACTTGAGAAGCAAATTACAAAAATATATGTGAGGTTTATGCTAGGGATGTGCAGGAGTAATCAGCTAATCGAGTCCTTGGTTAGCTAGATTTAGCAATATTCAAGTAAAATCATTAATAGAATATCGAAATTGAATTTGCCTGTGGACAACAAAGAAATTGCTTTCACACCAATATCTTGCCATTACAACTCAATGCATTGAGTGGTGCCGTGGAAATATGATGTTGTTAAAGGAATAGTTCACCTAAAAATTTAAATTCTTTAATTAAAGTTATCATATCTATAATACAGATGTTGTCATTCGTGCATAGTGCAATTTGTTTTCAGAAGAAAAACAGGTTCAATAGTTGTTGAAGCTAATTTTATAAGGGTGACAAAAAAAACATTGAATACTTGAAATGCCCATCTGTAGTTTATGTTTTAAACAAGAATAAAATATTTTCATATTGGCAATGAAGTAAAAAAAAAGCTTTAAAGTAGAGCTGCCAAAATGAATGTGTTAACGCGATCAATTAATTTTAACATTTTAACGCGTAAATATTTCTTAATCACGATTAACGTATTTACGGTTAATTCGGCGTAAACCAGCATAGTCAATGCACTGACAGACACACCACAAACACACACAGCAGTGATTCAGTGTCAGTGATAAAGTGATGGGGCTATTTTTTGTATGATGGCAGTTGTGACAGAAATCAAGTATTTTTCAGCCTAAGTAAGGCACATTTTAATTACCAAAGAAGCAAGTCTTAACTATCTCCGTAATGCAGAATGATACATTATTGTCTGCAAGCAATTTTCATGTGAATTTCAAAGCGGTTCTTGACACTCTGACGTGAATCACGAAAGCGGCTTCACAATTGCTGCAACAAAGTGGATTGCCACAGTCTACCATCAGGTTAATATTGTAGAGGATTAGAGTTAAAGAAATGTAATACCCATTGCAGTGAAGATGTAACCTATAGGGAGTTATTTTAATTAGTCAAACTCCCATTTAGACTTTCTTTATACTGTGGAAGGCTTTGTCTGGATAATGTTAATAAAGCATTATATTGTTACACATTGTTTTGTTTTGTTTCCTAAGAAGGAAATAAATGCATATTGACAGGAAATGTATATTTAGTGTCAAATTTCTGCACTTTCAATATCTGTGATTTATCATGATAAAAAATGTAATTGACTGACAGCACTACTTTAAAATGAACACAAGTTTATTTTTCTTAATCCATTAGCAAATAGTTTCCTCTACTTGTGGAAAGCAATACAAGAAGAATCTATTAGCGGCAGCTGTTTACCATTTTAAATAGGTAATGGCACCAAAAATGTAGCCAAATTGAGTCAATGGATCCATACTAAAAGCTCTGGTGTTAAAACGCTTTAAAAGTTCCAACATATCTGCTCAAATTGCAATTCTTTGTAAAACACATGCTCTGTTTTCAGCAAACCATTTACCTGCCAAAGTCTGATTATAAGACTGCTTTTAAATATCTCAATTGTTTATAATTTGTGTTTGTACATTGTTCTGTTCAAAGCATGTGTAGAATTCCAGAATTACTCTAGCATACTGTAAATCAAATTAATGGCCGTTTTATATGCTGCTAGCTGCTTTGCATTGCATCAGCACATTTTAATTTTAACACGAGGCCTGAGAAAGCGGATCATACACGCACTCGTCTATCTCTATCCCTGAATACCCGTCAAATCACGGGCAGTTTTATTTGATGTTTCTGCATTCAAGCACTCTGTGTCTCGGCACGTGCTGGAAATTCACACAGGCCCTGTTGCTACTTTCTATCTCTCTCTCTCCCTGTTTTCAACTGAAGTTCTCTTGCCTGTGAAACATGGAATAATGTAATTCAAACAGTTGGGCGTAGGGCGGCCCCCTCGCTGGGCCAGCCTGGGCCCAGGCAGCGCCTGCAGGATGATCATGCACCGCTGTCAGCCACAATAAAACCAAGCTTTACTTATTGAGAAGGGAACTGCGCACTGCACAGGGATCTGGAGATCAAGAGTGGGAAGACATACACACACGCTTCAGCTGCAAACTCTTCTTAAAGGGATAGTTCACCCAAAACTGAAAATTATGTCATTGTTTACTCAAGTGGATGTCGTTCCAAACCCAGATGACTGTCGTCAGCAGAACACAAAAGGAAATGATTTAATGAGTGTTCCAGTGGCTGAATTCAGTATTGCGTGAGCAATTTAATTATTGAGCAAACGTTATGATGTCATGTCAGAAGAACCGATGAGAATGCAACATGACATTCCAAACCTGAATGTCATTCTGATGTTTAGTCAGAATGACAGCCTCAGTCACTATTCACTTTCATTGTATGGAAAAAGATGCAATGAAAGTGAAAGGTGGTTGAGACATTATGTGTTTTACAGAATAGTAATTTTAGCTTAGGAACTACTTGAGGGTGAGTAAATGATGACCAATTATTTCTTTTTTTGGGGGTGAACTATCCCTTTAAGGAGACACTCAAGAGTGTTTCAAACAGGAGTGTATGGGTGGATGCTTTGGGGAAATCTTATGATAAACACAAAAACACCCTCGAAGACACACTCACACCCACATACACATCACTGCAAACACATTCACACATCACCTTTCAAAACACCTACTTGTTTACACAGGGGGACAATACCTCATGCAGCTTTGCCAACAGCCTGAAGATCGAGAAGAACTCTAGATCGAAGGTATCATATGGTTGCATCAGACATGTTTTGTCGCAGTTGTGACCTACGGCTGTGAATTCTCCTGGAAATATTTTGAACAGGGCCGTCCCTCATTTTATCTGCGCACTATTCATTTATACTCCCAGCTCTGGGGGAATGAAGCTAATTATTTCTTTATAAATGGCCCTGTAAACAGGAGGGGGAAGAACTCATTTGGAGAAGCCATTTGCTTGTGCCAAATGCAGATAAGTCGTCATATTTGAGTGTAGGATTTCAGACGTGTGAAAGATGCTTTGGTTGGTCTGCAGCAAGTCTGGCTGCATTTTTAGAGAGACACAGCTGGAGAAGGAAACAGCAGATGGAGTTGTGCGTAGGAGTGATGAGATGGAGGAAGTCCTGGCACAGAGACCCTGTCTTCTCCTATATGTTCTTCCTTTCTTCCTTTCCTCTGTCTCTGTGAGTGGGCTCACAGGGAGTCGCGCTCAGTGTTATGGATCTGAGCTGGCTCCTTTTGTTTCTGGATCTCATTCTCTGTTTCTAACTCTCGACGTGTCTCTCTCTCTCTCTCTCTCTATCTGGGCTGGACGGTGTCCCAGAGGAATTTGGCTGCAGAGAATTGTGTCTTCTGTGTTGAAAACACCATCTTGAAAAGACACATCTTTTCTCTATACATGGCAATTAGACACACACACACACACACACACACACACACACATTACAGACCTGCTCTCAGACACTCCACATATGAATATACACATACAATTTAGGGTTGCAGCGGTATTCCGGTTTCTCGGTATACCACGGTATGAAAATTGGCGGTTATCATACCATGTGCATTTGCTTATCTACGGTATTGAGAAAAAAAATGCAAACAGAGGGAGAATCTCACCTGCGCATGCGCATCTCCTTTCCTCCTCGACTGCCTGTCAAACTCGTCAACTTGCCCCACACACACATGCACCGGAGAAAATGTCAGAGAGGTGTGAGGCGAGGGGGTCTGACATAAGTGAGTGTGTGTGTGAATTAGAGCAGTGTTTCTCTGTTGGGTCGCAGGTCTATTCGGGCTGGGTCACTGACTGCAGGGACAGAACAATTCCATGGTTCTCCTATTGAAGATATTTCAGTGGCTGCCCAAGTGATAGCCTATTTAGGACTGCTGAGGCAGATTTTATGATAATCTCGCAATCAGCTAAAGGCTTCTCATCTGCACTTTTGCACGAGTGTAATGGAACCAGCTTGCGCTATGATCTGCTCTTCTCAAAAACCGGGCTTCCCTCAATATTGCGGAGCACAGACCTCAAAACTGATGTGACCAATTTCAATTCTAGTGAGACTTTTCTAGTTTATAGTGTTATGGTGGAAGTCAAGCCAAACCCATCAAACAGTAGCAGCCCTGACATGCCAAACAGCACTGAGGAAAAGAGCAAAACTGTGTTATATGCTCATTTTTATTATTATAAATCATCACTTTTCCAAAATTGTTTCACGATTTTACACAAAGTAAATTTTATATTTTGACAAAATGTTATAGTTTCATATGAAATGAGACCTCATTTTATATCAACAGTGGCAGTTGTAGTTAAAGTTTCAAGATGTGTTTCAGCTTGTATTTATTTTTTCATAAATGCTATAATTTATTATTATTATTACTATTATTTAAGACTAGCTACACTGACCTAACCATGGTAACGAGGAGCCTTTCCTCTTGTGTAATATGTATGTTCTGTTTGAATAATGTTTGAAATTAGAAACAAATGGGATAATAATGGGCTCATATAAGTCAATATGCTCTGCAATTTTTAAAAGGGGGGAGAGACAACTTCCTGTTGATTTTGTAGTTGACGTCAACAACAAAAATAATGTCACTTGATGTATGTCCTTGTTCTTGAAAACCATGAACAAACCTATGCAACATAAAAGGAAATGCAACCCAGGATACATTAAATACAGGTTATGTTTAATCTGTGGCAGGTTGACACTTGATTTCCAATGTAAAATCTGTCCTGAAGCAAAACCAGTTGAGAATCACTGAGTTAAAGGTACAGACAGGAGCAGTCTGGCTGTGCTGTTGCACACCTACATTATATATTAATCGTTAATAATCATAGGACATTACTTTAAAAGCTCACACAGCTGATGTTATTTTTCATTTAGTAGTTCATTTAACATGCTATGCTAACATTTAAACTAACATTCTTTGGTTATATAACATGTTATAGTTACATGCTATTTTTTGTATCATGTTTATAATTCAGTTTATTATTATAATTCTGTTAACTTTCTTATTTATTCTATTTATTTTCAAAAGGGAGACTTTTTTACACATACTTCAATTAAAAAAGTTTCAAGTTTTGGTTTCAAGTTTCAAATATAATAAAGAGTTTGTTCAACCAAAACTGATAATAATAATTGTGTAATACCTTATATTTTACATTTACATTTATGCATTTGGCAGACGCTTTTATACAAAGCGACTTACCGTGCCCTTATTACAGGGACAATCCCGCTGGAGCAACCTGGAGTTAAGTGTCTTGCTCAAGGACACAATGGTGGTGGCTGTGGGGATCGAACCGACAACCATCTGCTTAACAGTGTAGTGCTTTAGCCCACTATGCCACCACCACTCCTTAATTTTCTGAGATGGTTATCGTACTGTGAAAATCTCATACAGTTACCCTGCATACAGTATATATAGTTTACCCAAAAATGCTGTCATTGTTTACTCACCCTCTTGTGGTTCAAACCCATATGACTTTCTTTTTAGGCAGAATGTTAGCCTCAGTCACCATTCGCGTTCATTGGATTTTTTCAATATTCTGTCTAACTTTTCCTTTTATGTTCCACGGAAGAACGAAAATCATATGAAAGTAATTTATGGGTTGACCATTCCTTTAATTTTTAAATGTGCTCTTTCTACTCAGACATCCGGTTTCTCCAACACGTGCTCTCTGGAGGTGACGATCTTACAAAGATATTATTAGCACAATAAGTTTAAAGTGTATATAACTATATAATAAGAGGATAATGCATTGTATTTTAAACAGTCAACGCTTGCTGTTGCTGCAAAATTATGTCCGAAAATTCTTCAATGCACTTTCGTTGGTTAGCGTTCATAAGGGACCATCACAAAATTCTACCCCCTAGAACTAAAACATCATGGTTTCCAAGCATTCATTCAATTGATGTACTTATACATAAAAAAACTACAACATTTAGCATTTGGAAATTTTTGCTAATGCTCTGTTTTCTTTTCCTCTTTATCTTAGAATGCCTTTGTGGAGATGTACGGTCAGCAGAGAGACTCTGTGTTCCACCCCTTGTCGTACCTAACGAAAGTGCTTGGACTGGCGGCACTAGGCTTGGCAGGAATGACCATCGGAGCCTTTTTCGCTCAGAAGTGACAGCCCGGTGTGTTTCTCCGCCAACGTATCTATATTTCTCTGCCTGTCTCTCGTCTCCAGCTTATCAAAGCATCTTTCAGTGGTGCACTGCCCTGCTCTGCCCCTCCAGCCACGGGAGCTGCTCCCCTCACTCTCTCCTTTGCTCTCTAGAGTGAAGAAAATGCAAAGAAAAAAAGAATAAAGAGTGAAGATACGCTTTGAATATGATGCTTGTCACTGCCATGTACAGTTGCACAGTACACAGAGATTGACACACAAAACAAATACATACACAGACACTCACACTTACTTCATATGGATGCAAGCAAAGAATACAAAAATGAACACTGATCATCTTAAAGTTTGTTTCTTATGTACGTTAAACAAGTACAAAAAGATTTTTAAACTAAAGCTTTTTTGAATTTTTTCTATCAGGTTTTTTGGCATTTTGTAGCATGAATCAAAAAAACAAAAACAAAAAAACAAGAAAGTTTGCCGGCGTGAATGTAAATAATTTCTCGACTGTCTGCATGTGTGGAAAAAAATACTTTTTCTGCTTGAGTAATTTTTCTATTGCATGATGGCATTTTGAACTTGGCCAACTCTGTGTCGAAGCGGGGTGTTTTTTTTTTCTACATCGGATGGACCTCTTGAGATCTCCTGTCAAACCAACAGATGTTGAGCATTCCTCATTAAAAAGTTCCTCTTTGATTTGCTCTGTGTCTTTCTGTGTTTGTCAAGCACAAAGAACTTGCCAAGAACTGAACAGCGGCTTGAAGACAAACGGTCATCATGATGTAATCTCACCCTGACATGGGACACAGAGTTGTCTGGCCCAGATCGCCACTCCTGAATGTAACAACTGGATTTTTTAACTGGAAGTTTGACTCCATAGAAGCGAAAGCATTCCCGTTGTATATTGGTATTCATATCCATTTGTTTCTTAAGTTTTTTGTTGTATATTTGTGATGCATATGTTAAAGTTATAGTTCATCCAAAAAGGTGTCCTTTGACCAAAAATTCTGTCATAATTTTCTCACCTTCATGTAAATGCAAATTTGTATAAAGACTTAAATTTCAGTCTGTTCCTCACATAAAGCTATTGACTTCAGAAGATTTTGTGCTGTTTTTGAAGCTTGAAAGCTCTTGCCCCATTTATTGTATTTACAACGAAAAGAGCAACCAGTACATTCTTCAACATATTTCCTTTATGTTCCATGAAAGAAAGTCATATGGGTTTGAAATGACATGAGGGTTAATAAATAATGACAGAATTGTCTTTTTGGGTGAACTATGCCTTAAAAAAAGTAATTTTGAAGATACATTTCAATGTTAGATTACCTATCCAAATAATGGCAACAAACAAGTGGGCATTGTGTGTGTACATCTGTAAATAGATTGTGTTGAGAGAGCTGGGCTAGCTTGTGTTCTGGGGGAGATATAGTGGGTGGGCCACCAGCTGAGTCCAGCCAGGTGTGGGTGTGTGTATCTGTAGAAGAGACAGGCAGGTAAGGGTTATGGCAGCTGGGAACAGAAGTTAATTCAGCCTGGCATGATAGGAATTCAGGCACTGGAGTTTTGAATAGACCTAATACACAACGGACACTGTAATTCACGTCCCAGTTGTTTTACCTCCCTAGTGGTCGACCGATATATCGCCAAGGCTGAAAAAGCGGCAGATAATCAAACTTTTTTAATTATTGGCATCGGCTGATACATTTTCCCTTTTGGACGATTTGTTTCTTGAGGCTGCTGAGAATTGCCTGCTTGCATGTGAAGCGACTAAGATTTGGAAACGACCAGTCACGATTAATTTATTGTTACATGCCATCATTTTACTACAATAATAGACCAGTGTGCAACACAGGGTCATTTAAACCGTACGCATATCAGAGTTGCGGTAGATGCGTTTTGTGCTCATAATGTTAAAGTGATCATCTGTTTCATTCTCCCTCTCTCTCTCCTCAACAGTTCCCTGTAACATTTAACTGTCTAAAACTAATATCATATATACCATCTGCAAGTATGTGCATATCTAATTTAAACAGATGTAATAAACCAACCTCACAGAACTTGAGCAGATCCAGCATTCTGTGCAGCACTAATTAATTTACCTCTAAAGCACGTGTTCTAACAGCCTCTCCTCAACAGTTCCCTGTAACTTTTCTAATGATAAAAGGCAAATATCAATAAAACATGTATTATATACCATTTGTAAATATTCAGATATCTCGTTTAAACAGATGTCATCATGAATCAAAAACTTCAGTATCAGGATCAAAAGTGACTGTCTCTGATTCACAAATCATGACGACAATCCAAGCAGGCGTTCCAGGCCTTTTAAACTGTCAGGAGAATGCAGGATCCGCACGAGTGCAACTTCATGGCTGCATCCGATACCAGGAAAATGCTGCCTCCGGAGGCTGTATACAGAGGTACGATGAAAATAAGGTTCTTTTCAAACTGTTCGGATTCCAGTTTTCTTAAGAGTTCCATTCATTCAAAACAGCTGTTAGTTAAGCCATTAACTGATTAGGCAGCAAGGAGGCAAGTCAGCTGCCTACATTTTCAGATGCAGCCCAAATTAAAAGCTCTTCTCGAGTAAATGTCTTATTCACTATCACTGTATATACAATTGGTTTGATTTGGTATTTTTTAGAAAATACGATTGTTAACGTGGACATGCCATCCATAGTTGCTGGAATACTGTGTGTACGGTTATTTCCTTCCTCCTAATATATTAACAATTTCTTTATGTGCAAATAAATTACTAAAATTTGATGACTAAAGAGATATCAGAAGAAACTGCTATCTACCATTTAAAATACAATATATTTTTTTAGTTTTGTGTGAAATTGAGTAAATATAGTGCTACATAAATGTTTGACATTTTTTTTTAATCGATTTTCTGTTTTTTATTTACTGTATTAAATTGTGTGATATATAGGCATCGTATTGGCCTATCGTCCACCCTGCTTTGTGGATATCGGCATCGGCCATTAAAAAACCCATATCGGTCGACCACTATGCCTCCCCATTGTCCATGTTATTTGGCTGGCACTCTTTTGTGCTGTTGATTTTTTTGGGATGCCCCCACAACCAAAGAAACCTGATCTTTCTGCTGGAACTTCCGCCCCAGAGAGTCTTCTGCCATCACTCAACCTCTACAGGACATTCCACTGGGAGGGTTGATTTCTCATTCACAGGAAGATACTGAGACATCAGCCTGTGCTAATGTCATTTATCTCTCCAATAATCATTAAAAATTGCTGGTGTATGACTCTTGTCATGCTGAAACTTGAGGCAGAACGACAACCGTGGCCAACAGTTTTTACATTTCTTCTGTGTTTAGCAAATATTGTTTTGATAGCCTGGAACACAAGGAACAATTGCTTAAAGAAATAATCTGGATTCAATACAAGTTCAATCGACAGCATTTGTAGCATAATGTTGATTGAAGGTGAATTCATCCGTAAATGTTAAAATACTCAAAGGCTTAAAGGGATAGTTTACCCCCAAAAAATGTCAGAATTTAATCACCCTCATGTTTTTCCTTACTCGTATTACTTTCTTTCATCCATGGAAAACAAAATGATGACATAATTTAAATTTTCACAGCACATGTTTTCTTTAGTGTTTTTGTCAGTGATATCCAAAACCAACAGTAGAATTTGCATACGATGGATTAGCTTTGCCAGAAATGACGTTATCTAACCTATCAACACAGCTCTCAAGCATTTATAGCGGTACAGATTATACATTTCCTATCTACTATTGTACTTTATTGCTGCACCCTTTGTTGGGTGGAGAACTGTATCTGAATATCTAAAGAGAGTTTTGAGGACTCGCACTGTAAGATCTTTTTACTTTAGCTGCTAAAGATCTAGCAATGTAAGACCATTGAGTTTAGCTTCACCCTGTTACTGCACCATGTGAAGCTGCTCGTGGATGAAGCCAGCTTAAAACTGCCACTGCTGGAGCAGAACAAGTCCATCCACTCCTTAAGTCTTACTTTCCCTCTGGTTAGAAGCTGAGAAGACTCTAGATGCAAATACTTGAGTCGAAGAAGAGGCCTTGTGTTTTAGCTTCAATAGCATCAATGCATAATTTGTACTTAAAACCAATTATGAATACGACACGCATCAAATGCCTCTGCACCTTATAAGAAGCAATGACACTGGTCTTCTTCATGAGTGTAAAGCTCGAAGCATACTCAAAGCAAGTACACGAACACAGACGATTTTAGCTACGCACGCTGAATTTTGGCACCGATGCAAAATGTGTCAGATTGCAATTCATAACACAGCACAAGTACGCGTTGCATTCTCAACGTTGCCGCAAGGGGTGCTGTATCGCACAACTGTTCGCTTCTAAAGCGAGTTTCCTCTTTCAACTTCAAGTTAGCATGGCTGAGCAACAGTTTGAAGAAAATATTGATGAGCAAGTTAAAGTCAGTATATTTAGAGCAACTTACCTTAACTATAGTACATCCAGTTTTACGGCACAAACTTTTAAAGCTAACTCTATCTCCCCCTTAAATACTGAGGCTTGTTACCGCCAAAGTAACGCAAGAACACAAGTACGTGTTCATCCGGAACATGCGTTGGCCAAGCACTCGAGTCTGCGTTTGTGTATTTGTGTAAAGTATGTTTCAGGCCTAAAGCCTCTTTATTTGTATATGTAATCAAACAGGCAGTGAATGTTTGTTGAGAAAGTTTGATTTGCCATTTGACTTGTATTGACTTTGCTGGCAAATAAGAGAAAAGGACTAAGATGAAATAGAAGGAAATATTCCAGCACATGGATGCGTGTGTAAATCATGCATTATTATAGGGCTCTTATGTAGTGGTGTGTATACATTAAAACAATTCATAATGTAATACTGTTTCCTAATCAGATGCAACATGATGAAGTGGTAGCGATACATCTCTTCCATGTTAATTTGAGTTTAAATTTGAATCCTAATGTTGTCGGTCGCTTGGTTTTTATTTCTATGGCATTGTACCGAAATAGCCCCGCCCACACTTAAATCTCATTGGTTCAATATTAAATATCAGATATGTTCTGATTTTGTATTAGTGTGCTGTTTTGCTGCATTTTTGATTTAAGTATGGACAGACAAATTACTTGATGCTGGAAACACATCACATTGTGTCTGGTTAGGACAGTGTAAGAGAGGGAATTTAAAGTTACGTAGGCTAATAGGAACCTGGGTCTGGCTTCAGTGTCAATGTTATATTTTATTTAACAAATTTTTTGTATCTTTAAAAAAAATGTAAATGGTTATCCCTTTACAGAAAAAAATATTCTGAATGTAAAATTAGGATAGTACACCAGTGACACATGATGTATGTAGCCATGTGCTCTGATAAGCTACGCACTCACTTTCAAAATCAGTCAGAGTCTTATGACTTGTAGCCTACTTCTCCAAAAACTGTCCACCTGTCAGTTAATTTTCCATTCATTCAACTGTGTTTTCGTCATTTGGATGGAAAGAGGATAGGCATTTGATTCAGCCCACGTTCTGTCTAATAAAATATGGAAGGGTTTTTCCCTCCGTTCGCTTGGACAGTCATGTTCTGTTTAAACTAAAATTGCAGTTGTCTCCATGGTGGCACTAGTTAAGTGTTTAACCATATTTTTTCTTCATTTTTGAATTGCAGTGTGATTTTTCTCATTGCATTCAATATAAATGACTCATTTTTGGTATATATTCTGAATTAAGCGCCACGACCCATCACATCAAATAGAGAAGATTATCAAACCCAAAAATAGTGTTTTCTTTCCTACGGCAGCTACTATAATGCATCCATCTTACAATACCACTTTCAGAGAGAAAAAAATAAATCGATTTTCTTCTCTGATTTCTTTGCTTTCTTTCCTTTTTAATGACTTTGCTGCCATACCTTCCCTCATATATCACATAACCATTAAAATGTAGCAAAATATCCAGGGGATTTTAATATAGAGACAGGATATTCCGAGTTTATATTTGATTTCCAAATTCTCATTTTTCCATCATTATCCTGTTTGTCTTTCTATTTTGTACATTCTGTCTTGTATGCCCTCAGCATGTAGCATTCAGAAATGATTTTTCATGATGTTTTCTTTGTTCTACTTTCTTTTTTTGTGACCCTTTTGTTCAATGTATCCTCATAGCACTTGTTTTAAATGTGTCTATATTATTTTGTGTACGAACCCATGTCATAAGCTAACGTTTATGTGTTCTAATTAAATAAACTTTGCCTTATCATCTGAGAAGAGCTGTCACGGTCTGCATCACTGACTCGGAAACTCCAATATGCCGCCATGGAGTCTGTCACGTTCTACTGTACTCCAAATTGAAGGCAGCGAGGGAATAATTTTAACAGGCCAGCTGTATATCAGGGAGTGTTTTAAGCAAGAATAAGGGAAGGCTGGCAACTGTGTCTCATGGGGGATGTGGGTTTATCCAATCACCATGGACCACACATAAATCCTTCTGTTTAACATAGGGGGTTCTTTATGAGACCGTTGTTTCGCATATGCTCAGCATAAAGGAACAGTCACGTCTACCATTTATCGCATTCAAATTGTACCTTCCCTTACAAAAAGTACTGCGGTAGTATTGTGGCACCTACGGAATCAGATTTTTCGGCCCTGATTTTGAAGGAAAATATGCAGAATGGATTAAACATTTAAACATTTGTTAAAAGAGGCCCCAAAGATGGCTAAAAGCACAATCAAATGAGTTAAATAGTTCAAATAAATTTGTTAATGTCGATTAATAATGTTAATTTAACTATTTGTTGCATACTGGCGTCTTTTATACTGTTGTTGCCACCATTTTATAAAAAACAATCCACTTGAGGCAGTGCAGTACTGTACAGTGATTTCACCATGATTAAATGAATTTTCCAGGTTCAATAGGCTACAAGTTAAGCTCTATCGACAGCAGGGCCGGACTAACGCATGAGCTAACACTGCATGAATGGGGTCAGATCTGGAAAAATGTGAGAATATAAACTCCCACTTAACGTCAAGTTTGTCAGACGTATTGGGGGAAAGCGGACCCAAGTATCATGAAATGTTCATTTTTAAGAAACAGCATGCATGGGCAGCACTAAGTGTGAACTACCGGGGCTTAAGGCCCAAACATTTTCAGTAAAGCCCCAAATATTTTTGACATCTTGTAGTGATGTCAAAAGTACCAGTGCTTCAGTATCAAATTGATGCTAATTAGGGAAATTTTAATATTTACTAGTAAATATAAATGAATGATACTAGTCTTACTACAGTATCGCTAACACCAAATACCAACTCAATTCAGTACTCACATGCTTTCTTGTTGGGTGGCTGCTTTCCAGCACTCATGCGAATGCTCATGCATGCAAAGAGAGTGCTTGCGGCTCGCAATTGCAGCTGTAAATTGTCGAAATGCCTGTCTTGGAGAAATATTTAAAACTGGGTTGACTTGTCCATCCAGATGCATTAAGTACCAAACATTTTGATATTTAACTCCGAAGATGGATGGATGGTATCTGGAAGAGCAGAGAGAGAGAGGTAACCCACCTTTATTTTTTATCACTTATGTGAATGGAAAACTTTGTTTGCACTTTGGCCACATGTCTTTTTAAATTTCACAATGAATCTTTGCTCGTGGTAATAACCACCACACAATGTTCAGTAAGCATTTTGATCGGTCTCCTTTTTTATCATACATGAAAATCCATCGTTATCTATGACCATTCAATTAGGTTGACAAATGTTATGCTCGTGATGGAGTGATATTGGAGGGGGAAAACCCTTGACGCTTCGACTTCAAAATCACACACCCATTTCACACATCATACATACAGTACAGCCGTGGCCAAAAGTATTGGCAGTGACATAAATTTTGTGATTTGCAAAGTTCTGCTTCAGTTGTTGTGGTGTTGATTCACATTGTTTCTAGATTATTGTGATCAGATGCATTTGAAATAATTGCAAAAAGCTTCATTGGCCAAAAAAATATACTTTATACTTTTATAAGAAGCACCATGTCACAAGGCAAGAGTGATAATGAAGTGGCTCAGAGATCATTACATTTAAATTTTGGATCCGAGGGTAGGCAACTCCCCGGATCTTAATCCCATAGAGATCCTGTGGTCAATCCTCAAAAGGCGAGTGGACAAGCAGAAGCCCACAAATTTGTATCAACTCCGAGCACTTATAAGGCAAGAATGGATCGCCATCAGTCAGGATTTGGCCAAGAAGCTGATATTCAGCATGCCAGAGTGAATTGAAGAGGTTATGAAGAACAAGGGTCAACACTGTAAATATTGACTCTTGCATATATTAAATGTTTTTACCAATAAAAGCCTTTAAAACTTATGAAATGCTTATCATTGTTTTCCTGTATACAATAGAAATGTGAAAAAATAATCTACATATACTGAAGCAGCAAACTTTGCAAAACACAAAATTTATGTCACTGCCAATACTTTTGGCCACAGCTTTCTACTGTTTGGGCACCACCTATAACCCAGGGCTGCAGCCCTGGTTGCACTGCATGAAAAGAGCTATATCTGGACCAGTAGACTCCTGTATAAACCGCTGAATTCTGGACGTATTCTAAAAAATACGTACCTTGTCCCAAATAACATGGTTATACCATTGTACTGTTTTTAAAGTGATCTGCAGTTGTAAGGGGCTGTTCACATAGGATCTGTACTTGTGTTCAAAATCTGAACCGAGTGTCTCAAGACCCAATTTTTTTAAAGTTTAACATTTTACTTGACACAACCTCTTTAAATACAACTCTCATGTTGATAAAAAAAAATAGCGTCACATTGCAATGCTCAAAGACTTGTGCATGTTTACATTGACCAACTAGGATGCAACAATGCATTGTTGTAAGGATGGGCACCTGTGAGCTACAGTTTTCGAGTGAAATGTCCATAGATTGGCAGCAAAAGCGAGTTGTAAATGATGTACGGCATTCAACAGGAATGCATATTTTACTAACTCTACCCCATAATTCAAACCCCAAACCTAACTGCCAACCTATATTGCTAGTCAAGGGAATTTGATTGATGAAGGAAGCCTTGATTACAATAATGATGATGTATATGATGAATGTTCTGATTATCCTACTGACAATGTTGATGAGCATTGTGAGGTCTGGCACATGTGGGTATTTTGTTGTTGTAAGTATGTGTGTCTTGTGCCGTAGGGTGCAAACATAACGCTCTTTCCTTCTGAGATTTGGCTCATCAGATACAAGATTAACCTCCTACAGCATCCAAAGCCCTAAAGCCAGATCTCCAACCTCCACCCTCACAAAACAACAAGATGGCAAAGAGAAAGAGAACCAAGCCTCAGAGGGCTGCACCGGGGGGGTGGGGGGGGGGGGGGGGGGGGGGGGGGGGGGGAGGAAGGTTAAATTAACTTGAGCCCAGAGTTCTTTGTGCAAAAACTACTCTCTCAGCAGATGAAATATTCCAGATACACGGAAGAAGGAGAATTTTAAATGATATCAGTTTTAGTGCAATGGTGCTTTTTTAAATAAATCAGTTGAGCTGGTAAATGTTCAGAGTTTTAGCTATTGCTGGCGATTGAATGTTTTCTTCTAACTTCTGGGGGATATGAACCTGATGAGGATGGAAAAATTTAGAGCAGCTTCAGATTAATAAGCAGAGATGTGTGGAAAGTATGCATGGTACGTCCCAGATCAAAGCAGACACATTCCGTGTAAGGGGATGCATATTAAAGATATAGTTCTCACAAAATCCAAGTTCGGTCATTTTTTACTCATTGTCATTTCGTTCCAAACCTATATGCAATTATTTCCTCTGCGGAATAAAAAAAAATATATTTTGAAGAATTTGTTATCGACAGCATTTTTGGCATAATGTTGATTACCACAAAAAAAAAAAAAAAAAAAACTCCCTCCTTTTCTTTGAAAAAAAAAAAAGCCAGTAACAATAGAAGTGAATGGGGCCAATTTTTGGAGGGTTTAAAAAGGCAGAAACGTGAAGCTTAAAATGTATAAAAGCACTTACATGAATTCTGATAAACTCATGTAATTTTTGAGCTGTAAAGTTGTTTAAATTGTAATTTTTAAAGTCGTTTTAAGCAATTAGGGTTTGCTGACATTAGGCTATATCATGGCAACAAAGTTGTAAAATTGGCTATAACATTCCACAAAAAAGTTTATTAAGTGATTGTATCACACTAAAATCATGTTAACATGCATAATGTTTATGTCTCTACTTCTGAAACAGTGCGTATTTGAATGCTTATAGATTTGCATCATTCACTTCCATTCTAAGTGCTCTCTGGAACCCTGATTTTTTACTTATTTTTAAAAAAAGGAGGGAAAAGTCAGAATACATTTTTGTGGTAATCAATATTATACCCCAAATGCTGTCAATTGAGCTTAACTTGTGTTGAACCTGGAATATTCCTTTAACAGCCATGGTGACAACGAATGTTGTTGTATGGATAAGACCTTTCTTTCTTTGCACAGTAGAAAGAAAGTCATGGGTTTAGAGGAAATAATGACAACATTTTAATTTGGGTGAACTATCCTTTTAACATTTAAATTAAACAATGCCCAAGTATATAACAATGGTTGCTTACAGTTTTATACAGTATATTTGTAATTTTTTATAATTAAAGGAAACATTCAGCAGCCTTTAACAATATGCAAATTAATTCATTTTTTTAGTGTTTAAATTTATGAACTCCGATCATCTGCCTTCCCTCTTTTGGCTGGTCTGCAGTCTCTCATTTTCAAAATCCCTGACAAACATCACTCACCTCTCTCTCCTCCACTGGGTCTGTCTTTCTGGGCTTCGGACTGAAACCCTTGACATGAAAAACAAGCCTCTCAAACAGAATTTTTATAGGCTGCAACACACATCTCATAGATGGCTATGTGTGCTTATTTTGGCAAACTGAATAGTAATCTGGTCTTTTTACCACAGAGCCTTAAAGACGACCTATTATTATTGTTATTTTTTCATCATTAGAGTGACTATTTCACCCAATATTGTCTTTGTAATAAAATCAGATTACATGCAAATCATGTAATGAGTTAAACCAGACATTTACATTTTGCCAGGCCATTGCTATGCAGTTGCTAGGGTGTTACTTGTCGGCTAAAGTCAAAAGAGCCCACACCAAGTCTCTATGATATTCTGGCCCCTACATATGGCTTTGGTCCCACTTTCATTGTAAATCTATGAGATTTTTCTGTCTATTTTATCATCTGCCTGGCGAAAACTGCAAATCCATTCACTTAGAAAATAAATAAAACACCTCTGCTCAATAAGCCACACAATTGAAGTATAATTTATGTCCGAGGCACAAACAAATATGGTTACATGAGTCAATGACGTGATGCTCATTTTTTTTTTGTCTGGATCTATTAAGTTATTCAAAAATATTTTAAAAATGCAATTAACAAAAAACAGTGTCTTGAACACATACTGTATTCTATGTGAAACATTTTTTATTTATGAGCTCAAAGTCATTCTGATATTTTTCAGGGGCTTAACGTCTAGGTTACTATTGTAACCTCTGTTCCGTGATGGAGGGAACGAGACGTTGTGTCGAAGAAGCGACACTAGGGGTCTCTCTTGAGAGCCTCACGCATCTCTGAACTTGAGAAAAGGCCAATGACAAATTGGCAGACAGAATTTGCATATCCCACACCCCGGACATACAGGTAAAAGGGAAGGAAATGCGTTTGTTCATTAAGGATTTTGCACTAAGGAGCCGAGAATGAGGTTTGGCCTCATGGCCGGGAGGACACAATGTCTCATTCCCTCCATCAGGGAACGGGTTACAATAGTAACCTAGAAATTCCCGTCTGTCGCTCACTTCGACGTTGTGTCGAAGAAGCGACACTAGGGGTCCATATTTAATCACGCCATGCGCTGAACCGTGTACGTGCGCTGCTGATGCACATGTGGAAATGGCGCGGTGGTAGATCCTACCTGCTGAGAGGGAGGAGTTGATGCAACACAGTGACCAGGGGGCAGCGGGGCCAAGGGAGGCGAGATCCGCTCGCAAGGGGACCGTACCACGGAAAATACACACAAGGCTGAGTGAAGTCCTTGACGGTGTTGCCGAAGAGACTGAACTGGGAGACAGGGGAGTTGAGGAAACGTGCTTTGTCCATGTCCTACATCTCGACCAGGTTCAGCCAGATGTCGTTCCTGAACCACGAGGGTGGCCATCGCCTGCCCGAGTGTCCGCGCTGTGACCTTCGTGGCCCTGAGGGTCGGTTTCTGAGTGCAATTCCTGCAAAACGTCGGGATCAGGACTACTAGGTCAATGAACGTGTCGGGGGCGGTGGTTCGTGGGTATATACCTGGCGAAACCGAGCCCGTGGCCATCCCAAAATCGCCTCCATAGACAGCCGGGTCATCCTCAATCCCATGGGAAGAAGGAGCGAAATGGGGGGCGGCTGGAGTGGCGTTCCTTTTTAGGAAGGAAAGCCGCAACCGCAATGTTGCCATGGTAAGGTTCTCGCAGTGAGAACACGAACCATCCACAAACGCTGCCTCGGTGTGATCACGGCCCAGACACACGAGGCAGTGCCTGTGACCATCAGGAGCGGAAAGAACTCGACCGCATCCAGGAACTGCACAGGGGCGGAAGCGCTTCTTTATAAAGACGTGTCCTGAAAAGCACATACAGTGCCATTGTGTATTGCTCTTTTAGAGAAATAAACTCTTTTAGGAAAATATTCTCTTTTTAAAGCACCGTCGAAGCGCCCAGGGGCAAAGCTGCACTGCTGTGCAGAGAAGGAGAAAGCTGCTGATATGCACCGTAGATCCGACAGCATACGCTCTTGCAGAGATGAAGAGAACTGTCTCGTGAATGCAGCTCGCTGATCACACAACCGCTCGGCTCCGAAGAAAAATTCTGAAAGGACAAACGCATTTCCCTCCCTTTATACCCATATGTCTGGGGGCGGGGCATGCAAATTCTGTCTGCCAATTTGTCATTGGCCTTTTCTCAAGTTCAGAGATGCGCAAGGCTCTCAAGAGAGAACCCTAGTGTCGCTTCTTCGACACAACGTTGTAGTGAGCAACAGACGGGGAAAGTAAAATAAGTAATGTGGTGTAACCCTCCCGAAACAGTACAAAATAAATAATCAAGGTCATTCAAATTCAGTTCATTCAAAAATGAAATTCCTGAAAAAATGCTAAATGTTGGCATGAGTGGTGCAGAATAATCTTTTACTATTATTTCTAACAAAACAACAACAATAAAAGCAGTGAAACAATTTATTTATAAAATATTATTATTATTTGAAAAAAAAATTTCAACCAAATCAAAGTCATGTGTAATCAACATGATGGTTGCCATTTTGTTGTCATGTGACAAACAAAACTGAGAAGACCCATTTAGACCCTGTGTTTGTGCTTAAGCTTTTTTGATATTCTTGACTCAATATTTATGGTATTTCTAAAGATAAATTTTGTGTACCTTGAAAAATATGTTTGAAAATATTAAATTAAATTATTAGTTCTGTACACTCTCATGTAAGGTGCAAATAAAGTATTTAATGCCTTTTACTTGATGGTTACTCCACATTACATTTTTTTAAATCAGCTTTCATTTTATTTATATTTTAGAAAAGACTATGTTTTTCAAAAATTTATGAAATTAAATTGGACACAAAGATTACATTTCTTCGAACTTGACGTGTGATTTAAAATGAGAAATCTTTAAAAAAAAAAATGGTTTAAAATTTATGGTTTAGATTTTTTTTTCTGCAATCCCTAAACTTTAGTATGAGCAATAGTAAAAGTAATATTTGCTTTCGAAATCACAAATAAAAGTATTAAAACACAATGTGTAGCAAAATAATAATAATAAATAAACTGGTCTCTAAATAATCATGATTTTTCCTTGTTAAATCTGGCTTCCTTGCAGTCTTTACTGCTCTAGACATTTGCTAATAAGTCTTTAGCAGTGAACCTACAATAAACTGTTTTATTTCACAAATTTATGACATTTAAGTGCCAGCCTGCTCACAATTTCAGCTTTGTTAGGGACTGGGGTTAACGTGGAGACTGGCGGTGTAATTGGGGGGTTGTAAAACAATGAGGGAAAATCAGCAGTAACAGTCACTGAAGGCAAAGAAGAACACACTTTGTGTACAATGAGACTAACTGCTCTGTCTAATGAGTGTGTGTGAGTGTGTGGCTGTATATCAGAAGTAGCTGTGGGCCCCTCTCTTCCACTCTCACAGAGCGAGCACAAGGCTGGCCGGCTGTTAGTTTTACTAGGTCACCAACAGACACATTTATCCTTGAAGTGAGTCGGGTGCTCCAGGGAAGGCAAAAACAATGGCAATCCTGTGAACACAAGAGTTGAAAGCTGGAAAGGAATGCATAGTGTATGAACCGGGACCCAGGACGCGGGAATCTGTGGGGACACGTGGCTCACAAAATGTTTATAAAGGCTGCTGATGCACTTCCACAACCTGCTGTCACAGCAGATAGAACTCCAGCTACAGGATTTAAGCTGAAGTGTGTATTTTTTTCTTCAATGTTAAAATACTGTAATCTCAATTGAACAAAGGGAGGCAACTATAATTTAGTAATTTGTACATTGATTTCGTTTAAGTTTGAACACTTTGACACTGTAGCACTATCAAAACATTACTCTGATTGTTTGAGCATCCAAACCTGCCTGACATAGAAACAAATGGCGTGAGTTCTGACCAATTAAGTATATGTTTGAAAACAAGTTTACATGCTACTCAAAATTAAAGTAATGGGCAAACATGTACACGTGCAGAGCGTTTTCTTCTTTCCGTTTATGATACCCCGACAAAGGAAAATCTATAAGGTGTTTACTTGACCTTATTTGTTGACGGTTATCTAATCGGTGTAAGCAAGATAAGCTGTATGTAAACACGCTCAATCATGATTTTTATAATAGTTATTATGTTAACTATTCATGTGGTACAGTACACAAACTCCTGTTAAGTGAACGGACTTTCTGTGGATGGATCTGAAGTTATAGTTGGTCACCAGCTTGACCTTGATGAATGATCAACTGCTTTCTTTCCATTAAAATCTAGTTTACAGCCAAGCTCACTCTTTGTAAAAATACCATGTCCACAATTACAAGAATCAAATGCTAAGATGGGCAATCTATGTTCATGCAACTGGCTGAAATAACAATGTAAGATAAATAAATATGGAAAAAAAAATAAAAAATAGGCAACTATATAATCCTAATTGAGATTATTGACAATAATAGATCCCCAACAGAATCTTACTTTCAGAATAAACAATAGTAAACAATACTATTCAAATGTTTTGTTTTGAACAATTTTGCTTTGTACATTTGTTTTCACATAGTATACCAGAATAAAAAAGGCACAAAATATAGGCCTACACTTCAATACAGCATTTCCTGATTTTTTTTACATCAATCCACTGCCCTCTAGTGGGAAGTCACTGATATAACTCAAAACTTTACATTTTGGGATATAAAAAACAAAAAACGAAAAAAACAATAAGCCTGTTTGGGGCAATTCATATATCTGAAATGGGCCCTAAATATTTGTAAGGCAAAGCGACTTTTCACTGACCCCTGGTAACTTCCATTCAAATTATCAGCACGACCAGATCACAGATTGCCATGCATTTCTGTTCCATAGGTTCCTTTACTGAATAAAAGTTTGTACGTAAATGCTACTAAAGAACACTGAACTGTATTTAAACAAATAAAGCAATTAAAATAGATAAAAAGATAATGGTTTCAATTATAAATTGCCTGAAACAATGCTGCAACAATAAACAGAATCTGTCCGAATCATGTCCACATCTTCGGAGTGGTATGGACATGTAACAGCACATCAGTTTGACTTAATCGATCATATTCAGACAGCCAGTATTGGGGGTCAACATGCATCGTACTGAGCCTTGTGAAGTCTCGTGTGGAGAGAAGAATCAGGTGTAAATGATTAAAATTCAGGTGTTGGTCCTCCTGTGCATATTTATCATGCAGCACAGAAAGAGACTTAGCTATGACCCTGTCAAGGACACAAGTGTGTATGTGTCTGCATGTTTGAGTGGGCAGATAAGCAAATATTTTGGGTGAGGTGATATCCCTGCTATAAGATTCCTGTTTGGATGCAATTTGTGCAAGTTACAGACCAACAAGTCATGTTTTGCCAAGCATTATAAGTAACAGTTTTAACAATGCTTAAAGGGATACACATCTCTTTTCAAACACAAATTAACCTGTGTGCTTAAAACAATTTAACTTCTAGAACTGTGCTTACAGAACGCTTTGATAACTTTATCTATATACTATAAATACAGTATACTATGTATACAACAAAAACGCTAGAATCAAAGGAATATCAACAAAGATCTTTTCTTCAGCGGTCCCAATTCTTCAGATGGGCCATGTAAATCCTGAATTTCATTGAATGGATTCAAAAAAATGTATGAAAAGGAATATTCTCTTATTGTGTACTCACCCTCATGCCATTCAGATGTGTGACTTTATTTCTTCTGCAGAACACAAAGATTTTAGAAGAATATCTCTATTCTGTAGGTCCATATAATGCAAGTGAATGGTGACCAAAAATTGTAAGCTTCAAAAAGAACAATAGGCAGCATAAAAGTAATTTATACTCACTACTGACGTCCGTCTGGTGGATTGTACTGTAAAGTCACGGCTAACATCCTTTTTGATCTTCGTGACCATTACGATGGCCTGTTGTAACAGTTTTTGGGATGCGCGCACCCACTCCGGCATTGCAATCTTCATCCACTTTAAATTTTAATTAATCTCTAATCGTTGGTAATGTAAAATTGGACTCGGTCATCCCTCTTACGAACCTGAAATAAAACACATAATTGCTGTTGAGAGTTGTGTCCATATAACTCATGCGCTTTATTTCAAGTCTTTTGAAGATGGCTTTGTGTGCATTAAGTCATTAATCACTGGTCATTTTCAAATATCAGCCTGATCTCATGAAATCACATGGCTATGGAGACAATTTTTGCAAAATGACAATGTGGCTGGTGAAATGTCCACTGTGTGACTCTTAAAGGGATTTATATTTTCTCCTAAACAAATTAAGTTAAGGTTAATGCTCCATCAAGTTTTAAATCAACTCAACTTTCTTCCCTACCCAAAACTTTTAACCTAAACCTAACCGATAATGTAAAAAAAAGAAAATGTAAATGTTAAAAAGTCATGAACTATAGTAAAAGTGTTTAGATTTCATAAGATAGCATTGTGTGAGAACAGGGAGAAAAGTGTTTATGAACTGATAATTTGCCATTTCACAGGTGATTTGTGTGAAAGTGAATAAAAGTTTTTGTTTGAGTGATTCTAGGGTTTATTTTACCAGGAAACTGCAGCGTTATGTACAACGTGGCACGTTAAATAAATTTAGCAAAATGTAGGTATAGTAACGTTATTCTATGACACCAGGCTGAACCAAATCAGTCTGATTCTTGAAGGAATCATTCAGGCTATGTTCAGACTACAGACAAATCGGATTTTTTCTTAAATCGGGTATTTTCAGGCAGACTGTCCGCACTATTCACTGCAAGTGATCAAATCAGATTTGCGCATGGGTTTCTATGGTAATGATGTAGGTGTCCCCACGTGATGATGCTTTCAAAACAGATGTGGGAAAAATTGAGATGCATCTTCTCGCTCTCCAAATAAGCGCCCTGTCCAGTCGCAGAGCATAACTCCTCCGTCACACAAGAAAAACTCAGCGAAAAACGAGACAGATAAATAATGCGAGGTTCCGTGCTGCAGTCACCGAATTTTTACGTCATTATTGTGTAGCGCTTTAAGAGTGATACAAAAGACCATTTGAAATCCGATTTGAGCAGCCAGAGTGTCCAGACTGTGCTTAATGCTTTGGATAAAAACTGGCAAATTTTTGCCTAAAATGTTAGTTATTCAATATTATTTACTTGTTTGTTGAACTGTTGTAAAAAAACAAAAACAAAAAAACAATATCACACTCGCCATCATGCTGTTGGTCTGAATATCAGCATGGCTGTGTTTACATGTGGCACATGCTGATATCTGGAACAATAGTTCTCTTGCTTTTTTTAAATAATACCTACTCCAAAATATTTTCTTTAGTGAGGACATTTTTAAAATCCTGAGTAGGGATTTGACCGTGACAGCTGTTAATGATGAACTTTCGCACAGTGTTCATCTGCCGCCATGCATGCGTAGTTTGCTTTGTGCGACATACGCGAGCCAGCCTTGGCAAATAACTCTGAAAGAAAGATTCTTTGACAAAAAAAACCCCAGAAATGTTAAATATTCATTGATATTTCTCCCACATATCAACATGTAATAAACAGTTAATCTAAAACATCTATGAACAGCTCACACATATAAAACGCTCACCGAGCTTTGACGCAGAAGCTAGAGTCGCCCTTTCATATCTCCTCCGCCACAGCATTGCCCATCTGGTCACTGCACTAATTCGATCCCTCAGTGCTTTGTTTTCCACCATTTGATGCAGTAATTGATGGTTATTCATTGTGCACCGAAAACATCTCGGTTTGGCTACTGGCACTGCATGCTCATTGCCGGGGGCTCAAAGAACATTCTGGAGGACTTCCGGATGAACGCACATCCAGGCCTGTTCTCATTGGTGGGTTTGGACCAGAGGCCCGGAGTTCCGTGAGGAATTCCACTGGCATTTGCTGTTTAGCAGATTCTATTTCCATTTGTCGGTCTGCAATCTAACAAATAGAGCAATTACCACAAAAATCAAAAATAAAATCAAAAGTAACAGTAAGTATCTGGTGTGGCAACCAGCTGCATTAAGTACTGCAGTGCACCTCCTCTTCATGGACTGCACCAGATTTGCCAGTTCTTGCTGTGAGATGTTACCCCACTCTTCCACCAAGGCACTGCATGGAGGCATGAGGACTGCAGATGTGGCCAGGGCAATAAATTGCAATGTCCGTACCGAGATGCCTAACACAGCACTACAGGGAGACAGGAAGGACAGCTTATCGTCCTCGCAGTGGCAGACCACATGTAACAACACCTGCACAGGACCGGTACATCTGAATATCACACCTGCGGGACAGTAACTGCCTGAGTTACACCAGGAACACACAATCCCTCCATCAGTGCTCAGACTGTCCGCAATAGGCTGTGAGAGGCTGAACTGAGGGCTTGTAAGTCTGTTGTAAGGCAGGTCCTTACCAGACATTACCAGCAACAACGTAGCCTATGGGCACTAACCCACCTTCACTGGACCAGACAGCAATTTATTGCCCTGGCCACATCTGCAGTCCTCATGCCTAAGGCACATTCACACAGATGAACAGGGACTCTGGGCAACTTTCTTTTGGTGTTTTTCAGAGTCATTAGAAAGGTCTCTGTAGTGTCCTTAGTTTTTATAACTGTGACCTTCATTGACTACCGTCTGTAAGCTGTTAGTGTATTAATGACCGTTCCACAGGTGCATGTTCATTAATTGTTTATGGTTCATTAAACAAGCATGGAAAACATTGTTTAAACCCTTTATAATAAAGATCGGTAAAGTTATTTGGATTTTTACAAAATTGTTTTTTAAATAGTGTCCTGAAAAAGGGACGTTTAGGTTGCCATTTTTTGGTTATGTTGACAAAACCATAAAACCGAGACTGAGTGTGAAGTTTAAAACTATATTTTTTATAAAAAGGCAAATTTTTTTCAGGTCATGTGGTGTAATCCTAACAAAATTTCTTGATATTCTGAACACAAAAATTCATAGTATTTGTTTAAAATATTTTTAAAAATGTGTGTACACTTTCATTTATTCAAAGTGCAAGGTTTATGCCTTCGACTTGATGGATTGCTCTAAATGTCATTATTTTATTTTAGTAGAAAATGCTATAAATAATTTTAAAAGATTTATGAAACCCAATTAGAAACAAATATGACATTTCTACGAACTTGATGTGTGTTTTAAACTATTTTTTAAAAGATTACCCATTTTTTTCCCACCATGGCACAATATAAAAGGTATTACCAACAGGTTGAGAGGGTTAATAAAATCTTAGTTTTTAATGTCTACTAATTGAGTTGTAATTCCAGAGACAGCTTCTCCAGCAAGCAGAATATACAGTATGATATACTGGCCAGAGCATTTAGGGGAGAAGTTTCCCAATACCAACATAGTCCCAGTTCTTACTCATTTATTGTCTACATGACAGCCAATCTAAATGAAGTTTTGATTTCAAAAGCAAGTTGTTTTCAGAATAATAATTGCCCAATTGCAAAGTCTCCTCTTTTTATGTCTTAGGTTAACTGTAAATTAGATGATAAAATAAAGACCTTTATAAAAAACTTTGACCAATGCAACTTACCCAAAGGCACTGTGAAACAAATTATACGTACCAGATCAACACTTAATTGTCCTAAGTGGACGAAGTTGACTTGATCTCGATGGACAGCATGTGAATGTGCTTTTCATAAAACAATATTTGCACGTGTTTTACAGAAACTCTGCATCATATATCATTAAAAGTATATTTACATTCTAGCTGGTCTGGTGCTGTTTGCTCGCGACGGCTTTGAGATTATCAACTTGAAAATATTAATTTCACAATTTACTAAAAATGCATTCTCGACATGTGGGTGTTAACATTTGAAACATTAACAAGCGCAAAATTCTCTCCATATTCGTTAAAAGTGCTGTTGATTAAAGACGTTCTTCTGGCGGTTTCGTCGATATGGACACACCCACTTCTTTTCAAAACCACGCCCTCCAAAGATACACTTGTGCTGCCTAGAATTCTCTCTTTTTCATTAGTAGGCTGGCTGGACCTACCTCTGTTTTATTTATTATTCTCCCTTTTTCCTTCCTCGGAACAAAATACATAAATAAACAACAATAAAAAAAGGCAATCATTTAGAAGTCTGTTTGGGGCGATTTATACATCTGAAAATGAGCCCTAAATGTTTGTATATGTCAAAAAAACGTTTCACTAACTTTTCATTAAATTCAGATGTTGGTCATTAACTTTTTATGGCTTTACAGCCATTTAACTTAGAACTCTTAGAACTGATTACAGAACTCCGATAACTACATTATGAACAACATTAACATAAACATAAGCAACAAAATTGGCATTACCACAGGGACAGTTTCTCCAAAAATGAAAATTCTCTCATCATTTACTCACCCTCATGCCATGGTATGACTTTCTTTTTTCTGCAGAACACAAACAAAGATTTTTAGAAGAATATCTCTCTAGCTCTGTAGGTCCTCAGAATGCAGTGAATTGTGTTTAGCTATAAAAATCACATAAAGGAAACATAAAAGTTATCTATATGACCCAGTGTTTAAATCTACACCTTCAGAAGTAATATAATAGTTGTGGGTGAGAATCAAAATATAATTACTTTTTTAAAATCTCCACTTTCACTTTCACTGTTACATCAGAAATTCACATATGGTGCCTCTTTAGTTTCACTTTCCCATCTGAAAGTGAAAGAGAATATCTAGAGTAAAAATTACATAAATATTGTTCTGTTTCTCTCCCAAACCTATCATAAAGCTTCTACAGATATGTATTTAACCACTGCAGACCACTCATATGGCTTACTTTTATGTTTCCTGTATGTGTTTATTTTGGAGCTACAACAGTCTGATTCATTCACTTGCATTGAAAAGACCAACAGAGCTGTTAATAGCTATAGATTCTGGCTCTCATCATCAGATTTTTGAAATGAGGCCAGATGGTTGCTGGGCCCTATGCAGCCACTTATGTTGTTTAATTGCTAAAGCTGGCACGGGTGTCAGTATAGAATCCAAAACCACAAGTAGGCCTGCTGGGACCGATGGGACTTCAGTAGTGCAACTTTAGCCATTTTAACCATAAGGCAAAGATAACCCCATCTTTTAGAATGAACCTCCTTTCACCAGAAACAATCCTTTCCTCAAAATTAGCCAACCTCACGTAGAGAAAAATGTAATGCAAAGGAATGATGACATTCTACCTACTATTTGTGTGTGTGTGTGTGTGTGTGTGTGTGTTCCATGTTAGAGGTCAAGGGTCTGGAACAACAGGAGGGAAAGTAATGGCAGAATTTTAAATTGATTTTTATATTTATATAATGTGTTTTCTCCTGTGAAAGTGACCACTTGTGAATCTATGACTTTATGAAACAGATGTGAAATTCCCAAAACTCTCCACATTCGTTAAAAACACTCGTTATGCTTTGCTGCACAGTCTAGCAATAAAGATTAATTTCAGGAACGCTTTCACACAGTCCAGTATAATGTAAATGTCTTCTCGGTAGATGGCGCTGTTGCATCATACATTTCTGAGTGCCAAAGCATGATGCAACTGTATCTGTTTTGATCGACATATAAACAGACTTGCAAATGACAAATTAATCTGATATTTGTAAATAATTTTAAATGCTCTTTTGAATTTATGGATTTATTTATTTGTATAAATAGTCATTGAATTAAGTCAGGAAGATTTGTATAGCCTATAAGTCAAAGCAGACATGGCAATAGCAAATACACCACTTGGTTGTTAAAAGTAAATCATTATCTTTTTTTTGTTGATTAGTTATACAAATTGTACAATGAGACTTTTAACATCACTGTGTTCCAGCATAACTTCTTACTTATCCAAAGTATTATAAAGAAATACTGACAAAAGGCTAATTCAGCCTTCAACATTTACAGAACTGAGGTTGAAAGACTGTAAACTTGTAGCCTGACAACCACCTGCTGTCCAGTTGTCACAACATATAAATGCACCTGAGCCAGACATACAGAATATCTGTTTGAAATATAAAGTGATACTTCAATTTATTCTAATAATGTCTTTTTTTATCCCCTTTTTCTCCCCAATTTGGAAAGCCCAATTCCCACTACTTAGTAGGTCCTTTTGGTGGCACGGTTACTCACCTCAATCCGGTTGGCAGAGGACAAGTCTCAGTTGCCTCCGCTTCTGAGACCGTCAATCCGCACATCTTATCATGTGGCTTGCTGTGCATAACACCGCGGAGACTCACAGCATGTGGAGGCTCATGCTACTCTCCGCGATCCACGCACAGCTCACCATGCGCCCCAATGAGAGCGAGAACCACTAATCACGACCACAAGGATTTTACCTCATGTGATTTTATCTCCCTATCAACCGGGCCAATTTGGTTGCTTAAGAGACCTGGATGGAGTCACTCATAATCCTTTTAATTTCTTGCAGTATCGTGCATTATCATGGCTTCCTTGAAAAATCGATTCTGGTTGGTAATTTTTAACATTCAAATATTTTTTCAGAATTATGTATGTAAACTGTATAATTGCATGTTATAATTGACTTAAAACCAAAAGGTGTCCAATCGTTTGTCTTCATTTTTAATAATATATCTATTGAAACCTAAAAATATGCTATATTTCTAAATAGTGCGATACTTCTTTACAGTAAATGGCATTTATATAATGCAAGACAGTGTGGCTTAAGTGTGCATACAGTATACTTTTTGGAGCCACTGTATCTGTGTAAGTTTCATGCATCTCAAATCACTACACGGTCTCTCTCTTCTCTCATAATAAAATCATGTACTATTTTTTATTAAGTCTCATGTTGCTTCTCGTAATCTCTCTTTCTTTCAACATCGAGAGTCTGACGGTGTAAATGGAAACTAGCTAAAATATTTACTGAGCTGATTATTGCAATAGGGACTAGTACTATTGAAATACACATCTGCATTTTAAACACCTCTTTTGTATTGTGCGTTTCTCTGTATAATGGGAAGAAGGGGTAATGGACCTATCACAGAGAAAGAGGCGCTCGTTATTTAATTTTTTTTATGAAGCTTTCAGGGCTTGGATTTATGATTGGGCCTCCATCTGTTTAATAAAAATTCTGATTAATGGCACATATCAGTTTGGCAGAACATGCCGTCTGGCTTAATGACTAGATTTACACGCAGCCAAGTTGAGCTCACCACTGTAATAGGTTTCATTACCAATATTATTGTTTAACAAACAAAAATATTTATCAACATAAAGAACGGAGGTTGGGAAAATAAATCAATGCAACAGATTCGCACGTACAGTGGAGAGTCCACAAGTGAAAAAGCTTTTGTTATTTAATACAAATATTTACATTACAAATTATATTGTCAACATACATGTATCAATTTGAAAAGGAGGTTGAACAAATAAAAGAATTTCAGAATTTCTGTAATGCCAGTTTGAGTGTATATGCTCCCATATACTAAGAACTTCTGAAATTAATGTACATTTCGAAACCATTTACTCAAATGATATTATGCTGATAGTATAATTTTTAATGATCGTTTATTTATTATGAAAGAGTGCAAAATAGAAGCATTTCAGATGTAGACTTTTGAATCCCACTACATGTTATAACCAATTAAATCAGTCATGACATTTTCCGGGTTATCTATCAGCTTTCTTTGAACCTATCATGAAACAACTTGAGCTCTGTGCCTTGTTATCTCAGTGGTGGCTTTAGATCTGCAGAATTTTCTCGCTTTTCAAAGATCACTCAATCATGTGAATGCCCAGATCTCCAGCTGTGACATGTTAATGGGGACCCATTGTGTCTGTAGATTACTAAGAGAGAAATGTAATGTGACTGCTCTAAATGAAGAAGAGAGAGACTGTGTGTGTGTGTGTGTGTGTGTGTGTGTGTGTGTGTGTGTGTGTGTGTGTGTGTGTGAGAGAGAGAGAGAGAGAGAGAGAGAGAGAGAGAGAGAGAGAGAGAGAAAAACAGGATGCCAGCCCTGTCCTTCCCAGAGAGGCTTAAGAATTAGGATCCACAATTATAAACCATAATAGCAACTATCACTGTCCTACATAATTCTTCTTTTACCCCACTGATATGTCTCTTACTTTCCTCCTCCTTTCACTTATACTGACACTCAGCACTATCTAGATTGGCCTATATGGGTTGTGGCAATTTTTAGCTGGTGTAATAACCTAAAACCCTCTGGAATAGTGACAGGGAGATCGTAAAACCCCATTCACTGGGAACGTTAGTCGAATGCCCTTTTGCTGATATTCCGAAAGTAATAAATGTTGCACAAAAGCCTTTGATAGATGTCATCTAATGGTAACAGATGACAACGGAACCATTTTTGACTTCTGGTAAGTTAAACCTTTTAAGACAAATGCTGTTCGAAGAGAATTGGCTGATTAAACTGGTAAACATCTAGATGTTTTTAATAGTGGATTTTAGTTAATGGTGTAGTTCACTTAAAAAGAAAATTATTTCAGAATTTACTCACCCTCATTTAGTTTCAAACCTGTATGGCATACTCATGTGGAACACAAAAGGAAAATATTAAAGAAATAGTTAAATTTTTTTAATTCTATTAGTTATTGATTGGTTTATTGAAACAGATCAATATTTAAGTACATGTTTTATTTTATTCTCCAATTTTACTATCAAATTCTTCTTGCTTTGTTTTTGGCAATTGGCATCCTTTGTGCATATTGCCATCTATTGGGCAGGGAGGAGAATTTATAGTAAAAAAAGGACTTAACTATGAATCTGCATCTATTCCACACCTATCATATCACTTCTGAAGACATTTATTTAACCACTTCCATGTAGAAATTGTGCTGCCTGCCAAAACGTAATAAAATGTAGAGTTTATATATCCATTTACAAACAAATGTTATAAGATCAAGTCATTGATAACCTGTACAACTCCAAATTTAATTTATATGTTAAGATGCACTTGCCAAAAAATATATATAAGTAAATCGCTACTATTAGACGGCAAGTGGCAAGACATTTTAATGAGATGGCATTTTGCATTAAACGATTGGAATGCATAGGGATAGAGGAAGTTCAAAGATCTCATAGAGGAGGCAATTTAAATAATGAATTGTTAAAACGTTACGTTTTTCGGATTTATACACTCAAAGCACTAGCCCCGAATAATCTGAGAAACAGAAACATCTGTGTCTGTTCTTATGGACCTTCAAATTTCTGGCCACCATACACTTGCATTGTATGGACCTACAGATCTGAGAAATTCTTCAAAAAAATCTTTGTTTGTGTTCAGCATAAGGTAAATCATACACATCTGGGATGGCATAAAGCCAGAGTAAATGATGAGAGAATTTTCATTTTTGAGTGAACTATCCCTTTAATGAATATGCCTGTTTGTCTTTTCAATATGATGACAGTTGAAAGTGACTTAATTTAAAGATTAAAAAGGACCTAAACACATAATAGATGTAGTCCATAAGACTCGTTCGTCATATTCCAAGTCTTCCGAAGGTAGACTAATTTTTCAGTTAAAATCTTGACACCCATTGCACATTCATGAGGACAGTGGCACGCGTGTTCATGCGAGAACATAAGATGTTTAGCTCTAGAAATTGTTGATGGTGAGTACAGTTTTTTCATTTTTGGGTGAACTGTCCCTTTAATGGACGCAAGCTCCACAATAGTGATTGCAATTGCCCTTGAAATCATTCTTTGTCTTTTCCCTTGCATTTTAAAATCTACCTCATTGACATTGAAAACGAAAAGAAAAGACATCTGGAATCAGCACTTTCTGCTTAGCTTGCATTATACTGGGTTGAATTTGTTGTGCTACATTAGACAACGGGATTGCAAAGCTCCCCTAGGGTTTGGTCCGTGCACATGAAAAGAATACAAAGAACCTCACTTCCATTTCTTTCTTTTTTTTTCCTTCTATTTTTCTGGAGGTCTTCTTGCCGTCTTTTTTATTCAGACCTCCTAATCATGCTCCCAAAGTGAGGTACTGCTTATTAGAGGCACTTTCATGTCTTTTGACTCTCAACCTTACATTGAATTACTCTGAATTTCACTCTCAAAGAGACTGGCATTAATATGGCATCTCCATTTAGTGTTTAAATTCCATATGAGGAACCAAAGCACTGAAGTGTGTTAGTCAAATGTTGAGGGACAGGTCCAAAGAGAGAAATCGCCTGGGAAAGTTAGTACGTGTGCTCCAGACATATTTGCCCAGTTCTATAGCCTTGTGTTCTGCCTAACTAAACAGCATTTCAAGGAATCAAATGCATCCTCTTATGAAATGCCGATTATAGGTGTGTTTAGTTTCATACTGAAAAGTATTTATAATAAATGTAGTTTAGTTCTAATAGTTTTAATAAACTACACTCAATGAGCACTTTATAAGGAACACATGTACACCTACTTATTCATGCGATTATTTAATCAGCAAATTGTGTGGCAGCAGTACAATGCATAAAATCATGCAGTTACGGGTCATGAGCTTCAGTTAATGTTCACATCATTGGGAAAAAAATGTATCTCAATTATTACAACTGTGGCATGATTGTCGGTGCTAGATGTGCTGGTTTGAGTATTTCTGTAACTGATGATCTCCTGTGATTTTTACATACAACAGTCTCTGGAGTTACTCAGAATGGTGCCAAAAACAAAAAACATCCATTGACGACTGTTCAGTTGTTGATGAGAGAGGTCAACAGAGAATGGCCAGACTGGTTCAAGCCGACAGAGAGGCTACGGTAACTCAGATCACCACTCTGTATGATTGTAGTGAGCAGAATAGCATCTCAGAATGCACAACATGTAGAACTTCAAGATGGATGGGCTACAACAGCAGACTGTGTCGGGCACTTTATTGGAATCATAGTGTTCCTAATAAAGTGCTCAGTGAGAGTAGGTCTCATGAGAAGTCTTCATAAATGTACGAGATGGCAAAGTTGGCACGAACAAAAACAAAACAAAAACTTTTACTCCCATTGAAAAAAAGAAATAAAAAGGACCAATAAGAAATGAACCAATACAATATTATATTTTCTCCTTAGTTATTTTAACCACTAACGCTAACCCCAAACCTACACCTAACCATGATTCTAATAGGAAAATTACTTTTGTGTACCCCGGAACAAAGAAAGCATCAAGGTTTGGAATGAGACAAGGGAAGGTTATTCAAATTGGCTTCTTTAGTTATTGTATTGCATAAATACCTAAATATGGAATGAGTAACTGTGGATGTGAGGGCATGGTCGAGCGTTCGTCTGGGGAGAGAGGAAGCGATAAGGGTTTTCACCTGAGAAGAATTGCTGGTAATTGCTGTTTCTATGTTCGCAGTGAGAGACGGGGGAAATAAAAAGGTGCCCAGTCCATAGAGTGTGAGAGAGAGAAACAGACACCACAAAGCTGTGCGTGTGTATGTGTGTGTGTTGGCGTGTTGTCCATTGCCGTGTTGGTCATTGCATATTTGGCGTGTTGGCCATTGCCGTGTTTATTTTGCCCTTTGAAGCTTCGCAGTTATACCTGATGTGAACGTGTTTGTGTTGATGAGAATAAAGAGTGACATACCTGAGTTGGAATTGCCATCTCCCGCTTCCTCATTCATTGAACCTTGTTACAGTAACCAAATTTGTTCACAGACATTTCCTTTTTTGAAAGTGTTGGATGGGAGGCTAGCGAAAATGTTATCCCTGTGTTGCTTCGATTACATATTTTGTTTGTTGATTGGTTGGTCTGTAAGGCAATAAAAGTCAGACATTTTTGTATGAATCCTTAAACATAGCAAAGTTATTCTCAAACATTCTCTTTCCAATTTATTATGAGCCTATGCAGGCAGTAGCTTACAACGGAACACTCATGCTGGAATTGCAGTATGTCATATCGCCTTTTCCCTTGTTTCCCCCTCATGTCCCTTTCATGAGGCGGCTGTGGCTCAGGTGGTAGTGCGGGCCGGTCGCTAATCGCAGGGATGGCAGTTCGATTCCCCCACATGACGAAGTGTCCTTTGGCAAGACACTGAACCCCAAGTTGATCCCAATGGCAGGCTAGCGCCTTGCATTGAAGCTCTGCCACCATTGGTGTGTGAATGTTTGTGTGAATGGGTGAATGGGACACAGTGTAAAGCTCTTTGGTAACCTCTAAGGTTAATAAAAGGTGCTATATAAGTACAGACCATTTACCATATCCTTCTACCATCCAATCCAAAAAATGAATAAACAGTGAAAATCCCCCCCAAAAGTTTGCAGGTGGAGTGATCTTCAGAAAACTATTTATGTAGAAAACAAAGGGAGATATATACAGTACTAAAAATAAAGGGAGCAGGAGGAAAATGAATTATCGATCTGCTGAAACTGAACATTTGTGATAAATCTTTGCAAGCCCCTAGGTGTGCATTTGCCTCCTCATAATAAGTCCACTTAGAGAGGCAGCTACAAAGAAGTGTTTGTATGTTCATATTCAAGTGCACTGCAAGAACCCTAACACATACTTAATGAATAATTTAAACAGTCCTGTATTGTCCATTAAGTGTGCTTGTCCCCTTCCAATACAGGCATTCATATTTAATGTGTTAGTGTATGTCTGTATGCCCTCATAATTAGGACAGGCTATGAGAGCAATGCTATGTCTACATATTGAGATGTGTTGTGATGCCTAGGCTGTTTATTTAGAAAATGAAAGACTGAGAAGATGTGGCTGTTTGCATTAACAGTATTGGGCAGTTATGGGCTTGGGAGAGCAAGACCATCAACAAGGGCTCAGTTGGAAACGTATTTGCATTGATGGACCTTCCTCTGACGTTTGGGTAAAGAACAGCCAACACTTCACACTCGGACTGAGGTTTAAACACAGGCTGAGGTATATCAAACACATGTTAGAACTATTCCTTTATAAACACCTTTTTAAGGTTTAGCCTTTGCATCATTCGGCTCTCTTTGGCTTCAACTTTCATTCTATCCTTCATTCTTTCTCTGTTCTCTTTTACAAAAACTTCACATTACTGACAACTTGTTTTTCTTTTTTTTGTTGCTTGGATAGGATATTAAGCAAATACTTGGAAGTCAGAATGAGGTCATTCAAATTTTACATTTACTGGGAAAATTCTCCCTTTTGCTTTAATGGCAGCATGCACTTTTTGGCTTGAATGTACATGTGTGTGCAAAACGTGATGATCCATGTTATCTTGTTATCAAAATGTTTATGTTGCTGCATGCCCATGTACATGTATGTACACTTACATGTCTGCTTTAGGCGCAACTACTAAATTTGTTCAAAATACACCATTAACTTCAGATCACATTTGGTAGTTTATTTCAAAGCATGTGTAATGAAGTAGATGTGATTTTGTTGATGCAAACAATAAATCATATATAGCAGCTGTACTCACTGATGTCTGGCATTGTTTAATGAGACACTTGAATAAAGATCAACAAGACAGGCCTGTATAACAAGATAAAGACAGACTATCCGAAACAGAAATATCTGTAAATTGATTTACTGTTTAATAACCCATGCGGCTGACACAAGTAGTGCCTTGATTTGTTCTTCCTACCATCTCATGGGTCTGACTCATGCAGGAAGTCAGTTACATTTTGATCAGCTCTTACTAAGCAAGCAGCAAATAAATCGTTTTTTTCAATCATAGAAAGAGGTCAACATTGAAGAGCCAGTATTGATGATAAATTAAGGGTGAATGCTTTATGTTTTAGGAGATGTATATTTTGAAGGATTAAGGACATTTATCCAGTTATACCTCTCCAAACACTATTATCTGTTACCCTGTGAAAGCTACTCTGTCACTGGTAACACAAAATAGTCTGTACATCTTAATTTTCATTTTATTCGCCTGTAGGTTCCACGCTGTATGAGAACAGAGTGAGTAAGGAATCCCAGTGCGCACACAACTTCCATTATTTAGGCTTTGAAAGATGAGATCCTTATCATATAGCCATACCATCAAAATATATTTTTAACATGGGGACACAGATACTGTAACTGACAAAGGAAGAGTAATGGGTACAGAGACATGACGCCTTGTTGATGAGAGAGGCCAATGGAGAATGGCCAGACTGGTTTGAGCTGATAGAAAGGCTACGATAACTCAGATAACCATTCTGTACAAACCCTTACAAAAATGGAGAGTTCTCTGCAAATTGTCCATTGTTACCAATGGTTTGCCACTATCAGAGAAGAGCTGCAAACTTTTGGCAAAACTTCGAATCATAAGCTCATTTGCATGTGAAAATAACAAGCTGCCTATTTGCAGTGAGCAGAGTGAGCAGAATAGCATCTCAGGATGCACAACATGTCAAACCTTGAGGCGGATGGGCTACAACAGCAGAATACCACATCAGGCACTTTATTAGGACCATAGTGTTTCTAATAAAGTGTTAAGTGAGTGTAGATTTATTTATATCTGTCTGAATGTATGCTTGTGTGTGTCTATGACAATTGGATATATTTAGATGTGTTTTTTCCCCCTAGAATTGTTTAGGGGTAAGAGTTTACGCTTTTTTGGGGAAATCTTATGGCCTTATTTATAGTCTCTTTATACAGTATTAAGACACATATAAGCTGTTTGTCTTTTAGTTGTTTTTCATAAATATTAATATTTGAAACTTATGCTCACATTACATGTTATTAACAATAAAGCAATATGCAAATAAATAAATAAATAACATAAATAACATAAAAAAATATGGTTATATGCCAATATCATAGACTGGCTGTGAGTTACCACTCTGGAAAAATAAGCAGTGCGCTGTGTGTAAATGTATTTCAGACCAAAATCAATGGAAGTGAGCCTGGCATGCCTGCATCTTTGCCTTGATGATCAACAAAATGGTTGCCATAACTCAGGAACAGCACATATCACTTGAGATTTTCTTGCTGTTTTCTGGGCTGATCCCTCATGCTTCAAATATGCCTGCTGTCCATTCCCACCTGCTGCATTATCTTGTTCTCTTTATGGTTTCTTCTTCGAGGACAGATATGACTTGTATTGTTCTCCCTGATAGACCAAGGACATTGTTCCTTTCATAGAACGTGTTGTCCACACTTGCTTCCTCAACTAAACCAAACACAAAAAACTCCATCCATCCATTCATCCCTCCCTCCCTGGTAAAGTTTGAGTTACTGAAAAGTTTTTAAGGTTGTGGATGGTTTATGAACTACTTAAAAAAAATGTTTACCTATCTTTCCATTTTCAATGCACCATGTTTAACATAACAAACTTTCTATACATTGATGAGCCAAAGCATTATAACCACATGCCTAATATGCTGTTGGTCCTCTGCATGCCACCGAAACAGCACCGACCCACCAAGGCATGGACCCAGCAAGACCCCTGATGGTTTAATCTGGCATCAAGACATTAGCAGCTGATTCTTCAAGTCCTGTAAGTTGCGAGGTGGAACCACCATGGATTGGACTTTTTGGTCCAGCACATACCACAGATGCTCAAATGGATTGAGATCTGGAGAATTTGGAGGGCAGGGCAACATCTTGATCTCTTCGTCATTTTCCTCAAACCATTCCTGGACAATTTGTGCAGTGTGTAGAGCGCATTACCCTGCTGAATGAGGCCACTGCCATCAGGGAATACCATTGCCATTAAGAGATGTAACTGTTCTGAAATGATGTTTAGGTAGGTGTCACGTGCCAAATTGACATTCAAAATAATGGCTTGACCCAGGGTTTCCCAGCAGAACATTGCCCAGAGCATCACACTCCATCCACTGGCTTGCCGTCATTCCACAAAGCATCCTGGTGCCATCACTTCCCCAGGTAAGCGGTGCACATGTACACCGCCGTCCACGTGATGTAAAAGAAAATGGGACTCATCGGACCATGCAAACTTCTTCCACTCTTCCAAAGCCAGCTCTGACGCATGTGTGCCCAATGTAGGCACTTTCACCGGTGGACAGGGGTCATCATTGGCATTCTGATCGGTCTGCGGATACGCAGCCTCATACAGAACAAGGTGCAATGCACTGTGTTTCGACACATTTCTCCCATAACCATCATTAAACTTTTATTTGACTCATGGCACAGTATACCTTCTGTCGGTTCAGACCAGACAGGATATTCTTTGTTGCCCTTGATCATCGATGGGCCTAGGGCGCCCAACACCCTGTCACTGGTTTGTGGTTTGTCCCTCCTCGGACCACTGTCAATAGGTACTCACCACTGCTGAAATTTCAGAGATGATCTGACCCAGTTGTCTGGCCATTACAATTTGCATTCAACACATTGACTATGAGAACTGATTGTTCCTTACCATCTAATCTACCCAGACCTTGACATGTTGCATTGTTAGGAGATGACCAATTTTGTTCACCTCACCTGTGAGTGTCATAATATTTTGGCTCATTATTGTATATAACAATCACAATTAATGGTGGTAAAACTCAAGCAAAGTGGCATTGACTGACAGCACTACACACTTTAGTGGTATATTACTGTGTCTTTCACATGCCACATCCTGGCAGCATACACTTACAGGTATTCATCTGTATAGTTGTTATTTGCTTATTATGCTTCGCTACTAATTGGAATATAATAGAGTCATAGTGGTGTGTGCTTTTGACTTGGGCTAGTAAACAACCACATAGCAACCACCAGAACATCCTAGCAGTCACCTAGACATGACCTAGTTACCTCTCAGAACATTGTTGCATAGTGGCAGTGAGTTTTGAAAGGACAAGCACTTCAGATATAAACATCCTTTAGATTTTCATCTTATTTTGAGACTATGGATCTAACATTGGGTTCTATGTTCTACTGCATAGAGCAGTAATAGAATCAGAAATGAATAGGTGATAGGATGCAGCATTTAATTTTTTCTCTTTGTCTGATTGGCTAAAACCTTTGTCCTCTGGCATGGCATCAGCCTTTCATCTCCTGCCCAGCACAAGCCAAAGGAAGGGCCAAATGAACTCTTATGCCTCTCTGGATACAACAAGTCTATTCTATCTGTGTCTGTTGTTCATAATAAGCCTGTCAAGCTTCCTTAACTTTATACCTAAAAATGTTGTTGATTATAATCTGGCAAACCTGAGGCACTGACCCGAGTGTATATGCCTGTATGTGTATGTGTTTGTGTGTGTTTTTCGGTTTCAACTACATTGTATTGGTTGCACCAATTAGTTGACTACTCGGATAGTCAGTCAGTTTGCCACTAGTCGAAAAGAAAGGTTTTTAATATATTGAAAATAGCAGACTAGTTAATGTTAATTTAATCTTCATTAACATAGTGGCTACTTTTCTGGATGGTCAATCGACTAGAAAAATGATTAGCCATGCAATCCCTACTACATTGTGAGGCCCACAGTGTGTGTGTTTGTGTGGTTCAGGTTTTGACTACAGTCCATCGTGGGGACCAAATATCCCAACATGGATACTAAAACCTGAAATTGCATGGTAGAGACAAGCCAACGATCCTCATGAGGAATATGTCTTAATAAACATACTAATTTATGACTTTGTCAATCTGAAAAAAAAAGAGAAAAGGTTTAGGGTTAAGGGATAAATAATATAATTAGCTCAGTATAAAAGCAATAGCCATCAATGGAAAGTCACCATGACACTACCATGATAAACAAACAGATGTGTGTGTATGTGTGTGTGTGTGTGTGTGTGTGTGTGTGTGTGTGTGTGCATATTTACATCTTAGCTATAGTTTGAGAATGTTATTGACCCAAAAAGTGAACTAAATCTGACAAAACTCCTTTAGGGACATTCAGAGACACTAAGTTCATATTTTAAGGAAAATACAGTTTTTAATTAATTTATTTATTTTAAATTCTAAAATGCAAAAAGTTATGGTTTCGGTTAGTAAAAAGTAATTATATTTATAAATCTCTGGTAATCTATTAGGTCTATTAGCTTAGTAAGTGTGTGTGTGTGTATGAATACACACTTAAACTCATCTCTTATCCAAATGCTTTCCCACAGTGACTTTGGACTGGACTATTGAATTTAGATGGAAAGCTTATGAATGCTGCACACCTGCTAAAGTCTCATCCTATTCATTTGTCTCACATTGCAATGTTCCTCTGCCTGTGTGTGATATATATTAATCCCTCTCTAGTGAAAACTGTTGTCATCAGCACTGCAGCAAAACAGTAACACTCTCCAAATCACTGTGGCAGTATTTGCATGGGCTCCCCTGTGTATGCCTATCCTATCCTTTCCTTTCCTGGCTCTGTTAAATTCCGAGCTCATGAAAAATGGAACTGGAAGGGATCATTGACCGTGAATCATAGAACATTTGTTTTCTCTCAGACTGTGGTCATGAGTGTCTTCATCTGTAGATAGCAAACAATGGAATGTGTAGAAACATCTCGGGTGACCAACAGGTAAGTAAGAACAGCTGATTAATCCCAGACCAGAAAGCCAGATGGGAAAGCCAGGGGAGAGACTGGACAGTTTGATGGAATCGAATAGTACCATAACAGTGAGCAGCATGCAGTGCAGTCAGATCCCGGTAGGGGGCACTGTTACATTTGTGTCAACGCGTGCACTGCATATCTGAAAACAATCAAACTGTGGGCTTGGTTGCTGATTGCTGTTGCAAACATTATTGGATTTGAAAGCGAGAGTACAAACAATCCAGTGCATGAGTGCATAAAATCTATCATAGATTCATATACTTGTTTTATCGTTGGTTTCAGCATCTGTCGATGTGTTGGGACAGCATTTACCAACCTTTTTTCTGCTACAGCACACTTTTTATGACCAAACAATTCTATGGCACACCACTATCCCACATAGGGATATTTTTTCTGGGGATATTTTTATTTGTATTATTAAAGATTAAGCTAAAAGCACCAATTCCAGCTATTTTAGTGATTCAAGTTTATTCAAGTTTAAAACTGTGCAGAATTAGCTGCAAAATAAAGCGTATTTTGGAGAGGCTTGCTTCTGTTTCACAAATGTGTTCAATTTTATTAAATGATTAGTTCAGTGACCCCTTTTGGAAATGTCACTAGGTGGTGACAAATGAACATCTTATTTGCTTTGAGTGAGTCAGTGAATAATTTTGAGTCGTTCATGACCGAAATCTACCAAGAGACTTTATAGTGTCTAAGCATTAAAATAACAAAACAGATCTATAGTCTTCCTTCAGTCTAAGAATTATTTTTCATCCAAAAAGACATCAATAATAGTCTAATAATAATGAGTTTCAATAAGGTGCATCTCCTTTATTAAAACTTGTATAACTGCAAATCTACTGACATCAGTTTAAGAATTATAAACACAAAGCAGATCTATGGTATCATTTTCCTACAGTAGCCTATTAAACTGCTGAGCATGACTTTTATCAAAAAAGACCACAATAATAGACAAATAATAATAATTTAGAGTTTCAGCAATGTTCTTTTGTTATTGTAAAGCACATTTTAGTTGAGTCGAGGTGACTCAAAATGGTGAATTTCTCCGAAAGGTGAGGAGTTTGGATCCCTGAAATTACAATTTTATTATTTAATTTTATGCATTCATTTATTTTGTGGAATTTTATACATTTCCACGGAACACCTGACAATCTTTCATGGCACACCATTGTGCCGTGGCACAGTGGTTGGAAAACACTGTGTTAGGATACCCTATTTCTTCCTAAATATGTGTTTTCATACAAATGACAATTCCAAGGTCTGTACAATTTTGCATGTAAGTAGTGTGGTCAGTATGAAAAATGCTACAATAAATATGGTGCGTTCACATAAAAACAACCTTTAACTGTTGAGGTCACTGCCATTTTTTTCATGACTCAACAGGAAATTGAGTGCGTCCCAAATTGCATACTTCTGCACTATTATATGCCATGTTGTAGAACAAGTAGTGCCTTCACACTGAAAAATGCAACTATACGTAAAGTTCTACGAGTACCTGGATGATGTATTTAAATAATAATAAACTCTTCTAGTGAGAAATTAGCATTGTAGTTACTAATTATTTGCTTGGTATGTCTAAAGCTCACTTGAAATAGTTTTGGATCATTACATATTATGTTATGTTATGCCTTGAAACACTGTTCGAAACCAGCATCATTACGAGGTGCATTCATACGCAAATCGCTGCCAGACTTTGACTGACTGGTCACTGTGGTATCAAGTAAGCTGCCTTAGCTCTCGGATGCAGCCAAGATGGTGGTTGCAGCAACTACAGACATTTCTGTGGAAAAGACAACACTTACAAATGTGAGTTTAATATTTTGCCATCACCTCACATTGTGTAATCCCTTGAAATATATAAAAAGCCATTTTTGGAAACTCATATCGAACTTAGCCCCAGGTTAGCTAACATGCTATAACTAGTGGGAACACCAAACAAAACAAATGTACATTTGAAAAATGTATCTCAACTAAAAAAACTGAATGCTTTTAAATAAAATATTTTTAATGTTTAATTTGAGATAATACTACTCTTTTTATTTATTCCATAGATAGCTGGGTACACAGTGTTTTTGAGGCACAACACAGGTGTAAATCTCTGTTGCACTGTTAGTTTGTGTAGATGTGTTTGTGTCTACAGTATCTGTGTCATGGAGCTTGTCCTTTCCCTGAATGCCACTGGCAGTTGAATGGTCCCGTCAACACCCATTAAAATGCCCATTCATCTCCATCTGCTCTTACCTACACCAGCTTTGCTGCGTTTGAGACTTGGCTTGTATGTGCAATTGTGTGGAACTAACCAGCAGAATATTTATTTTGAGATGCCTAGGCTGAACTACAATAAATGTGATGTGTGTAATTTTTTTAATGTTTAAACATAGTCCTATCCAAGTATAATATGCAGAGACAACTATTCATAAACAAGCCATTTGTGGGTTGATTTCTTCCAAAATGTAAGCACTCTTTTTTATCCCCTTTTTCTCTCAATTTGAAATGCCCAATTCCCACTACTTAGTAGATCCTTGTAGTGGTGTGGTTACTCACCTCAATCAGGGTGGTGGAGGGCAAGTCTTAGTTGCCTCTGCAACAGTCAATTCATGGATCATATCACGTGACTTGCTGTGCATGACTTACCACTGAAAGCAAGAACACCTAATCATGACCATGAGGAGGTTACCCCATGTGACTACCCTCCATAGCAACTGGGTCTATTTGATTGCTTTGGAGACCTGGCTGGAGTCACTCAGCATGCCCTGGATTTGAACTTGTGACTCCAGGGGCGGTAGTCAGCATCAATAATTGCTGAGCTATCCATGCCCCCCAGAACTGTGGCTTTTTTGTTTTAAGTATTTTATTTAACTTAGTATCTTAAAGGTATACTGCAGTTCACCCAAAATGAAAATTTCTGTCATCATTCTCACCCTGAAATTGTTTTAAACCTACATGAGTGTGAGTGGATGACAGAATATTAATTTTTAAGTGAACTGTCCTCTTTAAGAGCATTCCACCTCTTCCTGTATGCATATGCATAGGGTACGTTCCATTCAGAAGTGATCATCCCAATGCCCTTTTCCCTTTGAAGACATTAAATTTGAGTGCTTTGCAGGGCTGAAAGATGTGGGCTTCAAAGATCACTTTTATTTGAAACTCACTTTTTAAAGTCATTTTTATAAGACATTTTATTTAAAGTGATCTTACAGCATGACAATCATGATTGTTCTCCTTTCGAAGTGCCATTCCAAGGTTGATTTATCCCATTTGGAACACAGGGATAGACTGCCTCTGCATGTTTAAAGTTGAAATCAGCAGAAATATGTGTGTTTTTTTCGTGTGAAAGCACATTAATGTCATCAGTCATATCACCCTGGTGCTCTACACTGGTTATTTATTGAAGCTAAGCAGTGTTGAGCCTGGTCAGTACCTGGATGGTAAACCTACTGGGGAAATCTGCCACTTTTCAACTGCACGTTATGGTTCGACTCGACTTTGCTCGCTTTTCTGAGCTTGATTTTCCACTGCAGTTTAGTGCTGCCTCAACGTGGATGGGATTATAGGCTGATCGTCATAGTTGCACCACCTCTACTGCCGTGAATACATCTTAAACGTGACACAAACTTTACTGACCAATAACGCAACCGCTAGCTGTTAGCTACTAGCTTATTGTGCTGCATAAAGCAGTTGTTGCGTGGTGATTTTACACAAGTGTAACATTTAAATTGACCTGGTTGTTTTAGAAGCAAGCAGTAGCTGGTCAACTAAATAAAGTGAAGCTTTCAAGCAGAATATAGAGTTAACATAACAAAACGTACCATCCTCCATCTTGGACTCCAATAAATCAGTGGCAGAGTCCAGGGCAATCTCCCTCCCATTGCAATAGATAGCATCCATTTGGTTGAACCACTTCCACTTTCTTCTGTTTTAACCATTCTGGCTGTTGTGGTCCTTGATGGTACTGTAGTCACTTTTACGTTTTTTTTTTATATAACTTTTCCCTACACTGTTGGTAGTTCCGGTGGCAGCCATGTGTGGCCAAAAGATGAGACTCTTCCTGAAATTCTTTTTTGTTTCACGTTGTTTCATTCATCTCTAACGAGAGGAACCTCTGCACCTTGTGGTTCCACGGCATGGTTTTGCACACAGCCTTTTCTTTTTACAATTTGAAAGTTGCGTGAACAAATGACACTGCTATCGCTGTTTCTAACTTTAAAACTAGCGTTTTGATATCCAGTGTCACAAATCAAGTGACTCCGGTAGTGACGATTCTCTCTGAGAATCCAGTCAGTGATCTGCAGGGTTTTGATGGCACATTTAGCATCGACTCGGCTCGCTTGGAAACTCGACCGAGGTGGTACTAAAAAAAAGTACCAGGTACCAGGTACTATCAACAGTGGAAAACCCCCAAAAAGTCGAGCTGAGTCAAGTCGAGTCGAGCTGTACTGTGCAGTGGAAAAGAACTATAAGCTTGCTGCTGGAAGAGGGGGTGCTCAGCCTGCAGTCTGTGTGGGTTCTAAAACCTCAATATAGTGACAGGAATACTATACTGTAAAAAGGCTGTCTTTTGTATAAGCTGTTAAACCCCACCTACCTATAAACTCCATGGGACAATAACTATCAGACTAGACTTCTTTTCACTTTTTCTGCAAATGTTCCATTATAACTTCCTGATTGATTTAGCGTAATTGCAGCTACAGTTTTTACTCTGTTTCGTTAATGGCAGCTGAACCCCTGATGGGCAGAACAGATATAGGACCAATTACAGCTCTGCCTGGCCTTGAAGTAATCAAAATAATTATTTGAAAACAACTCATTCTCCAGTGTATTATTCAGTGTGTGTGTTTACTGAGGAAAACTGGGTCATGGTGGGTTAGAGAATGGGATGTAATAAATTGCTTGGTGGCATGAGTTCAGAAATTTGACAGAGCGTCTTTTCCAGGGATTTTGGAGTTGTGGAAGAACGTCTTGTTCTTAATAGCTCCAACGTCTTCTAAAGTTTCTTGGCTACAAAGAGCAAAATTGGTAGAACAGCTTACTTATTTTTATTTATCTTTTGTTATCCTTGTGTTTGAACTTAGTATAGTGCCACATAAAGTAATAAAATAATTTGTGTTTTTGGACAAGTTTTTTTTCTTTGAGGTACCTTTGAGAACCATGTAAATACCACAGTGTGCGGTAATCTTTCAGTACCATGGTATATATGCACCATTTGATGGTATTAAAATACTTTTTTTTGTAAGAGTTTAGCTAACTTCCCTTTTAGATAAATTTCTTTAAAATAAAAAGTCTGTAAGTCTATATAGTTTATAAAATTTTACATTTACATTTATATCCGTGGTAGATGTTCATATTTGTGTCCGTCTGGCTTCTTTCTGCCCATCTTTTAAAACAGCCTAAACATGTCTGATATTGTCTAATAATGGCAGCTGTCTGCTGTCCAGGATCTACCTTTATGTCTGTCATCTCATATTAGAGTGCAAAGCATTGCCTCTACTTCTACCTTGTACTGTTATTTCAGAATTATTTCCTGTCTGTCACTAGTAACTTAAACATGAATGCTAAAAAAGTGAAAACAAAAATTTAATGTGATGATTTGTGTTTTAATTAGGTCTGCTGATTTAACACAATAATTTAGTCAGTGTTCCAGCAGTAAAGGCAACATGCCTTGTCAAACCAACGAGAGCAAGAGAAAGCTCAGCCTTCCACAGACAGACAGTGCTTTTGCACTCAAAGATAGCTGGACAGAGCACAACAGCATGAGATGTGTTTTGCAAAGTTTTTAACATCCTTTAACTTTATGCAGTGTCCTTAAATCACAGTGCTTACGACTATGGATGCTGAAAACCAGTGAGGTGCAACCCAAAGGAAGTGAGATGTTCCAAAAGCATCCATCTTTAAAGCAAGAGTATATAGACCAACATTTACAAATAGAGCAGAAGGAAGTAGGCCAATAATAGGTTTATATTCAATGATATGGAAATAGAGCAAACAATATTTAGACTTTTAAAGCCATTTTTGTATCGTCTGTTGCTACAATATGATAAAATGCAGGGCCTATGGGGGGTCCTAAGCAAATTCAGCCCCTGAAAAAACCCAATTTAGCAGTTGCTTAAGTGGAGCTATGTAATTACTGTACATCTGTTATTGCTAAATTACATTTAGGCTTTTATTCTTAAGCTTGTCTATTTGTCCCCTTTTTGGGCAGATGGGCATCAGTGCAATAAATGTTCTTACTGTTCGGATGCTGGCTTTTCCTGATGAGCTGTCTGTGAAAATCTGTCTCAACCCGTTTAGGAAGCTGGGCTGCCAGTCAAACTCCAATGAAGCCCAGGTTTATACTGTATGTAACTTAGGGTGGATCTTACTGTACCATAACTAACAAGGATGACATCTGAAGCAGATATCTTGCAAAGGACTATTGCTTACACCTGTGAGCTGTTTTTAATGACATGTTGCATGATCTTTTTTAGGAGGTTTGTCCCTGGAGAGCCCAGCTCACTGTCGAAAATGCTGTCACATGGATGTGTCTGACTCATAAACACACCGGGGCAAATTCACTAAATAGTTGTGTCGCTTTAGTGGCTTTATTTCAGCACAAATATGGATATTTTCTATGTAAATTTGGCTTATTAAAGATTGTGCCTTATTCCAAATCCTCAGAACTATTTGCCTGGCGCTATTAAAGTTGCACTATTACCGCCCACCGGTGGTAAATTAAAGTTTACAAAAACAGAAATGTTTGTGTGCCTTTTCTAGTGATCGTGACAGCAGTAATTTATTAAAGGATGATCAAATAATGGAAAAGAGTGTCATAACTGACCATGGCCATATGCATTTTCCTCATTTTAAAGAGCCAATTCAGGTCCCTGGTTCGCATTGGTGGAGCGATGCTGTACAGTCCTAGTACAGTCTGCTCGATCACGGTGGCCTGCTGCATCCTCCACAATTTATCACTCAAAACCAACACACAGGATTGGGAATTGCATCAAACAAACTGTGTAAATTTTTGGTGTGTTTGTGGCATTACCTGATTTGCATAATTTCTTTTGTGATATGGATTCTAATTCAGGCTACATCCAAATTAATCTGGATGCATTTGAAAATTGTGTTTTCATATTCAAAACACTCTCCATCCACACTGCCATTTTTTCCAAAAGATGCTCATCCACACTGAAGACTTTACCTCACATGCAATGTGCCATACAATCAAACCATTCAATGGACGGTCTGAAATGCAATTGTCCTCGTGTTACGTCATCGGACAGCAATTCCGAGTAAACCCGTCGCCTTTGAAGGAATGTAATTCGAAGATTGCACAAAGTAAAATGTATCTTTAACAGTGCTATCAGAGTGAATATGTGTACAACAACTGCGCTACAACATGGGCCACCATCTTGATTGTTTTGGGTTGAATAGATCACACTAGATCACATGACAACAAAAACGTCATCGTTTTCAGCTACCTCAGTTTCCCCTGTCCATATAACACGAAGACAGCGCTTTCAAATTCATCCACTTGGGAGAGCATTTTCAAACAGCTGCGTTTTTGCTGTCAAAAATGCCATCTCAGTGTGGATGGAAGGCCAAACTTAGAGAAAAAGATGAATTTTCAAACAAAAACATATTTTGTGGATGTGGCCTTAGTGCAGACAATGTGGAAATAAGCAACACAATGCTATATCAGCAGACACAATTATTTCTTATGAAGTTCCCACACTCTCTTTATTTCTCAAAGTCACAAAGCAATGTACAGTGTTGTTTTCCCCTAGATGGCTGACGTCATTGTGCTAAAACTGCTGCTATTATTTATGTATGACAGCATTTGGAAGGCAGAGAAACAGAGTATTAGTCGACTGCAGGGGGGCTGAGACAAATTATATCATCGGCTGATTAGATAAATGCGGCAGACACTTCCTCTTCAACAATTGGAAATCAAAGTACTTATTACTCACATGCTTTTAAACTGGGCATTTAAAAAAAACATTTTTTTTAAAGGTAGACCATAATTTTAGGAAATGATGTCTTGCTTTGTGATGCCCATGCAGGTAAAAATAAATAAATAAATAAAATGTTTTATAAGTAATATTTATTTATATATTTTGCTCTGAAACAAGTGGATATGAGGTTGGGTAGATATAAAACCCATAGACTTTTCTCCTCTCTCCACTATTGATTTCTGAATAATGAGCTGCCTAAAACTGGCCAGATGCTCAAAGCTCAACGTTTAGCGAATCCATTAAAGCTAACTGGCACAGATCTGCTCCAAGTGTGGAGGGGTTTGACTCTTGAAATCTTGCATGTTTGACCCCTTAGTGTCCACATTAGAAATCATGGATTTCAAAATCTAATTTAAATCTGGAAATAAACCAGTTTATTGTTTTAAAGAAACATTATGATGTTAAATTAACCGTGTAGTCTGCACTATTACTATGTTACTAATCAAATAAGCACATTTTTGACACTAGCCATGTTAACCCCTTTTCAAAAAAGATTTAATTTCTTAGCTTCCATTAAAAAACACAAGATGCTCTCTGGAACATTCTCAAATCATGCTGGGATTACATGGATCATCAGTTTTGCACAAACTTGTGTAGTTTATGCCAGCTCAGATGCATGCTGTTGTTAATGCAAACGGGGGACATACAAAATACAAAGAAATTCCCAAATTCCTGTTTTTTTATTAAACTTTTAACTCAAACTGATATGCTGTTAATATTGTTTAGAATAAAAAAACAAATACATTAAAAATAAATAGAAAAATGCAAAAAGGAAGCATTTTCACAAGCGGAGACAAGACTTTGGAAACGTATATGGTATACTATAAAGGTTCATTAGTTTAGAACATTTTGTTAAGTGGCTGGACATTGTGATTAGAGGAGTTTCATACAGGGTTTTAATCCAGAAGGTCCATTGAGACCTGATCTGTCTGCTGCAGGTTATCAGGAGCTCAGTCCATGCTGAATCTCCTTCACAGAGCTGCAGCAAGAGATAAAACTGCAATCAGGGACACAGCTAATGCCCTGACCACTGCTGCAGTGCAAACTCCATTCATAACCAGGGACTAAAAACAAAATGTTTTTAATTTCAGATCATTCTGAGCAGAAACTGTATTTTTTTTTTTTTTAATCTGGTTTAGAAGTTCCTCAGCCTCCTTTCAAAAAGGTTACTGGCTAGAACAAAATAAAAGAGCGGATCATGTTCTTTTAAAAATGACAGTTCTCTGCACAAAGTTGTGGGTGAAACAACAATTGCAGTGTCAACAGATCTCACAAGAGCAACCTGGTCTGGAAAAACAAGCCTAAAATAAGTCACTTGCCTTACCAAAATAAGTGAAAATGAGCAATATTTTTTTCCCCCAGTGTGGTGGATTTATCAGCATTGAAATCATAACAAGAAATTAATTAACAGTTAAAGCTACACTATGTAACTTTTGGCCCTCTAGCAGTTAAAAAATAAAACTGCATGCATCTTGCTGAATGACATTATTTTGGTTGTGCTTCAGCTCTGCTCCTCTGATCAATGTGGTTCAAGGCACCGGTGTACACATGAATACGGGACATCTTATCTGAGTGAATTGACAAATAAATAATGAAAGAAAGGAAAAGACGGATATTCAAAAACATGTTGTATGAGCAGATAAGTGACATATCTTATGCTGTTGTTTTGACTTATTGAAAAAATTGATGTTTTGAAATAAATTAAGATACAAAAGTTAGGCAACGTTCATTAACATTAGACATAACGATTGCTAGTCTGTTCAGGTCAAACATTGTAACGCTTTTAGAACGGCAGGATATTCTGGCCAAATAGACCACGGTAGTAACTAATTTATAGATTGTCATTGTTACCAACCAGTGGTCAACATCATTTCAAGACTCACATGTCTTTGGCAAGCTCTACTTCCAAGTTAAAACCTGGCAGCATCAAATCTGTATAAATGCATCATATTTCACAATAATTTAAAAGACTTGAATTATTATACTATAATTACTATTATACTATAATGAAGTCTTGGAAACAACTGAGAAATGCAATTTTTACCTATAATAATGTTTTCCTTGTGTCTGGATTAGCCGTGCATATATATTAGTATATATGTAATATTTATACATAGTTCTACAGATAGTCTTCATTGCCCATTGTGACATCCACAGTGGGCAATTAGTCAAAGAATTGTGTGATGCAGCAATTTTCTTCAGGATCAAAGCACATGTTTCATTTTTTTCGGGCAACATAAGTGGTGTAGTTCCAAAAATGTACTGTGATAAACCCTTTGGCCTTTAGTTTCATTAAAAAAATATCAGAATGGTAACCAGTTAGCATTGAAAAATTATTCACTCCAGAACATTTGAAAATCACTTTGTTCTGGCTTTTGGTTACATTTAGCTAAAAATGTAGTTCGTTTTTGTTCCTTGAACCGCTTTTAGCCCCTGTTCATAAGTATCACTGAGAGATGTGTGGAAGAACATTTGTGTGAGATTTTGGTTTTGGACTTGCCTGTGGGCTTTCTAGGGTTGCTTTTCATGTCCTGCATTGTATTTGAGATTTGCACACTTAATTAGATTGTGTGAAAAGACAGATTAGGACTATCAGATTTGGACACATCCTGGAGTTAATGAACTCAAAGCCTTAGAATTCTGATTACTTGTGAACACTTTATGTCACTCTCCATAATTTTAAGCTACTCTGATTTAAGGTGGAAAAAAGACCTTTTAGATACATAACCACATACCATTACTAATCTATTTATATTTTTTTCATAGTGTTTTATATGCTGGTGAATTTCTTGGAACCTGCCATGCCCGGGTCATATTTCACCCCAAAATTAAAAGAAAGTAATATGAATGATTTATTCTTAAATATTCTTTTTATTTAATTTGTTTTGTTTTGTGACTTCATTTTTATAACAATGAACTAAATGTTCCCCTACCAATTCTCATTTTGTAATGCAAACAAAGAGAATATATAATTTAAAGGGATAGTTCACCCAAAAATGAAAATTCTTTCATTATTTACCAATCCACATGCCATCCCAGATGTGTTTGACTGACTTTCTTCAGCAGAAGACAAACAAATATTTTTAGAAGGATATTTCAGCTCTGTAGATTTGCGTAATGCAAGTCAATGGTGACCAGACCTTTCAAGCTCCAAAAATCAATTGGAGGCAGCATAAAAGTAATCCATATGACTCCAGCGATATAATAGGTGTGGGTGAAAAACTGACCAGTCAAGCCCTTTTTTACTATCAATCTCCACTTTCAAAGTCTTTTACATTCTGAAAGTGAAAGTGCAGATTTATAGTAAAAAAAAAAAGGATTGAAATATTGATCTGTTTCTCACCCAAAGTGATTGCATCGCTTCAGAAGATATATATTAAACCACTAGAGTCATATGAATTACTTTTATGCTATCGGAAGCATTACGTTAATACAAATTTTTGGGGTTTGTTGGAATTGATTAGGCCTATTTGTCTTCAAAATAATGTCACGATGCAAAAATAGGCTTCAACTACCTTTTTGGTAACACTTTACAATAAGATTACATTTGCTAACTTTAGTTATCTACATTAGTTAACATGAACTAACAGTGAACAATACTTTACATCATTTATCAACCTTGGTTAATGTTAATTTCAACATATACATAGAAATCAAAAGTTGTAAATGTTAACATTAGTTAATTCACTCTTAACTAACATTAAATAACAATTATTTTTTTGTTAACTTAACATTAACTCAGAGTAATAAATGCTGTAAAAATATATTTTTCATTGTAAGTTTGTGATTCCTAATGCATTAATTAATGATAACGAATTAAAACTTATTGTTAAGTTTTACCAATTTTGTTCTGGTTGAAATGTGACCTGGACAGGTTTCAGTGAGATTCACCAAAGAGTAAACTTTTTTCCCCGTTGAATTTCACTTTACAGCTTTCCTTTGTCTTCACAGTGAAAGCTATGTGCTTGTTTTGTCCTCTTAAGATTTTGAGTCACAGTCATTAGTGGCAAATGTTTTTTGAAGGTAATTTTTACAGTCTGCAATGAAGCTTTTATCACCAAAAGTCCTTTCGTCTAGTCTCGTTGGTGCAGTTTCACCCGTTGCACAGACATCATGAAGAAATTGGCAGACGACAACATTCTGTGTAGTTTGTAACTGCTTTATAGATTTGAATAAAGATATTCAAGAGTTTGGTTTGAGACTGTGTGATGAATGAAATGTGACAACCTTGAACAACCCTATAGATTCCCATCTTCTTTCAAGGTTATCAGATTTACCCCTTAATTTGCACCTAAAAATTACACAAAGGAAGTGAACTGTGATTGACATTACGTGTCAATTAGACACCCCCTTCCTTTCTAAGTGAGCAGTTCTTGGCCAGAATAATCTGTAATGTGGTTCAGACATTATGCCAAAAGTCAAAAAGTCTGGCTACACAAGGCTACACACAACACAACAACACATTGTCATCTTCTTCCATTATAGTACGAAATTGATCAGTAATTTTCTCCAAGAATTGTAACAGGCAAAAGTGATTATGGAAGGAGAAATGTTAGTTGTGGTGCCTTATTATATCATCTGTCAATTACTGGGATATATCTCCGCTTTCTTACAGCGGTGTGCTTTTGTGTTGACTTGACATCAGACAGGTGTCATCTTTTCATCAGGGAATTGCTTCATAGCTGAGCAGCGAAGACACCTCTGCTTATTGCACTACAGATAAGAAAAGCACAGGATAACAAGGTCCCTAAAGCCCTATTATTTGGGGTGATATTAGAAGCATTTGTGTGTGTGGGGTATTTATGCAAGTACGCATTCCCTTGTGTGTGCTTGCATGTGTTTTTTTGTGCAAGTCTGTGCAATGCATGTGAAATTTGTGTTTGTAACTGTCAATTCAGACAGATAGTATGTGTCTCTGTGAACCACTTTTAACTGCTGTTGAAGCCAAGGAATTATCCCACATCAATGTTGTCTTTACTTTGCTCTCCATTCACTCTGACCAACACTGGACTGACGAATACAGAATGTAAGACGTAAGACACACTTTTGGAGTTATAAACAATATTGTTTATTGCTTTCACCATAAACTGAAAAAAATAAATAAGCATTCTTGGTGGATCTTGTACTGAAATGGTCATTTAGCTGATCCTTTTATACACAGTGACTCAAACTAAACATACAGAGACATAAGTTTGTTAGATATGTGGCATGGAAAATTCTTTCAGCATTTACTCCATCTCATGTTGTTTATTTGAACCCCTTATTGGTAATATTATACATCTAAACTCAATGAATATTACAGTTTGAGTTATCTTAATACAATTCCAGTGAGTTATCATATCCAGCCACTGGGACCTTGAACAGAATCGTTGGTGTTCACTTGATTGATCAATTTTGAGATGGTATCAGTGCCCTAACCATATCAGCATGTCCATTCCTTTCTTGTGACAAAGTGGTTTTCCTATTTCAATTTCCCATCCACCTATGTGGTTTCAGTGAGCTTTGATTTAATTTAAAATGACCTCAACAGGTAGTTTGGATTTGAAGCATTATGACGTCTGCAGTGACATCACACAAGAGCCCAATTGTATTGTGTTTATAAGTGAGATCAATTTCAATTGGCTGCAGCTCTCCTGAATACCCTGACATATTTAAATAACCGTACCGATATAAGAGTTGACTTATAGGTAGATTATACCCTGTATGAAATGCATATCTTTGTATAACCGACAGAGCAGTTCTGAACCAATTTGTCTTTTTGCTGGATTCATCGTGTTGATTTGACCGTACAAAGCTGAGATGGATGTATTTGGCCTTAATTGGAGAAGGTCTGTGTCTGTTCTTTCAATATGCAATTTGTTATTTTCATAAGAGTGATTTAATGTGACCCACCTTTAGAAACATCTTGGAAAATATGTTTCCTTTAAGAGAAGCCCATCCATTCTCCCTGGAAATCAATAAATATGAAAAACAAGCAGAATCAAAACACAATGACACGATGCTTCCAACATTGCAACATTGGCCATATGTATTTATTTATTCGGAACAAATGACCTTTGATAAACAGCTCTTCTTTAGAGTGCATCCAAAGTATCTATGAGTTTGTGTAATGCAATATATCTCATTCAGTAGTGACAGTTCTTGAACACTCATCGCAATCTCAGTAAGGACCTCTGGCTACCCCTGCAGTGCAGCTACAAGTCTGTAGACATGTTCTTCCAGTTTGAACACAAGTTCCTGATCCCTAGTGGAAGCAGAGAAAGGTCAATAGCTTACTTGCAACCTGTGTTTCCTGTACTCAGCCAGTGTCTGCACAAGCACACTCTGAAGATTTTGACCTTTCTGTTTGATGGAACAACCATGATGTACAACAGGACTCCATGAACACTTTGAGCTCCTAATGAGTATTTTTAACACTACACCCTACATATTGTTCCTTGCTTCACCTGTTCATTCCTACTTCATTTTATGTCTGTTTTTAATTTAAGAACTTTTAAGAAAAAATAAAAATAATAATCATCATCCACCAGATTTTTCAATAGTTCTTTGCAACACCTTATGTTCAGGAAAGAGCTGTTATCTTATCTTTGCTGCATAGGGCTCTGAAATGACTACATAGTTCTTATGTAGTGGGGTCTGCCGATAATTGTCTGATCTTAATATAATTTTTGTTGACAATTGAAAATATGTGTTAGAAATAAGTTAACTTCAACCAGTTTCATGCCAGAGCAATCGGACGTAGGAGGGATTGTGTGTGAGCTATCTGTGTGTGTATGCGCACAAACTGTGGGTGTGTTGTATGTTAGAGAAGTGGCGCAAAGTGCAATTTGTTATTTTCCTGAGAAATAGTTCATTATGCTAAGACGATACAAAAGGATGTCTGTTTTCAGTGCAAAGTCTAAATTCAGTTCCTACTTTTGCAGTTTAGAGATTCCATCAGACGGTGGTAATAAATTTAATGTCCAAACTCTGATCATCAGGGATATCATTTGATGTTCCGTTATCTTTTCAGAGTTGTAGCCATCTTATGAAACAAAAATGTATGAGATTTGTGTTAAAATATCTATAGGTCATGGTTTATTTTTCAATTATTATTATTGGTTTTATATTTACGATTGTATTTAGGATTTAATTTGTAATATGGTATTTTTCCACCTGTTGTCATAGAGTGCTTTTTGTCACTGTAAAAGGTTCCGGTGAATGAAGTTGGAGAGGATAACATTTTTGGTGCATTTTGTTTATTTTGATTATATTTTTGTTTCGTTTGAAGTGTAACTTGAATTTAAAAATATTTTTGGCTTCATTTGTTCATGTTTCAGTAAATAAATTACATTTTTCAAAATCGACTGGTAGAAGTAAATTAGGTTCCAAAACAATCACTGTTCATACTAGCCATAATTTATGTGTCAGTAGATGAATATTTATGAATAATACTTACATTCCCTATAATTTAACGGAGCGTGCATCCTAATCCCGATGAGAATAACATTTTGTATGCATATAAGAAGAGTATGTCTATATTTATATTATTCTAATTCATTGCATACTATCCATTTACACTACCAACTTTTTATGAATGGTATCTGGTGCTTGACACGGAATGGACTATGTAACAGAACACACAGTGCAATAACTGGAGAAGAACCTCAGAATTAAATTACACTTGACCCAGACCATTAGCGCTTTGTCATGCAATTTCACCAAACCCACATGCTCCTAGACTTAGCACATGCTTGCACAAAAATAAACAAATGGACAAACACACGCATGAGGCAGATTCTCCCATTTTGCTGAGCACACTCAGAACAGAACTCCATACCGAGAGGCCGTGATCAAGGATATTAAGTCGCATATTGAAAATATGCATTTGGAGATACAAAAGAATCGAGAGGAGATGAAAGCAGATATATGCTTGCTTCGATAGGAACTGAACTTACCGCCTTACACAAAGCGGATGGGGAAATCACTGAGCGACATGATGGACCAGGTGGCAGCACCAGAATATTCTTACGAAACCATGGCCAAAGAACACAAGAAAATACATGAAAAATGCATGGATTTCGGAACCAAAGTCAGAGGCAGGATTTGAGATTCGTAGGGGTACCAGAAGGAGCAGAGGTGGGGAGCCCTATTTGATTAATCAAAGACCTCCTATTAGAGCTATTTGGAGCCGAAGGCTGGGAGATTCCTTTATGACTGTTGATCGCGCACACAGAACTTTCACGCCAAAGCCGAAACCCAGAGAGAGGCCCTGAGCAATAGGGCCTGTGCACTTCTTCCTGATGTGAGTCCACAGGTTAGCAAACTCCGTGCAGCGTTCATCCTAGTGAAAGCCAAGCTATGAGTCGCCGGGAAAAACTGCAGTTTGTACTATCCTGCCAAAATGACAATCACCATAGATGGACTCAGGTACAAGTTCGAACACCCTCGAAAAGCTGAAAAATGTATCGAGAAGAAAATGTAAACCTGGATCGCTGAACTGTATAGTCTAAACTGAGTGATAGGGTTTAAAAACACATAGACTATCTGTTAAAATGAGACATGATGTCTGATTTCATTTTCAACATTTATGCAAGGACTCTTATAACATAAATGCAAAGAAAATTGACATTTGGATTTTTATTATGCAGTGACTAAGTTCATATTAGGCGAGATTGTGAAAAAAACAGTAACTCTAGCACTGAATTACGTTAAAGTTGAATGTAGCCTGTGGGCATGGTTAGGATTGGGTTCCTTCAGTTTACGCTCGTTCTGACTCTTCATGTTAATCATGTCACTAATTCATGGGTGGAGCGGGCATTTAGTAAGCCATCAAATTCGATTGAGGCAGGCTTCTATATAAACACCTGGTGTCATTAGACTGGGATGGTGTAAATGTACTGCTGGCTCTGTTGTGGTGAATCAGCGATTCAGATGCTGTATGAGTGAGGTATGTTTAAAAAAAGTGTTTTTCTTGCCTGTCGTTTTTCACTGTGGGTTAGTTTGCTAAGCGAATGTTTGTTTTAATAGTGCGTGAAGGAGCCGACGCTGATTGAGCCGCGGCACGCCATTGTTTTCCTGTCTGACCATGTATGTGCGAGCGAATTGCGGCAAAGTAATACCAAACTATGTCCGCGTTTAATAAGCGTCGGCAGGAGACTGTGACTGCAGTGGGATGTTTACATTTAACTTAGTGTTCCCCCTTTCACTGTGAATGCTACGACAGGTATGTTTTGAATTACGTTCTGCCCGTATTTCTTTTCCCTTGCTTTCTAACTAGCGTGTGTGTATTTAGGAGTGTATCTTTTTGTCTTATATTTTTGGTATCCAAAGACGTACACCTTGATATTGACCACTTTCTTTTTTAATGGCCATTTTATCCTGGAATAGGTGACTGCATCTAAAAACGTGATTTGTATTGACTAAAGCATGATCAAACAAATACTTTTAATGATGTGGTTATTGTGTTTTTAGATTTGTGCAGTTACCCTTGAGTTGCTAGCTGCTGTTCTCCATACTGTGTGATTGTGTATGCTGCTTATAGTATAGGAAGTTTATATTATTACTGTTTTGTTCTTTTCTCCTTTTTGTTGGTTATTTGTTTTCCTCTAGCCTGTTGGCTGTAGCTGTTACTGTATGTGGTTGTATGAATTGTACGTCACAGGCTAGAGTGGGTTTATTATTTTCTTTATGCCCAATTCCCGTTTTGTAAAAAGCCTCTGTGTTAGTGGAGCCAGGGTAACTCCTGTATAAGAGATCTCACTGGAAAACGGGTGTCCCTTTTCTTTTTCTCTTGTTTAACGAAGAAGTTTGCAGTGCCGTGTATTGTGAACCTTAATGCCTTTTTAACCATATTTATTAGAGTGCTGTGAGTGTGCAGTGTGTAAATATTGAACTCCAGTGTGTATTACTTCAAATGAGGTCAGTGTTTTTGTTCACCGGTGGTAGTGCAAACCTAGCCTTCCTTTAAGTGTTTTCTCAACTACTTTACTGGCTCCCATGCGGATGGCTTGGTATCCCCTAGTTATGTTTATCTATTTGATTTATGTATTTTGTTAGACCAACCAACACCTCCAATCATCCCTCAATAAAGATTGTATTTTTTATACTTTCCTAAGAACCTGTGTTTGTACCTTTTATTGGAGTAGAGTTCCCCTTGCTCTGACACTTGCACTAATGGTGCGTTCACGAGCCGACGTGGAAAATGCACATGAACACCCCCTCATGTGGTATTTTCCACTGGGCAACTCGTAGAATATTTTGATGCCCGAGTTGCCGAGATGAGATAACCTTTGACCTTTTCAAAATGGCGGAAAGCAACGCGCCAGTGTTGAATAGTAAACATTGTACAAAACCAAACCTTTTTTGCTACTGTGAGCTAAGGGTGGAACGGTACATTCGTATTGAATCGAAACGGCGCGGTCCGGTGCACGAATTTACACGGAGAATACACGTTATAAAAATAAATAAAACTGTAAATAGCGATAAATTACGCTCTATTCGCGTTTGGTGTGAACGCAGCATAATGAACAGGCTGTGATGTCAAGATTGCAAGTGTGTGTGTGTGTGTGTGTGTGTGTGTGTGTGTCTTTTTACCACATTACGACAACAAAAGCACTTGAAAGCAACACACTGGTAAATACCAGTTCACAAGTGGAAAATATCATATTTACCATAGCACGTGAACGCACCATAACTAGTTTACAGTCCAAGGGGTGGCGTAGTCAGTTGTACAATTAGGGGTGCCACATAAACAAAAGAAATGCAAGCATATAAATAGGTCTAAAGAGCGAACTTTTTATGTTTTTAGAAAGGAGCTAAGTAGTAAGTCAAGTGTTGCTACTCACCTTTTTGAATGTATGATGGGCAAAAATGGTTTACTCTATTTGTTCTATTTTTTGTTTTTTGGTAATTTTCAATCAGAGGGATACGGATGGGGATATTGTTCAAGTTGTTTGATGTTGATAGGAAAAGCAAGCTTTGACACTTTTTTTCCTCCAAGATCTGCTCTTCACTGTAATTTATCGAGTCTCTGGCCATGGCTAACAGGAAATTAAATGCTGTAAAACAAATACAGTTCAGTTTGTCTCATGGAACTGTAAAGGGCTCAATGGGGCTATAAAGCAGGTAATGTAATAGCTCATCTTGGGAGACAAGGAGCAGATATTGCATTTTTACAAGAGACACATATAAAAAACAAAGAATGGGGTCGGTTAAGGGGAAGTTGGGTGGAACAAATCTTCCATTAAAATTTTAATTTTAAATATAGAGGTACAGCTATGCTCATAAAGAAAAATATACAATTTACTGCAACCAAAGTTATTCCTGGGGGTTATATTTTGCCCCAATGTAGATGATGAGAAATTTATGTTGTTGAAATTTGAACATTCTGCCTAATCTAGACACTCGTCAATTGAAAATGGGGGGGTGATTTCAACTTTGTATTAGACCCATCCATGGCTATCTAAATAGGCCAAATTGCTACAAACACTTCTGGAAACCTTTAAAATAATAGACCCATGGAGATTTGCTTTCCCAAATCAACAAAAATATTCCTTTTTCTCACCAGTCCATCACTCTTACTCCATCACATTGTGACTATGAGGCTATCAGATCATAGCCTCATAGTTCTTCAGATATTGTTTGAAAACAAATATGATACGATTAAGTGGAGATTTGATCATAATTTACTGACAGATAAGGCATTTGTAGAATAAACCAAAACTCAAATAGTTACATTTGTAGATAAACGATACGACAGTAGTTTCCAAATCTACATTGTGGGAGGCATTTAATTTATTTATCTCTCATGGTGTCTCAATTAAGAATCAATGCAAAGATTAAAAAAGAAACTAACTGATAGGATACTAGAATTAGATTATGAGTATGCAGTCTCTCCCTCACCAGAATTGTATAAGAAGAGGCTCTTTCTCCAGTTGAAATTTCAGCTACATTCTACCTCAGAGACAACGGGCAAGAGCTACATACTATGAATATGGAGAAAGAGCTGGCAAACTCCTTGCTCTGCAAATTAAAGAGGTGGAAGCTTGAAGATTGATGGCGGAAATTAGGAAAAAGATGGATCAAATTACATCTGACCCACAAGAAATAAATGATATTTTTATATCAAATTATATTCCTCAGAATCTACAAATAACCCATCATGTTTGGAACAGTTTTTTAAACACTTAATATTCCATCCATAAACAAATTTTTTGGAACAACCGCTAACTATTTAAGCAATATCACATGAGCAAGAGTGCGATATGGCCCTACATCAGCACTGCTGTGATTTGGCTGCAGGCCGAGTGCTGTAGGTAATCACATCAGTGCTGATTTAGGGCCATATGGCATGATGGCAAGTATGATATTGCTTATATACAACAGTTCAATGAACAAGAACATTTTACACCATTTATGAAAAACTGAGTACGGTCATAAAAAAACGCATTTGTGTATGGAACTACTTTCTCACGGCATGGATCAGAATCTGCCGTTGCTGGTTCAAACCAAATGATGCATCCAAGCCTCTTAAAAACATCACTTTAGAACTATTATCATGGATTGGGCTGTTTTGAACATGTTATTGGAGAAATAAGGGTGTGTGTGTGTGTGTGTGTGTGTGAGAGAGAGAGAGAGAGAGAGAGATATGGAGCATGTGATTATGCTGTAGTCTGTTAGTCAGCTTTCTGAAGATAATGTCATTTTGTGAAATTCATCCTTTTTTCTCAGTGGAAAAATAGCCGTCCAATCAGGGGTATTCTACCCTATTTCACGTTAGCTGGTGCGCAAGAGCCTTTCTCTATACAAACAACAAACTCCTCCTCTCCAACTTGCAAACTCCGGTAAGAGGTAAGTGCCTTGACAATGTGTAATTTATCAGTCTGTTGTGTCTCTCAGCTGTGATGAGCCTTAATGCTGAAGTTGTTAGTTTAAAGCCGTTTTATAGCTATTTCCTACCTTTAGTAGTGTAGTAGTAATATGAGTGATCATGTAGTGCTGTTGAATGTAAACACTGACTGATGCTGACTCACTTCACGTCACCAACTGGCTCATATTACACACAAAAATTGTCTTTTGCCTCCACCTGCTGACTAAAATATGTAATGTCACAACAATAAATGTAAAGAGTCAACTCTTAACACATCTGCACTGCTCTTATGCTTTAGTTTAGAATGGCACGAGGACCTTGGAATAGGTATCACAGATTGGCAGTGGGTTGGAGCACAAGAACAACTTCACTCTTCTTCACTGTGTATTAGACATATGTTAATACAAGTCAAGATCTTACAGACTACATCTGTCTAAACTAAAGCTCTCTAAGATGTTTTCATCTGTGGACTCACAATGTGATAGATGCAGTCAAACCCCAACCTCATTTGGACATATGTTCTGGAAGTGTCCTAATATTTGTAATTAAGGATTTCAGTCTTCCAATTATTGTCAGAGGTGTTGGGAAAACCACTAGACCCAGACCCAATCTTAGCTATTTTCGGTGTCAGAAATGACAGGAAGAATTGTAAAAAAATATATAATATAATATAATGTGCTTTCATTTGTCACACTCTTAGCATTGATTTTACTCAATTGGAAGCAATAAAAAACACCTTCCTGCCCTGATAAAAGATGTTATGCAGCATCTTCAACTGGAAAATATAAAAGTTTCAATGAGAAAGGAGACAGATACTTTTTATGCAGTTTGGAGACTTTTATTAATAATTTTAATAATACATCAATAATTGAACGCTTAACTACCCCCCGTTTTCTTTCTTTCTTTCTTTCTTTCTTTCTTTCTTTCTTTCTCATACCCATGTCTGTGTTACATACTAATACGTTAGATCTTTAAGTTTTAAGTATTATTCTACATAATATCTGTACATAAAAAAATATACTTTGTTAAAGTTTTTGTGCCAACTTAAAGATAATGTTAAAAAAAATGGGCCCTTAGTCTCTCCCACATTCAAATATTTCAAATGTAATGTACAGATTTCAGATTATATAGATTACTAATTATTTGAGTAACTTTACATTGCACTGAAAGCATTATAAAGTATTTATATACATTAATATGATATTGTGTGTTATTTAATTTTAAGCTAAAATGGAGTATTCTCAATAACATATATATCAAGGGTTCCTGCTACCTATCTCCATCCACTCTTGGGGCATAAACCTAAAAACTAGAGAATTTGTAGAATATACTGTAAAATTAGAGTCCAACTGGTGGTTATCTGATGATTTGTTCTTTAAAACAAAAGACCTTCAACTGTCTTAAAGTAGACTTTATGTAAGTACTTGTAGCCTGAGGGAGCATAACCAGGTCCAGGGCCATTTAACAATAAAGAGGATTAGACAGTGAAGAAAAATGGATAAGAATTTTTTCTTGACATATTTTGTTTTGAAGGGAAGAAATCACAGTGATTATAACAGTCTTCATTTAAATCCTCCCTCAAACAAGAAAGAAGAAGTGGCCTTCAAATGAAGTTACTTTCTTTGCAAATAACTCCTAGCATGCATTTTTTTGACATTTTTCCTAAATTGTATCACACTGGATAAAGTGGAAATCAAAGTAGAAGTATTTTATGATGAAAGCAAATGTGATAAAAGTGTTATGTCAGCGAGGGTGCATATAGTGTTGAAACAAATCCAACAGGATTCCCTCTTTTAATGCTTTTTATCTCTTCTTGTTTTTTTTTTATTGTATTCACTAAGCTGCCCTCTTCTTTGCTGAGGTTCAGTCAGGCCATCACTAAATTATGATGTGGAAAATGAAGCTCTTGACATTTGCCAAAAAGCCTTTATTGTGATTTCAAACAGATGACCCCAGCATCATTGGATATTGTTGTCACAGGTTTGAGAGTGGGTTTAAATCTTCAAAGTGTTCAGTAGCTGCTGTGCTTTTAATCATAGAGGTTCTCTTCTGGCTTGTGTGAAGTGTTTCAAATCACTGTCTTCTATCTTTCCCTTTTTCTATATCCAACCTTTTACTCAGAGATTTACACCCCTTTTACTCTGAGATTTACCCCTAGTGTTATAGCAACATTATTTAATGATATTTCAGTTCTTTGTCCCACTTCTTCCTGTTGCCAATAAAAATGACACGCCTGTATTTTAAGGAAACTTGAGGACTTAAAAAAAAGGCCCCTCCTGAAATAATTTAAGACAGATGGTCCTTAAATATTTCAAGATTTTAGATGGTTCAACAAAAGGATGTGTGGCTGATATCTAGGTAAACTGGGGTATGTCTTAAATATCTATGATATCTTTGAAAAATATCCAAGATATCTTAAAAACTGTATCTCCGAACTGCAAAGATGGTGATAATTTGACCTGAAGCCAGAGAGGCTTACACTCACTGAGTACTTCATAAGGAACACTGCCCATCTGCCTCAAGTTTCGACATGTTGTGCATTCTGAGATGCTGTTCTGCTCACTTCAATTGAACAGAGTTTTTATCTGAGTTACCTTCGCCACAGTCCAAATCACTGAGATCACATTTTTTCCCAGTTCTGTTTGTTGATGTGAACATTAACTGAAACTCCTGACCTGTATCTCCACAATTTTTAATAAAAAGGACATGGGTTAGGTTTTGAAAAATTTGGAGATAAAATAACCCATATTTAATTTTAGGACATGGGATATAGTATGGCAATGAAAATCACAATATTTTTATATAGTATAATCAACATAAATAAAATTCAGAACAATAAATAAAACCATAATTTATATTTACAATTGTACTTACATTTACAAAATAAATAATACAAATATTTTTTTTTATTTCATAAAACTTAAAATATGTTTTAATTGTAATAAAATATATGATTAATATAATAATAATTTGTATTATTGTTATTATTATCTTTATTAATTTGCATTATACTAATAAGAATTAGTTTTATCAGACTGATGACAATCGGGGCAAGGGGGGAAATGTGCTAAATTATCATGGAAACTTTGTTGCTGAAAACAATATTTTTGCCGCAAAACATAATTTATTCTTTTTTAAAACATAAATACATTTTTTTTCTATTAAAGGTTGAATATAATAAAACATTTCTTGGCAGTTTTTGTGAGCAGGGGCACAATAGGTATCGTAGGGCCTTGGGACTCTCTGTTCACTTTACTGAACATGCACAGCTTTCATTGTTGCGCAAAGTTACGTCACCATGTTCTTATAGATATGTATCTGTTTCTCCCGCTGAACATCAACACTGGAGAATAGAGTGGTGGACGACATGAATAGTCCCCCACAATCTATTGGGAGTACATAAAGGCCATGGTTTGAATAGTTTCACCACTGGTGTTGTGTTTATTTGTGTCTCCACATCATTGACACTGTTAGATAATTTTATTTACACTTAATGAGTTTTCTGTGTGATTTGTTTCTATTGTTAACATGATATCTGTATAGACTTTCATTTCTTTGATAAAAAATTACTTGCCTTGAACTCTGACTCAGGTGTGATCAAACTCTTCATAACAGTTTATATGACCCAATAACAACCAAGAGATACAAGAGACAGTCAAACTGATGGCTCCCAGTAGAACTATAGAAATCAATAACACCGAGTGCTTTGACTCTTGAGACTTCTTAGAACAGAGTAAATCATTGTGTTTGCAACTGACAGTGGTATGTTCTTCACATTGTGTTTGAATCTACTGTAACTTGTCCATTGTTCCACCTTCTCCCACACACTTTCTACAGATGAGTTATTAGTAGTGATTCAGCCAATAATTTTTTTTTGCTGATACCTATATCCAATTATTTAGAACAACATCTGCCAGTAACAGTGCAGATAGTTTGGTGGTTCTGCTTTATTACGCTACAGTACCTTGTTTCAAATCACTAATAATTAAACTTTGCATGAAATCTCTCTACATGCCTACAGTTCTAAACAAAACACTGAAACAAAAAGCACATCATCAACTCACATTAACATGATTAACTCACATTAACTGAATTCTGAAAAGCCTCTTGTCATGCTCACATTAAATTGGTAAGATTTCTTCTTGAATTCTGAATGCTATAAAGTGATTAATCATATTAGTGGTGTTAACATTTTTAACGGTAGTCCCACCTTGTGAAATTCTAGCAGTTCAAAGCTTAAAAATTGCAACTCTGCTGTAAATGTCTCCTAATTCAAAGTATTTTTTTCACACAAGAGGCATTTTCTTTTAACAAACTGCACAAGTTTTAGGCTAAATGACTGACACGTTTTCCGCCCCATTTTTACAGGAAATAATGGGACCTGATCATCTGCAGATTTTAAACAATCGGCCAATGTATGAAAATTGCTTTTATTGGCCGATTTCTTTCGCCTATACACCTGTGCATCTCTAGTTGTTAGCTTTACATTTGTTGACTATAGGCCTACATCCAAATACACTCAGTTGTACACAAAACCCTAATATTACAGGAATATAGCACTGAAAATTGCAGAGTTGGCTTCCACCATCTTTGATTTTGGCATGCCACTTCCAACTCAAGAGTTTCCCATTGGTAAATTCAACTACGCTTGGTAATTGGTGTAAACGTAACTCGTAATTATTATATTTTCGAGTCCATTTTAAGCATGGAGGTCTTTAAACCAGGAAAAAGCATCCATCCAGAATTCCCACTCATCTCAATGGCAGGTCAGATAGTACATGACCACCTGCAAGAAAGCAATCTGTTTGCTGTCATCTTTCCTTATGGAATAGATTGTCAGTTCTTGGCACACATTTTTGGAACCAATAACCTTGGTGAAGTTTTAGCACACCCCTTGAGTACAAATTCTGTCATAATTTACTTACTCTAATGTTGTTCCAAAGCCACATGACTTTCTTTCTTCTGTGGAACACAAAAAGAAAATTCTTGAAAGGAATGAATATTCCGGGTGAATATCATAGCATCCATTGTATTGGTACATAGAAACGATACGGCACTTTTTTGCTCTTTCCTTTTGTTCTTTTTTTTTTTTTTCCCCTAAGAATTTGTGCATATTATGCAGTACCTTTCACAGTCTCGGTGAGTCAATCTCTTATTCTTATTTTTTCTCCTGCTTCCTCATGTGTTTACAGGTGTAGCGTGAGGATGCGAGTGGCATCGCCTAGCAACGCTGATTCACGCAGCTTGTTTTGATGATCGGTGGCACCTGTCTCTCATTTCTCTTTCCCTATTTATGATAATCTTGTTTTCTGTCCTGTGCCAGATTGTTTTGTGTTGTAAATTGATTCAGTATTGCCTATGTCGGTCTTGTTTGATGTTTTGATCTCTCCTCAGCCTCTCTCCACCATCATTGCTCCGCCCGGGTCAACCAAGTCGCCATCCATAGCTGCAGCCTGTGCTGGATTTACTCTCTTGTGGATTTTACATTATTTTTCAGTAGATTCTCCTTGAACTTTTAAAAAAACACTCACTTTTCCTCTGAATGCTTGACAGTAACACATTGTTGTAATGATTAATGAATGCAGTCATGAAATCAGAGACCTTCTCCTCAAAATATGAACACAATTGGTCAAAAGAGGCTTATATTTCCAGGTACAGTATGGCGATGGCGTCTGTCCACTTGTGATTGGATAGTTTGAAATGCATCTTTAATACCAGGGAATAAACAGGGCACACACAGTCAGCAGGAGAGTGAGAGAGAGAGTGAGGTTGAAACTAATGGACTAGGTTAAAACATTTTTCTTGTTTCATTTATCTCTCAAAGTGATGGACAACATTTTGAATAATCCTTCATTGTTTCAAAAAAATCTGTTAATAATGGATCAACCTGAACATCACCTCTTCATGTTTAGAGCTTGTAGTGTGAATATTACTTAGTTTCCATTCATTGCACTTGATATATGACATTTACATTTACATTTATGCATTTTGCAGACGCTTTTATCCAAAGCGACTTACAGTGCACTTATTACAGGGACAATCCCCCGGAGCAACCTGGAGTAAAGTGCCTTGCTCAAGGACACAATGGTGGTGGCTGTGGGGATCGAACAAGCGACCTTCTGATTAACAGTGTAGTGCTTTAGCCCACTACGCCACAACCACTCCACTATTGTAATAAGGACAGACCAGGGTACTGTTCTTTACACTAATTAAATACCAGTGGTCAAATTTGGAACAGGGGTAACCTTGAATGGAGATTGAAGGAGGTGTGACCACACAGTCACGGACATGTGCAAGCTCTCTTTTTACTTCCCTGGGGTACTGCTGAAGGGTGACTTCCTCATTAACTTTGGTGTGCACTGATCATGCACAGAAACACAGAAAGCAACCTGGAAGGGAGAAGGCCATGTTTTATTAACATTGTATGAGAATCAGAGCAAAAACCTGAATGTTCCAAACCCGTAGGCAGGTCTACCTGCTTCTAGGAACCAATCAAATGAGGTTTCCCTTGACCAGTTTATTCTGACCTGATTGGTTTAATAACGTGACAGACCGCTTGTTCTTAATAAGGCTCAGCGTTATTCCTCTGGGTATCTCTCCTTTCATAAATATTAAGCTAAAATATTAATACATGCACAATTTAAACATAATTACTATTAATTATCATTAGCTATTAATAAAGTAAGCCATATTAAACAAAACTCTATGAACAGATAGAATGTTTACTAATATAATTGTGTGTTTTAGAATGAGTTCAATGATACCAGCAAGTTCCATCCATTCTTCCATCCACCATCCATCCATCCATCCATCCATCCATGTATTAATATTTCAGTTACATTTTTAAAAGAGGAGAGATACCTAGAGGAACGACGTTGAACCATATTAAGAACAAGTAGACCAGTCTTCCCCCTTGCACTTGCAAAAATATTTTCAGTGAGAAATTCATACCAAAAGTGTGAGCACAACAAAGGGAAGACAGAACAGTGTATATCAGACTTATTACGCAAGTCATTTACACATCTGCAGTAGTTTATTTTACACATACAAACTGATTCTACGCAGTTAATCCATTTTGCTGTTCATGACACCTTTTCTTTGCTTACAAAATATTATCTTTGGACAAGTTTAGGTGCAAAAACATCGCCAAAAGTGTAAACGTGAAAGAAGATCAGAAAGTCAGAGTAAATACACAATTACAGATTCACAACACATATATTACACTTATGCAAAGAATTAAATTATTGCTAATAAAAAAAAAATAGTTATGCTTGCTGCTTGATTTACAACTTTACAAAACATTCTGTGCGCATGCAATTCATTTTTGGGAGATTCTATTTGCACCTAGGTAATGGTAAATATGGTTATACTTTAGAACTCTTCAAAATGATAGTCCTATAAAATGTCATTTATAAGCTGTATTCCTTAATTCACATAGATATTAAAAGGAAACTCTCTGTTTCCAAAGAACAATTTCACTTCAGAATGATAGAAAACCACCTCAGAATGTCACTCACACAAAGTCAGGACTCTCTGATGTTATTTTTTTCTATGGTAAGGTTAAAGTAAGGTTTAGGGGTAGAGCTTAATATAGTGTGTCTGTTGGACTCTAAATAAACACAATAGACACACTGCAGTGATGCCCATACTGTATGTTATTATTTAAATATTGGTGCAAATAGTATACCATTATTTGAATGGAACAATGACATTTTATAGGGCTTTGATTTTGAATTTCAACATTAGACAGTCCTGACATTGTGTGAGTGACACTCTGAAGTGGTGTACTATCATTCTGATCTTTGAAAACAATATCTGAATTGATATATGACATCTTTGAAAATGTATTCTTTATTATTTAGTTATTATTAAATATTTTTTTGTTTATTTTGTTTAATATTTACTAATTTTGTTTTATGCAGTTACTTATGTATTTTTATTTATTCATATAAATATACGTGTATACGTGTACCGCAAAACAAAGTGGGGGCTAGCTCAACCATGTTTTTCATAATGGAGGCTGGCATGACCGCAGTGTTTCACTAAGGTATTTTTTGTACATTTACAGTAACCACAAAATTAACCATGGTTACTATACTAGATTAAGGTTCAACTTTATTGCCATTGTGCAGAGTACAGGTACAGAGCTAATGAAATGCATTTGTTTTTGCATATACCAACTAAGCTGGGGTCAGAGCGCAGGGTCAACCATGAAACAGCACCCCTGGAGCAGATAGGGTCAAGGGCCTTGCTCAAGGGCCCAACAGCGGTATCTTGGTTGTGCTGGGGCTTGAACCCCCGACCTTTCGTTCAGTTACCCAGAGCCTTAACCGCTGATTTACCACTGGCCTATATAGCACCATAATACTGTACTAACAACTGTACTTACAACACCATTGCTAATTGCAATAAAACTATGGTTTCTGCCAAATAACATGGTTACTACAATATTAGTAATACAGTGACGCAATGTGCACACAAGTGATGCCGAGCCACGGGAACAAATGCAGACCCCGCCTCCGAATCAAACCCTTCTTTGCACTCCTCAACATTCACCGTGACCAAATCACTGCAATAAAATCAACATTTTGATCTATTATTTAAAGTAGTATTAAAGGAAATTTGAAGAGTGGAAACAGGAAGTCGAATGGGAAAAAGAGTGGGACAAAAGTTTAATTCGATCCGCTGTCGCCAGGACAGCACTACACAATCACACACCATATCTACAGCCCACTCCACTACAGTGACATCTACTAATTTGTTTGTCATATATTTCAGTGGTTCCGCCAGACTATCGGGGTGCAAATAGCTGGCTTGTGTTGCAGATGCTATTTACACCGGGGTGCAAATAGAAACTCTGTTCGTTTGTATGCTTGCAGATTGATTTATGCTTTCACAAATCTACTCTGCACATGCAAATCATTTAGACACAATTTTACCTTCATATAAATGGGCCATTCTTACAATTCGGTTACATAAAGCCCCCAGTACAAGAGTGTGTGATTGTAACATAGTTCAAGGGATAGGAGGAGGAAGAGAGAACATAAATAATATTTGACAACATAAATAATATTTTAATCGTAAACTTAAAACAAAGTACAAACACACACATGACGGACATGTCCGTAAATGATCTCTCTCTCCTCGCGCCACTGTCTGGCATCGGCCTTTATCCCTCTCGGAGGCTTGATTAGCGTGATACGGGACCGGGTGTGTTGGCTTAAAAGATACATTTTAAATAATTGAAATCCTCATTTCCTCATGTCCCCAAAACTGCGTGTCAAACATCTTTGACAATAATAAGTGCTAAATCATTGGATTTCTATTTTTTCCACCATACAATTAAAAGTTTAATATTACAATCTCTCAGTAACATGTGTTCATTTGTGGTAAATGTGTAATTTTAACACTGATAGTGGAGTTTTTTTTTGTGTGTGACATTTGTAACTCATTTGTTTTATTTGTTATCCTTTATTTTATGGTGTTAGTCATTGGTGGACAAGCATAGCATGTCCACCTTGTTATGGGAAGATATTTGGGAAATTAAAATAATTGTAAAATTTCAATATACAGTATTTGCTAACAGAAATAAAATAAAAATAAATATTAGTTTACAAATACTGTATATTTGATAGATATCAATCACAAACCATAGTGGCTCATTTGACCACTGAATGTCCACCCAGTTAGTTTCCACCCTGTTTTATGTTAAAAAAAGTTTCAAAGCTGGAATATCACTGAATTGTAGGAATTACCTATTTACTGTATGTACAGAGTTGCAGTTCCGACACTCTCTATTCGCAGAATACGTAGTCTATGTATAATAGAAATCTCGCGACCATTGGATAATATGTAGTGCACAGTCGTTGTGTGTAGCGGTTATGAAAATGGAGCCCTCCTTAGTCATGTTAAACTTAAGCAGCAGTGATCACAACATCACTTACAGGATGCAACCATTTCTCAGGCTTACTTTAGACAGCCTCATTTGTCTCTGTGCTTATCTCAGCAATATGAAACATCCCAAGTTCCTTGTCTGGTGAGAAATCTATGTTCAGCCTAAACCAGGCCAAATCCCCCCTCAGGAGAACTTTGCTCTGGTGGACTATATTGAGGCTGAAATTACCCTTGAAGATTAAAACACTTCTGTACATCTCTGTGCCAGGTTATCTCGAGTCTATAGCAAAAACTCATTCACTTACATCTTCCTCTCTGCATCGCTGCACCATATCAGAGTACAAAAAACATCTGGGCTACATGTCAAGCATGCAATTAAGCAATTATATTTCCAAATCGAATTACACAGGGGAATGATTCATAAAATGACCAATTGCCCATGTACAATCACATTAATGCGATAACACTTTTACAGCCACAATTAAATTTGTTCATGGAGGTCGCTTAGAAAACTGCCCTCGGTGCATATAAGAGCTAAATTTGGAGCATTTTTAGCTGAAGCAGCTTTGTTAGAGTAGAACGAGCTTTTGGCTCTTGTTAAAAAGATCTAAAATCCCCTTACAGGAAGATATGACTGCTTTCTCCTTGATATGCCACCTTGAAAACTGTAATGAATTATCATTGACTTAAATTAAATCTTGTGAAGGTGAGTTAGCAGCAAGTGATATGCATGTAAATGGAGCGAGGGTTGCATGTACATTTCATTTTAAACATCAAGAGCCTGGCACAAGGATTAGCCAACGCGTTTTTTTTAAATAGTCATTTCTTTGAATTGCAGAACAAAGGTTTAGACATGTGGCTTCCATTCATTCTACTTTCTTTAAGAATAGGTTGTGCTGAGCTTGTCCCTTTGTTTTGCTTTAAGCTCTAATTGGACTGCTGGATTTGTTTGTTCTCAGAGGTTAAAAGAAAACCGCATGTGTGAGCATCACAGCAGGATTCCTTAATGGCATCAACTCTGTGCCATTGGATGCTTTTCTTTTTGGTAACACTTTACAATAACTTTCCATATGTTTACATTAGTTAATATGAACTAACAATGAACAATATTTATTAAGCATTTATTGATCTTAGTTAAAAGTTCATTTAAACACATAGTAGGCCTAATACATTTTTTAAATCAAAAGTTGTATTTGTTAACATTAGTTAATGCACTATGAACTAACATTAACTAAAAATTAACAATCATATTTGTATTAACTTACATTAACAAAGATTAGCAAATTATGTAAAAAAAAATAAATATTGTTAATTCTAATGCATATTCATGATATGCATTAACAAATGTTAACGAATGGAACCTTTTTGTAAAGTGTTACCATCTTTTCTTTTTCTTCTTTTTCTTTTGTGCAGCTTTTGATGCTGGTAAAACATTGACAATCATATTATTTCGAGTTTGATGAAACTTGGCCTGTGGGTCAATATGAGATCTTGGTCAAAGTGGGCAACTAAAACTGACAAACCCATTACAGATCAATCTCTTTCTGTCCACTTGAAGCTTCAAGTGACTTTCAAGAGCATTTGATGTCTGCTGATCTCCGTGGTAACAGACAGGAAGTGGAACAAACATGAAGACGTGGCTCAAGACAGTACAGTATGCTGAGTGTGAGCATTGCTTAGAATTACTCATGCACATTGGATACATCACTCTGCTTTCGAAATCAGATCTAATCGAAGATGGGCTGTTCAAGGCAAAAAGTATTTTTTCTGAAATCAGAATTTCTGTTTTGTTTTCCAGTACAAATATCTAAATGTCCTTAAAACAGGATACATTTTCTTGAAAAGAAAAAGTGTTAAAGATAATAAGACTTAATATTGAACAATCTAATTCATATCAAATTAAGTTTTCTTATGTCATTGGCAAATAGGGCATTTTATGCCTGATCTCATAAAAATGTTACTATTCCTACATTTTTCATGAAAGGAGTTTTTTTCTTTTGTTTTTGTTTTGGTTTGTTGGCACGTTGTAAATAAACCTGGTGAAATAAACAGGTTTCCTGGTGAAATAAACAGGTGCTAAAACAACAATTACTTTTTTCTCTTTCACACTAGTAAAATGGCAGATTATCAGTTCATAAACACTTACTTTTTACCCTGTTCCTTACACTGTGCTATCTTATAACTTTCAATAATTTACTTTATGATTTAAAAGGTGAAACATTTTAACAATCAAATTGCACGGTCAGCTGATGTGTTGTACTTCCAGCCACGCCTGTCAGCAGGTCATCCTCGCCTCTTCGGACCTGGGAGGGTGACAAGGGGAGGGAAAAAACAACAACAACAAAAAAACGAGAGGGAAAGGCCAGCACGGAGTGACAGCGGGAGAGAGAGAGAGAGAGACGCAAAAAATGACTCCCCTGTTATGGATATGCCATAGCCTGTTCCTCGGCCACTCCTCTACCCTCTAGTGGATGACAGCCATGCCTCCCTGGGTGAATCGGAGGCAATCCTCCAGCCCCTGGCAGATGGATCGCCCTGCCACATTTTTGTTGGATGGTAGGGGTCTCCCCCGCCCTGGCAGTGGTTCTCCTGCTCCAGGCAGTCAGGCAGGAGCAGCTCTCCATTCGCGCTCGGCAGTCCTCTCTTGACCCCGCCGTGTTTTAGTGGCTGGTAAGGGTCTCCACCCCTGGCAGCAGCCCTGACTGCTCCAGGTGGTCGGCTAGGAGCCCCTCCTCTCCTCACAGTCGGCGGCCGATCCTTTGCTCTCAGGCGGCCAGACTACTCCATCCCTAGCGGATGGCCATGGCTTCTCTGTTGGTGTGGATATCAGTGGTGAGGACTCTACTACGGCTGCACCGCAAGATGCCTCCCTGGGTGACTGCCCATGTTGCCCATGCCTAAATCCACCACTGGCTGCACTGAACAAAAATTTGAAGAAAGATCACATACCGTGTCTAAGAATGTGGACAGTGGCAGATATGTAATGCAAAATAACTTTCATTGCATGTGACGTATTTCATGTTCACTTATGTCAATATTTCATGAATGTTAAAATGAAGCGCTCTGTGGTAATCTGTGACTCCCTGAACTGAGCGGCCCATGTTTACATGCTGTAATTGCATTTGGTTCTTGCAGATTTTCAAAGCAAAAACATTCCCCACTTGGGCATTGAACGAAACTGTGTTATTATGTCTTTGGCCTAATTAAAATAATACAAAATGTTCTCTTGTGCGCTGTAAGAGAGATGGGTGATGGACCATGCTTGATGTTGATTTATAAAGGCTTCTGTCATTCCTTTTGAATTAATTCTGAAAGCTGATAAATACCCCTTGAACAACTATAGATCCCTGACTGTGGCTTTTAAAGGCAATCCCCACATCTTGGCCAGTGCCAAATGGAAGAGGGTGATTCTGCACTTCTTTTTGTCCATTTTACTTTTGTATCTAATAAGAATGCAGCTCTGTATTGATTGTGATGTAATGCACAGTGAACATGTGAGAAGATTAATAATGAACATGGTAACAGATATTCCCTGTGCTGAAGTGCTAAGTGTGGGTTTAAACACCAATTTGTGCATTTATTGGCAAATTCTTGTGTGCAGTTCCGAGCAACATAACAGTCATGACAGTGGCGAGACATATACCAATTTACAATAAACAACATATTTACACAACACAATTTACATATCAAATGTACATATAATTACGCAACACAATGCTAATATACAATGTACAGTAAACGATACACACAATATAGAATACACATACAATAAAAATAAAAAATAAGAGTATATAAAAATATATATGCAGTAATTATATTGTGGAGAATATATTTGACAGTCCAGTGTGAGATAATAAGATGAAGATTAATAAAGTGCAGTTTGATTGTTGATTGTGAGAGACCAAGTGTTGGTCAAAAGTCTGATTGCTTGGGGGAAGAAGCTGTCATGTAGTCGGCTGGTGCGGGTCCTGATGCTGTGATACCGCCTGCCTGATGGAAGCAGTGAGAGCAGCCCATGACTCGGGTGACTGGAGTCTCTGATGATCCTCCGAGCTTTTTTCACACACCGCCTGTTATATATGTCCTGAAGGGAGGGAAGCTCACCTCCGATGATGTTTCTGGCCATTCGCACCACCCTTTGCAGGTCTTTGCGGTTGTGGGCGGTGCTATTGCCGTCCCAGGCGGTGATGTAGCCAGTCATGATGCTCTCTACAGTGCTGGTGTAGAACCGTGTGAGGATATGGTGGTTCATTCCAAACTTCCTCAGCCGTCTCAGGAAGAAGAGGCGCTGGTGAGCCTTCTTCACAACGGCCTCAGTGTGGCCGGACCATGTGAGTTCCTCGGTAATGTGGACACAGAGGAACTTTAAACTGCTGACTCTCTCCACCGGTGCGCCATTAATGGTGATGGGGCTGTGTTCTCAGTCTTTCCTCCTGAAGTCCAACACAAGCTCCTTGGTCTTACTGACATTGAGGGAGAGGTTGTGCTCCTGACACCAGTGTGTCAGAGTGTGCACCTCCTCTCTGTAGGCTGTTTCATCATTGTCAGTGATCAGGCCTACAACCGTCGTATCGTCAGCAAACATAATGATGGCATTGGAGCTATGTGTTGCCACACAGTCATGTGTGTACAGGGAATACAGGAGTGGGCTGAGAACACAGCCCTGTGGTGCTCCAGTGTTGAGGGTCAGTGATGAGATGTTGCCGACCATTCTAACCACCTGACGTCTGCCTGACAGGAAATCGTCTTCCGAAGAAAATTTCTGAATGAACTCGATGTATTTCCCCGCTTTAATACCTGTATGTCCGGGGGGCGGGGTATGCAAATACTGTTTGCCAACTTCTCATTGGCCTTTTTTCATAGATCAGAGCCATATTCCGCGCTCAAGAGAGACCTCTAGTGTCGCTTTTTCGACACAACGTCGAAGTGAGCGACAGACGGGGAACATTCAGTTCTCGCAAACAGCATCCCAGGACATGTCACATCTCTGGATATTGCCAACCTGCTAAAATAAACGTTCATCTATTTTTGAGCTGTTTAAGAACCTGTAAGGATTGTGATGTTCAGCTTAATGTTCCTTTGTTGTACAGCCCTTTGACTTCACAGTTTGACCATGTACCTTTGGCAAAGCTGTGTCTGTGATCAGCGCTCAGAGGATCGTACTTATCTCTAATACGGCAATGAGAAAATGGGGACGAAATTACAGTCCTCCATCACTGCAATCCTGCACAGTTTACCGTCCAATTTGTCTGGGAAAAGCACAGAAAATCCCTGAAAGTGCTCCACTGAGCTGATCAAATGGACAGGATGTGGGTCACGAACCAGGGGACATTTCTAAAGCCCATTTATCTATCGATACAATTGTAGAGAGAGTGAGACTCAGACACAAGCACCAAAAATGAGTTCGACTCAATCAATAGCACCTTAATATATTGAACATTCCAGCAAAACATCTCTGAGGGTATTATTTTTTTATTTGAAGATGTGCACTAATGAGTTTTCATAAGGCATTTGATTGATTATGGGCATTTCTGAGATCTCCTAGCAAAACACGGAAATAAAGAAGGATGTCTGGATTCAATGCACTTAAAAAACAGCATACTATGCAGCAATTCAATAAGGTCAATGACAGAAATTCAACAAATCAAAACGAGCTTTATTGGCCATGTATGCTCACACACACAAGGATTTGTCTTTGATAAAAGAAGCTTCTAGTACTTGCATTGACAAATAGGTACCTACACAAGTAGTTTAAATAAAAATAAATTGTAATTAACATATTGCACATTGGGCATATTATTAACAAAGTGCACATTGCACAGTGGAAAGGTTTCTTAATGAAGAGATCTTTTAATGGAATTAAACTATTAAAGTCCACACAAAAAACAAAGACCTTCAGATTATGCATGATAACAAGAACACTGATCACAGACAAAAACATAAAAAATAAATAAAAAATTGGCAAAAATATGCTGAAAGTTCTGCTGCTGAAATCGGTCTGTTTACTGAAATTTGAAACACTGCCCCCAGTGGCCGAAACTGGAAATATTGTACATATGGGCACCTGTGAGCGCCAAAGGCAAATTGTATTTTTTGATGTAAATGATGAAATACATCAACAGCAATGCATGTTTTATTAACCATATGCCCTAACCCAAACCCCAGCCGTAAACATAACAGTCATTAGAGAAAAAAATTATCATTTTAAAACGAAAATGCAACCTCGGAATTGCGCTTACCATTGTTTATGTGAACACGATTACTTCCTTGTTTCCATGTGACCAGAACCCTTGTAGCAGATGTTGATCGTGCAATGCGCTGTGCCATAAGCACAACAGGGTGAACATGTTTGAGTTGATACAAAAATGTCTGATGGGTGATGGCGCTTGCCAGTTATTTGGTAGAACGGGGTCGATTTCAAGGTAAATGAACATTCGAAAGCAACATGACGATTTCCTGTGTGATTGTGTTAAAAAAGTCTAGTTACTAATCTCACTAATCGACAAACTAATATTCTTTAATTGTAAACAACTAGTCGATCTATCCCATCTTCAATGTATGTAATATTTGCATGTGTTTGTGATCAGCTTAGCTGGTGCAAGCATACAATCGTTGCTTTTGTTCATTAGTTTCACTTGTGATGCAGACACAGTTTACAATTCATTCCAATGTGTTTTTAAAAAACATCAGGCTGAAATCTGGCCCTTGACTCAAAGCCAAATATAGCAAATCTGTCAGGTTTCTGTTCCGGTGATGCTCTGCACCTCACAAATTGGATAAAATTGTCCTTAAAATAAGCATTTATTGGTTCACTTATTTGCCTTGCCTCAGCAACTTTGTTGGCTTTTAGAACTGGCCGATATGCTTTGTCAGCAGGGCTGAGACTGTAGAGTCAAGCTTGGGGCAGTAGGTTTAGTCAGAGCCCAGGTCGTGCATCTCTACCTCTGCCTGGCCTGTTCTTCAATGCCCTTGGGAAATAATCATTACATTAGTGAATCCAGCACTACCTCTGCTGTCAGGGTTAATCAAGCTTTACATTTATAGATCAACACCTTGCGCGGAGCATATTATCTCCCAGCCACTAACCCTGAGACAGCGAAGCAGGAAAAATGCAATTATGGTGAATTGTCACCTGTAAATTAAAGACAACATGAAATAAAAATGGACTCTGTTCACTTTCTTAACAAATGTCTCTGGTCTTACTGTGCACACTCCATCAGTGTTCATTAATGTAAAGGACAAAAAATTGTTTTCATAATCTTTCATCAAAATGTAATAACTTTCTCAAACTCTGAAATTAGTTTTTTCTACTGACATAACCAAGACCATGCAGGCAGAGAAAAAAAATATTCATAAACTTGATTTTTACAGTTTCTGAAGAAAATGGAAATTGGGCTTACCTGTGAAATACTTGCCACAAAGACCCCAGATTTTGGTTGGACAAACATTATATGGGCAGTTGCTTGGTGTTTTCTTTCTGACCCAAGTCTCAATAATATTCTACACTGCAAAAAATTATTTTCAAGACAAGAATTTTTGTTTTGTTTTCCAGTAAAAATATCTAAACATTCTTAAAATGTGATTTATTTACTTGACTAAATCTTGTTTTGAGAGAAATCTAATTAAATTAAGTGAACTTTATACTTAAAACAAGAAAAAAAATCCGCCAATGGGGTAAGAAAAATAAACTTAATTCAAAGGGAAAAAAATCGTACCCCATTGGCAGATTTTTGTTTTTGTTTTATCATCTGCCAGCCAAAAATCGTAAATCAGATTGCTGAGGAAATCAATGTGACACCTCTCCTCAACAAGCCGCATGATTTTAGGTATCATTAATGTCTTTAGCACAAATGTGGGATGCGTACTTATCAAAGCTTATTATTATAGTTAAGGTTTTTTCAAATCACTAAACCTAAATATGAGCAATCGTACAATTTTCGATGTCAAATCTCGATGGATAGAATCATAATGTCCCATTGAATATTTTTTCACTTGTATATTCAGTCATTTAGCACTTTATTATGAACACCTGTACACCTACTTATTTATTTGATTATCTAATCAGCCAATCATGTCGCAGCAGTGCAATCCATAAAATCATGCAAATATGGGCCAGGAGCTTCAGAATGGGGAAAATATGATCTCAGTGATTTCAACCGTGGCATGATTATTGGTGACAGACGGGCTGGTTTGAGTATTTCTGTAACTGATGATCTCTGGGATTTTTACACACAACTGTCTCTGGAATTTACTCTGGATTGGTGCCTGTAACAAATCAGGTTATTAATGTGGAAAAGAGGAAGTGTGGACCGGGTGAACAATTCACGTCTGATATTTAATGAACACTTTTCAGTGTGTATTAAAAGCTTTCTTTTCAGCATCACATTCAGTACATGCACTGCTTTTCAGCAGACACATTTAAAATAAAGATACAGTCAGACATCTTTGTGCATCTCTCTCTCTCTCTCTCTCTCTCTCTCTCTCTCTCGAACTGTGGCTCCGGCTCAACCTTATCCGTCTCCTGGCTGATTGCGAACATTTTCCCACAGCCGTCCTCCATCGCTCGGCCACGCCCAAACCCCCCCCCCCACCACATTCCACTCGCCACAGTGCCAAAAACAAAAAAACATCAACAGTGGCAGTTCTGCTGACGGAAATGCCTTGTTGATGAAAGAACACACATCAAATCTCCAGGTGGGCAGGCTACAACAGCAGAAGACTATGTCGGACACTTTATTAGGACCATAGTGTTTCTTATAAAGTGCTCAGTGAGTGTTTGTCACATTACGGAATTTAAATGTGCTGTGAATGCCATTTCATGTTTTCTTTAATAGATATGTACATATACATACAAAATTGAGGCAAAGTAGAAAATATTGTTTTGTATGCAGTGTGTATGCATGTATAGTGTATCAAATCGCCAAACTCTTATTCTCACAAAAGGCTCCTTTGTTTGTCGCAACCTTTTTCAAACCATGGTCACCATGCACCCAAGCAACTGGGGTTGCCATGGAGACTATTAGACATGGTTAATAGCAGTGGTGGAAGATGACCTCATGCAAGATCTTCTGCTCTTTCAATTAGTTCTCTGTCCCTCCCCATGGCTTAGTCCTGCTCTGAGAGGGAAGGACAAGGCCTTTGTTAGAGGGAAAAAGTGTGAACACAGGCTATTCAGCTTGTACAGTGTGTATTTGCCAGGCTCCATCAACAAGGAACACACACAGTGAAGCAATTACCTTTTAGTCCATCTCAACTTCCCATGCTCTCTTGCGTCTCATCCCCCACTTTCATCAAGGACTAGTGGATTGTTTAGTTGGGAAGCTCAGATAAAATGTTTGGCGCTCCACAGAGGAAGTGAGGGGAAACCGCTAAATCTGATGGCTTGTGTTCTATTTTGCTGTAAACAATAGATGTGACCATATGAAAAGAGTTGTGGTTTTGGTATAAGTTTTGTGCAGAACTGTGGTTTCCAGCGAGATTCATGATACATTTAAAAACTAACATGAAAAGGCATAAATGGTGCTTCTCAACTTGTTTTGATTCGGGACCCAGATATTTACTTTGGACATCAAGTGACGACATGGCAGAGTACCACAATTGTTTATTGCACAAATGTAAAAACAAAAATGTCAACTTCAATGGTGTCAAAATGTTGTCAAATTCAAACCTTGAAATTTATTGAAATGACCATGAACTGCACTTCCATGGAAACAAAATATGTTAGGCAGGATGTAAGCCATAGTCACCTTACATTCTGATTGTATGAAAAAAAAAAAATAATTATACATGGCAGTGAAACTGAATAGTGACCAAGACTATCAACATAACATATACACTCACTGAGCACTTTATTAGGAATATTGTCATAATAAAGTTCCCAACGGTCTTCTGCTGTTGTAGCCCATCCGCCTCGACATGCTGCGCATTCTGAGATGCTATTCTGCTCACCAGTGGCACCTGCAGATGGCCGTACACACTGTGCATACCATGAGCACTCCGAATGACCTGAGAAATATTTACTATCTCTCAATGCCCAATTTGCGAATTAATAATTATTTTGAGTCGGTTCTTTTCAGTGAATTGGCAAAATGGTCTGAATTGATTTGTGATTCAGTACAATTCGTTCGGTCCGCTCTCTCACTGAATCATTTAGAGCGAATTCTCAATAGAACAGTTCCTGGATATTTATGAATACAGAGAACACACTGCGATGGATACTGTGGAAATGTACCAACAATCAGCTGAAATCAATCTGTCTTTTGAGAGGTAACTCCGCCAGAATATTCCGCCAGTGCTGTGTCATGTGAACAAGGGGCTGTTCAAACTGAATGTGTTTTTGCTTCCACTCACGCTGTTTTGAATCATTTTCCATTTAAACGTTCGCTAGATAGATGTCTTTTGAAAACTGCGTCACATTTCACTGTGTTTTTAGCATCTACTGACGCAGTGTCAAGTTAAAAAGAACTTCGACTGATAAAAACGCATCTCAAGACGCCTGCGTTCTGCTCTATTTGTTGTGATCCGTTTAGCTTTTTTAGCGCGAAAACGCTTCTGTCTGAACTGTTACTGGACGAATTGCTTTAGCCAATAGTTACATGAATGCTTCTCATCCTTAAGAAAATAAAACAAATTCTTATCTCAAAGTCACCAGAATTGAACACTTTGTTGTTGTTGCATACAAATGCATGCCCCCATACCCCTTAGATGTAAGGTTTATCAGGCAGACTTCTGTGTTACCCTCAGACTAAATCCTGCATGCACACCTGCTGCTCACTACAATTGTACAGAGTGGTTAACTGAGTTACTGTATCCTCGAACCAGTCTCGCCATTCACTGTTGACCTCTCATCAACACTTCGTTTCAGTCTGCAGATTAATTTGCATCAAAATATTGTATATTTTTATTGTATACATAACATTTAACAACAAAATATATGGGTAGTGTTTTCTCCTCCCTTTTAAAAATTGATAAACCTATTTTTGTTTTTCACCTGCTCTCCATGACCCCATCAGAACAGACCTGTGACTCATTTCTGGGTTGTGACCAGTTGAGCTCTTCTGCTATTAATAACTTTCAGATTCTTCCCAGTATTATAGCACACCCCACATTTATGATTGCCTGTATGTTTCTGATACAATATCTATATTTATGATCTCTTTTAGAAACATACTGTGAATGGAATCCATTAAATCAGACACAAAGGCACAATTGTCATTAGCCTGGACTGACGGTGTGATTGACAGACTGGGAGCCTTCATTGTCCATAGGAAGGGAACATTCAGAGAGGTAATGCATGGATGAATACAGTTTGATCTAAAGAAGCAAACAGGTTAAGGACATTTGAACAGCAGGGTAAGATTGGACAGGAACAAAAGTCTTGTTTAAAAGAAATTTCTGTTGAAATGCATTTTATTTTTCTAGGCACATTTTAAAAAATGAGATTTAAATATAAATGTGAAAGAATTTTGAGTTGTATTAAAGTATAAATCAAACATAGAACAAAGGATGTGATGCTTTGCAGGAAGTAAAGCAATGTGACACATAAACAGTGATAAATGCAACAGATCATAATGTGATGTACTGTACTTTAGGCCTTATCATCTCATGTAAATACTACTGAAAGTCAAAGATGTCACAGATATTGTATTCCCTATAAGTAATTATTTCATGCACTCTGGAATACTTGATTCTGATTGGTCAATTGTGACAGTCTGTGGTAAAATCGTTCCTGATTTTCGAGCAAATCTTTGTTTCATGTCTTTCTTATGATTTTCATTCTGCAGTCTCTTTCTCTGACATAAAATTGACTATTTATGTCCATAAGCAGCCTTGTAGTTAGTGGAATAATGTACAGTCAGCTTGTCATTGTCGCATAATATATCCAACAGGACGATCAGGACCCCGATGCGAAGCAGACTGATGGTTATGTAACGATAATGCTAATCAAATGTGTACAACGATTTTGGATCAAATTGCAAATTATACATACATTTTCTATTGTAGCCATATTTGCAATGTTAAAAAAATTGTTTTGGAATTAGTTTGCACTGGCTTGAATTTTTTTACAATGGAATAATAGGTGGAATTATGATGAAACTTTTTTTTCGTATATGTGAAGAGAGAAAATAAAAAAGTTGATCCCAACATGTATTAAGCTAAGTGGCTTCCCAGGGCTCTTTTTTCACAGGAACCATATTGTCCAACCACTTGTTTGTGTATATACAGTTGTGACCAAAAATATTGGCACCCTTGGTAAATATGAGCAAAGAAGGCTGTGAAAAAAAATATCTTTATTTTTTATCCTTTTGCTCTTTCATTTAAAATATTCACAAAATTCTATTATCTATGGGGATATGGGAATCATAGTTTCATAAAAAAAAAAAAAAAAACTAATTTTTTTTGTCAAATTTATGTGTCACAATTATTGGCACCCTTTTATTCAATACTTTGTGCAATCTGTGTCCCTTTGCCAAAATAACAGTTCTGAGTCTTCTCCTATATTGCCTACTGAGGTTGGAGAACACATGACACGGGATCATGGCAAGGGATCTGAGACCATTCTGAATCTAAGCTGGTGGATTCTCTTCTTCAGTTCAACATACAGGTTTTCTATGGAGTTCAGGTCAGGGGACTGGGATGGCCATGGCAGAACCTTGATTTTGTGGTCTTTTTTTTTTTTGTGTTGATTTTGATATTTGCTTTGGATCATTGTCCTTCTAGAAGTTCCAGCCGCGTCCCATTTTAAACTTGCTGGCAGAGGCAGTCTTTTTTTTTTTTTTTTTTATCTGTTAATATTTGATAGAGTCCATGATGCCATGTATCTGAACAAGATGTCCAGGACCTCTGGCATAAAATAGCCCAACAGCTTTAAATATCCACCTCCATATTTAACTGTGGGCATGGGGTACTTTACCATATGCTACATCTCTGTGTGCACCAAAACTATCTCTGGTGTTTGCTGCCAATAGCTCTATTTTTGTTTTATCTGATCATAGAACCCTGAAGATACTGGAGTTTGTTGTTGGATGAGAGCAGAGGCTTTTTTTTCTTGAAACCCTACCAACCAACTTGTGGTGATGTAGGTGGCGACTGATTTTAGTTTTGGAGATTTTCTGACCACAAGACCCAACTAATTTCTGCAATTCTCCAGCTGTCATCCTTGGAGAATTTTTTGCCACTCGAACTACTTTGTAACATCTCAAGTTGATTGGAACTTAATTACATCCCCCTTAATTATTGCCCTGATGGTGGAAATGGCCGTTTTCAATGCTTTAGCTATTTTTAGCTGCTTCCCATTTTGTGAAGCTCAACAACATTTTGCCACACATAACTATATTCTTTGGTCTTACCCATTGTGATGGATGACTAAGATAATTTGGCCTCTGTGTTACCTCATATTTATACCCATGTGAAAAAGGTCATGGCTGAGCAATTTCAAGTTCCTAGACACCCAGGTGTACTACAAAATGTAAAATATGAATGGGATAATACTTTAGATATATTTTACTCATAAGAATTTCTAGGGGTGCCAATAATTGTTTCAAACATGTGTTGGAGAATTTACCCCCCCCCCCCCCCCCCCCCTTTCAATTAGTTCACTTCAATTAAATGTTAGATTTTTGTGAATATTTTGAACTAAAAATCAATAGGATTAACAATAAAGACAGATTTTCCACAGGCTTATTTACTCATATTTATGAAGGGTACCATTATTTTTGGCCACAACTGTTATTACCAGTAGCCTTTACCAGTGAGCTGGTAAATATAAAGGTTATAAGATTTTGGTGACCAAATTAATCAGATATGTGCCGGTGAGTGGAAATGTAGATGTCTGTCCTCTGTGTTACCTACAAATGAAAAATTTTAATGAGCAGATTAAGGACTTTCAGCTTTGTAAGTATGGATTATAGGCGATGACCTCTTAAATAGCAAGGAACATAATTACAGGGAACAATTTAATTTCTAATGACTGTCAAATATGGAGAGAGAAGGGGTATTGCCACATAGATCACTTTAAAACATTTTAAAACGTTTTATTATTCCCATCGCTCCTCTGTTGAGTTCAAACCAGCCTATGGTGAAAATAGAGAATAGTTTTTATCTGGTTTAAAGGAATATTCCATGTTCAATTCAAGTTAAGCTCAGTCGACAGCATAATGTTGATTACCACAAAAAAATATTTAGACACCATCATTTTCTTAAAAAAATAAAGATGCAAATATCGAAGTTACAGTGAGGCACTTACAATGGAAGTGAATGAGAGCTACATTTTGGTTTAAAGGTAGAAATGTGAAGCTTAGAATAATAATAAACTGTACATTAATTCATCTGTTGAAACTTGTATATTATTTGAGCTGAAAAGTTGTTTAAAATGTTAATTTTACAGACATTTTAGGGTTTGTTGACATTACATTGTCATGAAGTTGTAAAATGTTGTGCATATCACCACCTACTTGGCAGGGAGGAGCATTTATTGTAAAATAGGACTTGATCTGTTATAATATTGATCTGTTTCTCACCCATGTGATGGGTGAGATTACCCATGTCATGTGGATTACTTTTATTCTGCCTTTTTGTTCTTTTTGGAGCTTCAAAGTTCCTGCCACCATTCACTTGCATTGTATGGACCTACAGAGCGGAAATATTCTTATGAAAAAAATTGTCTGTGTTCAGCAGAAGAAAAAGTCATACACATCTGGGATGGCACTATGGTGAGTAAATGATGAGAGAATTAAATATTTTTAGGTGAACTATCCCTTTAAAACTATTATACCATACTTTTTTTTTTTTTGCGATTTACATGTTGCTTGTTGCTTTAAGGACGCTCCAAAAATATATATTTATGTGTTGCATATATATATATATATATATATATATATATATATATATATATATTGGATCCAGATGGTGTAGTAATGGCATCTACAGGGCAAACTGGACCATGCTAACCAGCCATACCTTGACCCCTTGGTCCAGTAATCTGTCTCAGACTTTGGTTTTAACCATTTATAACTTCCCTGCATTCTTTCAAGCCATAAAAATGGGAAAACTTCTGTCTTATTTAACTCTTATTTTCTGCATATTTCTTCGTCAATCCTGTTGACCATTTCCTCTCTGTTGGATGGCATTTCAACGTCTCCCCACACACCCTCCCCTCCCAGATTCCACTCTTTTCACTCTGTCAGAAGTAAGCTTGAGACAGGTCACCTGAAATATCTTTCTTACCTTCAGTCTCTCCCACCACAAATCTAAGAGTAGAGGTGGCACTTTAGGCGCATTTGTTCTGAGAAAAGGAGGAGGTGTTGTTCTACCTTCTGTCACTCTGTCACGTACACTGTGTGCCTTTTTGCCCCGGGCTGTCATGTCAGATGCTAGAGCCACGCAAGGAGCAGTGGGGAGATGGACGGGCGAGACAATGAGGGTGGCACCTGTGGGCACATGCCTTCTTGTGATGCCCTGGCCTTCCTGAGTCCCTTTCACTCAACAGGGCCAGATGGGACATCTTACAAGAGTGGTTGGATAGTGCAGTTCTCCTAAGCAAGGGCAAATATAGCAAAGTCAAATGAGTCATGGACCTTCCGACTGCAATTCAATGACCTTTATGAATACACCAGTCTAAAGATTGGACACACTTGACTGAATTACCTTTCTCACCTTAAAAACCTTTGATCTACACAGTTAATGCTTAAATGCTTATAATTAATTGTGTAGACAAATATATAAATGTTGCAATATTACCTTACAAAACAAAATTAATTTGTTTGTTTATTTATTTATAAATTAATGTATTATTCTTATTATTATTTATATATTATTTATAAATAAATACACAACATTTTTAAATGGTTGCTACTATGAAGAAGCAATTTTTTTTAGACAAATATAAATAGTGCTAATACAAATATATTTACAAATACTGTATACGTTTATTTATTATTATTCTTATAATTAGTGTATATATATATATATATATATATATATATATATATATATATATATAGTTTATTATTTATTTATTTATTTCATAATTCCCATACTTCCATTTACTATATATAATTTCATAGTTTTGCTGACGTTTCCCATTCTCTGTTAAATCCACTGGACTGAATTCTCTCAGATCAATCTGTAAATGTACATATCCATCATCCATCCATATTCCCATAATATCTAAAACATTTTCCTTGTAGTGGCTTGTGGGTTCCTCTTTCCATTTTAGAAGTGTGACTCAAAATCTAAATTTTTCTGCAGGCAGCACTACAACAAAGTCTGGCCTCCAAAAAGTCCTTAACTTAGAAATTGGATTCAGTGATGTGTATAATTCAGAAACTTGGCCCTGACAAACACCCAGGGATTGGTGTGGGTTTATTTTAGCCCGCTCTGTATTTTAGGCCAGGTTTGATAGCTGTGTATTGGACAGAAGAGCCATAAAGCTTGTACACTTCAGGAAATCGGACCTTGCTGCAAGCAGGGTCAGTAATCAGACTGTCTAGTGAAACTACTCACAGACTTGGCTAAATTATTTTTGTCACTCCTGCAGTGTAATAGAAAGAGAACAATAGAGAAGCTGAGAGCGGAGTAATAAAAGTTAATCTCGCTTGCTCACTCCACCAGCTCATAATGCAGAGCTAAATTGCTCTCAATTGCTAAAAAGGGATTTAAATTACAGTGTTCAGAATGAAGATTGATTGCCTGATATTAAGCCCGTTTTTAGAACTTTTGGTGCAAAGTCTGTTTGACGTCAGAGTTTGTTTTTTCTGGTGGTTTTCTTGATTATGTTCCAAGATAACTGAAACAAACAATGGATCTACTTCATGAAACACAAGCAGAACACATTTCTGTGTAAACTAGTTCTTATACAGGGTGGCCCAAAAAAAAAAAAGAAAAAAAAAAAGGCGTTTACATGATTTTTGGCATACTTCTACAACGTTTTGTAAACAACAAAATTATGTCTCTGTGACGTCATCATGAGCAACAACTTGCTTCAAATAAATAAATCGCTTGGACCCCAAAAAACGGGGCCACATGGTGAAAGAGAAGCTCCTAAGGTTGCTTCCATTGAAAACTTATAAATTATTATAAATTATTTGCTTATTTATTTATTTTTATTTATTATTATAGTTGGAAAATTACATGATTGATGTGGTTTTTCTCACAATTGTTTTTATTACACTGCCAGCTAGGTTTTGGTTTAAGGTTTAGGGAAGGGAGGTAGCTTTTCCTGATATAAAACTCGATCAAGCATTAACCTTAACCTCATCTGTGTGCAGTGGTGGATTTAGGCAGGGGTGACACGGGCAGCCGCCCAGGTGGCACCTTGCCGGGGGCCGCACGGACCCCCCTCCTTCAGCACCCACTGCCCTTCAGCACTGTGGGGATTTTCTTGCATCACATGGTTCATCACGTGCTACATTACGTGGTTCATTACATATATCACGGCAGCTGCCTGGTGAAATGTCCCACTCTGTGATGCTAAAAGCAAGTTAAATGTTCACCCACATAGACAGTGGCTGCTCTAGCTTGTATGGTGCCCTGGGCAAACATCCCCAAAATGTCTAACAGGGATCTAACATGATTTGTATGTAATGAACCACATAATGTCATTTTGCAAAAATTACGTCACAGTCACATAATTTTAGGGAATCAGTCTGAATTTTGTCTAATTTTGTTCCACAAATGAACAGTTGAATATTTAAATGAAATACAGGCTGAACCCCATCTTAAACCAGTGAAGGAATCAAATCTGGGTTCAGACCAAACTATCAAACAAAGAGTGAAAACAGCCAGTCCTCTGCACTCAGGATGGAAAAACTGTATTCAACCTGTTTTCATTACCTTCTCACCCTCTGCCTTTCACTTCAATCTTAGCTTCTTGGGACTCTAAAGACACCATTCTCCCATCAGGGGGTATTATGTAGATGGAGGGTCTGGACAATACGCTGCTCATAATGAAAGCCTTTCCAGACCCCCTTATGACACCTCTCTTCTTATTCTTCTCTGATCAAGCTCTCTTAGTCCACAAGAACAGAGGAAACCTACTCAATCTTCGGTATCACAGTGAGCAGATGAGATAGTGTTACAGGGTATACGGTCAAGTCACAACTGAAAAAAATGGCCTCAGATTCTCATTATCCCCAGCTTTATGAAGTCAAAAATAGAATGTGGCAGGTGTACCCTGTATCTGAAAGGACGTCACACAGAGACCTGCTCAACACCGTATCTACCTGCTCAGCTTGAGAACGCTGTGGGAAATTCACGATCAACATCTAAGACTCAAACCTGCAGTGACAGGATGAAAACCAGACCTATAATAGAAGGAATGATAGAGTGGTATGATAATGTAGGGAGGAGAGAGAGAAAAAGAGAGGAGAAAATAAGAGTGTCAGGTTACATAGGGTCTTTTTGGTAAAGGTGTGAGTGCATTTTTCTAATCAAATTCCTATTCATTAGTACTGTAAGCCGGCCAGTAGGAGCTTTTTCATAAGCTGATGATAGCTCAATGAATAATGCATTCAAACAGCTCAATAAAATATTTGGCTCACTGCTCTTGTCACTGGACTTCCTGTTGCTGATGGCACACTACATGAGTGTTTGTAGACTGCTAGCCTGATTAGCATTGTTTATTCTTAGTTTTTCTACTGTTTCATCTGTGTGTATTTTACCTGTTGCTGTTGGCGCCTAGCTCGAGTCTGTGTTTGTAGCCTGCTAGCTTTTTTTAGCATCACTTATCTATCTGTTCAGCTTTTAATCCTTAACATCTGCTATTTTCAGCATGCATCAGGTTTTCCCCCGCATTATTCTCTTATCGTGATTCAACAGTGCGCATATTTCAACCATGAGGGATTCACATCGATCTCAAACCCTCAATGCTGAGGAACAAACAACAACAACAACAAACAATTGCGGTAAGTATGGCATCTGCTCATGTTATTTCTTCCTGCATTGCATGTCACATTTTTACAATATCTTCTTCCATCAGCAGTGAGGGATTTACATGTGATAAATGTAAGGAATTAGTAAGGCTGACGGAGAAGGTTAATGAGTTAGAGACACACATCCGAACGCTAGTGGAGGTCAGTGAGAAAGAGAAGCCAGAAGATACTGTTTCGGATGCGGGTAGGACAGTGAGCAACACACACACTTTGGTTCTGGATCTAGAGCCCTCGCAGCAGGGCATTTGGGTGACGTCTCAGCGGCATACTTGCTCAGCAAAGCATTCATGTTAGGATTTCCAATCGATTATTCCCACTCAGTGATGCACCCACTGAGAATCATGTTGAAAGAGCCCTAATAATTGGTGATTCTATTGTAAGGTACGTGGAAATAAAGCCTCCATCCACTATTGTTAAATGCATATCCTTGGCTCGAGCATCTGACATCCGATCAAATTTACAAATGCTGGCTAATGCTAAATATAGATTTTCAGTTGGCACTAATGATGTCTGGAGATCACTAGAGATACTGTTAAAGTGGTGTGTGAACTTTCAAAAATTATGTTTTACACTGTCATATGCTGTGGCCCCCTCCCAGCTCGTTGTGGTGATGAGGTTTTTAGTAAATTATTGTCACTGAATGGCTGGGTGTCTGAGTGGTGTCCAGAGAAAAGCATAGGATGTGTAGACAACTGGTAGAATTTTTGGGGTAGATGTGACCTGGTAAAGAGAGATGGACTCCATCCCTCTAGGGAATTGTCTTAATAATTATAGAGTTTAACTAACTGGGGCCAAGGTCAGGAAGCAGACAAACTGGTTAATCCGAACATCTGCAAGCTGCCTTGAGACATCACACAGATCACATAAACTACAACACATAGAGATTGTATCTGTTTCCCAAACTACCAAACACAAAAATCTCACTAAAACATTTAGATTTTTTTTTTATTATGGTCAACTTCAACAAAACAAAGCAATTAAAGATAAACATCATATGAAGGTAGGGCTACTAAATATTATATCTCATTATACCAAAGCACTAATTGTAAATTTAATTATTACAGATCATATTTTGGATGCACTCTGTTTGACTGAAACCTGGCTTAAACCAGATGAATATATTAGTTTAAATGAAACTACTCCCCCAGGTTATTGTTATAAACATAAGCCTTGTCTGAAGGGTTGAGGTGGAGGTGTTGCTACAATTTAAAGTGAAGTTTTTGGTGTTACTTAGAGGACAGGACATAAGTTTAAGTCTTTTGAACTAAAAATGCTTAAAGTGACAACGTCAGATATAAATAAAAAAACTATGTTGTCTCTTGCCCTTGCTATGGTATATAGATCACCCGGGCCTTATTCTGATTTCCTTGTTGAATTTCATAGTTGTGAATTTGAGATTGAGTAGTTATTGTAGATAGAGCTTTAATTATTGGTAATTTCAACATTCACATAGATAATGAGAATGACACATTGTGATTAGCATTTATCGATATTCTCAACTCTATTCGAGTCAGACAAAATGTGACAGGACCAACTCATCACCATAACCATACACTAGATTTAATTCTGTCATATGGAGTTGATGTTGATAATATAGAAATTCTACCGCAGAGCGATGACATCTCAGATCATTACCTTGTCTCTTGTATGCTGCGATCAGCTAATATTACTCAATCTACACTATGCTATCATTCAGGTAGAACAATTCTTTCAACCACTAAAGATATCTTCACTAATAATCTTCCACATATACCTCACACACTCAGCAAGCTCCAAAGCCTAGAAGACCTTGGTGAAATATATAAATACAGTTTATATATAGTGCCACCCCCTTCAATTAAAGAAAATGTAAGAAAAAAGCCCTGCACCATGGTAAGAAAAAAGCCCTGAACATGGTACAATGATCAGACTCATGCTCTCAAGAGAGCTGCTTGGAAAACAGAGCACAAGTGGAAGAATACAAAATTACAGGAATATTGCAGTGCATTGAAGGATAGTGTCTATAGCTACAGACAGGCACTAAAAGCTTCCAGGTCAGCATTATTCAGTACTGTGGCTAAATTGGTTAGGAATAAAGCCTCAACTGAACCAGATATTCTATTGCATCACAAGAGTAATAACTTTCTTTATTTTACAATTTCTTTACTAATAAAATTTAAATAATAAGAAATAAAATTGGAATTATGCAATCATCTGTCACAGTACCTCAGAAAACAGTGTCTCATAATTTTCCTCATGTGCAACTTCAGTCCTTCGCTGTCATAGGTCATGACAAAGATAACAGAGCTAACAAAACTTATAGAAACATCAAAAGCCACAACATGTATGTTAGATCCAATACCAACTAAGCTTATAAAAAGAGGTATTCCCTGTAATTTCAGAACCTCTTCTTGATATTATTAACTCCTCACTCTCCTTAGAGCATTTCCCAAGAAACTTTAAAATCGCAGTTATCAAACCGCTTAGTAAGAAGCCACAACTTGATCCTGGAGAACTGACTAATTATAGATTAATTTCAAATCTCCCGTTTATGTCAAAAATACTAGAAAAGGTAGTATCCTCCCTTCTATGTGCATTTCTACAGAGAAATAGTATATATGAACAATTTCAGTCAGGATTTATGCCCCTTCACAGTGCAGAGACCGCACTTATCAGAGTTACAAATGACTTGCTCTTATCACCTGATCGTGGCTGCATTTCACTTCTAGTACTATTAGATCTTAGTGCTGTATTTGACACGACAGATCACAACATTCTCTTGAATAGGCTAGAGAATTATGTTGGCATTTGTGGACTTGCATTAGCATGGTTTAGGTCCCATTTAGCAGACCGCTACCACTTTGTCTATGTAAATGAGAAATTGTCAATCCAAACAAAAGTAAAGTACGGAGTGCCACATGGATCAGTTTTAGGGCCTCTGCATTTCTCCTTGTATATACTTCTCCTGGGAGATATTATAAGGAATCGTGGAATAAGTTTCCACTGTTATGCCGACGATACCCAACTATATTTCCTCAAAACCTGACGAAATTTCACAATTCTCCAAATTAGCAGAGTGTATCAATGAAATTTCCTTCTTATCATTTCCGACAAAATGGAATACTAATACTAATTATTGAACCAAAAAACAATAAAATGAATGTACTGTTACATCGTCTTCAACAGCGAAGAATAGCTTGTTTGCAGTCACATGATTCTTATGATGTGTGAAATTCAGGTGGAGGGCAGGAAGTGAAAAGCAGAATAAACAAGATGGAGGAAAGTCCATACTGTACTAGTTTAGACGCTATTACGAGAAAAAGGTATAAACAGAAAATCCCAACATATGTTTGACGTGATCCTTATATTATGAAGAGGAGCAATTTTCAACTGAATACTTGCCAGCCATCGAGGCAGTAGATATAAGCGACCACCTTGTCCTCCAGACATCCTTCTACTCCAGAAAACAAATGAAAGCATACAAAAGTATGGAGTCATACAACTTTTTTGTTAGTGGTTGGGTCAACGACATCAGTACCAAGGTGCTCCACAATGACTGTTGTTTGGTTTTCGCCCTGTTGAGTGGAATTTCTTTTTTGTCCTGTGGATTAACCTAGCAACAAACATTAAACGCTGCGGCGCCTCTAAATGTTAGCGTTACGGTTGTTTACTTTACATTATTAGGTTAACCACTCTCAAAGGTCCGCCAGAACCCACTAAAGACATGGATCATCGCGAAACAAGACGGAGAATTCATTGCAGCTCATTGCAATTGCATGGCAGGGTAAGTTATTTACATTTGCCTGCAAAGACTTTGTAATTAGCTTTGCTATATTTACGTATTTTTGTTCAGTTACAGGAGTACAAACTCAAACATAGAAAAGAAAACTTTAACTTTACAAAGTATGGAAACAGCTAATGTTACATAAACATAGCCACATTAGTTGTATTAACTTACCTTACACACATGAGCATTATCCGAATCGGCTCCATCAGACCGCAGATGCAGGATTACAAGCTATTTTTTCCAGCGTTTTTCAGTCAATTTCTTGCATTTTCCCCCTTATGAACAATAACTTTTGGTACACGATAAAAGCTCCTTGTGGTTTCTCGGTTTGGTTGATTTGAGCAACCGTAAACAATGCAAAACATAGGCATTTTGAGTTTGTGATCGTGCTTCCTATGTAGAAAATCACTTCCTGCCCTCCATCTGCATTTTGTGCCACAGCAAAGCAGTGATGTGACATCATGTGCAAACAAGCTATTTAGGTGTTATAATTGATTCCATCAACCTTTGAAAATCTAATTACCAATGTTTGTAGAACAGTATTCTTCCACCTAAGAAATATTGCTAAATTATGACACATCCTCTCTGTTGCTTATACAGAAAAACTATGACCTCAAGACTAGATTATTGTAATGCATTACTGGGAGGATGTCCAGCAAGATCAATAAAATAAACTTCAATTGGTTCAAAATGCAGCTGCCAGAGTGCTGACTAGAGCCAAGAAGTATGATCATATTAGCCCCATTTTATCATCGTTACATTGGCTACATGTTAAATGTCATATTAATTTTAAAATTTTAACATTAATTTTCTGTTAACTACATACAAAGCTGTGAATGATCTTGCTCTGCAGTACTTAAATGACCTTCTACCACACTATATTCCATCATGTTCATTACGATCACAAAATTCTGGCCTGTTAATAGTTCCTAGCATATCAAAATCCACAAAAGGAGGTTGATCCTTTTCATATTTTGCTCCTAAACTATGGAATAGTCACCTTTTTCCATAGTCACTATGGAAAACACTGTTCGAGATTCAGATAAACTCACTCAGTTTATCTATTTAGCCAGGAATACACCTAATTTATCATTCAACTTACAATTAGGTTGCTTTAGTTAAGTCTGCCAGAACCAGAAACCTGAAAAAAATGTCATGATCTACAGCATAACTCTGCAATAAATTGAATGGCATCTATGCTAATATAATTCTCTTTATTTCCCTGTCTCAACCTCGGGACTCCAATCCTTGAGATGACTAATAGCAGCCAGTGCAGCCAAACATCACTTCAGTCTATTACAATGGACTTCAGAGGATGAACTGATTGCAACTCCAACCATAAGACATGGGATACTTCATATGCCATTGCCTGAACCTTGGACTTAGGACAGACCTCACCGAAATTTCCAGCTGGTTAGGGGTAAGGGAATGAAGTAGGGGGTGTTCATCCAAAAAAGTTTGAGAACCACTGATTTAGACCCATAAATATTTCTTTATATACCTTCAAACTCGAGTTACACAAATGCAGGTATCTCCTGATCTCCTCATACAAGTGCTCTTATCCACATTCATCTCCTGTTGTTTAATAAGGATTACATCTTTTTCTAGCGCTTCTTTGTGACTGCCGCAATGGCTCAACTGTTGGTGTTGCCATCATGTGGACCCACTAATTAGTACAAATCATTCCAGGCACATGCAGATACTGTGTGTTCAGTGTATGCATGTTTAAAAAAAAATAATAATAAAAAAATAAATGGGAGCCTGGGTTGCTCAGCAAGTAAATATGCTGACTACCACCCCTGGAGTTGCAAGTTTGAATCCAGGGCGTGCTGAGTGACTCCAGACAGGTTTCCTATGCAACCAAATTGGCCCAGTTGCTAGGGAGGGTAGAGTCACATGGGGTAGCCTCCAAAATGGTGAGAAAAGGGGAGAAAAAAAACAATGGATGATGGGGGAGTGTTCCTGAAACATGTTCGAAAACAGAAGTTATTTTTTGCAATTTAATTTGATAACTAGTGGCTTACAAGTTACACAAAGTGGCCTGGTTAACGTGTTTCATGTCATAAGTGTTACTACACTGTGATTTTAGCATGTCTGTAGCACTGTATTGACCAATCAGCATCCAGAAATGGAACTGTTTAAAATTGACGGTCTGTTGTATTTTACCATTTCAGACATATTTTTGCATGCAGCCTTGTATGCCATTGTCCAGTTGTCACTGTGTGTGTGAATAATTGTGTTCATATACTGTATGTAAATTATTGCAAATTTGCACTTTTCCTCGTGTGTGTTTTCAGGGTCTGGAAAAGGAGGGGTCAAAAAACCCTTCTCGACCTCCTTTGGTAGATCTGCTCTAGCACTGGCTTTGCCAGCACACTCTTTTTCTCTCGCTCAAAACCCCATTTAAGTTGGCCTCTGGGGGCCTCACCACTATACATCCGATACACTGATTTACTTAAAAAAATTCCTCTAGTTGCAAATGGAAAATTAACTGAAATCAATGGAAACATCATTATAAGAGAGTTACTGTTCTGTTGTCTTCCACCTGCTGACCTTGTATTGCTTGGCCCGCTATTGATTTTTCCAAAGAACAGTGTGAAAATGTATACAAGAGCTAGGTATTTGTATACATTTGGTTCCAAAACATAATGAGCTGCCTTGTTGCAACTGCCTACTATGTAGAAAAAGATTAATAATTCTATGTATTGCAAGATTTTACCTCATTAATATATGTGGGTAAAAAAGATTGAGAAGACAAATGTACTGTAGCATTCCACTCAATTATTTCTATTTGACCAAAATGCAAATTCAGGACAAGCTAATAATATAAGCATGTGATTTATTTCATTTGTAAGGATGTCCTTACAAATCCTTCAAACTGCTAGACTGCAAACAATTTTGCTTAATGATAAACACACTGGAAAAAAAGCATATGGGAGACTTGAATCTCAGTTGATTTCAAAAGAGTTTTGAATTAGCATTTTGCAAAGCTAATGATGCAATACTCTGATAAGTATGGATATATCACAAACACTGGGAAAAATAGTTAATTTAAAATAAATGTTAACTATTTTAATACATACTTTACAGTATTAAACAAATAAGTACATTTCTAATCTACATTTATCGACTTTGTATGCCATTGTGACAACTTCGTGTTTTCAGGGCAATGGTGGAGTCAGGACACAGCGAACAGTCAATTTTAGTATTTTTATTACTCTTTCAGCTTCACACAAAACTTAAACAAAAAGGGCTCTTGTTGGCCAAAGTACACACAAATGAGTCTTTGGGGCTTCACAATGTAAAGGCACATGCAGCCAACTCTCTCTGTAACAGGTTCTTTGCACTGAGCCCATAAGATCCAAGTTACGCCGCTGATGGTGACATCTTTGTTTTGCTGGTTTGTGGTTTATAGATTATGTTGGACACCATTAGAAGCTAAAGTTTTCATAATTACTGAACATTTAAGACTGGAAGTCAGGCTGCATTTCAAAACCAGCTAACTTAACAGAACTAGGCAGTGGATTACAGGCCTTCAACACACTAAATGTTTACCAGCACAGGCTGTCATATCCTTGAATTTTGAAAATTTGCATTTCATTTCAGATGCCTCTGATTTAGCATCATGCATGTGTGTGTATCTATGTGTGTGTGGTTTGGCTTTCTCACAGGTGGAGTGAAGATCATGTTTTATTCATCTTCTAGTCTCCACAGAGTGTCTTTTGGCACTCTTCTGGCACCTCTCTCCATGCACCGCGTCCCTTTTTGACAGCCGTTTTCCACTGAGGTGTGAGCATACTAAATTATTGCAATGGGGATCTGTCTTCTGCAAAACAAACTGCATACAGAGAATGTAAATAAGACTTTTTTTATTTCATCAGTATCAGCTTTGTTCCTTCAAATGAGGCCTGAGCTCTTAACACATTCAAAAGTACTCAAGCATCAGTCTCCTTTCTTCAAAGCTGATGTAATATTTTCTGTGTTAAAATTCTCTTGTATTCTAGCTTAATATTCAGAGTTAACTATAAGAATGCCATTTGTAGGTTGATTTAACTTAAAACTTAAAACTCTCAAACCAATATGTTTATGCAGCGTGTCAGCCCAACAGAGCAACATTGGCTTTTCCACTGGTGTGGTTATGGGTCAGGACTATTTTTGCTCACAAGCAATGGAAGATGGGGGAGTTTTCTGGAATCTGTTTGAAAACAGTGATGTAGTTCCATTTTGTGAAACTATTGGTGCAGAAATGACTCACTTCAGCTCTAAACGCCATAATAAATTAGACAAACTGTTTTTCTTCTGATTCATAACAAAGCATCTGAGACAAAATCACAGTAGGATTGGTGTTATAATTGTCTTCTCAAGGTTAATGGTCTATATGTGTGTGCAAGTGAGAAAGAAAGACATTTATACCTCCCACAGGGTCTGTTTGAATATATATTGCACTTTTTCTACTTATATTTCCTCTGTTTTCTCTGACTTGCAGTTTGGACTCTCTCCCAAGTGCACAAATCACTTTTGGACCATACTGTACAGTACATGCAGTGCATTTTCATGTCCCCCTCAGATATGTCTTAATGGGATCGTTCACCCAAAAATGAAAATTTTGTCATGATTTACTTAACCTCAGCCTTCCTTCATTTACTCACACTTATTTCAGTTACTCACCCGTCGTTTTAGACCCGTATAACTATTGTATGACTTCAGAAGAGCATACAGGGTTAGAAAATTATGACAGAATTTTCATTTTTGGGTGAACTATTCCTTTAATGTATTTCAATAAAATATTCAGCTAACAATTTTTAATCATTTTAATCATATTAGTTTTCTTTAACCTTAATATCACAATTAAATGAAAACAAAATATTTCACAAATGTTGTTTGAGCGTTGCTGTCACTACTAAAATAAAAAACTGGCAATTTATTGAGAAATATAACATGCCTTGTACAGTAAGACATATTACAAATCTGTCTAAAAATCTTTCTCTAGTCTAGTCACACAAAACTTTTTTTCTTCAAATTGATTTTTTAATACATTTGTTGATTTTTCCAGTCTTTAATTTCACTTTCTATCTTGTTTGTCTTTTATAATATCCCTTTTACTTTCAAAAGCCTAATGACATCATGCTCCAGGAAGTGTCCTCTAAATGGGAAAACTACAGCACAATCATCAGTAAGTATTATCAATGTATTTGATTAAGTATGTGATGTTTTGTGGTATTTGTTGGATTGTCTCACTCTAAAACATTCCATCTGTTAAAATGAATGAAATCAGTATGATGATGTCACAATTTCAAATAACGATTAAAATATCAAACTCAATTCAAGATGACACCCTCTGGTATGCAAACTCACAATCCCTCACTGAGCAAGGGCTTTAGCTCTTTTTTTCTCATTATTTTAGGTTTAACCCTGTTAGGCATCCTGATAAATCTACAAATGATTATAATTTAATAATCTAACATACAGAGTGTATTTCTGAAAATACAGTATGTTTCAGAAACTATTTTTTTCTTCTAAATGAGCATAGCAGGAATGACACAAATAGTTTAATACCTGATATATATATACACCCACACACTATCGGTCAAACATTTTAAAACACTTGAATGAGATGTTTCTAATGATCTTAAAAATCTTTTGATCTAAAGGCGTATGCTTAAATGTTTGAAATTATTTCTGTAGACAAAAATATAATTGTGCCACAATATTAATTTATTTCATTATAAAACTAATATTTGATTAATTTTTTTTTTTTTTAATTGATGCCTTGGGCCAAATAATAAAGAAAAGCAGCCAATAAGTGCCTAACATGTAGATGGGAACTCCTTCAATACTGTTAAAAAACATCTCAGGGTGATACCTCACGAAGTTGGTTGAGAAAATGCCAAGAGTACATGTCTGCATATTCTAAGCAAAGGGTGACTACTTTGAATATGCTAAAATATAACACAGTTTTGATTTATTTTGGATTGTGTTTAGTCTCAACATAATTCCCATAGTTCCATTCATGTTATTCCATAGTTTTGATGACATTACTATTATTCTAAGATGTGAAGACAAAAATGTATAATAAAGAATGAGTGTGCTTCAAAACTTTTACTGGTAGTGTATATATACATTTAATGTTTAAAGTGATTGCTTTATATGTTTTTTGGAAATTGTAAGGTTTGGTCACCATTCACTTGCATTGAAAGGACCTACAGAGCTATTAAAAATCTGTTTAATTTGTGTTCAACATACAAAAAAACATACATATCTAAGATGGCGTGAGGGTGAGTAAATGATGAGAGAATATTAATTTTTGGGTGGGTTTTAAGTTGCTCTTTTTTATTTTGCTATCATCACATAGCTATGCAGATATCAGGTCGATATTAAACAATGTTTCTCCAACAGCAACTTTATAATTAGGCATTAGGGAAAGCAGTTCTAAAATTATGAATAAAAACAATCCACATTTATTTGCTAATCCTCTAACTGAGTTGCACGGTTGGCTACTGAGCTGCATAGATGATTTTCCATTAGCTAGATGCCATTAAGTATTCATTTTGTGAATGCGATTCCAGATTCTCAGGATATGGGCAAATACACTCCCAGAACTGCACAAAGTAATTGTATGTTGACATTAGACTAATTTAAAATTATTCAAAGACTCTAATTGATGTTGATTAGGTTAATTGGACTTGGTGGTCTGCCATGCAGAGTGGTGCATTATCTACTAAGGGAATTTGGAATCAGTGTATTCACACTGTTGGATAATAAGGAACTGTTTCCAAGAATTGATCATTGGAAAACCTATACTGATCTAATCTGAAATGTCTAATCTGTATCAATCTGATATCTATGGTATTTACAGCCCCGGTTGGGGCATTAGAACCTTTGGCCAGCATTACAGGAATCTAAGGCAAATCCGTATCCAATCAGGGAGATTTTGACTTGTATATGCGACTCATTTGTAGCAACTTGTATGTGCTTGTAAAGTAGTATTTGGTTTTGAGGCCTGGTTAAGCAGGTGTCATGTATTGCCAGCTGTCTGTCTTGGTTCTTTCTAATGATATTACTTGCACACTATGTTGTAACTCACTGAGAGCCAAACAGAGAGAAAAAGTCAGAGACTAGATCAAAGACTGTCTGAAGCCTACAGACAGTAAAGCCTCAAGAAAAACCTCATGCAAAGATGTGGGAAGAGTTTTATAAACACATCTACATTTCTGACAGATAGATTGACAGTCTGCATCAGTGCAGCCAAACAAAACATGCTTCTCAGCATCTGTTGTGCGTTCATGTCTTCATTTGGACACCCATAACTGGGAATCAATTCGTTCTGATCCATCTCTGGATTCTAGCAGCGTGAGGTGCTTTTCAGGCTACAAGCAGATTTTTTTTTCTCTTCCAAATCCAATGCCTGCAGAGTGTTTGGATGACAGGAAAAGGGTGACATCTTAAGCCAGAAATGGAATGGTGATCTGTCTTTTTTTTCTGCTTGTAAACTCTGATCTCTTTTATCTCAAAATGCCACATTAGTACATAGGGGACACATGTAGGACACAGGGCAACATTCAAAAAATACATTTTGATTGTCTTTCAGCCTATGCACGTCATTGGGATTTGAGTCTTATATTGTGTCATTGGAGTTCAAATCAACAAGATGATGGATGTGCTGCAACTGGATAATCTTTAATGTGTGATGTATCTCAATGTGACCGGGACTTATGTTATCATTAAGTAGTCAGTGGATTTAGTGCAGTAAAATGAGGCTGGGAGATTCTGAGGCACAGATTTTCACAGTGAAACCTGTATGTGGCACTTGAATAGGGGATAATATAGCTGTCTAATTTTTAAGTTATCTTAACACTGCAAAGGTGGCACAGAAGCTCATCTAAAGTGGCGTATATACCAAGAACACTCTGCAATGTTTGTGACAACTGCATTAAATACGGAGTGAATCCGCAAAATGTTTATTTCATGTGTGTACGGAACAGGACTGACTTCCGCAATTGCGATGATTGACAAGTGAAAACAAAGCAACGCCGCAACGTCTCTAAACTGTGAAACATGAATGCCACCATTTTAACCCATTTTGTGTTTTCTGTTTTTTAGCAAAGAGATTATACACCACCAACCCGGTATCACGCCGAGGCGTGAAATAGACACGCCGGTCCACTCGCGGATGCGTGTCGGTGTCACGCTTTGCCTCCTCCAGGCGTGTACATGACACGCGCGCGTCTACGTAGAATACCGGCAGGGGGCGATCGTTTCCTCAACGCCAACAACTCTCTGCGCACCAAAGAGGAAGCGATACAGTTGTCGTCGCGTTGCACGTTCGTGCGGGCAGGATGCCGGCCAATTTCGCCGGTTACTTTCACTTGTGACCATATGTGACAAATAAAGGTTCATTATAGTGCTGCTTTCATGAAGAAATCCTAACGTTGCTGTAGCCTAACGTTGTTATATGTGTGTGTGTGTGTGTGTGTGTGTGTGTGTGTGGGCTGTCGAGTATCTTGTGCTGATGTAAATAAATAAATAAATATATATATATATATATATATATATATATATATATTTATTTAAAAAGTGTATTTATGTACAAAAATATATATCCTGCTAACCGGAACTGGAGAACGCGATATATCGCTTCCTCTTTGGTGCGCGGACAGTTGTTGGCGTTGAGGAAACGATCGCCCCCTGCCGGTATTCTACGTAGACGCGCGCGTGTCATGTACACGCCTGGAGGAGGCAAAGCGTGAAATAGACACGCATCCGCGAGTGGACCGGCGTGTCTATTTCACGCCTCGGCGTGATATCGGGTTGACACCACAGATATATTATCATCCGACAATGTTTCGTAGCTGCCGTGGACAGAATCGCCATATTTTGTTTATGCGCATCTAAACGACTGTTGCTAGGCAGCGCAGGCGCTCTGGACTGGATAGCACAGGTTACCCTGAGACTGCAGGGCTGATGAGAGAGACAGACTGGAATATATGAATGAATGAAGGCACATACAAGACAGACACATTCAATTCGGTTCTGTAGCCTACATACTGTGGTTGTCACTACCTGCCTTTTTTCCACAAACAGGATGGTTATTTACAAGTGTAACAACCACATTCTATAACCAAATTGACAATGGCAAATTTTCAGGTTTCAAAACAGCATTCTCGGCAAACCTGTGCTGGACAACTAGGCTGTGTTCACACAGTCAGTAGTTGGGATTGACAACATTTACCTACAGGTGTGAGTCTTTAAATGCCCTGTTCATACAACAGCTTACAGTAGCAGCTTGAAAACTCTGTATGAATGAACAACTGAATTCACAACCATATTCTAGCACCTTTAACCATAGTGACAGTGACTGAAGTAAATATTAAAGATGACGATGTCAATAACACCGGCATGTCTTATCACAATCATGCCACGTTATTAAATAAACAAGTCCAAATGATGCGCAAGTTCATTCATCAGATCATAATTAGCCGACAGCGGCTTTGAATTCTTTTTAACTGGGTGCAGAGCACAGCATTTGTTACGTGGCTCAAATCGTGAGCAGCTTCGGTGAAAGAGTGGTTGGATCTTTAGATGACGCACAGCTCATATCTCCGTCTCTGTGAGTTAACAAAACCCCTCATGACAAGACACGCTCATGTACAGTGCAGCGTGGCTTTTAGCATTACATAATGTGACAGACAACTAGTTGTCCAGTGCAGTTCCATTCACACAGCACAGGTTTGCCGAGAATGTGGTTGTTATACCTGAAAATGTGCGTGTGTCCGTTCTGTTATAGAATGCTGTTGTTACACTCGTAAATAGCCATTATGTTTGTGAACGCAACCGTATTAAGCACTCAAAACAGGTCTGACAGCCGTATTCTGCTGCTGTGTGAACGTGACCCTAGATGTCTGTCACATCATATAATGTGAAAACAATGCTGCACTGTACAATGCATGTCTCGTGCTAATCACGAGGGGTTTCATTGACACACAGAGACGGAGATATGAGCTGCGTGTCAACCGCTGTATTTCACCAAATTCGACAAATTCTGCACTCTGTACCCTGCATTCAAAGTCACTTAAAAAGCATTCAAAGCCACTGTCAGCTAATTATGATCTGATGAATGAACTTGTGCCTCATTTGGACTTGTTTATTTAATAACGTGACAGTATTGTGATAAGACATGCCGGCGTTATGGACATCGTCAACTTTAATATTTACTTCAGTCACTGTCACTATGGATACGGGTGTTTGAATACTGTTGTAACTTTGGTTATTCTTTCATACAGACAATGTTCAAGCAGCTACTATAAGATGTTGTATGAACATTACATTTCAAGACTCGCACCTGTAAGTAAATGTGGTTGTCAATGTCAAAAACTTAGCCAATTCGGATGTAGAATGCGGTTGTCATTCCTATATTTTGCAGATCTACAGATCTACAGTGTGTGTGTACAGGACAAGATTAAGCACTAAAAGGTAAATACACAACCAAATTTAGCTGTCGTGTATACATGGCCTAAGCTAACAGGGTTGCAAAAAGCCTTACTTACTTACTGCCCATTATGCCATAAGAAACTTTGCAAATTAACTTATACTGTAGTTTTTATCAATACTTTATTGTATTTTATCACCACATACAGAAATTGTATATTAGCATTGACACGTAGGCTATAATTTTTATGCTAGCACTGACATGCCTTTTTCAGTAAGTTTTTATAGAGAAATTTGAAAGGAGGAATGGAAAAACAAACAACCAGAACAACAAAACTGTCAGAGCTGAACAATATTATACAAACAGGAAATATACTGTAAATTAATGTGGATAAATATGAATGTAATTTTTGCTATTACATTACAGTTTGTAATGTATACAGTTTCTTTCAATAACTTGGTGTGACGAGGAGGAGGGCGTGGCCAGGCCGTGAGGGTGCATGCCTGGCGCCGAGTCACATAATCACCAGTGACAGACACCAGTGAGAGAAAGTGTCCAAATGATGCTACTTCCTTAGTGTCACAAAGTGAATCCTATTTGTGGAAAGTGCCATGTGTCAGATTCTGCCAGTCAATAACCTTCACAACCAGAGCACAAAGCAAGGAAGATAAATGCGTGGTATTGTATGCAATTGTGTCTTCAGTTGGCCACCCTCCAAGGATTTGGGTCTTATCGATTATCCAACAGCAATGGATAATATGTAATAGAGGTCACGCACACACTCACACATGCACACACACACACAGACAGGTGGACACACCGAAAGTGTCAGCAATATAAATGGAGGAAAAGAAGTGCAAGGAGCATATTTATTTTAAAGGCTCTGAAGAATCGGTGCTTTGTGATAAGGCTCTTATTCTTGCATTTTTGCTGATCGAGATTGCAAGGCTGATGGGGATAATGACTGTGATTAAGTCATGGCATTCATTCTCCTCTCTAATGTATTTGCAAATTGTGGTGTTTACCTACAAAATGTCGCATAAACACACTGAGATGGGGCCCAAAAGCAGCTATTGATAAAAGCACACAAAGCTTCTTTATTTCTTGCATAGCCAAACCCCATATTAATGTCACTCTTACAGGGAAAATGGGCTCATTTTAATCCTTTTTTTAAGCTGTAGGTCTCGCTCACAATGAGATCATGTGGTCAATGCAAAGGATATTTCAACAGCCTAATGTATTTTTATGGGTGCCTCCTTGTAATATCTGCTGGTTTGAAGATTCTAAAGACATGTAGATAAACATTTGTTATTATAGGTGAATCGAGGTGGATCTGCAATATCTCTGGGATGCCAAAGAACTTTTGTTAGTCACGCTAAAGAAATTACAGATTGGTTCTTTGGCAGTGTTGATCTTCTATTAGTTCTGCTTCAGTTGGTTGAGTACAGGCAAAAGCATCTAAATTTGAAATGGCAAAGAGAAAAAGATGAACTGAAACTTTATTTATTTATATTTAATGAAGGCTGTGTTCACTGGAGAAGGATAGTATTGACATTTATATGTATTTATTTGTCCATTTCTGACAAGTGTGCATAAATGATTGAATGAAAAGCAACTAAATAACTACTTTAAAAACTGTAAACCTGTGTGACTTTATTCCTTCGTTGGAACACAAAAGGAAATGTTTCAGTTGGCTATGAATGATTATTTTTGTTTTCAGAAGTTTAGTACTTTTAGTTTGTAAGGTTCATTGTTTAACACATTTACTTTCAATCATGAATAGCTTATACAGTAGCTTGACAAGCTGGGTAAGATACAGTATAAATAGAAAATGCTCACAGCAGTAATGCTCAGGAGGTAAAAACCTCCTGAGCATTACTGCTGTGAGCATTTTCTATTTCCCTTTTTGATTTGTAACTGGTATCACCTAAATAGTGTAAATAGTTTTCCTAATAATTGATGGTAACATGTGGACACCAGGATGAAGTTGTAGAATTTTACATAAAACCAAGCTATTGAAAGTCAGATTTTTTTTTTTTAAATATAATTGTTTACAATGTTTCCAGGAGTGTTGGTTATTCATGTTTATGATATTTTTTTTTTTAATAATTAATTCGGATTCCAAGTAATGGCCAGTGTAATCCAATCACTACCAACCATGTTAAAGCAAAATTATACATTATCAATTCTGAATATCTGTACTGATTATCATTGTCCCATGTCTGACAAACATGTTGAGTTGTCCATACTTCATCTGCAGCCTGAAACTAAACTTTTGGTCAGATTTTAGGAGTGAGTGCTCTTAGATGCATAGAAAATATAGGATGCTCCCTTGCTCCCTGTTTAGTGAATGACTTAACATCCAGTGTGCTGTCTGTCTGCACTGGTCTCAGAACAGTTTAAAAGTCACCTTATTTTCATTCTAACTCCATATAAAGACTCTAAAAGCAAAAGTTGTCAGCTTTTGTATAAACCCATTTATTCTCAATATGACAATGAACAATAAATATAGGATTTCCAAGGTAAAATAAGCTTAAGTACATATTAGCGTACATTTTGTTTTAGCTGTGTGGCATTTTGCAATAAATCACCAAAAAAATTAAATAGCATATTGGATGAAACTAGAGACTCTATAACCTTTTGACTGAAACAGGTTTCAATGTAAAAACACAATTAGGTTTCTTACCCAAAGACAAAATCTCCTGTGATCGGCGCCATATTGTTTTGTCACATGACTCCATGCATTGGAAGTTTAACCCTTTACTGACAGAACTTACAGAGTCTTTTGAACTGAGTGATCTCGATTGGTTAAGATTAGTTAAAATTATGCTTTGCATATAGCAAAATACAAAGTCCACATACTGTATGTGTATGCGGGGTCACACAAGGTGAAAGCAGCTTCCCCAACACTGACATTACTTCTCTAATAGGCAGACATTAAGAAAACTCTGAACACCATTTCAAATCTGTCTGGATGGGTTTAATTTCTTTAATTTATTCCGTCTGGTTCTTCTTTTTGATCTCTTGAACATTTCGTTTTGTCTGGCTATTCATTTTGTTAATTAATTAACAATGAAAATCTTTTCTCTGCAAGCTATAATTAGTAATTTATAAGGGAGTCAGCATTTAAAATAAGAGAGCAAGAATTACAACCCTTCAACATACAGACTTTAGTGCTAACACTGGTGTAATATTCTTTAGTTTTTGATAGAGTATTACAATATCAGCCTCAGGCAACATTTTTATCATTGAAAATAAAGAGTTTTTTCAATGTATATTTCTTACTTTTTTCTTCTGTTCCTGTCCATCATGTTTGACAGATGAAAGTTCAATGAGAATTTATTCCTTCATACAGCTGGCTTTGTTCTTCTCTTTTTGGTGTGTCTCTTTCACTGAAATGAGGATTCACAATGAACAGAGATCCTCAACTGATTTCTAGGACAACATCACAGGTGTTGCTCGATCAGCTCTGAGGCTCTCTACTGAGAGAACATCAATTACTTTATGCCAAATCATTTGTCCTCTTTTATTAAGTCATGATATGATGACATTTTCACACTACACAGTGCTTGGCTAAACCACCTGAAGTGTAGAATTTATGTCACTAAACAGTGTCACCAAATGAAGCGTCTGATTTTAGCTTAAATTATGGTGTTGACACATATCAAATTAGTGCATAACAACATCACATATGATCATCTTTAATTTGACAAGATATAAGATATATTTTGGAAATTATTATATGATTACAGAGCTGCCTTATAAATGGCAGAGATAAAAGAGATAAATTAGAAATAATCAAGCAAATGACTCCTTATTGACAATCATCTGTACGTTTATCTTCCATTCAGTCATTTATTTGCCCCAAATGATTAGAGAAGTTGATAAACAAAGGGATCTATTGTTCTTAAGTACAATGGAGCAGTAATCCCATTGTTCAGAAAGCCCTCTATTGTCCCTGGTTGAAGCTCTTTCATGCCTTATGCTCACAGGAAGACACATGTTCTCATATGCTAATTTAATTATTGTAAACACACACATACTCTAACCTTATTTGCTCACGTATTGGAAACAATTTAAGCTTGCCTGTCTTCTGCTGTTCCATTACAAGCAAGGAAATGATGTAATCACTCAGATACTGTCAGTGTCAGCAGCAAACTGTAATGAGATCTGAAGCCCTGATCTAGGCCTATTCTTGGTCCCATTCCTTTTTCATGGTCTCAAGTGGAAGGAGAGTGAGAGAAATCTGATTGTACACACTTCACTTTCAGGACCTGTGTAATCAAGATTAGTTAGCGGATTTGTGAAGCATTTAGGTAAACTGTTAGCAGGGGAAACGTTTATAAAGCGACTCATTCACTCCAAAATACATATATTTGTGCGTTGAACGTTAAATGTTTATTTAGATATATTATCATTAGAAATTATTATAAATTGAATAAAGTAGTGGTTAAAACACAGAGTATACTATAAGTGTGCCTGTGGTCTGTGGTGCTATCAGATTATCCTAAGTTTGTTTATGCAGGCCTTCTAACCCAACAGAACAATGGAACATTGGCTGTTCCAAAACCAATAGTTTTGGGCAGGATTATGTGTTTGTACTTCCAGTGGAAGAAGAGGGAGTTTTATGGAATGTGTTTGATCCCTAGGCCTAAGAAATATGTTTATCGTGCTTTCAAGTCACGTCAGAATGATCGTATTTATGAGTTGAGCGTACATTAATGCCACTACAAAGTCTTAATTACCTGTGGGAAACTTTAGCATTAAACAAAGCATTAATTACACACCAAATGTGTAGCTTTGTTATTCATTTTGTTGCAATGGTGCTAAAAAAAAAGCTTCCTGCCTTTGCTAGTAAGTAAAACATATAGAAAGACATCTGAAATTGCAAAACGGATCAAATCTTTCAGAGAAAAAGCACTTGAACGCACATCATATCTTATTTACGATTTTACGACCATGTATGAAGTATTAACTTCCCAGGAGGACTTGAACACACTATTATTGTGTGTTAACTAGCTGTACAGGTGAAGTCATGTGGAAAGCCATTATATGGATATGGTTTGGGTATGTGGCATGCTTCCTCATTTAGAATAATTCTATATTCATCGACATTAGAATGATCCTTTGGGTATGGTTTGGAGAAACTTAAAAAATGTTAGCCACATCTTTGCAAGTGCAAATGTCTGGATCCAACCTTTGGGTTTGGCACCCTGCCAACCGCACTCTCTCCTTGCCAATTATAAACGGAAATGAAACTCATAATAATGTTTTGATATCTGCTGTCCCCCCATGATAATGAAAGACATTAAGTTTGCATAATTCATTGATGAATAATAAATTTTACCATCAGACCTAATTAAACTGAATGAAGAATCAAAATGGACCGTTCCAACAGCAATGCATAAATGAATAATCGACTCTCTAATTGGCTTTAAACAAGATAATTGAATAATGACAGGGATGGAATTTATACGATGATTTCACTAGCAATTCATAACTGCTAGTGAAATGTTAATTCCATATTATCAGTCGGAAGAAAATTGTATGGCGAACATATTTAGAAATGTCCAGCTACAGAAAATGCACATTTTGAAGCTCATCTGATTGGTTGAGATGCTGTAAAACTGTGAGATATGAATGATTGAGATAGTATACTACTCTATGATCTGATTGGCTTAGATACTATAAAAATCTATGATCCAATTGTCTGAGATACTGGACAACTCATGATCTGATTGGCTGATATAATAAATACCAATACAACCCCCCTATTATTTATACCATGATCAATGGAAACATGGGTAAATGATTCATGTTGATATACATCCAGTGGCAATATCTCAGGGCAAGCAAAGCCTTCTCTGCTGGCGTAACATGCCTAATAAATACAGATTTTGTCATCCTTTCATTCTCATTGACATGTTTGCCTATGTATTTTCAATCGCTTTCCACTACTAATTCATCTACAAACGAATACCAATAAAACTAAACAATTTATCCAATCAGAATTTATTCCTCGATGCTTACAAGCAAAATGTGACAACTGTTTCACAAATTGCATGTATGAAGACTGAAGCTGAAGCAGTGCTTGAATCTGAGCTCCACCCAGTCAGGCCTTCAGAATTTCCACAGAATCCCTCAACAGTTTAAGTAATCAAGCATCTTAAGTCAGATTGTCAGATTCATCAGCCAATCAGATTGATTTATTTGTTCTTGTTGGTGTGGTCTTTAGGATATGTCCCAGTCCAGGCCTTCTAGCTGGCCTTGAATGACGCAATCACGCTTTAAGTGTTGTACATAATTTGAAAATTAAAAGCGCGATATGCTGATGAGTCGGCTGTCAACACTGCTGGTATTGCCAATGAGAAAGAGATCCTTATGGATTTACAAACATGAGATGTTCGGCATGATCGTGCGAATGATTAAAACAGGAAAGGAGGACTGAATTTCACTTCAAGCAAATTGGTAAGAGCTTTTTGCATTGTTATAGCAACATCAGGAGTTTTCTAAGTGTAAATTAGGCTACTTGAGCATTCAGTGTCGGATCAAGTTTTGAAAAATAACTGTGTACCCTGACCAAACAAAATTTATTGCAAACAAAAAATAGCTGTACCTATTTGTACAAGCCAATTTGTACGATATTTTACGATTTTGCCATCTCAAACATATTATTACGTGTTGTCTTGTGACTATGTTGGTAAAACTCTTCATGTTTGATTGACTGATTGTTTGATTTCAACTCTTCGATCTGAGATACAATAAAATGCTATGATCTCATTGGCAGAGATACAGAACAAATCTAATTATACAACTACGTGTTGCATTTCTACATATCTGAATGGATCCACTTTAACTATAGCGTTAATTTGTGAAGGAATCACATTAATGATGCATGCACATTTGTGATAAAACAGCTAAACAATCTCAGCTAGTCCTCTGTTGATTAAGTTGTCGAGTGTCAACACTAATTCTGGGACGCAAAGAACACAAACATAATCACCAGCATGTTGATGAGAGATGTCTCTGGCTCAGTTTGCTCACATAATCTGCACTTCATGGTGCTTTATTACTTTAAAGTCAAGGAGCACAGAAGTAAAACAAATTACTGCACACTTTGTTCTTCTATTCTTGACTAAAATATTAATGCTAGAATAGTCATACAGATTTGGACCAATATGAGGGAGAGTAAACGAGAACAGAATTTTCATTTTTGGCTTAACCCATCTAAAGGGGTCAAGGCATGCCTTTTTTATATAAACATGTTCCTTGAGGTTCACAAGTTATTTTTGCACAAAAAAGTTCATATATTTGTTAAGCATGATAATTTTTTCCACCCTTATTCTGAACCTCTGTCAGACACACTTCGTTTTGGTGCTGCTTCTCCTTATAGACTTGACAGTAAACACCAACTGTATTATTGGCTCTCTGCTCTTCACTGAACTGCTCTCTCCTTGCCATCTCATTGCTACTGGGAGGACTTTGCGATAAGGTAAAGTAGGTGTTGGTGTGTTGTTGTGGAGGTGGTCAGATGCAAATGTCTATCACAGTGTGACATCACAATACAGAGAAAGTAGAGAACAAGTTGTTTTGGTAGCTTGGTTTCAACATATGCTTTTTTTGCAGTCAGGAGGAATTTTTGAGTTCTGAAACTTACAGTATGTTTTTAATAGTATAATGGTCTTTTCTACGTCAAAAAATTAAAAAGAAAATAAAAATTATTCCCTATCACTGCATGAAAAAAGTAAAATCTGGAAAAATGTGGATATAGAAAACTCCCACATAACTGTATTTGGGAAAAACAGACCCAAGTATCATGAAATAGTTAACGTCCACAAAAAGCCAAATACCACAATTCAGCGGACATGTAAAGGGAAGTTTGATGGAAATTTACAGTTGAAATTCAGCTTGTTGTGATGACTGATGGCAATGTCCTGCTGTGAGGGCCATATGTTAATGACTGGCAATTGTGAGTGAAAAGTGATAGGTGCTTGCTGTGTTTCAGAGTACAGGGAAAGACAAATAATTGAAAGTTTGGCTTATTGTTGCTAGAGTTAGCTTACATAACTGGAAACATATGACATATAGTGCCATAAGGATTGATCTGTGTAATTTTAGCTAACATGATCTTGCCTGCTAACGCTGACGAATTGCAAGCTGCCTTTCTTCTTAACTTTCAAATAATTTAGACAATCTTCACTTTATACTAAAAGTCAGGTTAATGTCAATGTTAATCTGTAAATATTCAGCAAGGTAAACTACAATAACACATTAAATGAATGCTAGACAATGTTCAAGATAATGCAAAAAGACAACCTAACTAGTGTAACGGAACTTGGTTACACAGACAATATATACATTCTGTTATTATAAAACAATAGCACATCGATATATCAAAATGACAGTTTTGATGGAATCACATCGGCACTGAATTGTGTCAACATATTCATAATATACAGTCTATTTTATAAACAGCTACTATCATCATTCACCAAATTTAGCTAACAGCTATTGCTAAAGCTGTCTAGCTAGCAAAGTGGACATAGGCTATCGTATAAATGCAGCCAATGTATCATGCAAAGAAAAGTGATTACTTCAAACTGCAGTTCTGCATAGTCAGACCTATATATCCACACTTTGTTTTAGCCCTGTTCCAGCACTGGAGAGTCAAATGTAATATGCAGTCTCAAAGTTTGTTGTAAAGCAATCATAAATGTGTAATTTTAATTATGCTGCCTCATCTGTCAGGGAAAATTATGCCGGCGGTGAATCACGTTCAGACTCTTTGTGTTTACACGCGATCATGAGCAACAGGTAGCTAGCTACAGTTCACTTAACAGCAGGGCTCAACTGGTAATCTGGCATACCAGGCATTTTTCTGGTGGGCCGACACACTTTTGGGCCGATCAGGAGCGGAATGTCCTTTGGGAGAACCATGCGGGCCGGCGGTTCAGCCGCAAAACGTGCCGAATGGGCCTCGATGAGCAACAATGAGCCACCGCGTTATGCAAAACGGACCACAAAACGGCGCCGCAATATGCAGAAAAGGACAGCGAAACAATTAAATCTGTCCAATTAAAAATGGTTACTGTAAATACAGTAGTAAACTAAAATTTAGAAGTTAATAAAATAATAAAAACATAACAAACAATAAAGTACTACAAGCAGAAAATTAAAGTAAAAGAAAAGCTAAATTCAAAAATATGAAAACTTTAGGAATCATATAGGCCTAAATCTTGCCATTGTTCACAGTGGTATTACTACTGATAACTTCAATTCAATATATCTAATATCTATATATATATAGATATATATATCCACAAATCAGGTAAAACAGATTATTTATACACACAATAGTTTATGTCTTTTAGTGTACTGCAAGAATTCTAATGACACTATATGAAGACGCATTCCTATTTTCGTCTTGGAAAAAGCAGAGCTGAGAGACTCAATCAAGACTGTGGCAAAGAGAGAGAAGAGTAAGTTTAAAATCTATTATACAGTTGATGTATATTTTTAATGCATACTGTAGGTTGTTTGGAGTCCTTTAAGTGGGTGTTATTAGTGGTTAAATGACTGTTGTGTTTTGCAGTTGCTGGAGACCAGGTCAACAGAAATAAGAAAATAACACAGATTTCCAGTGGCAAGGGGGAACTTTTGGATAACTGTGTTGCAATTAGTGTGGCTTTACTCTTTGCTGTTTAATTGGGTTTAAACTATCTAAATTTCAGACAGATCTTACTGTGAATTTGACAACAGTAGGTTGAAATTTTTTCAGCTGAAATCAGTCAGGCTTATCGAAAACAGAAACACTGCCCCCGGGGGCCAAAGCTGGATGTTTTGTTGAATGTGTGGGCACTTTAGTATTAAAGGATGTAATACTGTTAACAGCAATGCATAATTTTAACCATATGCCCTAACCCAAAACCTAACTGCCAGTGAATTAAAATTTTTATTTAAGAGCGAAAATGCAACTTCTGAGTCACATTCAGCATTGGTTATGTGAACGTGATTACTTTCCTGTCTCTGAGGTTGCTCACACAAAATGCTATCGCGCAAGAGGGAAATTTGTTCATGCTTATATTGATACTAAAATGTCTGGTAGGAGAAGCCGCTTCTCAGTAATTCTGCTGAATGGGTTTGATTTTAGGGATATTAAATTTTGGAAGCCAATTGTTAATTTCCTGTGCGATCATGTTAGAAATTTGGGTTTGGATGCTCTAGGTGCTAAGTTCCATGACTTTATAAGCACTCAGGATGTGTCCTCCTTGTGTCCTTTGGAGTTTTCATGGACCATTGTAGACTTTAATATTCATTCCTAGAAAACTTGAGGGCAGTAACATCTAATCACACAGTACAGCACATTTAACCACAATTCATGTTTGACATTTCCATTAAACACAGTCACCATTCAGTTGTTTAAACTGGACTTGGATATGGATTTTACAAACAACATTCCCATGCAAAGCATGCTCTATATTCACATAATCACTGGTTTAATTGCTGTCACATTCTCTCTCTATTGCTCTCCTCACACTTTTACACACAGTCACACATACACACACTTCACCCACTTGACATATCATTTGTGTGTGTGTGTATATCATCTGTCACAGTGAAGTTCAGTGGGCAGCCAGGCAGAGGTCTGCACTGACAGTTTAATACATGTGACCCCCCAGCCATGCGCTGCTGTCCCTGCAATTACGTTCATCCGTTCAATTAATCAGAGGCACCAGCATTCCCTGCTCATGGGACTAAGAGGAAGAAAATGACCCGATTCACTCCTCTCTAATTTGTCCACTAATTAAAATGGCTTTAGCCTGACTGGCCTCCAGCCCTGAGAGAGCTTTAAATTAAAGGAACAGTAAACCCAAAATGATAATTCTGCCATCATTTACACGCCTAACATAATTTTTTTTTCTTCAATTGAACATAAAAGGAGATGTCAAGTAGTATATTAGTCTCAGTCACCATTCACATTCATTGAATCTGCTTTACGTGCTATGAAAGCAAATGGTAACTGAGGGTGTCATTGTGCCTAACATCTTCTTTTATGTTCCATGGAAGAAAGAAAGTCATATGGGGTTGGAACAATATGAAGGTGAGTAAACGATGACAGAATTGATGGAACGACAAAACTGGAGACAAATGCACGGTTCGCCGATGAGGGGTTGACTGATACTCTGGCAGTAAAGGACAATTCTGAGGGAATCGCCTGTTCTGTTTTCAGAGCACAAGGCCAGAAATACTACATTTTGTAAGACTGGGAGCCATCAGTGTGGCGGTGTCGCGTCTGTCTGTGTTGTTTTTGGATCATAATAATAGCTGCAAAGCAACACTGTTCAGAAATAGTCATACGTATTCAAGGGTGTGGCGACTTCGGAGAGAATCATGTTGTTCTAATTTTACATACCGCACCCATTGGGCTTTTATATCTCTCCTGTAACTCAAATGGTAGAGCATGGCACTAGTAAGCAACACAAGTTTGATTCCCAGGAAACACATTCAATATAAAAAATGTATGCTTAATGCACTGGAAGTCGCTTTGAATTAAAGCGTCTGCCAAATGAATACATTTAAATGTATTCCAAGTGCTGTCTGAGATGCTCTGTCAATACAGAGCACTTTTGACTCTAGCGAATGATGGTTTGCCATTGAAAGGATTGAAATTAAAGCTTTGTAGATTCGAACCCCACAAGGAGTGATCTAAATGATTATATATTTACACAATGTTCATATTTATCTGCACAATATAGAAAAACAGTCAGGAGTTACTGTAGTGTTTCATAAAACTATTTTTAATAATGCAGACATGAACACACAGTTTTCCACAGACATTCTGCCTAACATAGAGGAATTAAAGAATTAATATGCATTCTTTTAATAGGGTCTGCCTAATGGCACATTAGGTGGTACATTCCATATCCCTATGGTCCCATTCACTCACTCATCCAAAATATCTCTCAAAGTCTACACAGCTGAACATTTTCAGAGAACTGATGGCACCAGAGGGGTTATGGAAAGCGTTAGCATTAGTCAGAGAAACAAATGTGGTGGATCAAGTGTGTGTGAGGAGTGTGTGCTGCATGCATGGATTTAAGCATGCACATGTCTGCAAGAGTGAGATAGAGAGGAGTGAGAGCAAGACCTAAACGGGGTGTACCTTTGTAATACTAATCATGCAAACTGTACATTATCCCTTATTGTTCTTGTTTATTTATTTGTTGCTAGCATAATTTGTTTCCTTTTGGTAAATTTGTTGATTGTCAATTTCAGTTTACTTATATTTTATTTTATTTTATTAATTGCACTAATTGTTTTTATTTCACAATTTTATTTCATTACTTTTTATTTTATTTGCCTCATTATTTTACTTCAGTTGTTAATATTACTTGTTTACTCCTTTTGTACTATTGTTACTTAATAATTGTAATTTTTTATTTATTTATTTATTTTTAAGTAACTTACCTGCAGATGCTTTGGCAATACAAATGGGGAAACAAATGGTAAAATGGTCTGCACTTATATAGCTCTTTTTTTTAACATAAGAGGTTTACACAGTTTACACTGTGTCCCAATCACCCATTCACACACTCATTCACACTCACAATCATACACCAATGTATAATTGTTTGGCATGCCAAAAAGGCAGAGCAAGACCATGCCAATAAAAGAGAGAGGGAGGGATTGGGTGGACATGGGAAACATAAAGAAAAAGACAAGAAAGAAAATGCAATCTTTCATTTTTGAGAAAGGTAGAAAAAAGTATAGAACTGAACCTCTCTGGCAGTTGTTGTGGGCATCAGACAGAGGAAAGGTGGGAAAGGCACAGAGAATAGAATGTGACAGTGATCAGAGAGGGTTCCACTGGCACAACTCTCAACTGACCTGAGGTTTGGCTTTGTCCTTATCAAAGGGGCACTGATGCCACACCCCCTCCCCCTTCCATTGGAATTGCTAAACCTGACCTTCGACAAGACATTTAAAAATGACCCCAGATGTGTTTTTTTCTCTCCCAGCAATGTTCCACAGACCTTTTTCTTTCTGTAGACAACGAACTGGTCACTACAGTTCCTGGAATAAACTGTGGAATGTGGCACAGGTTGTGTTGTGGCTTTGATTTAGAACATTGTTTCTCTCTATAGCTTCTGGTGACAAAATGCTTTATTACCACCCCATCTGACCACTTCCCAAGGCAATCTGCCCTAGACATAAAGAACATGTTTATGTAATAAAAAAATATGTGTTTTTCCTGAATTAAATATGTGGAAAATTATTGGAGACCCATGGCTTAGATTTTTTTTTTTTTTTTTTTGTCAGATCTATGTTTATTTCTGTTGACCAGATTTAAACATGAAATCCCTTTGAAATACAATGTGCAAGGCTGTAAATTTAATACAACTAAAGTAACATTTGCATTTTAACCAAATCCACTAAATTGATTTCTATATGCATGGAATTTTCAACGCATGTAGCACTCTGTAATTTTCTATTGTTTACTCTGTGTTGCAATCTTCAAGATATTTGCTGAAAGTAAACAATGAACAAACAGGGATATTTGAGAAAATTCTGCATGAGAATAGACTGCAACCCATAGTGAATATAAAATAAAGAAAACATTCAAAAGCATGCTAGGCAGCAAAACAACATGAAATAAAAAGATGTTTAGAGACATGTGCAGGGAAATTTGTTTGCTGCTGCAGTTTTTCCTAAATGCCTTTTACAATGATGCTTTTTTGGCACCAAAGCTCACGACTTTTTAAAAGAGACTTCCCATTGTTGATCTTGTATATTAATGGCAGAGCAGATCACTTTAAAGTTTCATATTTGGCGCACTATAAGCCCCATTTAGCCCACTTTTAGTCCTGGTTTCGTCCATTAAAAGAGAATTCAAGAGGACTACAAGCGTTGGATGGAATCAGAATGGTCAGATAAGAGGCTTTTGTACGGTTTGTTGAAGCTTTGAAACCTTTCGTTTGTGGAATCAGGACTATGGTCTCACATTTGAGTTGCAACTTAAAACCCTCTTTAGATTTATCCACCAAACACAGTGAATCAAAAATAACTTTATCCACTCCATTTAAATTACATCTGATCCTGGGCAAAAGTATACAAGTGTGTCCAGAGTTGAAAGAATGATTAGAGGTAAATATCAAACCAGTAAAATTTTCAGAATAACAAGAATAAACAAATAGCATAAAAAATAAGACTAAAAAATCTGTATAATCATGGCAATTTCTCCAACAACAATTCCATGCACCACTTTGCAGTTTAGCATAACTTAATTTCCAAGACTGCCCTTGCCCATCAACAATTTCCATTTTCAAACAACATATCCAATGAATATATCTCTGAACTCTACATTGAGAAAACAGATTCCCCCCAAAAATAAAAAAAAAAAATTATAATAATTCTCAACAGTATGTTAGAAAGAAATTGTTGCTCTGACTTCAGCTAATCACATTTATTGACATTTACACAGAAAACAGAGCCTAGCAAATGATGACAACCTGTCTCCATTGAAGACTCGCTAACATGTAATCATTGCTCCGCAGCACCTGAAATCTAGAGAGGCATCACTGTCTAATTAGTTGAGGGAGACAATCATCAGACCGGGTTGCTTTGGGATGCTGCCTGCTCAACAATCACACACAGCTCTGGTTGGTGTTATGGACATTTAAAAGGCTGTCACATTTCAATTGCATTATATAATCAATGTGTTTGTTCAGGTTTGATTGCGAGAGGCAGACAGGGACACAGTTTTGCACAGTAAGTGTGGTTTATGTATTTCATATTTTCCTCTCTCTCTCTCTCTCCTCTCTGATTTTCTGAGAACATCAAGAATAACAGATTTGCATGAGAGATCCACTGTGTTAACACACACACACAAACACACACAGAAACACACACACACATGTTTTTATATCATTGCGGGTTCTCTCCATAGATTTCCATGCATTTTATTGATTTTATACAAATCTAACAATAATTTCTATCCCCTAACCCTATCCTTAAACCTAACCTAAAATTGTATTTTTACATTTTCAAAAAAACATTGTATAGTATGTTTAATTAGCCATTTCCCTCGTGGGGACCAATGGCTGGGCCCCACAAGGTAGGTGATCTCAGGTTTTTCTATCCTCACAGTGTAGTATAATCATGTACACAAACACACACACACACACACACACACACACACACACACACACACACAAATGAGTAAATCATTTTTATTTCCCACATATTTGTTCAAGCAGAAATTCTGAGTCCCAGATTCATTACTGTATATTTGCTGATGCAATTATCTCAATATAAATAAGCAGGCAAGAATTTACACAAACACACTCGTGCACAAACACAAATATGCAGTGTCATAAAATGAATGAATTAAAATGCCAATTATAAACATTAATATTTATAAAATCTGTACTATATATGCTAGACTTTCTTCCAAAATTATACTGAGAGGTCTCATATTTCGGGAGTTTTATGCTTTGAATTTATTTAAATTTGTATTAATTGCCTAATCCAAGAAAGTTACTCCAGTTGAAAAAAATAATCTGGGTTAAATTTATACTCTGTTACTGACGTTGTTAAGTCCCTCAATTTGGAGGAAAAAAGGGCATTCAATAATGCACTTACAAAAGTAATCTATTTGAAACAAGATTTTTTATTCGGTTTTATATGCTGAGGGATGAGTCCAAATAATTGTCTGTGGTTGACAGCGTGCCTCAGTTGTTGTTGATAGACCTTAAATTATATTTAACCCAGAATATTCCTTTAGCACTTTAAAAGCAATCTGTTGGTATGTTCACAATAGAATACTAGCATACTACTTACTGTGCAGTATGTACTGTACTGAATACTGCATATCATTTTTAAAGTGAAATGTGAACCAATATAAACTATGCAACCATAAACATGTTAAACAGTTATTGATCTGTCTCTCAAATACACCTCTGGGATGGCATGGAGTGGAGAAATAATGAGAGAATTTTTATTTTTGCATGAACTAGTCCTTTAATTTACAGTAAAGGTTAATTTCTGATACTATTCATACCATTTCACAAATCTGTGTTTGTGCATTGTGTGGATGAATGCAATACAATTTATTTCTATTTAGATAAAAAGCATCTGCAAACTGCATAAATATACCAGAACTTGTGTTTATAAATGCACAAAAAAGCAATTTCACACTGGAGAACATTAACTTGGAATCTGCCATTGTTCTTCTGATTAATTTAGCTTCTTCAACCTCAAATAAGAGAATGACGGAAGGGATGAATTATCTGTGCAGATATGCAAATATGTTAGCAAGCCCCATGTCACAGATGTTATCAGAGGCTAACGACTGTGAGCTCAGACAGATATAAATGGTAGGAAATAAATCATTAGAATAAAAAATCTCCTCAATAAGGAAACAGATGGTAGGTCAATTGCAGACGGGCTTCAAATGTTCTTGCCAAAGCGACTTAAAGAAAATGTTATGTATGGCATTGCCATTTTTATCAGTAGGTAGTTAGAATGTGTTGCTGCAGTTATCTGCGGTTAAATGTTAGGTTGTTGTGATGTCAGAAATAATGGTTTGAGAATGGAGAAAATGTATGCTAAGCAATTTACTGTATGCAATCTAGAGTTAAGTTCCTTGCTTAAGGGTACAATGGTTATATTTTTAGGTCTTTGAATCTACAAGCTTGTAGTTACCTGGCACTTTTAGTATTTTTTTCTCTTATATCAGTAAACCATACAAATTTTGACTTCCCAGAGAGTTTAAATACTGGATCTGTGGTGCTTTCAAAACATTGCTTTATTCGGAATGAAATACTTGCTAAGCACTAACTTAGATGACACTTGATGGTCAAACACTCCTTCTCTATTGTGCTGTACTTCGTCTCTCTCATAGAGAGCTTATAACTAATCTATAACACTGGGTGCTCCTCCCCCTCCACCACTTGACAGAACAGCATCAAGCCCCCTGTCCAATGCATCCGTTTGTAGAACAAAAGGGAGAGAGAAATCAGGGGAATGCACAAAGTGCAGCTTTTACCTGCGTGAAAGTTTGTTGACATGACTCCGTCCACTGGACTGGGTCTGGGGCTCCCAATTTAGTGAGATCAGTCAGCGGGCTGGTAACATTGGAAAAATTAGGCACAAACCTTCGATAGTAGCCGGCCAACCCCAGAAACTGTCATACCTCCTTTTTGGTCTTAGGTCTCGGGCAGGTCATGTTCGATGCAATTCTATCAATTTGGGGTCACATCTGCCCAAGTGGAACCCCAGATACCGTACCTCCACCCCCCCAAATGCACACTTTTTCGGGTTTGCTGTGAGCCCTGCTCTTTGCTGTGACCTCAGAACCATTCTCAGAAGCTGCATATGCCATTACCAATCATTAAATAAAAAGCGGCATACTCTGTCCATAAGACGCTGAATACGTGACTACGTACCACTACCCCTGGGGTTGTCTCCATGTGGTGTTTTATGAGATTAGTGCAGCCGAGGAGAGGCAAGAACACATCAGAGAAATTAGTTTGGAACCTGGCAACCTCCATATGTTGTAAAGGAGAAAGGAGGTCTCTGCAAGGGACTGGGGTGAACTGATTGGCTTTTAGACTCACCTCCGGACCCAGCTCCTCCTTCTCTGGAACTACCAACTACCAAGGATACGGGGACCACTGCTCTCTATTTTTAGTAGGCTCAGGTGGTAATTTTGACAAGGCCTGTCTTTATCCATACGCACTACCTCTTAATCGACTTCCACAACTCGCAATGTTACCACAAAGGGCCCTTGCCACTTTGCGAGTCATTCAGAGCTTGATATGGGTAGTAATACAAGTACTTTAGCTCCCTGTGCAAACTCCCGTAGCCGAGCTCCCTGTTAAACAGCTGGGTCTGATGTTTTTGTGCTGTAGGAAATTCCCATGTGATAGTCTCCCCAGTGTGTGGAGTTTTGCTCTCAGGTCAAGAACATATTGAATTTAATTTTTGCTCTGTGAAGGTCCCTCCTCCCAATTTTCTTTCATGATGTCAAAGACGCCACGGGGCTTACACCCATATAACAATAAAAATGGGCAAAACCTGTGGAGTCTGAGATGTTGCGAAGAGGCACTTCTTCCAGGAATTGCGTAACGTAGTCCACCAGAACCAACACAAAGCGATGCCTGCATGCTGACCATTCTAATGGCCTGACGAGGTCCATGCCAACTCTGTCAAAAGGAACCTCGATCAATGGAAGAGGGACAATTAATTGAATTGGCCGATGGATTCACCAGCTGACATTCATGGCATGTCGCACACCACCGGCTAACATCCCTGTGAATGCATGGCCAAAAGAAGTATTTTCCCTAGTCCCAAGTGACCTGTCATCAGACTATGATGAGCCGCCTGAATCAACAATTCCCGACAGCTCCTTGGTACTAACAACTGGATTGTATTTTCTTTTGTTTGAGCATCCTGCGTCACTTGATACAACTAATCATTTATAATTGAAAAATACAGATATATGAATGCAATGCATGGCTGAAGGCGATGATCATCAATAACTTTCACTTGGTTAAATGCATGCTTAAGAGTCTCGTCTTCCATCTGCTCCAGAGGGAAATCCCCATCGGGTATTCCCCTAAGGGCAGAGGCTTCCCCATCCCTTATGTCATCCTAATGCAGCGATGATGTACATGTCCCCGGCTCCGCCTCCCCCCGTTAGCGCATTGCACACCCCACACCATCTCACTGTATTACAGAACCCATCTACACACTACACCTTTAACAACACGGCAAAGCTGCCCAATTAGTACCCAAAATTAGTGGATGGGTGAGGCGGGAACTAAGCACAGCGTGACACCCCCACTCCCCCCCTCCCCAACGCACGTCGGTCCTCCTCTTGGCCTCAAAGGAGCACCTCGTAATGCTATTGCTGCTCTGCCTGCAGATCCAAGAGGGCCTAGTGTTAAGCCTGGAGGATGCTGGCAAGGGATCGGAACACTTCCTCCAGTGATGACCAAAAACTTGTTTGTTTTCAGCGCAACGGTACAGCTTCACACACAAATAAACTCAAGATGCTTCAATATACAAAAACAATGGCAGCAGCCAACACAAATGCAGCTTCTCAGCTGGGCTCGCTCTCCCTTTCGGTGGGCTGGGCCATCTTTTATCTCCCTTTACTTATCTCAGGTAGATGTCCTTTATAATTTGCATTATATATTATCATATAAATTGTAACATATGAGAGGAATTTTTCTTGGTACAACTAGTAGTGCAAATTTTCCATGTTTTACCACAAATCCAGATGCATTTATTATGTTTTAACATATTTGACTGGAAATATTTCAATGTGTACCACCAGCGTGGATGAGAATGGTTCCTGCATCTTGCTGTGTACATGAGAGATAATGTGCATTAATGCTGTACTATGTGCATCAGTGCCAACTGTGCCAGACACTGCTCATGCCCAAGCCCAACTTGGCACTCAGTTTGGCCACAGATTTCTGCTCATTGACAAACTAATGAATATTTGTCTTAGATATACCATTCCAGTCTTATGATCAAACATATCCACTGCCATCTGTACAGAACTCTAGTGGAGTCTACTTGTGAAAATGATTCTATTTTGCATTATTGTCATTTAAAACAAATGAGATATAAAAGAATATAAATATTTTTTTAAATTTATGTCATGTTTGAATTAGATTTTAAGCATTAGATTTAAATGTGGACTTTTGAATCCCACTGTATTACTGAGCTGAAAAACACAGTGGGAATGAATTAGAAATAATTTTATCACAATTTTTTGAAGCAAAATATAAATATATTTATATGTTTGATAGTGAGGAATGTATTTTCTTTGGACAAAAACACAGGCATCCACATAGATGGAAAAACATTACAGAATGGAATCCCTGGGTGACATTCTCTAAATACTCCCCCTATTTCCCAGGAAAGGACATTTATCACAGTTAATTCCCTCATCTTAATTATATGTGAAATGAGACAAAGAAAAGCCAGCAAGCATGAACTGCAGTAATTAGCTGCAGTACAGTAATTGATATTGTTCTGTTGCATTGACTGAAGTCATCCACATACTGTATAGTCAAAGTCCCTTTCATTAAGTTATCAAAACATGCTCAGTCATTAAATGCTCAATTATAGAAGTGTATTGAATTATTTTTCTACTTATCTCTTGCATTGAGAAAAGGCAATAAGTGAGAAAAAGGCTGAAACTGACTTGGACTATTAGTAGAACAAATTATAAAGGTGTCGGCATTTGCATTGAGATCAGAAAACCATTCAGGAGAAAGAAATAAAAAAGACTGCACACTCAAGGAAGGAAGGAAGGAAGGAAGGAAGGAAGGAAGGAAGGAAGGAAGGGAGGAATTCATATCTAAAAGCTAATTAATAGCTTTGTGTGCATAAGGAAGGAAGGACAGAATTAATTAGCAGCTAATAGCTAATTAATAGCTTTGTATGAGTAAAGAAGCAAGGAAGAAAGAAAGAAAGAAAGAAAGAAAGAAAGAAAGAAAGAAAGAAAGAAAGAAAGGAAGGAAGGAATTAATAGCTAAAAACTAATTAATAGCTTTGTGTGCGTAAGGAGGAAGGACAGAATTAATTATCAGCTAATAGCTAATTAATAGCTTTGTATGAGTAAAGAAGCAAGGAAGGAAGAAAGAAAGAAAGAAACAAAGAAAGAGAGAAAGGAAGGAAGGAAGGAAGGAATTAATAGCTAATTAATAGCTTTGTGTGCGTAAGGAAGGAAGGAAGGAAGGAATTCATATCTAAAAGCTAATTAATAGCTTTGTGTGGTAAGGAAGGAAGGACAGAATTAATTAGCAGCTAATAGCTAATTAATAGCTTTGTATGAGTAAAGAAGCAAGGAAGGAAGAAAGAATGAAAGAAACAAAGAAAGAGAGAAAGGAAGGAAGGAAGGAAGGAAGGAATTAAGAGCTAAAAGCTAATTAATAGCTTTGTGTACGTAAGGAAGGAAGGACAGAATTAATTATCAGCTAATAGCTCATTAATAGCTTTGTGTGATTAAGGAAGGAAGGAAGGACAGAATTAATTATCAGCTAATAGCTAATTAATAGCTTTGTATGAGTAAAGAAGCAAGGAAGGAAGGAAGGAAGGAAGGGAGTGAGGAAGGAAGGAAGGAAGGAAGGAAGGAAGGAAGGAAGGAAGGAAGGAAGGAAGGAAGGAAGGAAGGAAAGAAAGAAGGGTGGAGTAAGTTGGTAAGTTAATAAGAAAGGAAGGAAGGAAGGATTGAAGAAATAAATAGCTAATAGATAATTAAAAGCTTTGTGTAAGTTAGTTAGTTAGTTAGTTAGTTAGTTAGTTAGTTAGTTAGTTAGTAAGGAAGGAGGGGAACTGGCCCTCACAGTGAGTCTGGTTTCTCCCAAAGTTATTTTTCTCTATTAACTAAAATATTATGGAGTGTTGTGTTCCTTGCCACAGTCAAATTCAGTTTGCTCACTGGGGTTATAAATTCAGTTATTATTTAATTACTTATTTTTAACACAATTCACAATTGTATTTTATCAAACTACACAATGATGACTCTAAGACATTATAGATATTACAGTTTTATCTCCTGTTAATGCCTGATCTTGTGTAAAGCTGCTTTGAAACGATGTGTGTTGTGAACGGTGCTATACAAATAAAAATGACTTGAGTTGAAGGAATGAAGGAAGGACAGAAGGTATATTAGCTAATTAGAATTAGTAGCTAATAGTTAATTAATAGCTTTGTACATGGAAGCAAGCAAGCAAAGGAGTTTGAACTCTTAAGCTACGTTCAAAATGGTTGAATACCAAAATATTTGGAGGGTTGTAGGAAGCTGTCAGAGGACCAGGAAACTCAGGTAAAGCTTCAGCAGAATTCCTTATTGTAGAAGTTATGACAATCAGTCTATGCAATAAAAAGTGCTGTTTCATGCTGCAGTCATCAAATCTAACTTAGGGAGGTATACATTTTATTTTATAGGCACTCGGTGGGAGCAGTTCCAGGTAGTAACAAAGTATTCAGGTGAACCTGCCACAGACTGGGGTTCCTCCAGCCCTTATCCAATCAGCATAACTAACTCAGACGACTTTATTATAAGGAAGGGTCCACACCTATGACAACGCATTTACATTTTACTCAGACATTGACTGAATCATGAACAATGGCCACCAATTCACAGAATGGGGCTGGGGCACATAGAGCCATGAGTTAGCATGAGAAACAAGTTTTCATTCACATAAAACTCTTGTTCAATTTGACAAATAGGACGCAGCCATGTGTAGATGATCTCACAGAATTATGATACCAAATACCTTGAAAGCCCAATACAATATGCATCACTTTAGTTTTCATGTGATGCCATATAAAAGAGAGTAGGCCTCCTGATTTTATGATTACACTTAAATTTGCAATCCCACAGTGTCTAAATTCTATTTAAACCTAACAAACTTATTTTTGTGAAATGTTTTGCTTGATAAGTGTGCTTGTGCTAACATGGTTTAATATGTTGTTTTCAAATACAATGACATTTAAAAAATGTACATGTGACGAAAGTGTCCAAAATCGTTTCGTGTCAATTGTGAAAATTATACATGTTTTCTTTTAGATAAGAAAAGGACCATCTTTTGAGAAGAAACTGCCTAAATCTGTTAATTCCCATGGCCACTTCCTGTTTTAAGCCATCCTCCTCCCACCTATTGTGATCCAGACATCAGAACCTGTTTTTGTGGACAGCCCTGATTCAGAAAGTGTTTTGCTGGCTTTCAAGTACAGCATATTGTGGGCTGTTCTGGCTTGGTCCTGTTCTATGTATGCTAACGATGTTTCTCCCCCGCAGTGCAGGCAGCAATGCCACTACTTTAAAGTGGGCTGAGCTCAAACTTGCTCTCTCCACCAGAATGCACCCTTAAGTTTCTCTGCCTGCCTTATTAGAGGCTGAGGAATCATGGGAGGCACATGATGTGTTAAATGGTGTGCCAGGAGTTTAGCAGAGTGGGTTAAGCAATGCATTTGCCAATAGAAAGTTACTCTAATGCACACCTGGAGTGGCTCTTGTGCAACTGGGATGGCTCTTAAGGGGAATGGGGCAGCAACTCTGACTGAAGAGCAGGTGTTGGGGGCCATTATGAGGGCCACTGCAAAACCCCCCAAAGGATCTGCTAATGGAAAAGCCAGCAGATACTCACACACATATATAAACACATCAGTTTTTCTCATTCTACACCACTGTCCACCCAGGATACGCAGCACTGGCTAAGAGGGACAGTGAAAGAACTAAACAGGTTATTAGAGATGGAGAATAGTGTGTTCAGGAATATTTTGAGATGTTACACAATTATAACTGGGAAACCTTTGCTACGTCCAGCCTTAAAAGCAATTTTGACCAATCCTGTCTTAGTGCTGTTGCTGGGCCGCCATTACTCAGACACATGTTTTCTATGTCTATGGAAATGATGTTCATGTGTTTGAGCAGTTTTAAGCGGGATTTTATTAAAATTATGCAAAAAAAATTAAAACATGATGTTGCAGGGTCACTTGTAATAGTGACACGAGGTACCCAAAGAGGAAACACACAGTGTTTTTGTTGAGAAGAGCATAATATGGATTGAACTATAATAGCCCTCATTCCCAAATGAGCATGAATAGAGTCAGCGAGGACACCTACATTTGCTCCGAGGTAAATCAAAGCTAATAACTTAATATTAAATCATTTATGTATTGTTTCAGGTCTTAGTAAAGGTGATTGGTAAATAAAGAGTTAACAGGATCAAAGTTGGTGTTTGTAACGTAGTTCCATGGAAAGGAAGAGGCAGAACCGGCTTGTCAATATAAATAATATATTAATTATAAACTTAAACAAAGGACACAAACACACACATGACGGACGATCTCTCTCTCTCGTTGCACCACCGTCTGCCATCGGCCTTTATCCCTCTCGGAGGCTTAATTAGCCTGATAAGGGACCGGGTGTGTATAATCACAACCCGGCATCGGCCTCCGCCCTGCCACATTCCTCCCTCGTTCTCTCAGGCTGGGGAGTTATATATAACAAAAATGAATATGGATGGATGCAGTCAAGCTCCAAAAAGAGCAAAAAGCATCATAAATGTACTCCATATGATGTGTGCGCTACATTCAACGTCTTATGAAGCTAACTGATAGCTTTGTGTGAGGAATAGACTGAAATTGTATTAGTTATTTACTGAAAACCCTGGCTTTTCTCAATCTGATTTGCACTTCCGCATTTTCTATTTGTTATGTCGCAAACAGTAACAACACATGCTAGAGCCAATAGCGTTTGGCATAAATGACATCAAACCAGGCACAATGTGCCTTTACATGCCTTTTTGTAAATGTTTCTTGGTGGTCAAATTGAGGTCATGCCTAACTGAAAATGTCACACCACTTTATGTGCTTCTGGAACTCCCCAGAGGAACACTGTATTGCTCATAGGTTTCTCTTTCAAAGCTCAGGAGACTTAATGTAGGTCTCATTTAGGTTTTATTTAAGTATCAACTTTGCCTCATATGTTTCTCCAAAAATTCTGTAGGGGAAATAAAAATAGACACAAATGAGACAGTAGAGAGTATAGTGCTATACAATTAATGTGGATAGCATAGCTCATATATTAATGTATAGAGTATATTCAGTTAACAAATGATATGATGTTTGATATAAAGATGGGGTTAGAGAGGTGGAAGAAGTGAGGTCTGCAGTCGTTTATATGTAAAAGATGTAATTCATGATTTTTCTTTACTATGGGTCCCCTCAAGTGCCATGTGAAGTTGCTGATAATACAGACAGTTGAACAAGACTCCATTATGTCCCCTCTATCTTTAATGCTAACATGCTAATATTTAAATAAGGGCAATGAATGACTTTAAGAGCTGGAGGCAGTCTCTGTGTACACATCACAAATGGTAAAAATCAAGTTGAGTTGCACACTGACAGCAGCCGTTTTATCAACATATTAGCAGTTGTAAATTTTTTTTGATGAATATGCCATGACAGTGAAGCACATCTATTAAACCCAGCATGCATTTGTATGTGGGGGACTTTCACAGCTCTTTTAAATTTTTGCCGTTTAAACTGACACATGTCACCCCTGCCATCTCATGTTTTGGAGTGTCAAAGCTTCATGCACACCATGCATACATGCATAAATGTAAAAGTTCCTTGGCGAGATCATGATTTGAAACTCTATTATGCATCTTTGCACCTTGCCACATGCACAGAGTGTGTGTACAGCATGTGAACATGAGCAGAGATTGTCAGTAATCTAGTAGAATGGGTTGGATATTGGGGTACCGGATCACTCGAGAGCAACATGACGATTTCCTATGTGATCATGTTGCATTTAGCACACTTTTATCTAAAGCAATTTAGAATACACTTATACAGACTTATTAAAAGTACAATCTTGATAAATGTGACGGCTAATGGGTTGTTCCTTCAAAAACTCAAACCAGCCCTTCAGGTTACCAGATCTTAGATTTAGCCACTATGCCACTCCACTGTCATCTCTTTTAGATACACCATATACAGATGGTGACCTTCATCTCCAAGTATTTTTGAGTAGGTCACCATCTGCTCCGTGTTTGTGTGCTCTCTCACCTGGGAGTTTATTTATGTTGAGAGGCTAGAAGGTCATTAAAGGTCATAAAGCCGCCACAATGATGGATCCAAAGAGAGACAAATGCGATCCAGACCACGGTTCATAGCCCCTTGATCACATGAAAGTCAGAGAGAAAAATACCCATCATCAACATGATCCAGGGAAATTGAACATGATGTGGAAGTTGCCTGACAATCTGTATTATTTTTTCCATATTTATCCAGCGGTCAACCAACATAAAATATGTTTCTTCTCTTGCATCCCAGACGAACAACAACAAAAAATTAAGCTGGTTTTCTGGTCTTGTCTTGTCTGCCATCCTGACAAGGCTGGTCTTTTTGCTGGTTTTAAAGAGGTTTTGGTCCACTTATCAACTGGCAAGCCTGGAAGACCATCTGGTCGACCAGCTAAACCAGCTAGTCCAGTTTAAACCAGCTAAGACCAGCAAACCAGCTTAGGTTGGTTTAAACATTTTCTTTCAACATAGAATTTCTGGGCCAATGTAAAGCTTTTTACAGACTACAAAGGCCAGAACCATTTTAAAAGCTGGTTTGCTTGTCTAAGCTGGTCTGTTTGCTGGTTTAAGAGAGGATTTGGGCACTTTTCAGGCTGGTCAGGCCTTTTCAGCCTTTACAGTTGCCTGACCAGCTCTACTAGCTGAGCAAAATCTTGGCCAGACTGGAAGACCAGATAGACTTGCTAAAGACATGGTTGGCTAGGCTTAGAGACCATTAAGACCATTTTAATGCAACTAAGACCAACAAACCATCCTGGTTTGAGATGTTTTTTTTATACCCATGGGGTTTCTGAGCTAGTTTTTGAGGCTTTTTACATTAATTCAGACATTTTGAAAGTGTGAATTTCCCCGAAAAGACAAATGGGCTCAAAAGATGTGCGCCTGGTGATGTAGCGCAGAGATAGAGCTCTGCGTGTGCCAGAGAAACTGCACATTGCTATAAATCTTATGTGCCATATGCTGGAAGGAATTCCAAAATCCAGAGATTTTTGGGAGGGCAATCATTTTCCTTTCCCCTCTGCTCAGTGCTTGCCAGTAAAGGGAAAATTAAAAATGGATCGCTGGGTGATTCATCATCACAGGTGCACTAGGAAACCCTTCTCATTTCAATGCCTAAAACCACAGTGTGGCAAGATTTAACAAGTGGATTACAGTGAATATATAATGTGTGTGACACAAGGTGATACATCATTTACATATAGAATAGCAGTTAAAGTATAGACTGTTCAACTCCTCTATGAACAGCTTCCTATGTTGAAAAGGGGAGAACATTTCACAAATGTTCAAGTTCATAAAATGATCATCAGTAATACATGATTTTACTTCTTGATGTCATAAACAGATGTTATACTATGGTTGTAGACTTGTAGACTGGTATAATTTCAACTAAATATTTAGTGTTATTGTTTTTTTTTTTTACTGTTTTTTTTTTTTACATAGACCAGGAAATTGCAAAAATTTAAAGACCAAACATTATCATGGGTGTTGTAACATGGTACAACATGGTCCTTTCTGATTTAATATTATATTATAAAAAATTGTAAATAATTTTACATTCTTGAAAATTGACAGGTTCAAAAAATGTTGGTCTTGGAAGAATTTGAAGAGAAATGTTTGAGCATATTGAAATCTCTGACTTTTGATTGCAGACTTTGGTATCTTGGCAAATCTGAGCAAAGTTTGAGACGTTAAATGAATCACGACTCATTTGTCAAGGACGACACAATAAAGATAAAAACAAAATTCCATTGTGTTCCTTGATATTACATAACATAGATGACATTCCTGACAACAGGTACATTGGCACTGATCGTACTAACCCTGTGTTTCCCAACCACTGTGCCGTGGAAGATTGTCAGGTTTGCCGTGGAAAATTATAAAATTGCACAAAATAAATCAATTATTATTTTTCCCAGAATATAAGTCACAGATTTTTTCATCATCTGAACGGTCCTGCGACTTACACTGTAGTCCGAAGCTATTTTTATAGGCTACATAATTTACCTGTAACTGATGTCGGCTGGTCAAAAAACACACACCAAAACAGATGAAGAAGCGTTTTAAATTTGCCAATTCAGAATAATTTGCCTTTACAAAGTATTTCATGCAACCTGTTTAAATATTTAGTCCATCATAACATTATTGTTAGAACAAACTCTAGTCCGCTGCCAAACTCCTCATGTGTCCACAAAATGACGTTTCATCACACTCATTGTAAGAACATTCAGTCAGTGAACCAAAAAATTAATATCCACAGTCGCTGACATTAATGAATGAATAGAATACAACAGGTGTATTGTTTTACTCACAGAAAAGCTGTTCATTTGTGCACTGCAAAGAGTTACAGATGTTATGAACAGATGTGGCTTACTTGTCACATTTCTCTCAAGAATCATAAACTGAACATGATAAACTTTTACACATGATTACTAAAAGCAAATTCTCCTGTTTAAAACAAGCCCAAAAATACTGTGATACAATGTGTAGATTCTGAGGTAGGCCTACTGTAATCTTTACGGAGCACATTTGACATCTGAACTGCTGAAGGGAAGTCTGGCGGTTGCACCCGAGTCCTAGCGCCTGCAGCATCCAACTTCTGTCAGTGTGACTTATACAGAGATGTGACTTATATGTGCTTTTTTGTAACTTGCGTTTTTTGCATAGCCGTACTCGAGGAGACAAATCTGAGACATGTGAGCAGTGTTGGGTAAACTACTCAAAAAGAGTAATACACTACAAATTACTAATTGCTTCTCTCAAATTGTAATCAGATTACTTTACTGATTACTTCATGGGAAAGTAATCATATTACAAATAACTTTACCTTTAAGTCGCTTTCCAAAAAAAATTGTAGTTTGTTTTTCTGCTCAACAATTTCTAAATAATGTCTACATTTCATCCTTGTTCATTGTCGCTGTCTCTTCAGCTGTCACGGAAACTCAAACAGATGTACATATGAACATTATTCATTATTTAAATGGTTTATAATTTGGAAAATGTGTAACCCAAGTACTTAAATGTAATTAACTTGGAAAGTTAGTAACTGTGAAATAGGGTTGCACCGGTTTCACGGTCTAAAAATTGACAGTTATCATACCATTGCTTATCTACATCTAAAAAAAAATACAACCAGAGGGAGAATCTCACCTGCGCATGCGCATCTCCTTTCCTCCTCGACTGCCTGTCAGATTCGTCAACTTGCCCCACACACACATGCACCGGAGAAAATGTCAGAGAGAAGTGAGGTGAGGGGGACTGACATAAGTGTGTATGTGTGTGTGAGTGAGTTAGAGCAGTGTTTCTCTGTTGGGTCGCAGGTCTATTCGGGCTGGGTCACAGACTGCAGGGACAGAACAATTCCATGGTTCTCCTATTGAAGATATTTCAGTGGCTGCCCAAGTGATAGCCTATTTAGGACTGCTGAGGCAGATTTTATGATAATCTCGCAATCAGCTAAAGGCTTCTCATCTGCACTTTCGCACGAGTGCTAATGATCTGCTCTTCTCTTTGGTGTTCCCGTGCAACAACCGGGCTTCCCTCGATATATATATATATTCTAGTGAGACTTTTCTAGTTTATAGTGTTATGGTGGAAGTCAAGCCAAAGCCATCAAACAGTAGAAGCCCTGACGTGCCAAACAACACTGAGGAATAGAGCAACACTGTGTTATATGCTAATTTTAATTTTTTTATTCATCATCACTTTTAAAAAATTGTTTCACAATTGTACATGAGAAAAAAGTAAATGTTATATTTTGAAAATGTTTTATAGTTGCATATGAAATAATCTAAAGTTAGAATCTATTAGACCTCATTTTATATCAACAGTGGCAGTTGTAGTTAAAGTTTCAAGATGTGTTTCAGCTAGTATTTGTTTTTTCATGAATACTATAATTTATTATTATTATTACTATTATTTAAGACTAGCTACACTGACCTAACCATGGTAATGAGGAGCCTTTCCTCTTGTGTAATATGTATGTTCTGTTTGAATAATGTTTGAAATTAGAAACAAATGGGATAATAATGGGCTCATATAAGTCAATATGCTCTGCAATTTGACGTCAAAAACAAAAATAATGTCACTTTATGTATGTCCTTTTACATGTAAACCATGAACAAAACTATGCAACATAAAAGTAAATGTGACCCAGGACACATTAAATACAGGTTACATTTTTACCATGGGCATTGCTAGACATAAAGCTCTACTGGGGCACAGCCCCCCCATTACTCATATCGCTTTTTTTTCTTTCTTTCTTGAAAGCCTGCTGCATGCAAGAAGTGTGCAACACAGTCCTTGCTTAACCCACTATTCCTACACTGCAACAAGTACTGGGAAAGGTAAACATGTAGAAATCTTTATGAAAATATATATTTAAGTATCTTCAACATAATGTACATGAACATTCTCAACATGTTTTTTTGGCATAAAATGCATACACTGTATATGCAAATAACAAACCCAGAGAGAAAACTTTTTGCACCTTTGCATTCTTCTACATTACATATTACACATCAGGGAAACTTATGTCAAGTAAGTCTACAGAATTGCATTATCCAACATCAGACAAGACTTTATACAAAAAGGTCACAGAATGAGCAGAGAGTTGGTTGCTAGGTAAGCATTGGTCACTAGGCAGAGTTATGTGCTAAACTGGCTGAGTTTGGTTGCTAGCATGCAAACCTAGCTGAGCTATCTCTACATTTATAAATGCAGAAGTGTCATTTCTATAAATTAATAACTAGCTAGCTAACATAAATGGTGTAAGTTTAAACTGATGTTTGAAACTCATTAAGTTTGCTTGCAACAACAACTCAAAACAAGCCAAACTATAGTCACTAGCTAGTTAGCACACAGCAGCCATAGTTACTGTTTACTGTAGTGCCCTAAACTAGCACTAGAGAGTGTGTGCTGGTTGATGGAGGTGCCCTTTTGGGAGACAGAGAGGGATTATAGCCTATTAATTTTGTTTTATTTTTGTACTTCATAATATTTGCTGCATGTCTTCTTGACTTAAATGCTTAGAAGCCTAATGGCAATGATAATTTATTCTAAGTATCTGAGACATGAAACTATTCTTTTATTAAGTTATCCCTGGAGTATGACAGTTTGCATTCTCCCTGCAATTGAATATAGACATTGTGGTGATGTAGTCAAAGTATGGGCTGGCCCACTGAACTCAGTTTAGATAAATTGCTGTCAGTCATCATTTGGTAATTTGCCTATTTATTTTCCTTCATCTGTTTTTGTGGTTTGTCCTTGTCTGAACAAATGGAGTCAGAACGATCCAATAAAGAGCTCTGGGCTTGAATGGCATTGGATTATCAGCACATTTGCCTCTTTGGCTCATTTCAGCTTCTGCAGCCCTGTAATTGGCTAAGAGAAGCTTATTGCCTGTGTCAACAACAGAATGCCCGGCAGTTGTATTTTTACCACATTTCTCTCATTGCCAGGAAGACCATGGACAACATAATTGAGTCACAGCATCTCTGAAGCCTCGTTCATATCAGATTCAATTACAGTGCCATCCATTATTCTGCAAGCGGCTTTTCAAAACGAATAAGCATAAAATGTTGCTGCAAAACCTGTGCTTTCTTATTTCCTTTGCTCTTGTCACACTTAACTGAAATTACACTGATTGGGCCTTTGCTTTTTTAATGTCAAGCAATCCTGAAGACTGATTTGGCCTCCTTTTTGACTTCTAATGAAATAGTACAGAGTGGAAGGAGATCTGGAACTCGATCTGTTTAGTTTCTCTGCTGAAGATCACAGTCTGACAATCTGTGTACTGTATGTCATGGGCTGTATGAATACACAAAACAGGACACCCATCTGTGAAGACTGTCCTGTGATCTGCTTGCACAGTGATCGTGTGCATGCGCATGTGCATACACACAGAGAGATAGAGAGAGGGAGGGAGGGAGAGAGAGAAACAATTTGGTTCTGGTTTTGGTTGATTTACAGCAATAAATAATAAATAAATACAAAAAAAATGTAGTGTCAGTTGACTAAGCAAACATGGACACTGGTTCTTTCCACTTACATCTTTCCAGCCAGTTTGGAACAATCTAAAACACAAGGGCAGTTTTATTTGTAAATGTTTGTATCTTGTCTGTCAGAAAACAATGAGCTTTGTACATTCAGGATGAGAACGGTTAGATGATTCGTTTGTTTTATGTCAGCAGACTTTTATAAGAAGTTACTCTGTAAGGCCGTATGTCATGTCACTGGCTGATGATGGAAGGTCAACAAGCTTTGACTTTGTGTGAGCACATTTGTGTGTGAATGCTTTTGCTTTACAGGCACATTTATGATGAAGAATGACGTTTCAAAGCAAACATTATGTATTGGCTGTCAGTGGATGATTTGTCATCAACACCGCAAAGATACTTTGTAGACTAGTTTAGTATAGAATTGTGCTCTTCCCTGGAGCAATATTCCAAATGTAATTTACTAACTGCACCAGAGAAAACAAAGATCCAAAAGCACAAAAAACTCTAAACAAGAGAAAACAAATGTGGTCTTCAGGGTGGGATTTATGAGCGAGAGCTGTTCATGACTCAGAGCAAAAGAGGTGGGTTTCAGATTTGGGCATCTCCTTTCCAGGCCTCAAAGCTTTACTGAGCTTTCGCTGATAAAAAAAGAAAGCATGTACATAGCTACAAAAGCAGATTTCTCACAAACTCATCTCACTCTGTATTTTCATGAAGAACATTATGAAAAATGACACACAAAAAACTCACTGATAAAAGAGAAAGAACAAAAGAGAGAATGTACAAGAGAGTGAAATATGAAAACTGAAAGAGAAACTAAATTAGACGAAATGAATGAAAGGGAAAACAAATGAACAAGATTCAAATTAAAGAAGAAAAATAAATAAATAAAGAGACAACCAACTAAAGAGAAACAGAATGAAAGATAAAATGACCAAAAGGGAAAGCAAACAAAGAGATTATTAATTAATATAAGACAAAATGGGTAACAATTTACATTAACTTTCCATTTGTAAAGGGTTAATAAAGTGGTTAATTAATGATTAATTACTCATCTGCAAATGCATTACAATTCATTCATGTAGTTATAACAACATGAATAAAAAGGGTAACTTTCATGCAATACCTGCCAAATAGTGAACCAATTTTAACTCACATGTTATAAATGCTTAATAAAGGTACGTTAATGCTTTATTTAATGATCCAGCAAAAAAAAAACAAAAAAAAAAAACAACTAGAATAGAATAGAGATAAAAAAGTGTTGTATCTATTTTCATTATTGACTATGGCACTTCCTCGAAATTGTAAAAGAGTGGTGCTACTCTGATTGGTGCCTTACACGGTCCATGCAGGTCTTTATGCTCCCGCATAGCATTGTTTGACAATTCTAATTAATTTAGTGTTTATAAAAATGATGTTCATGAATCTTTAATTTGATTTGCTATTTATGAACTTACTTTAATTGCACCTTATAAAACTTTAAGATGAATATATCAACCTTGTAACCTCAGAAAAGGTACCTTAAAAGCTAGGGTGTGCAATCTTTTCCAGAAACTTTTTTGGTATACTGGTTGAAAGTCTCTTCACATCCTGATAGCAATAAATAATAGAAGTGGTCTAAATGTAAAAAAAAAACAATATCGCCACGCAACTTGTTAGCACAGACACTGTTCCTTGATGCTGTGCAGAGCGAGCGCGAGAATTACTTTCATTATTTTTGTAATGTATAACGCTGTTAATGAGAATCTGAAAACGTTGTGATCGATTCCACCAACTCATCTCTCCTCCTGACGATCACGCCAAGGCGTGAAATAGACATGCCGGTCCACTAGCGGATGCGTGTCGGTGTCACGCTTTGCCTCCTCTAGGCGTGTACATGACACGCGCGCGTCTAGGTAGAATACCGGCAGGGGGCAATCATTTCCTCAACGCCAACAACTCTCCGCGCACCAAAGAGTAAGCGATATATCGCGTTCTCCAGTTCCGGTTAGCAGGATATATATTTTTTTATATAAACATATTTTTTAAATATATATATATATATATATATATATATTTACATCAGCATAAGATACTCGACAGCCCACACACACATATAACAACGTTAGGCTACAGCAACGTTAGGATTTCTTCATGAAAGCAGCACTATAATGAACAAACATGTCCTGAACGTAGTATGTGTAGTAACCCTTTATTGTCACATAGTCACAAAGTGAAAGTAAGCAGCGAAATTGGCCATCATCCTGCCCGTGCGAACGTACAATACGACAACGGTATCGCTTACTCTTTGGTGCGCGGAGAGTTGTTGGCGTTGAGGAAACGATTGCCCCCTGCCGGTATTGCAACAACACGCGCGCGTGTCATGCACACGCCTAGAGGAGGCAAAGCGTGACACCGACACGCATCCGCTAGTGGACCAGCGTGTCTATTTCACGCCTTGGCGTGATATCGGGTTGCTGTGTGTGTGTGTGTGTGTGTTCATGTGTGATTGAGGAGGCGTGGCTTTGGAGACACCTCTGAAGTGAGGGCAGGCTCTATGCATTCAAAGCTAGCTTGCTAACTGCTAGCCTCTCTGGATTACACACACTAGCTTTAATGCAAAATGGACATCTGTGTTATTTATTCGCGAGTTAAACATGAACCATTTATTACCAACATTACTACCCTATGAAAATGTACCTAATATATTAATAAGGTACCAACATTAGTAAGATGAAAGTGTACCTTATTGTAAAGTGAACACCCGTGGACCATTATTAATGATTTACAAACGTTAGTGAATGAAAATGTGTAATTTAATGTAGTAAACACCTGTGAACCAATTAGTAATGAGTTAGTAAATGAAAATGTATATGTTTATTTCATAGGTGAATTATGGACCTGGCCAAAGGGGTCAGTGACCAGGGGCCCTTGACTACCAGGGCCCATCTACTTTGAAAACGAAGGTTTATATATGCTAAAATATGCAGCCTGGTCTCATGAAATTTATGTGAACATGACAACATGTTTGCAATTTAAAATTTACATGCTGTATATCATGTTTGGCTGCAGGATTTCATCCTGGGAGCACCAAAAGCAAGCAAAATTGTGTATTGAGATGTGGTATTAAGGTGAATTTTAGATACCTCCCTAACCTAACACTTTTGCCTGAACCTAACCAATAGTGTTTTAAAATATAAATGAGACATTTAAAAAGACCTCATTACCAAATCAACGCCTAAACTTAAACATGAATAGTTGAACAGTTCAGGAATAATTTATTTGATTTTATATGATTTATTTGAAAGAATTAAAAGTCATGTCTATCCTTTGATGTTGAGGTTGATGAGTGTTTTAGAAAGTAATTAGTGATAATGAATGCAATTACTTTTCAGAAAGAGTAATTAGTACAGTAATCTAATTACACTGTAGAATATGTAATTAGTAGTTAGTAATTAATTACTTTTTTAGTGTAACTTACCCAACACTGATAGTAGACTATGATTAATAAAAAAAATAAAAACAAAAATGAATAAATACATTTATAAATTAATTTCAGAACACATTTCAATCAAGTAATTGTTTATCTAAAACATAATTAATAAATACCATTTGGCAACTTTTACAGGATGCAGTAAAATGTGATTAAATAAATGTACTTCCCATATTGTTTCCATTAATTACCTGCACGCCTCCAAAAGAGTTAGAAACTGCCCTTTATAGCATTGTAGCATTAGCATTAGCATTGCTCTTTCCAGTATAGCAGTTACGTTTGCACATGTCTTTGCATTCCCAGTCTCTTTTACAATCTGAGCACTTCCATATTAAAATAAACATTCTTCAAAGTATTTTATTTCACTTACACTATTATTATTAGTGTGCTAATATCCACACTTCCCTACTATATAGAATGCCAAAAACAGTATGCCAATGAAGTAGTATGTTCAAATCCACTGTATTCATGAAGCAGTAAGTGAGTAGTACCGGATGGCATACTATTTCCAGTGAGATTCTTCAGTGCGGATTGACTGGACACTTAGCGCCTTCAATACACTGGATGAAAAAGAACAGCGGTGAATTGCATGTCTGACATTGTGCCGTGCCATAACTCAGATCTGTCACATTTTTTAGACACTGCATTAAGTTTAAAAGAACTTGAATATTCATAAACGCATCCCGATACACCTCTGTTGGTGTATCGGCTATGGTGTTCTGTTTCACCATTTGCATCAAGCTTTTTCAGTGCTGGTGTCACAGATCAACATTCTGATGAAGTTCAGGTTGCAAAGAGGACTTAATGTGTCTGTTACACATGATTCCAGATAGTTTTTCACCTGGCAAAATTTCAGCACTTATTAAACAGTGAGCCAATGTTTTTTTCCCCCCTTTTGCTCTGGTGTGCAGACAATAATTACACAAGTTAAATGCTGAATCGTTTAAGAATCAAAGCAACCTGAATAAGTCCTATAAACCATTGCGTCCATTGCCTCATGGAAAGTGAACCTGCCCGGGCAGAATTACGCATTTTCCATTGATTAAGAATAGGCCTATGTAATCTGTCCTTGTGCATAACTAAAATAACATATTGTTTTGCCATCAAATAAGTACGTTCTTCATCAAATAGTGTACATACTGTGAGAGTACGCAGCTTCGGATGCAAGGTTAGTTTGTACTGCATTTCTATTATGTCTCGTCTTCTAACCAATCACAGATTTTATGTCAGGAGAGTTAAGGAAAGAGAAAGCAAACTAACCAATGAATACACAAATGATGAGGGACAGCCATTTCACCAGCAATTCTTGTAAAAATAAAAATATGTTACTGCCATTAAAATCTGTTTATATAAATGATTAAACATTTTGGAAATAGATTTAAGAGCCCTGGGAAGTAGGACAAAGGAAGTAGGAAGACTGGAACACCAAATATTATTCATTAAAGAATGAATGTTTGTAATACCAATAATGTAACAAAAGTTTTACTGATAAGAAGACATGCATTTACTTTCTTTTTCATGACTCTCATCACTGAGGGAAAATTGGTTGAACCTTTTCACTAATTTGCAGTAGACAGATAAGAGACTGAAATTGTTGCCTTTCTGTCCTAATTAACAGCAACTGGTTTAAAATATAGCATCCAATTCTGGTCCAACCTTTCTGTTGATGGGCCCAAAACAGAACCTAGACCAGCAGTGAAATAAGACTGTATGCCCAGAGGATTACTGACAGGTTCCTATGTGTGACTATAAATAAAGTGAGCGTGTGAGCAGTAAACAGACTACTGTAAGTGTGTCGTAGCATGTCAGAACAGCGGGCTAAGACCACTTTAATGATTCAGAGGGGCCTCGGGAGGGTCCAAAGTCCAAATTATAATTTTTACACCCACTGTAATAACCTCAGTTTTATTAGTTCACTTTCATAGATCCCTGCAGCTTCTAATGAGACATAATCCAGTCAGGATATTAATGGATTTATCAGTTATTTAGCAAATAAACATCATCAAGCCATCCAAGGGATAACAGATGGGTAACTGGTTGGATGTGCCTAAACAGGCCATTCCATCAGGGAAACAAACAGAAAGAATCAAAGATTCACAGCAAAAATGTCATAATTTCATCAATTAGAACTAAAAACACTGATTAGAGTCAATTTCTTTGAATAGGAGCAGGTAACGGAGACTAACAAAGATTTTCAAAACTAGAATTTTCTTGTTCCAACCAGCATTGTTGGGTAATAATGGACTACATGTAAACAGGATTATGTCTATCAGATTACAAAAATCATTATTTGTTAGATGTTTGTAATCAGATTACAGTTACTTTTTACAGTTACGTAATAGGGCACAAAGGAGCTAACTTACTTTCCTTAACACCTGTTTGTCACTATACGCTGATTACTGATTGCCCTGATCCATGATCATTACGTGCAGTGTTTAATGTCTGATTTTGTGGTAATTTGATCTAATATTTAATAATTTTTCTAATGTTGCATATTTATGTAGCTATTGAAAATCCCTGAAATTATCAATTTTGACAAAATACTTATTTCTCATTTTCAATTTTCAGTTTTCAAGTTAATGTAATCAAACATTTATTAATAACTGTCCAATATGTGAAAGGATAGTATTTGTAGTAAAAGTCCCCCATGTTGAAAGGGCTAAAGGGCCCTATGACAATTTTTTTTAAAATTTGCCCTATAAATATTGTTCCCCGTCTGTCGCTCACTTCGACGTTTTGTCAAAGAAGCAACACTAGAGAGACCCCTAGTGTCGCTTCTTTGACAAAATATCTCGTTCCCTCCATACATACGTAACCTAGACGTTCCCCTTCTGTCGCTCACTTCGACGTTGTGTCGACGTCGATACAGTCATAAAGCCTGACTGCAGCCTATACGAACAGTCAAAGCCTGAAAACAACAATGACACCAAAATCAAACAAAGGGAGCACAAAACAGACTACAGATCCCATGAAGCCTTACTCACTTTACACCTATGTGTGAAATTCTGAAGGATCGAACTCTCAACTCCTTTGGATGAAATGCATGACAGAACGCATCCCTCAACCATGATGTCATGGAGAATATAAAAACCTCAAGAGATCTTTCTGGGCATTGCTACCAGCGACAGTATGTGCCTCGTATAGATGCAGCTCTGCTGCTCCCAGTTGTAGCCTCGTTGCCCAAGGAAGTAACGTCCGTAACTGAAACTTTGGCCATACAATCTCCATCTTGCTGGATGAGTTGAGATTTCTCCGTGTTCCACCAAGCACGCTAACGGATCCGAAGGAGACCGCCGAGTAATCCACGTCTTCACCTTTATACCTACCTTTATACCGTCTTTATACCTTCCACCTTTATACCGTCATTCACGCATTTATCTCAACGAGGCTGGACTACTGTAATGCTCTGTATGCACTGGTGACGCATTGTATTATGTTGATATTTTCTTTTTTCTTATTTAATTGAATGGTTTTTATTGTAGGGGGATGTCTTTGACTGTTGTACAGCACCTTGCTTAGCACTCATGGTGCTTTTAAGGTGCTATATAAATAAAGTTGTCCTTGACCTTGGCCTTGACCTGCAGAAGTGAAGAAAGAAGATTTCTCTTCCTGCTTCAACAAGGTCAACTTCGCTGTTTTCTCCGCCGACCCGCCGAGAATCAGCTGCCATGAATCAGCTGCCCTACCATCCAAAGACAGAGCGAGGAAATGGCCTCCCATCATCACCTGTAATTTGAGGAACTGAGTCGGAGTCAAACAATGGATGATCACACATTCTACCCACATCCTCATGTGACTCAAGTAAGAGGTTTAGGTCTGGGCAGAGATAGATTATTATAATGTGTTATTCTTGTGTATCGAAGTTATTGCTTGTACAGTTTACGGACCGCCAAATCCGCTCATTACTGCTAATAATACTCAGGGTATTACTTAACGTACTGTTACCACAAATGAGATTTGCAGTGTTGTTGTCCAAATTCATTGGACTGTTTGTGCAGTTTCCACCATCGCGGGTAAGACCAGCACACTGAGTTTATCCATTAAAAAATTCACAATGTAAAGCGACCTTGAGCTACGGAAAGGCGCTATATAAATAAAACTTCTTCTTCTTCTTCCTCTAAAGAACCAACTACAGTGGCTGATGGATTATGAGCCGTTCACCATGTTTCTGAGTGATAAACTAACAGTTACCTTCTCTTTCACAATCGCTAAATCCAGCTTTGGTGCCGTCACTCTGTTCTCTCTCTCTCATACTAACCGCACACACACGAGTCTTACAAACATACCCGCACACACATTTGGCGAGTAGATAACTTGGCCATAAAGCTCAGCTTTGTCCCTAAGTTATCATACCAGCGGAGACACTCATTAAATGGGCAGATACCATTAACCAGTCTCTCCACCCACATTTGCGTGGCGTACTCTTCACGATAGCCACATCTGCCATTTTGTACATTCCACCCCTTACACACACACACACACACACATATTCCTCTGATGTATTATAGGCTTATTTGTTACCATATCTAATCATGTTACTGTATAGTTTGTAGTTGGAAGTTTATTGACTGCATTGTACTGATTATTAATTGATATTACCTCATTAATACATTTTGTTTTACTTTAAAGAGAAGTATTTTGGTATTGTTCTGCATGCAGAAGAATCAAGAGCTGGCAGTGGATGTCAGCGCTCGGATTCAAGCCTTCATTGTTTTCTTTTTGAATGTCGATGTTCTCTGGACATCGACTTTCCTAAGAGAACAGTCCTATAGTGAGACTGCTATACAGTCTGGTTATTAGTCCTGATTACAGGGACACCAGGGTGGTGCCCCGGAAATATTAATCTTTATTAATATTCTATTGATTTTGAAAATTGGTGGTTATCTTTGATGATTGTTGATTTGAAGAATCTATAAGCTAATGTTATTTTCTAATCAATGTTCTATTGATTTTAAGAATTATAAATTAGCTTTGATAATAATTAATATTCTATTGAATTTGATCATTGATGGTTATCTTTAATGATTGTTGATTTAAAGAATCAAAAGCTAATGTTGATTCTAATAAATTTTCTAATGATTTCAATAATAAATAATTATATTTGATAATTATTAATTATTTCTAATAACCAAACCCGCTCCTGAACGAAGTGCCCATCAACATGATATCACTTTAACCCCCCTGAGGGCCTTTTACCCCAAGTGTGGAGAAAAAGGCTCCCTCACCACCTTTAAATATATATATATATATATATATATATATATATATATATATATATATATATATATATATATATATATATATATATATATATATATTTAAAACAGCTAATGTTATTATTTCTTTTTACACATATTATGTTACTCCATCAATATTTAATAAAATAAAAGTTTTTTGTTTTATTTTCAATCTTGATACACTTTGTGACCAGAAAAAAGCACATTTTCCTTAAGGTGTGCATCTAGCTCTGTTGTACCCTACACATAAATTTCAACACTTGTATAAAGTAATCGGACTATATTACCTAAAAGTGTATTCTAACAGACTACATTACTAATTACAATTCTGTGAAAATTTTAACCAGTGCCAGATTACATTTTTGAAGTTTCTTGAATTTAACCAACACTGTTCATGGTTGGCCAAGGAAGTCTTGTTGGTTAAGCTAGTCAAGAAGCTAAGTGGGGACTCCAGAACACCAGCATCTTAAACCAATATATACTGGTGACCTGCAATGCTAGTGATTTCAGTAGTGATGTTGACATGTTGGATCAAGACAGATCATTGATATTTTTTGTTTAATTTATGTATGATCAGGTAAGCAATCATGAAGCTTACTTACATATGGGTTGCTGTTCTGCCTTTGCCTAATACAGCATAATAAATAAATATCCATATTAAATAAAAAAATAACTGAAATGAGATTCTGTGTCTAAAGAAATATCTCAGTAGGAGCTAAAGATATTGAAAAGTATTGAAAGGTCACAGTGACGGTGTCTAAAAATAATAACCCTACCACACTTCCCAGGGGTTAACAGTCATTTCTTAGGATTCATAGATCTTGGAGGTGGTATAAATGCTTTTCAAGTCATAATATATTATTGGTATGATTGGCATATCATTCATTTGAAAATCCAAAGTAGAATCAACATCTTTTGTATTTCCTTGAACAACATTCTTTTCAAACAATCACAGACCTAAGCAATGGGTCAAGTTCTGAATCGTTAGCATCAGCCCTGCTGGTAGAACAACAACTACACCATTCTGCAGACAAAAAGCATATTTGCCCTTTAACAGCCATTTAAAATGAGCAGTGTTCTCAGCAACTGCCATTGAGATAAATGGGAATGCTTACAGATTGTCTCCTTGATAGGAGTCCAGGTCCATCACACTGTCCTGTCTTACTTAAGGTATACAAGCTTAATTGCATTAAACTCTCACTCTTCTTGTTTATTAACATGATCACTGGATGTGCATACTAAATCTAGCATGGAATGAAAGTCTATTGAACATTATTAATAAAGTTTTACAGTTTTGGAAATACAGCGATCCAGTTATAAACATGAAGTGAGCCCAGCTGTTGTTATCTTTGTCTTTCTGCATGAGCAGCCATGATATAAAGGGCAGAGGTTGTCTGCGCTCTGGTGCAAAGGAAAATATTCCATTACTGTTTTCTTTATTTTTTTTCCACTCATCTAGGACACTTTATATATTCTGAAGGGGAAAAAATCCAATTAAATCTTGTTATGTTTTGACGGTGTTTAGTGTACTAATGAATGCTGGTTGAAGCATTTATTTGAATGCTGCTGTCAGACTGATTGTTTTGGTAATGTGCAAAACAACATGGTTTGCATTTGCACATGAAAGATGCAAGACATTTGTTTTAGAGTGTTTTGAAGATAAGTTGGCATTCTTTTTCATTTCTCAGTTTAAGAACCACAAGAGGTTTTATGAATTTAAATATGTCACAGCATTTTTTAACTTTAGTGAAAAGGGTCATATGATGTAATTTCCAAGATGGTGGTGACTAACATGCCCAGCATGCAAATATAGCCTTTTTCTGAGAAGGCTTTAAGCTTACTACTGTATAATGGTAATATGTATTTAGCATATCATCTGCTGTTTTTAGAACAGTGTTTTGTGTTCATTGTTTTTTATGTTTGTGCCATAATTGCCTAAAACATATGCAGTCTTCCTTTGTTTACATTTGATCATGGTGGTATGATTGACTAGAACACTTTGAGGGCGGACGTGGAGAATTTCAACTGGAGTTCTCATCTTCGTCTTCATCTGGAATCCAGCATATACACTAAGTACTCACATCTCTCTCTGCCTGACCTGAGAACAGGCACACTTGTAACATTTATCACCCCCTTACTCTCTGCATACAGTTTGATCTAATAATTGTTGGTGTAGTGTTTGATTAAATGGGGTTCTAATGCTATAATTTTTTTTTCCTGTGGTGTAATCCATCTTTCAGGAAATCGGTACAGTTAAACATCTATTATGAGATCAAGCTTCTCTTTTCTAATTCATAGGCTTTCTTTGAGATTGGATATCCTTTCCCATGACCTGAGATGAATGTTTATTAGTCTTACTGTGCTACCCTTTTATATGTCTCATCTGTTATATGGCTCTCTCTCTCTGTCTGTTTCACTTTATCCCTCCTTTCCTTGTCATGTCAATTCAAATTTATTTATAAAGCACGTTTAAAAAAAAAGTTGAACCAAAGTGCTGTACAATTAGATATGAAAGTGTATTGTAAAGGAATTGAATGAATATGTTGGGCTTTTGAAGTAGCTTTTTAGATAATTCTCTTGACATTGTCTATGAAAATGATCTATTAAAAAAAAAAAAAAAACACAAAGTAGATTGTTACCCAGATCAAAACTGGTCTCCAAAAATCGCCTGCTTCCATATGAAGTGACTGAGACGTCAACAACCAGTGAACCAGGTTTGTTTTGTTGTTACGTGCCATCGTGTTACTACAATAATAGACACAGTGTCAGTCACAAACCTCACGTCTAAAGAGTGCAACATAAAAAAGTAATTTAGAACAAAGGATTTATTCAATAGCGACCTTGCGTTTACTAGGGCCATCTTAATGGTAGTAGGCTCCAAGTCCATGGTAGAAACAGGAATAGAATGCTTCAGCATACGGAGATGATCAGGATTAACACCCCGATTATCCGCAACCCGGGTAGGCAGACAAGGAACTGAAGACCACATTGCCGGTATGTGGGAATCATCATTGGAGACAGCCAACACAAGCCTGCTCGAATGATGACGAGATCCTTGGTGGATGTACTGTGGTCCGCGTGTGATTCCCGGGGCAGCCCATTGATTGAAGATTCCAGCAGAGAGACAATATGTGGATTTCAAGCGATGTAAGTCCATGGATGAATAATTAAAAAACATTTTGAGAAGAGGATCAGAGCTTGATTCCGGGACAGATCCGAGTATTTTCAAATTTCAGTCCACATAAGCACACATGCTCCGGAGCAGTTGAGGTAGTGATCAAGCAGCCTGCCAAGGGCTGCTCATAACTGAATGACCAAGACAGTTGGGGAAATGTCCATTCACTCAACTGAGTTGGGGCTCCAGGTAGGCTGGTAGAGGCGGAGTAGGTGCTGTGTACTTGTTGGCGAGGGCTCCAGGTAGGCTGGTAGAGGCTTTGCACAGATGGAGAAACAGTTTAGTTCAAAAGTGAAGTATATCCCAAACAATGGAACAGTTTACCATACGTGATCAGGGCAAAACTTATTTCCGCATGTGGTCGTCCCAATAAAAGAGGAAATAGTACATATCAGAGCTTAAAATCCAAATTAGAAAAGCAAGTAGAGCGGTGGAAGTCAAAAACACCAGCATTCCCTCTTACTAGAAGTGACAATAACATTAATGTTATTCTTTGAACTCATCATCCAGATTGCAAGTACTGTAATATTTGAAAAGGTCTGCTTGGCTTCTCAACTGATAATGTGTGTTATGAGACATGAAAAATCTGATCTGACAGTGGTCTCTGTGGACCAAAGCATACAGATCATGTACCGCCTAAAATGTCACAGAGCATTTATCTGTTTTTCCATATGAAGAGAGCTCTCATCATTTTAAAGGAATAGTTACCCTGAACTCAGCCCATGAAGCAAACATAATTGTTGTCATCAGTGAGTCTGGCCAATTACGAATAAGATGTATGTTTATCGGAGCTTGAGCAGCCACATTGGAGCAACTGCACCGCTGGACTTGTCTCGCTTTTGCTATTCTCTGATGGCATACTTCATGGTGACAGTGGCGCCAACTAAAGCCAGACAAAGTTTATAACCAACATGCACCGCTTCAAGTCTGGCACCGATTGATCTGCATAGCACTGCATGAAGTTGAACACACCTAAATACTATACTGTTCAAAATGTTCATTACTTTAACACAGTAAAAGTCATCGATATTATCATATACATACACTCACCTAAAGGATTATTAGGAACACCTGTTCAATTTCTCATTAATGCAATTATCTAATCAACCAATCACATGGCAGTTGCTTCAATGCATTTAGGGGTGTGGTCCTGTTCAAGACAATCTCCTGAACTCCAAACTGAATGTCAGAATGGGAAAGAAAGGTGATTTAAGCAATTTTGAGCGTGGCATGGTTGTTGGTGCCAGACGGGCCGGTCTGAGTATTTCACAATCTGCTCAGTTACTGGGATTTTCACGCACAACTATTTCTAGGGTTTTCAAAGAATGGTGTGAAAAGGGAAAAACATCCAGTATGCGGCAGTCCTGTGGGCGAAAATGCCTTGTTGATGCTAGAGGTCAGAGGAGAATGGGCCGACTGATTCAAGCTGATAGAAGAGCAACTTTGACTGAAATAACCACTCGTTACAACCGAGGTATGCAGCAAAGCATTTGTGAAGCCACAACACGCACAACCTTGAGGCGGATGGGCTACAACAGCAGAAGACCCCACCGGGTACCACTCATCTCCACTACAAATAGGAAAAAGAGGCTACAATTTGCAAGAGCTCACCAAAATTGGACAGTTGAAGACTGGAAAAATGTTGCCTAGTCTGATGAGTCTCGATTTCTGTTGAGACATTCAGATGGTAGAGTCAGAATTTGGCGTAAACAGAATGAGAACATGGATCCATCATGCCTTGTTACCACTGTGCAGGCTGGTGGTGGTGGTGTAATGGTGTGGAGGATGTTTTCTTGGCACACTTTAGGCCCCTTAGTGCCAATTGGGCATCGTTTAAATGCCACGGCCTACCTGAGCATTGTTTCTGACCATGTCCATCCCTTTATGGCCACCATGTACCCATCCACTGATGGCTACTTCCAGCAGGATAATGCACCATGTCACAAAGCTCGAATCATTTCAAATTGGTTTCTTGAACATGACAATGAGTTCACTGTACTAAAATGGCCCCCACAGTCACCAGATCTCAACCCAATAGAGCATCTTTGGGATGTGGTGGAACGGGAGCTTCGTGCCCTGGATGTGCATCCCACAAATCTCCATCAACTGCAAGATGCTATCCTATCAATATGGGCCAACATTTCTAAAGAATGCTTTGAGCACCTTGTTGAATCAATGCCACGTAGAATTAAGGCAGTTCTGAAGGCAAAAGGGGGTCAAACACAGTATTAGTATGTGTTCCTAATAATCCTTTAGGTGAGTGTATATATATATATATATATATCACATATTTCAAGACTTCTGAAGTGATACGTTCCCTTTGTGCGATGAACAGAACGAAAGTTGTTATTCTCTTTCAAATAAAATCAAAACACAAGAAGAAGAAGGTGAAAGTTTAAGTGTAGATTGACTGAGGAAGGAGGATAATTTATAATAAAAATGTTCTAAAATATTGATCTTTTTCTTGCCCACACCTATCATATCACTCCTGAAGACATTGATTTGACCACTAGAGTCATATGGATTACTTATATTCTGACATGTGTGATTTTTGGAACTTCAACATTGTAGCACCCATTCACTTGCATTTTATGGACCAAAAGAGCTGATAAATTCTTCTAAAACAATTTAATTGTGTTCTGCTGAAGAAAGAAAGTCATATACATATGGGATGGCATAAGGGTGAGTAAATGGTGAGATCATTTTCATTTTTTGGGTGAACTATTTCTTTAATTAACATATTTGATTTTACAGAATTGTTATATTTGGGTGAACTATTATTTTAAGAAAGAAAAAAATCCAACTAATGAAAATGGTCAATTTCTCTGTGGATACCATTTTGGCACTGTACCCTATGATATGACTCATGCTTTTGCAGGGGGGAATGGAAACCAATAAAAGACTGTGTGCCTGAAGCAGCTGTGCAGGATTTTTGTTGTTTGCCATGTTTCTTGTACACCCAGAAAGAGAAACACACCCTCCACTGCAAGGCAGAAGGTCACACACAGGAGGAGGTATAACTGTGTGAAAGGCACATGTCTTCTCTCTCTTTCTCACTCTGCCAATGCTCACACCTTTAACGGCATAACCAATTAACAGAGGAGAATTGTGTGAGGACTGCTGTGTTGACAAAGTGTTTTCATCCTCCCGTGAGTTGTGTGGCTCCTAGCTCGCCGCCGTGTCACGTTTTCTCACACCGGCCTATGTGTTTCTGAGGCAGTGCTTCGCCCCATTGCACAGACGCCCTTTCTTTGAAGTGAGCACTGCAGTCATTATACAGTCAAGGTGACCCAGCATTTCCATACACAGTGGTGCAGACAGTACATGGATGCCTCTCTGATGCTGGAAGTTTTAAAAACTCTGTTATGAATATCCTAGACACATATTTTACCAAATGATATTGAATGAATAAACTATGTGTGGCACGGTGGAGGGCAGGGCCTGGTCGTGACTCAACACGCCCGGTCCCGTATTGGGATAATCAAGCCTCCAACAGGGTTAAAGGCCGTCCGTGGATGATGTGCGTGAGAGAGAGAGATCGTTCACGGACATGTCCATTGTCCTATGTGTTTGTCTTTTGAGTTTACTATTAAACCTTTAATTTGTATGTCAAGCCGGTTTCACGCCTCTTCCTTGCCTGTGAGCATAAACTGCCTTACACTATGAAACTATGATTTTTTGGAAATCTTTTTTAGGCCAGATCCACACTAAATAAACTCCACGGAAAAAGGAGCGTTTCGACCACAAGCAGCCAAGGTGTCAACCTATATTAAACAGCCTAGGAGGGTTAAAGAAAAGGAGGTTAAAATAAATTAATTTTTTGTGGTAATCAGTGTTATGCCACAAATGCTGTTGATTGCGCTTAACTTGTATTGAACCAGGAATGTTCCTCTAATACACTTCAAAACTTGCAATAAGTTTTAGCTGTGTAAATCAGTACCAGATACATTTAAAAAGTAATCTACCCAACATTGTTGACAAGCATGGTCTTTCTGGTGAACCTGGCTGACCGTGGATGCCTTTATGTTTATGCTAGATAAGAAGCAAACACCAGCATAGCAACATCCCATACTGGGAGACTAGCATCCAAATCTATCTATTTTCTGAAAAGGAAAGAAATTGTACTTGTATAAATGCTGTCCTTCATTTTGAAGTAAACTTCATTCCTGTAAACTAAACTTAGCCCTTTGGCTCACTCTGCCAAAATGAAGAGTGATTTATCTTGTGTTGTGAAACACTGGGGTTTCTGATGAATTTACTCTTTCAAGGAGTAAACAACTGGATGGTCTTTAAGAGCATAAATTGCAACATTGTTTGTTCAAGGTCAGACATTTATGCAAGAATTTGGCCTGGAAACACAGTTATTTTGTTCCCACTGGTTTGTATGTACTGGTAATAAATCTCTCCCAAAGCATAACCAGTTGAATGTTTCGATCTTTACTGAGGGTTATTCCTATTTGAAAATACCAGCAATGATAGAGTCAAGCATATGTTTTGGTTGCTGATTCCCAGCATGTAATGTTGATGGGCTTCTTTACTACGTCAACCAGCAAGACATCCATGGTTAACAAGGTTCAACAGAAAGACTATGCTTTTTGACGTTTTGCATTTTTGTTGCTGGTGATCAACGTGCTATGCTCGTCAAATCAGCTCCAAATCAGCACTAACCAGTAACTAACATAAACCTGTCTGGACCAGCATATAAATTAATGCTGGCCTACAGTGATCATTTCAGCAGGGTTGTCAGAGGATAGAGAAATCTTTCTAAGATTAAAAAGTCTTGCATCCGCTAATCCACTCCATGGCAAATCAGATGAAGAAAATGCTAAATTTTCACACTGAAGATCTAATGTCTTGGAAATTAATTTCCAATATATTATATTCTATAAATATAGAGATTGAGAATAGCACAGTAAGACCACACAACTTGCCTCCAATCTTCATTTCACTCTGGTCTCTCTTCTCATTTTGTCCCAATACCTCCTGCCTGTTTTTTTTTTTTCCTTTTTTTTTTTTTTTTTTACACCCATCTACATGTTAAAACTATTAACAGAATTACTCAAACCTTAAAGAACAATTATTCACAAATCATTACTCGGATCTTTTTTTAAACCTCTTAATTCATTACCTGAGAAACACTGACAGATTGGATGGATGGATGGATGGATGGATGGATATTTACATTTAAACTCAGTTTTTCACAATTCCTGACATTTAATCATGCGCTATTTAGAATCCCAGGGTGTGCTGAGTGAATCCAGTTGGGTCTCCTAAGCAACCAAATTGGCCTGGTTGCTAGGGAGGGTAGAGTCACATGGGGTAACCTCCTCATGATCACTATAATGTGGTTCGCTCTTGGTGCGGCGCGTGGTGAGTTGTGCGGGGATGCTGCGGTGGATGGCATGAAGCATCCACTCCCACTATATCTCCGTTGTAATGCTATCAACAAGCCACGTGATAAGATTCATGGGTTGATGGTCTCAGACGCAGAGGCAGCTTGAGACGAGTCACTATGCCAGCATGAGGACTTAGAGCACATTGGGAATTGGGAATTCCAAATTGGGAGAAAAAAGGGAGAAAATAGATGAACGTGGAACCTTCAGGCATTTGGAAATTGCTCCCTAGGATGAACCTTTTTTCTGAGGTCTTGACTGATTTATTTAGATTTTCCCATGATGTCAAGCAAAGAGGCACTGAGTTTGAAGGTAGGCCTTAAAATACATCAATGGGTACACCTCCAATTCAGTACACTTCCTATCAGAAGCTAATTGGCTAATTGTCTAAAGACATGACATAATTTTCTGGAATTTTCAAGGCTGCTTAAAGGCACAGTTACTTAGCGTATGTAAACTGCTGACATACTGGAACTTTGATATCATCTATTAAAAGTTAAACAATCTGTCTGTAAACAATTGTTGGAAATATTACTCATGTCATGCACAAAGTAGATATCCTAAATGACTTGCCAAAACTATAGTTTGCTAATATTAAATCTGTGGAGTGGTTAAAAAATTAGTTTTAATGACCTAACTGTATGTAAGCATATGACTTCAACTGTAGATTGATTTCATGCATGCACTGATCCCTTAGAAGAGACGGTAAAACGATTACAAAGGAGAAAAATCCACATTATGCTTTTCACTTGTTGTGCATATCCATCAAACCGCTCTTTAATGAGAATGATTGCATATACTTAAGCATGTTTATCAGTCAAAGACTGTTGGCTACTCTCCAGTGTATCGTTTTTAAACTGATTTAGTTTAAAAACATTCACTCATGCTTGGTTTATTTTTCCCCATTATCTTCCAAGACAAACCTGTGGTCATAACCAGCGAACAAATCAGATCTTAAAATAATGATAACCAGACTGAGGATCACCACCGAGTACAGAATGGGAAAATGACTTTTTTTTTTCCATTGCAATTTAAAATATATGTTTTAAAAATTTTTTTTTTTTTTTTTGCTGTATCAGAAATGTCTTTTAGTAACTTTTATAACTTGGTTTCAGGGAAAATTTGAGAAATGGTTCCAAGTAACCACACAATACAACATAAAATGCCTTTTCAAAAGATAATATTAATATTTGTTGTTTGGCTCTCCTTTTCTCTTATTAATAATTTCCAGAGTCATACTGTCATAAATATGTATTATTCAGTATTCTTTAATTTAGCGAAACCATGTGTTTACAGTACAACAAACTTTTTCAAATGTAGATTATTCTCAGCATGAAATTCAAGGTACTGTGATGACTTTTTTGCAAAGCTATTTTCAAAATGAGCTCATGATCTAAATGACTAATTTGCTAATTTGCTTTGCTTATTTGCAAGTTCCTTGAGTAAGCCATTTCACCTTTTTCTTTTTAGTCACACATTATGAGATTTAGCTGTTATCATAAATATTTTAGTTTTATGAATTAAGAATTCTATTGTTTTATGACATGCCTGAATATTGCTTATCTTTGAATTATCTTCAGTTTTCCATAACTGGCATTAAAAGAGCAAATGTCTTGTTTATCCATTAATACATTCAATACCCTCAGAGACAAATGTTTAATATTTGATCCCAAGGCCCTGATTATACTTAATTCTCTTTTCTGATTGTAATTATGGAAATAGATATAGCACAAACTAATCTATGGCTTTATTATTTCTTTCATCGAAAAATCCACCCCAACAGACTGACAGTCTTCTTGTATACTGTATACTCTGAATGCCATGTAACCTGACACATGATTGACAGCTGTAGGCTATGGAGTGCTGATAGCTTCATGACAATGGCAGGTAGATGCAGGTTTGTGTATTTTAGTTAACAGTGATGTTGAATCTGACATGTGAGGAGGCTATTTGGCCTGAAGTATATGAAATGTGTGTGTTTTAAAATGTCTATGCAGTCTCAAGGCCTACATAATGGTTACAGAGAAGGCTATCTTAATGCATTCAAGTCTAAAATACTCTTGAGGCTATACAAGAGTGCAGCTGAAAAACTCAGGTAAGTGGCCTACAATAATATAAACATGTGATGGTTTTATTTCTAACATTCTTACCTTATCTCACTATGGAATCGCCTCGGGAGTGACCAAACCTGAAGGCACCATTAACACGTCTGTCAGTTACAGACCAATCCCAGCAGTGATAAGGGAGTCCCACCTCCCTCAATTAAGTAACTACCATAGATCACCTCTTCATTCTCGTTCTCTTCCCTGTGAAGCTGTCTTTTGAATGCTGTCCTCAGCTGGGCTCACAAGGAAGTGTTCTCTAAACTGTTCATCAGACGAGATGTCAGGTACGTCACAGACATGGCTGTTCATTTTGTGAGCATATTCACTGTGAGAGTGGATATATTTCTTTTGTACATTCTACCTGGTTTTCTATTTACTCTTCAGCGGTGTGTTATAAAGCCATCATAGCTTTGTATTCTCTTTGCCACATTGTGGTGGTGTGACAGATCTTGTCATGGTATGAAGAGATCCAAAGCGTTACACGGAATTAACTGGTATTGGAAAAAATAGCATATGACACTGGAGCGGAACTGAATCTTGCAGGAGGTGGACTGAAAACTCCACATAGTCCTCTACCTGTGGGCTTTTGTGGGCGGGAGCAGGACAAAACATGAAAGTTGAAGGCAAGAGCTGGACAAAATATTACATACTTTAGCAGGAGTTGGACAGAATCTTGCGGGAGCGGACGGGAGCAGGTCTTAAAAATCCATCCCGTGATGACATCTAGACCATCCCACACCAGCCTCAAGAGCAGCACAGCTGGGGCAATCTTATGGATAAAGTTTTCCTCAGTCTGCTTACCCTGTTTGACCCTGTTCTTTTGGTGGGGAGAGGGAAGAGAAGTAGGAGGACGAGGAGGCAGAAGATGAGGTGAATGCCATTCTCCTTTCCCTGCCGGGCAGCACATTTGATGAGTTCCTCAATGAAATGTGCAGGAGTGCACATTGCTAGATAGATAGATAGATAGATAGATAGATAGATAGATAGATAGATAGATAGATAGATAGATAGATCCTCCCTTTCCTTTCTGAGTAAAGTGGCGACTACAGAAGCGTCACTCATAGTCTGGGGTGCGGTGTGCAAATGTAGTGAATGGGGCTTGGCCCGTGTCACTACAAAAGCATACATAAACATTCTGGATTTACTGACAGTATTTCTAGAATTGAAACACTTTGAACAGTTCCTTCAAGGCCACCATGTCCTAGTCAGATCAGACAACATGAAACAGTGGCATTTATAAACAGACAACGGGGCACACGTTCACAGCGGCTTCACAGCTTGGCACAAAAACGGATTGAATGGAGCGTTGCACATTTCCTTTCATTATGGCGATGCACGTTCCAGGAATGATGAATGTGGGGGGAGGATCTGCTTTCCAGATGGAACCTTCTGTACAGATAGTGGAGCCTTCACCCTCAGGTGCTGAGTCAGGTGTGGGAGAGATACGGACGGGCTGTCGTAGATATCTTTGCATTGCTTGAATACACTCATTGCCCTATGTACTGCTGTACTGGAAACTGCAGGAATACTGCGTGCAAATTACCACACTTGTACTGCTGTACTGGAAACTGCAGGAATACTGCGTGCAAATTACCACACTTGTACTACAGTACTCAAAACTGTAGGCATACTGTGTGCAAATGATCACACTTGTACTGCAGTTCTACTGTTGTACTCTAGATCTGCACTCTGCACTCCTACACTTAATACATTTGCTGTATTACCTACATTTTTTAAAACTAGACCAATGACTGCAAACAAAATGCAGGTTATTGGCAATCAGCAATTTATTGACATTCAAATGTTTAAATAAGATTAAGTGTTGGTGTAGTGGGCTAAAGCACTAAACTGTTAAGCAGAAGTTGTTGGTTCAATCCCCACAGCCACCACTATCGTGTCCTTGATCAAGGCAATTAACTCCAGGTTGCTCCAGGGGGATTGTCCCTGTAATAAGGGCTCTGTAATTTGCTTTGGATAAAAGCGTCTGCCAAATGCGTAAATGTAAAATAAGACACCTGAGCATCAGCAACGCAATATTTCAAATTAAATGTTCACTAGCAAATATAAAAGTATAAAATAAACATGAAAACGTTTTATTAATTGTATAAATGTATAAACATTAGCGCTGTCACTAAATAAAAAAATATTCAATCACAATTAATTGCATAATTCTTCATAGTTAATCACAGATTTGGAAAATACTGAAATATGACTGAAATATGCTACACTTGTCATAATACATTTAGTTCCAACTTAAGAACGAAAAGAAAGCAATATGCAACAATAATGTATTTTCCAAACAAGACTTTCACAGGTAAGAATTGCACTAAAATGGCACCAAGTAACATAAAATTCTAAGTGGGAGGTGAACAAATTTAAAAAACATAATTACATATTCATTGCAGTGCATGTTAAATCTCTTAATCACTCACCCTCCACAATATTAATCATCCGACAGTCTGTGGCTAATTTAATTTCCATCCAAATCCACATCTCTATTTTTAAAAGCAGGAATCAATCCAAAAGATGTTTTGGAAAACCTTTTTGACCTCTGCCAAGTGCTGTTTGATTACTATTTGTCAAAATGTATGGTAATGTACATGTGTAGAAATGTTGGTAATTATTCACATTAATGAAGTTAAATCCCCGCTCCACCACACAGAGTGGGATCAATTGCATAGAAGATAAATAGAAAAAACAGTTTGTGCTAACCTAACTTTACCTGAAATTTCCACATTTTCTTTACTGTATGTGGTATATGTGCGACTTTTCTCTCTCTCTCTGTACGCGTTTGTGTTTGATTGCGTGCTGGAGAGAGACATAGAGAGTGTGCGTGCAACTCACTCATCTCAGCATGTGAGAAACGAAAGCATGAGTGAAGTGCACCGTGTTCACTCTATTTACACTTTAGCTTAATTCCAAATCTATTTGCATAGCCTTTATTTGAAAATGTACTTTCACAAAATACACAGAACGCAGTTTGTTGACTGATGAATTTTCCTCTTGCTTTCACCATATGGAACAAGTGCAGCTGAATTCATGTGATCCTCATCTACCAACGCTTTGACAAGTGGCAGAACTAATCGACTTAACTGTAGTCATGCATCTGACTACATGAGAAGCAAATTTCTGGTTCACCATGAATTCATTGTCACTTGAAGGCATGTGTTTACTTTTACAGATGTCATCCTGAGAAACAATGACCATCTGAATAGCACTGTGTTTGCTTTTAGTGCTAATACTGCCCACATAATGAGACTTTATCTGAATAGTCTGGTAAATTTAAGGCTACGTCTATATTAATCCAGATACAGTTGAAAATGGCGTTTTTGTTTCAAAACGCTCTACGTCCACTCTAACTTTTTCCAAAAGTTGCTTGTTAACACTGAAACGTTTTTAAAATGCTTAAACCGTGTCATGCGGAAAATCCCCGCTGCATGTACGGTCTGAAATGCAATTGTCCTCGTGTTGCGTCGCCGGACACCAATTCCGAGTAAACTTCCCTTTGCTTTTGAAGGAATGCAATGTGAAGGTTGTGCAAAGTGACATTTATTTTTTAACAACGCTATCAAAGTGAGTATCAGGCATAACAGCGCCGCTATAACGCAGGCCGCCATCTAAGATTGTTTTGGTTGGATTAGATCACATGACTAAAAATGCATCATCGTTTTCCAAATCATCAGTTTTCATAGTCCACACTACAACGCGAAAACAGCGTTTTCAAATGTATCCACTTTGGAGTGCGTTTTCAAAAAGCTCAGCTTTCACAGACAAAAATATTGTCTCAGTGTGGACGGAAGGCCATAATGGAGAGAAAAAGATGCGTTTTCAAATGAAAATGTATTAGTGTGGATTGGGCCTAAAGAACAATGAGGCGCCGAGGAAACACTGGCTGCTTCACTCCATGAGTCGTGTGAATGTGGCTTTAGTTTGCTGCATATGTGTTTGTTGTGTACAAAAAAATACAGGTGGTATCCTTTCTCCATCACTTTGACCACCAACACGGAATTGCTGCTGTGTGTTTGTTTGTGTGTGTGCGTCTCTGTGTAAGTTCCACCTGGTTACATCGCAAAGGTTCCGTCCAGTTGCAACCCATGTTTAGATCTCACACAGAGCTGAATATAATGCCAGTATCTAATGTTAAATAAGTAATTACGTTAAACGTGTAAAACAAAATGAATACATCAAACATTGTACATTAATCACATATGTTAATTTCGACAGTCCTAGTTTAGACACATTAGAACTGCAGCTTTGTTCAGTGTAAAAACAGCATTTACAACTGTAGCTCCATTAATAATGCAGTGCAGCGATTTACTGCACTGAACTGCAGGTGAACTACACAAACTACAGCTCTTCTGCATTTATTTGAAATTGTACTACACTGAACTGCTATTAGTTTACAATGTACTGCAATTATACTAGTGTGGAATGTAGATACACTTCACTGAACTGTAGTAGTACTACACTGACCTGCAATTTTACTGCAGTGTACTATATCAGTACTGCAGTTAAAAGGCATTGGAAGTGCAGTACAGTTTGTCATTGTGCAGTGCAACATTACTGTACTGTACAAAACTGCATTTATTTGAGCCTTTTTGCACACAGTTTAGTTTGAATATTAGTTTAGCAACATGCTTGCTGCGTCAGTTAATGTTTCAGTTATGTGATTAGCATTTCTATTCACATGGTACATGTGAATGTCTGTTAACATGTATTGAATTATGTGTGTAGTACAGTACAGTACATCAGCTATGCAGTAGCAAAATTCCTTGTCCCATTATAAAGAGCGAGTGGTGAGTGTCTGTTGTTGTCGGTAGTGTGTGAATGATGTCTGCAGAGCTTTCACAGACATCTTCTGTAACATGTCTCTGAAGTGTCTTTTGTCTCTTCTCACCAAGAGAGAGTGTCAGTCCGTCATGCCAAAATCTTTCCTTAGCACGATGTCAAACATCAGACAGCACCAGTATGCAAATCAATTAGCAGATTGTATATATGAAATCAAAGATTGGATGGCCAGAAATTTCCTTTTACTCAATTCCGTCAAAAAATAGGTTATGACACAAGCTCTCTGTTGCTGATGCTGAAAAACTAATTAATGTGTTCATGACCTCAATACTGGATTATTGTAATGCATTACTGGGAGGATATCCAACAAGTTCAATAAATAAACTTCAATTGGTTCAAAATGCTGCTGCCAGAGTGCTGACTAGAAACAAGAAATATGATCATATTTGCCCCATTTTGTCGTCATTACATTGGCTACCTGTTAAATTTCGTATTAATTTTTAACTACATACAAAGCTGTGAATGGTCTAGCTCTACAGTTCTTAAGTGACCTTCTGACACGCTATATTCCATCACATTCATTACGATCACACAATTCTAGCCTGTTAATAGTTCCTAGAATATCAAAATCCACAAAAGGAGGTTGATCCTTTTCCCATGTGACACCCTAAACTTTGAAATAGTCTCCCTAACCCTGTTCAGGATGCAGACACACTCACTCAGTTTAAGTCTAGACTAAAGACTCTGACTAAAGACTCTCTAAAGACTTCTGACTCTATTTAGCCAGGCATACACCTAATTTATCAATCAACTCACAATTAGGCTGCTTTAGTTAGGTCTTCCTGGACCAGAACATCTATCATGATCTATGGACATGAAAAATGGACTTCAGAGGATGAATTGATGCCAACTCCAACTGTAAGACATTGGATACTTCATGCCAATGCCTGAACCTTGGACTTAGGATGGACCCCACCAAACCTCAACTAAATGACCTGCTGGTTGAACTGTGATGCACCTCATTGATCTCTGCCTGCATCACCTTCATCATCTTGATGGACTACACTCTTGGAATGTAATATTTAGACTTTCAGTTAATTGCCAACAAAAGCCTTCATTTGCCAACTAACAAGGACATTTGCATCTATGTGAACTTCTGCAGTTAATCCAGGATGGACTTCAAAGACATTAGTCATTAATCTTACAGTTTATACAAAATCTTTGTTTAAACACAGACCCTTAACACTTACATAGTTTAATAATTTTAAACCATGACTTGCACTATACATAAGTAATATTGGCATTAAACTCATGATGTTATCCAGAGGGGAACTGGCCCCCACAGTGAGTCTGGTTTCTTCCAAGGTTTTTTCTCCATTAACCAACATCTTATGGAGTTTTGTGTACTTTGCCACAGTCGCCTTCAGTGTGCTCACTGGGGAGAAAAAATTTCAAAAAAAAATTCTTATATAATTATGTAATTTGTATAAAACATTTCCAATATTTTTTTATGAAACTAAACTATGATCACTCTTAAGACTTTATAGATATTAGTTTAATTGTCTGTTAAAGCATGATTTTTCTGTAAAGCTGCTTTGAAACTATGTGTGTTGTGAAAAGCGCTATACAAATAAAAATGACTTGACACTTCCAGATTGGCAGATTTATTTTCATGCATAAATTATAGTTGCCTGGATTACTGTGTTCTGTGATTGGAACGCTAACAGAATGTCAATCTAGAAATAGTGGTGTAGCATAGTGCTTAAGAATGTTGATTGGTAAACAAATGTTTTGGGGTTTGAACTCTGCAAGAAGCACCAGAAACTCCACCGGCTGCCCTTCCTCGCATGTTATATGTTATTTATGGGCACAATTAATATTCGTACACACATAGTATAACTTATAAATGCCTGAATTGTCACTATCGCTGTTTGTCCTATTTAAAGGCGAGACTGCTTACTTTAGGGTGAACTGTCTCTTTAAGTTGATTCCTCCTATATTTTTGTAGAAAATATGTCTCAGCCCTGCGGACAGCCATTCCGCTCTGATTCTTAAGCCCTCAGTTGGCCTTTCTAGAGTATCCGTGTGATTGTAATCAATAGATGGAATACCACTTTGACGCTCTGCATCCTCCCCATTCTGATAATATCAGTGCTATTCTCTGAGGAGATTATGCCACTAAAGTAAGGCCTTGCTCCTCTCGTGAACTCCTCATCTTTCATAAAATCAGAGTCCCTATTGGCCGAGAGCCCTTGTGAGTCACACCATTCAGAGGTCATATGTCTATGTGCTGAATAATTTATTTTTCCTGTCTTATGCTCTGTATCAGGGTCAGTTTCAAAGGTGATACAGCACATATGAGCACATGAGGCATTTACTGTGCAGTAAACATAGAGAAAGAGACAAAGAAACAGTCTTAAATAGAACAAAAAAGGAAAGCGTTTCTGGCTTGCTCTGCAAGGTTATTATAGTTGAATTTTATTATTTTTTTTTTTCAAATTTGTTTATATTTTATATTCTATTTTCAGATTGTCTTTACATTTAAGTTTAGTTTTAAATTTAGCAATGGTTTTGATGGTTTCATTTTGAATTTATGAAAATATTTATATTATTGTTTATTTATATATTTATATATTTAGTATGAGTAATTATAGTTAAAAATCAGTTAAAGAACAACCAGATATATTAGGTTCAATGTTTGAGCTTCCATTTCCCATAAAAGGAAAGTGTATGGTGAGTTAACTTAATTAAATACTAGCACTAATTCGATTTGAGAGCTCTGAAGTAGAGGAAAATTATTAGTGAATAACAGCTTAACTATCGGTCTGTTCACACAAAGCTATTGCATGGCTTTACAAGAATTTGAATATAGTACATGAGTGATTTGGATAACTTTTATTGTGCTTTTTTTGTCCTTTTGAGATTGGAAGTATTAAATCACCATCCACTTTCTTTGTATAAAAGAGAACCGTTAGGACCTTCTGCCTAACATCTCATTTTGTATTTCACAGAAGAAAGAAAATGTGTTAATGATCAAAGAATTTTAATTTCGGGTGAACTATTTATTTGAAACATATTTATTGCATGTATACAAGCTGTTTTATCCTGTTCCATATTTTCACCAGGTTGTTATTAAAAAAGACTGATGTAAGATTCAAAATTTAAATGAACCTTGAACCCTCTGTCTCCTTCAAGGTCCTATGGCTGTCAAATCACATTCCACAGCTGTTAATTAAGCCGGTTTATTCAATATAGTGTCAACCCTGAAGACTTTTACATAGCAACAATAGGTTTTTTCAAGGACACCACCCCAACACCCCCATTGACAGGGCCTTAACCCCACCTAAGTTTTGTACAGGCACTAATTAGGGAACCATCCCATGTGTCCACACAGATGTAGGAAGGAACCAAGGTGCAATGAGTGTGGCATAGCAGTCAGTTTCACCAACCTTCTGGTGTGACAGCCAAAGGCATTTTTAATGCTGTGTATGGCATTTCCAAATCTGTTTCCTTGTCCTTTACAAATACATCAGTATGGCACAGCTAATACGTGACTGTGCTGCTAATGGGTTGACAGAAAGCACTGAATGTCATGGCACAGTTGAAAAAAATGACTAAGAGGAAAGAGCTTATTCCAGGATAAAATCTGTATGTCTGAAACATAATGCATCATTGACAATAACTTGATATTCTGTTTTCCAAAAACCATTGTTTGCCTACATAGTATTTTCCTCATTCTCTTTTTCCAAATTATATTTACACCCCAAGGCATGTTAATACCATTTTGAAGAATAAAGATTCTTCAATAGCCATGTTTCCACTATCGGACCAGTGCGAGCCAGGGCAATCAACTGGTCAGCCGGGGCCAATGACCTCAATCTGCTAGACCAAAATCAATCTGCATTCCCACCATCGGGCTAGCATTGCCCTAAAACCTGTCCTTAATATGGTGCCCTGGTGCCAACGTCACGCACCCCGCCCATTTCACAAGCGAGAGGGAAGCTCAAACTCAGGAATCAGACTCTGGAGACTAGCTAGATCTCTAAATGAAAATGGTGGAGAATATAGCTGCTGTTTAATTGCTCATTTTGGGTTTTGCTTGGTGTTAAGCGAGACATGAATTAGCAAAAATCTGCCTTTGACATTGACTTGCCTGAGTCCCCAGTTAGCCTTCTTAGGCCCGAGGGTAATTGGCAGGCCAAAGGCTGTTGGGCCAGAGGAAGCCCATGGAGGCACAATGAAGCTTAGAAAGTGACAGTGGGAACGCAACTGGCCCTGGCATGCACTAGCACGGCTTCGTTTGGCCCAATAGTGGAAATGTAGCATATGGTCCATTGTAGCACCTTATGTTCAGCAAAAAATAAAAACTAATTTTATCAGCAACAGTTTTTCGCTACATACTGAGACTCTTTACAGTGTATTGGGTCTCAACACTGCCTTGAGTTGGCTTTTGAGGCATTGGTGTGGCATTGTGATTAATGCTTAGAGCTGGTAAAAGGATTGCTGCTGGTTCAATTCTGAGCCATCACAATAATGCCCCTGAGCAAGGCATTTAACCTCAGATTGCTCCAGTGGGATTGTCCCTATGGCAAGTGTACTGTAAGTTCCATTGGATAAAAGCATCTGCTATGACTAATTATATCGCTCTTGGACGATCAAAAAAATTACCTTATGGGTTCTTCATATAAGTGTATTGATTTACAGTACATAGTTGATTTCTAAAGAACTAAAGAATGAAAAGTTTTCTGTGGAACATAAATGGTTCTATGGCACCAGGCTGTTTAACCATTTTTGCTTCTGTCCTGGAACCTTTATTTTTAAGAGTGCACTGATCTGAGTTAAAGTCCTTAGTTGTTTCAGAGGCTCCATACAGTATATACTGCATCAAATTCTTACAGAGAGCAGGTATAATACAAATTGTAAGCATTAAACTTTACATAAACCTGCTCTTTAGAGAAAGTTATATATAGGACCTTAAGAACAGTGTGTGGAAAGATGAACGCCCTGTTTGTCCTGGTTTGGTCATCTTGCTTCAAGGCATTCCTGGCTAGGCTGTGGGACTACAGAAGACAGTGTATGACTCTCTCTTCCCACTCTGTAACTCCTGCCTATGCACCAGGCTGATTAATCTCCATTTCCACTGCAGTGAGTGGAGGAGTGTAGTGGGGATATCACATGCTCTCACTTATTCCCTGCATTAATGCAGTGGGCCTGGGTCATCTCGCTGAGGAGTCTGTACAATCTTTATCTCTCTCTCTTTCTCTTGTTATATCTCTTTCTCTTCTCAGCCCACGTTCTGGATGAGCTGTCATGGCTACAGAGGTTTCACTCTTCCAACAACTTTTGTTTCTGCTGTATGGTATAAATAAACTCAAACACCTCTCAATAGGATGGGAGAAGATTTTGGTAGGATTTGTTCAGGTTTCTTTCATCACATCCACACTTACTGTATACATTTTTCCCTGAAAATGCATTGATTTTGCTGTGTATTTACAGCTCTCATCCATTCTGGAACAGCGTTTATGACATTTTTGAAAACACTCTCTAGTACTGTATAAAAAAGTATTAGTTTATTAGTTAAAAAAATAGTTTCCAATAAAAAAGGATTAACCTTGTATATACATATAATAACGTATCATTTAAATTAATAAAAAACAACTGAATACTGTTCACAAGGGTATAGACTTTAAGGGTTAAAGTTCTAATGCACCGAGTTATGTGACACAACATCATGCCATCAAAGTGCTCCTACAGAAGAAATCTCTTCACGTTTTTTCATTGAAACCTGTTTAGTTGTAAGAGTAGAGTCTCGAGTTTTGTTTGTTATACCTCATAAAATAATTAGTAAATTTTTCGGGCATCAGTACGATGATAAACATGATGGAAATTGGCATCGCATTTCCTCAAAAGTAGAAAAAACATGTTAGTTATTTTTTATAACTTTCAACATGAACACATCTGTGGGTAATTTCGCTTAATTTTAAAAAACATTTTGTCATATAATTTTTTTTTTATCACTGTACAATATGATTCTATTCATTAACATTAGTAAATGCATTCCTATATATTTACTGTGCATTAACACACCGAGAACAAATGGGTTCACATAAAAGCTGAAAATGTTGCTTTTAGAGTTCTATATGGAATGCTAAATGTTGCTATATGGAGTTAGGATGAAAATAATGTGCATTTCAAACTTTTCTGACACCAGGGCTGACAGATAGCTCTGTTGCAGTCCTGTCATGTCAGTCTGGGTTTTTGTGTGGAAGGACCATGATATCCTCGTCTTGTGTTTCGTGTTCTGTCTTTGTGATTTCCCTGCCGTGCTCTCCTTGGTCGATCTCATGATTCATGTTTGGAGCATGGTACCTGGATCTTGACTTCCCTGTCTGGTTTGGTTTCAGTTGGTGTCAGGATCCAGACACGCCTGCTCCATGTTCTGTGTGTTATTGGCATGAGTGCATTGTGCTTATGTCATTTATGCCCTAGTCGGTTCCAGTCGGTCCTGTACCCAGCTCGTCTCACCCTGCCCAGCTTCAGTAGGCTCCAAACCTGGATTGTGTTTTTCCCCTACAGAGTAGTTTTTGTTTGATTTTGTATATTTGTGTAAATAAATCCTTTTGCTTTTTCACTTTGGGTCCTGACTCTTCAAATCTTGTGACATTACTAACTGGCCCAAATTGTACCTAGCAGAATAAATGGGTATTTTTCTCCACCCAGTGCCCAGCCAGAAGGAGCAGGTCTCTCATGGAACCACTTTGGATAGGAGGAGATGTTGATCCCCCCTGTCTTGGGCTTCACGTCGCCATAGGAGCAGGAAGCTCGTGGCTGACCACCAGGAGGTGCAGGAGCCCGCTGCTGACTGCCAGGAGGCAGAGGAGCACTCCAATGACCGGCAGTAGACGGAGGAGTCAGCTGCTGACCGCCAAAAGCAGAGGAGCCCACTGCTGACCATCAGGAGGCAGAGGAGCCCGAACCCGACTGCCAGAAGGTGGTGGCCTTTACCGCAGCAGTGCTTCTCACTGCCTGGAAGAGGAGGAGAAGGAACTCAATCGTCAGTTGCTGCCAGCGTCCATGGCCACGGAGGCCATTCCCTTGCCGCTGCCAGCATCCATGGCCACGGAGTCCGTTCCCCTGCCGCTGCAAGCATCCACAGCCATGGAGACCATTCCCCTGCCGCTGCCAGTGTTCACAGCGATGGAGGCCGTTCCCCTGCCACTGCCAGCATCCACAGCCATGGAGGCCGCTCCCTGCAGTGCGCTCCTTGGTTGGTTTCATGGTCGGAGCATGGTGTCTGTATCCTAACTTTCCTGTCTGGTTTGGTTTTGGTTGCTGTCGAAATCCGGACATGCATGCTCCATGTTCTGTCTGTTATTGGCGTAAGTTGCACTTAAGTCATCTTGGCTGCATGCACTCACCTCAGTCATTTATGCCTGTCTCTCACGACCATGGACGCGCTTCATATTGCGCTCATGTTGCGTTGTGAGCCCGGGTCACGAGCTGTCTTCACATTGTCCTGAGGTTCGGTCACTTTGGTCTGAGGTTTCGAGTTTTTGTGTGGCCGAACTCTCGCACAGGTGTCCTGTTGCGAGGTGTTTGCCTCATGATGTACTGTATGCTCAGGCTTTTTCTTGTGTGAGAATGCATGGCAATGCTTTGTTAGCATTGCCATGCATTCTCTAGTCTTATCTGTCATATGGCATGAGCGCATGTTCCCTGTTGTCTTGGCGATATGTGCTTGTGCCATTCGGGTGTATGTGTCTTGTGAGAGCACGTGGCTTTGTTTTGTTTCTGTTTTGCCATGTCTCTCAGTCCCACCTCCTTGTTTGCCCATTATTAGTTCATTTGGTATACCTGCCAGTCAGTCCTGTACCCAGCTTGTCCGCCCCAACCCAGCTTCAGTGGGCTCCAAGCCTGAATTGTGTTTTCCCCCTATGGGGTAGTTTTTGTTTGGTTTTGTTTATTTTTGTATAAATAAGTGGTAAAATCTAAATAGATAGGAGGTAAAATCATTCACTAAATAGGGAGCAAGGGAGCGTCCTATAGCTTTCTATTAAGCTAAGTGCATTCAATCCTAAAATCCACCAAAAGTTCAGTATAAGGCTGCAGATGATGTTTGAACCAATCAACAAGTTTGGCAGACAAGGGACAATTGTAATCAATACATATATTCAGAATTTTATGATGCTACATTCTATTTTAACATGGTTGGCAGGGATTGGATGATGCTGGACATTACTTTGAATGATTTATTCAGCTTTATAGAAAAATCAGCTGTAATGTCTGTAACGTCTCAAAAATATGAATAACCAACACTCATGGAAACACAGTAAACAGTTTGATTTAAAATATTCTGACTTTCTCTAGCTTGGTGTTATTTAACCTTCCACAACATAGTCTTGCTGTCTACATATGTGGACATACATTTTTAGAAAAACTATTTGCTCTAGAAATGTGTGCTTGTTTATTAGGTGCTGCTAGTTATGAAACAAAAAGTGAGATGGAAAATGCACACAGCAGTCACGTGGAGGTCTCAGGAGGATAATGTTGATGTGCTGTGTGCTGTGAATCCAATAATGAGAAATACAATGATTCTAAAATTATTCTCCTGTTCTTATCATTGTGATCTGTAACTGATTGGATTTGGTTTGTCTTGAATGGGCTCTAAGATTGAACCATTTTTCTTTCAGGCATTTTGGCTTGACCCCAGGACTCTTGGTTTGTACTTACAACATCTGTTATTCTTTTAGGAATATTTCACCCAAAAAAATGACAATTCTCTTATCATTTACTCACCCTTATGCCTTCTAAAACTTGTATGTCTTCTATAGAACACAAACAAATATATTTTATTAGATACTGTATATTATGTGCCTATATTCATACAATGCAAGTCAACAAGGTCCAAGACATTTAAGCTCAAAAATAGACATAAAGGCAGCATAAAGGTAGTTAATATGTATATATCCGGAATGTCCTTTTTGGAGCTTGAAAGTAACTTGCATTGAATGGATATAGACACATCATGCATCTATGAAAATATCTTTGTTTTTGTTCAGCAGAGGACACCATAAAGATGAGTAAATGATGAGAGAATTATTATTTTTGGGTGAACTATTCCTTTAACATTGCCTGTAGGAAAGAAGCATGAGATGATCTCAGTTGTCTCTCATGGACAGCAATGAGATTAAATGGAAATCAAATGTAGAACTGTTAAGCTTCCTGATCTCAGAGACCTCAACAATCTCTCAAGCTGTGCTCAAATTTGCCAGGATACCAATGGTTGCAATCAAAAGTCATATATTTCAATATGTAATCTAACATTTATCATCAAATTCTCCCAAAGCCACATTTTTGCAATAATTGTAGCTCTATACTCTTACTCTATGCAGTGTTGGGTTACTTAGAAAAGTAATCCACTAAAAATAACTACTTGTCTAAAATGATAATGAGATCACTTTTCTGATTACTTAATTGAAAAAGTAACCACATTACTAATTACTTTTGTTTTAAGTTACTTTCTAAAACGCTTGTCACAAAAAAAGTTTCACTCAACAAATTTAAAATCATGTCTATTTTCTTCTTGTTCATTGTCACACACCCTTCAGCTGCCACAGAGTCAGATTTGCAGAAATGGATTTGCTATGCATTAGATGAACATACGAGCATATGAATTCACGTTTTAATTGTGCTACATATAAATATATATTTTTTTATATTTGTTACCCAAGTATTGTACTTATAATTCATTACTTTCATTGAAAGTCAGTAAATGTAATCAGATTACAAGATTTTAAATGTAATTCATTACACTACTTTTGAGCCTTAAAGTAATTAGATTATAGTAACTAATTACTTTGTGATCCAATTGCATGAACACTGACTGTGTATCAACAAATTGCTCTTTGTTTTATTTCAAACTCCTGGGACAAATTTGGCACTTTTTATTCTGATTTTGCAGTTGAACAAAAAACTAATGGTTCAGTGGAACAAACAAATATACCTTTGCAGTTTACAAAATTATGTTGCTCATTTATTGTTGCAGCACAATCTGTCAGACTATAATATGCACATATGTATGCACATATTGTATGTTCAACCCTGCAGTTTGTTTACTGTCACAATCAAGAAATTATGTCTAATCTACCATAATATAACATATAACCATAGAGAGTGATGTAAGAAATAATTTCCATCCCACCATTTCTGTCTCTGTCATTGTATAACCCCTGTTTCCATGTTTTACATAAGCTCAGCCAAACTATTTATTTAACACCGTAGTAAAGCCTATACCCCTCTTTTAGAATGCCTTCATTTCATTATCAGAATAAATGCATACTTATTTCTTTTTATTCGTTACACACACACATGTGCACTCACACACAAGCACACTTTCTTTTTTCTCTCTTCCTCAGCTTTCTACATTCTCTGTTAGTCTATGGCTCCTTATAATGCCACATCAAAAATGTAGTTTTAGCCCTGCAGGCAAACTTCTGGTGCAGTACTTTTTTTTTTTTACATAATTAGCACAATAAAATCTATCTTTTTCTAAAGATGATGAAAGAGAGTTTCCAGCCCTAACAGAGAGAATAGCACTGATTTCATTCAAACCCTTGCAGTAAGATACTGTAGCACACAGTTTGCATGACCTGCACTGCAAAAATGTTGCATGCAGCATTCAACCCCATGTTACCAAGTATCTTTTGTTTTATGTTTCGTTTTGTGAGAATATTGGAGAGCTAAAGTCTTTAGATTTTTGGGGAACCAGGACAGCTTTCTTTTTATCTATCTATCTATCTATCTATCTATCTATCTATCTATCTATCTATCTATCTATCTATCTATCTATCTATCTATCTATCTATCTATCTATCCGTCCGTCCGTCTGTCTGTCTAGCTATCTATCTTCTAACTATCTGTCTGTCTGTCTGTCTGTTCAGATGGACCGGACTAATGAGAGCGAACTGTACAATCGTATCCATCAATCCTGTATGAAAAATCCCCAAGGACCCACATGTGGTTTGCTTCCATCTGCCATGTTTCTAAGTGCAGGCCCTAAGAACACACATTCTTGCACACACTCACCCCTGACTCATGGGTGGGCTACAGTGGAGTCCAGATGTACAGATGTGTGCTGCCAGATGAGCATCACTGTCCCACTTTATGCCTCTTCCTCTTTCGTCTTGTATATCACTCCCTCCCACTCTCTCTGTCTCTTCCGTTACCTCTCTCTCCCTTCCTTTCTCCGAAGCTCTGCTATTCTTACATCGTAATCAAAAAACACTTCGCTGAGGCCCCTTGAATATAACATTTAATTAACCCTGCAATTATTGCATCTGGAGCTAATTAACATATCAAATGGGCAACCGCTGGGAAAAAAAGGTAACTGGGGCTTTGGGGAGGCATTGATTACCTTTTCAATGCACAGCTTGCTTTAATATGACTCATTGTGTTTAAAGCAGCCTTTTCATTTTTCCCTGTGCTCATTTTGTAAAATGTAAATGTGTTTTAGCATATTTTCTCAGTTCATTAGTTTGAGGTCCACGTCAGCAGCATAGAGATGCTTTGGCTAATGGAACCGGTGGAGATGATGCAAATCTACTTGCAGGTTTGCCATGTTGGGAGAATATATTAATAATTTCTTGTTAGTTTGTTGATTACACTGAGGCTGATTGGCTTAGAGGGAATGTTCTTGGTAAGATGCTCATTGAAACTCAGGAGGGCCGTTGCTGTCTTTAAACTGCCATGCAAGCCACCTGATCTGACTGATCTGAGCTGTCAAGTGCTTGTCATTTCTGAGCTTGTTATACACTTAGAGACTTCCATACTGATACTGTATCACTCGTAAAAAGGGCCGGCTCTATTTACAATGAATTTGAAGTCTACTAGAAAGCAGGATAGCTTTGATGTTAGCATGCTTGTTTTCATTTCTCTCACATGTTAGAAAGATTTACAGTATTGTACAGTTGTTTATCATTGCTTAAAATAAGAATAGTTTTTTTTTTTACGGTAACTTATAAACCTTTAAAGTCAGACGCACTGTGAGCTCCGAGGTTTTTAACAGATGGAATATTCTTCTATTAAAACCATCTGTCTACGTTATTTCAACTTCATTAAAAATAAAAAAAATACAAGTTTAATAGCTGAAGTCCTGGTGAAGAACTACACTACGCATGATCCTAAAATGAAACAATCCATCAGTCAGAGAATCATGGCAAGCAAAGTGTGTGAAATGAGCAATGACCGCCCACTCCCATGACGTACTGTGAATGACGCAACCGAGTCAGTCTCCCTACACTCTCAAACAATTTTTATATTACATTAGGGATGTGCCGGGATGGTCGACTAATCGACTAGTCATCTAACAACCCGCTTGTCGATTATTTGGGTCGACTACTACCATTAATATTTTTAGTGGTGGTGGTTTAAATGGAATTATAATTTTTTGGTATGATGATAGCTTGCTGTGCTTAACAGTGAATAACAGTCAACACTGTAAAACCCTCTGCAAGATGTTTTGCCTCATTAGATTCCTGTTTTCTTACTTTGATAGTTTTGTGCCATAATATGTTATAGTTGAACATCCATGAGTCACCATGTTGAAGTGCTGCACTTAGCATCCATATAATGTATCCCAGGTGTCTGATCATGGTCACATAAACATAAAAGAGCCCAATTTACATTATTATCCTTATTATCCTTAACGCAGACTAGTGGACTAGTCTTTTAAACAACCAACTGACTAGTTCATTATGAAAATGAGTAGTTTTGCACATCCCTATTTTATATATCTGAATATTTTGCAATACAAATAAAATATATTGTTTAAATAAGCCTCCTTAAAATCAACCATTTATAATCAATAGTTTCATATTTTTCCGTTGTGTTCCATTTCATTATGCCATTTGCAATGCTTCATTAGATTGCATTTCAATCCCTCATGGAAGACGCAGTCTTGTACCTTATTCTTTTTGTCCCATTTTCAAATACTTTTTTTTGCATCAAATCAAAGTTTGTAATGGTGCAATTCACCTCTGAGCTGATTGTTGTGGACGATGGATCAGAACTCTTTCATGAAGAATTTTATGAAATCCCTATGAAAGAAATTAATGGTAAAAATAATTCCAAAACAGCTGAAAAATGGGTGAGCACTGTTGCACTCTACTATTGCCCATTCTATAACTACTTCCCCACTGTTTTCGCCACGTTCGTGAATGATACCTTAAATCTACAGCTTGATGAAAAAAGGTGTGCTATTACTTTTCTAAATAATCAGACTTAGAATCTTCTTTTTGCAGATGCTAACACAGGTGAAAATTGTATTGACTGAAATTGAAGGAAGGGCATAAGCAATGTCTTGGGGACAAAATATCACCTGTGGTGGGCTCTTGGGCCAGTTTTTGACTTGGGCCTGTAAGCAACTACCCAGAGCACCATGGTGACCACCTCACTGTGTGTGGTGGAGTGGAAATGCGCACTGTTAAGGATTCACCACGCAATTATCATGAGAAAGAGAGAGCAAATAAAATGGCCGCTCCTTATAGCGCACCAGGTGAGACCGGTGTGGGCCCATACAAAAAAATCTAATCTTGCTACAAACTTGCTGCAAATATGAATTTGAGCTAGTGATTCACCGCAACTGTTTGCCAGATGTTTGCAGCTCTTCACCGATAGCGGTGAACCTCCGGCAAAATTGTCCAATTTGCAGCAAGTTTGCCACAAAGCTTATTTGCATGTCAAAATGATCTGTGGCAAATTTGCAGCAAATTTGCAGTGAGTTCTCAATTTTTATAAGGGGGGTGAATCAACAGTTTTTCAGAGATGGTGCAAGGGGAAAGTTTGCCTTGTGTACGTGTGATGTGAGAAGGAACGCCAATGGAGTGAGAGGACTAAACAAAGAAGGGAAGGATATTCAGCGCTAGGCACGACAAATTGTATGCCTAGATTCAAAGACTGGACCAAGCCGTCACACAAATTACTCGTACTTAAAGTTGACTGGCATATGCAGGGAACTGCCAACCCATCAAAGTACTCAGCAACCGAGTTAAGACAGAACCAAGCAGCATCTGAGATGCCAGGCGATTGCATAAGGCCTTCAACCTGCTCATTTCCCCATTTTGTGACTCCCTCTGCATCCTGCAAGCCTCACACACACTCAGGTACATGTGAACACTCCTTAAGCAGCATCCACTAATTTCTATACACCCCAAAGCACCAAAGACCCTCTCTTTCTCTCTCTCTCTCTCTCTCTCTCTCACACACACACACACACACATACACACACACACACACACACACACACACACACACACACACAAACACACAAACGCATATTAACAGCTTTGTTTTGGTGTTAATTTTTGCTTTGTTGGGCTATTGATCTTTTTTTATTATTATTATTATTTCAATTAGACTATGTTTTGTGGAACAATATATAATTTTGAAATCTGAATTCTTTTTGTGGTGAATTTATTAAAACTCAAACTGCATATTCTTCCTTTTCATGGACATTTATTGATTTGTTTTAATGGGTAAAATGTAAATACCATGGCTTGGAGCTATCTGGGGTCAAATCGTTCATTTTGACATGGCCTAAGCCTGTCTGGCGCCGTAATTCAATTATTGGTTCAATTATTTATTTAATTATTTATTTAAATTTAGTTTTGGGGCCGCTATGTTACGCCCTTGCAACCCACTCTGAAAACACTAACAACTGCATAGAAATGCCCTAGCAACCACTTAGAACGTCTTCTTAACCACATAGCAATGCCCTGGCAACCACTTTCAACACCCTCGCATGGTGGAAGCAATTTTGCACAGGTAAGCACAACTCATATTTTCTCCAAAAAAATACATAAATATCAAGTTGGATTCTTATGATTCCTTTGCATTTGCATCAGTCAAATTCCTTTTGACTGTTTAGAAATTTTAATCTTTTCTTTCCTTGCTGTAACGCAGACAGCAATGCAATTCAAAATTATTTATTTTGTTGAATAACAGCACAAGGTGTTTGTCATTGACCTCCAATGTTATGGCTTAGCACAGATGGCTTTAATTGTGATTTTACAGGCATGATGAGTTTTGCACCTCAAAAAGACAAGTACTTTGGCACTAGAAACTATATGCCATTGAGTAGCAGACCATATGCAGACTTATTGGAGTGAAAAGGGCTACCAGGTATAGGGTATGTGATGAGGTCCATTGTCAACCAATGTATAGCCAAAAGAGTCATATGCATACTCTGATAAGTAAAAAGTATCACAAGTTCACTTTGTCCTTGAGACAAAGAGAGTCAGAGAAAGACAGAGAGGGTAATGAAAGGATGTAATTATCTTTGGGAGAGGGCACCTTCTGAGAGTGGTGAACTTATGTGAGATCTCACATATGGAGAGAGGTCTGATTGGCCATGAGCAGAGTGGATGAGAAACATGCATAGGTGTGTTTCTACCAATCTCACTGCCCTTAGGGGGTCAGAGACGAACTACAGCCAGTCAAGAGACACTCTTCAGCATCTTCCTCATGTAACACAAATCACCAACATCTGGGTGAGTGCAAAAAAAGTATTGTCACAGTGTTTCAACAATAGTCCTCCGTGTTGCAACTTTAGTCCTTTATGTTTTCAATTACTCTTTACACTGATAATTGGAAATATTTCATGATCTTACAGAGTATACAGAGGCCTATATAATTGTAGTATTTCTAAATATTTCACACCAGGTGGAATGACTCATTAACAGTCTCAAATGTGTGTTTTCCGTGAGGCAAACTCTAATTACATTTTACGGTATCACGGTATCACGGTTTCTCGGCATACCACGGTTTTAAAAAGAGACGGTTATCAAACTGTTGACATTTATAATTCACAGTATTGCATTCACGGTATTACTTAATTAAAATCTAAGGAAAATTTTCCATTGTAAAAATCAGTTAAATTAAGAGAGTATCGGCTACATTTACACAGCATCATATAAACTTGATCAAATAAAATAACTGTCTGCTGTACATCCTCCTGTTTCACTAAACAGTCACTTTTTTTTAAAAAGCCACACGCAGAGAGAGAAATGTCAAAGCCTGAACCTTTGTTTTCCCCCGCCAAGCGGCTGAAGTCTGGAGTGTGGGAATATTTTGGTTATTTAAAACACAAGGCACCATCGGTGATGATTAGCCAATAGGTAAACTTTGTCGAAAAACTGTTGGCTCAGGCAGGGAACGCTTCAAACATGAACAGCCACAAATATAAGAAATATTCACAGATAGACAGTCTCTAACGTTAATGAATGAATAGAATACAACAGGTGTATTGTTTTATTTGCAGACTAAAAGCTGTTTATTTGCATAGATTTACAAATTAGGTGACCAGTTTTTTAAAGCCTCAAACTGGGGCATTTGTGTGTTTGGGGGGATGTATTATTGTTTTCATATATATATATATAAACAGCATTTTGTTTTTATTTAGTACTGCCATGAAGATGCTATATTTGGCATAACAGATACTCACATTCCACATATGCCACACAAGACAAAATAGTAACTGAATTTATATAAATTATCCCGTTCAAAAGTATATATTCCCTTAGTTCTAATATGGTGTGGCTTTATGATATAGACATCCAGCTTTTGACACTTAGGACAATTGATGGACTCATACACAAAGGTGTAAACACTCATTGATGCTCAAGAATGCAACATAAGAACCAAAGAGATTCACAATTTTTAACAGGATGATTTGTGTATATTTGAGTAAATTTTGTGTAATGTAGTATTTGAAGGGCAGTATTACATTAAAAAAAAAAAAAAAAAAAAAAAAAATATATATATATATATATATTATCTCTTATATTTGTATACATTCTAAAAGGGGTGTGAAAACTTATATAAGAAAAAGGGTTTGCAAACTTCTAAACTTAATATACTGTATATATATTTTGTGAAAATGTACATTTTATTTTATATTTAGTTTTTCACGATTTAACCAAATTTGAGATTTTTGTAATGTACAAATTCCATGTAGCCTATTATACCATATGATGTCAAATTGCATGTGTAATTATGAAATGGCTTGTCATGTCAGATACTAATTTTAACACCAAATTTACAATATTGTAACCTAAAATTAAAAATACATTCCCCACATCACAACATTTAAGTCAAGTTTTTACACGTAAAAAGTGCAGTGTACCTGTCTGAATGTGACACTGTCTGATTTACCTTCGTGCTTGTCGGGAAATAAACATTCACAGTGACAGCAAAACACATCGCTTACATTTTCACATGCCGTTGCAAGAAATGAAATGGCTTTTTTCAGGTCATTGTTGAAAATACATTTTTATTTGGCAATTTATAACTTGAGCTGACTGACAGGATGACAAAGAGCGCGGGCGCCAAGCGCACGACGTCATTGTCTGGTTAATCCAATCGTGTAGAGATCTGGATTTCTTGAGGTTATTTAATCTTCATAACGGAGCGTATGACTTTTGAGAGGATAAAGGGAAGTCGGGACTGTAGCAGCTGCTCTCAGTCCTAGTGCCTTCTGAATACAATCTCTGTCAGTGCGATGTATAGAGATGCGGCTTATTTGTCTCTCTCTCTCTCTCTCTCTCTCTCTCTCTCTCTCTCACTCACTCTATCTCTCTGTCTCTCACTCTCTCTCTCTGATCTACGATTCTGACCAGGTGGGACTTTATTTCTGGAAAAATAAATGCATATTTTTTTATAAAATTTATACTGTGATACTATAAAATCGCTGTATTTTTGTGAAGGCTATCGTATCATGAACATTTCATACCATTACCCCTACTCCAGAGGTTAAATCTATATCTTCAGAAGTGATATGATAGGTGTGGGTGAGAAACAGATCAATATTTTAGTCCATTTTTACTATAAATTCTCCTCCCTGCCCAGTAGGTGGAGATATGCAGAAAGAATGCAAATTGCCAAAACAAAAGAAGAAGAATGTGACAGTAAAATTGAAAGTGAAAATTGATAGTAAAAAAGGACTTAAATATTGATCTTTTTCTCTCTCACACTTATCATATCATTTTTTAAGATAGAGATTTAACCACTGGAGTCTAATGGGTTATTTTTATGCTGCCTTAATGTCTTTTTGGAGCTTCAAAATTCTGGTACCCATTCACTTGCACTGTATAGACAAACAGAGCTCAGAAATTCTTCTAAAATCTTTGTTTGCGTTCAGCAGAAGAAAGAAAGTCTACACATTTGAGATGGCATTAGGGTGAGTATATGAGATGCTGGTGATTGCCAGATGATATTGTAGGTGTAATACCTGATGCATTTTGTTTAATTGTAATAAATGACATTAAACTAGTGTGCTGTTAACAGGGTTTAGGAGTAATGGGATTATGTATTTCAAATACAAAATATTAGTAGCTGTATTCCACTACAGTAACAATTGAAACTGAAAAAAAATATTTTGATTATTAAAGAGATGACTGAAATTTTTATTTTTTTTTTTGCCATTTTTTCCATTTAATATTTTATTTAATCAGTTGGAAAACTTTTATCTATATAAATGAAGGAATCCAAAAAGTGTTTGAACAGTGGTGAAACACTTTATTAAGATGTGTTACATTCATAAGAGCAAACAGAGAACTACGTTTGATGTAAATTTAGAGCAGCAGAAATAGAAATGTAAGGGAAAAAAATGGAAATTGTCATGTAAACGTTTAGCTTTATGCTAAGCTAAAATGCTATTTCTAGTCATTTTACATGCAACTGTTACCAGAAATGAATAAAGAAAATATATGTTAGATCATTTTTATTTTCTCTCTAGTAAGACCTTTGATACTAGGGCAAAAATGTTATTGTTGATGATAATTATTTTCCTGTAAAAATATCAAATAATTATTAAAACAAGATAAATTTGATCAAGTTTGTTTTAGATGTGACTGCATAAGACATTTAGGCTTTTTTCAGAGAATTTATTTTTAAAATGTGTTTTTTTTTATAGTCAAAACTAGTTAAAAAATCTACCAGTGCTGAAGAAGTAATCCAATGTATTTAGATTGCGTTACTGATATTGATTAATCTAATGGAATACGTTACAAATGACATTTTACAGCATGTATTCTGTAATCTGTAGTGAATTTTCAAAGTAAAACTCCCAAACCTGGCTGTAAAAACTTAATACATCTGCTCACTTAGGCATTAGATTAAACTTCATAGCAAAGAAGTGATTCTAAATTACTAACAAGTGCTCTAGTCTGATGCATAACATTATAAACAGCTGTGTATGACCTCACAAAGTGTGTCGAAATAAGTTGAAACTAATTAAGCAGCATGATTCCAAACTGCTGTCACCCCATGTAACACACTTAAAATGACATGCACAACATCAAATCAGTCAGTAAGAGATTGCCAAATGCAGTGATACAGGAAGCGTTTCCTGTTCTGTGAATTAGCTATGTAGGCGTGCACTGCTCATATCAGTTCGGCAGCCAAAAGCAACATACCTGAGTCTTCTCACAGATTAGTCTGGAAAATGTTTGTCCTGATTAAACAGAAGTTTCCATTTGTGTGGCGATGTGCTTGCACATAAACTGAGATATCTGAACGGCTTAATGTCCTGCATATTGATTTGATTACAAATATTTTAATTATTTACAAAAATACATTTGACGGTGTATTCAAGCTATATATTTTATAAGAACATGAATCCCATAGGAATCATACCCATGACCTCGGCGTTCTACCAGTTGAACTACAGGAAATAAATGAACTGCTCTTGTGAACATGTTTTAAAACAAATAAGGGTTTTGGTGGAAAATTGTATTATCAATAGTTTATCTTGCATCAGGAAGAAGTTTTGTGTGTGTGATCTGTCAAAACTATGTGACATGATTGGCAACAGTGGTAAATGTGCTTGTTTGTTTGGTGACACTAAATATGCAAACATGCAAAGCACGCATTTGCTGCACAAACTCAACAAGCATTTGAAATATTTCTTCATGTGAACAAATAAATACAAACCATCTGCATAATGAGGCATATTGATTTCTAAACAGTCCAAACGTGACATCAAGCATATTGCATCTCTTCATTTGGTTTGCCTGGATTTTCCACAGTGATCATTTCTAGATCTAAACACTGCTGGTCAATAAGTGAAATAATTATAAGCAGTTTAACTGGGGTTGGGTTACTTTGCCCTTGCTCATTCTAGGAACTTGAACCAATTTCTTGCATCAGTGGTTTCACCCCTAAAGGCAAATAGTAAGGTTAATGCCAGAGATACTCAGACAGTGTTTTAAGGTTAAAGTCAGACGTGATGAATTACACCAACAACGCAAACTGTCCATCTCAGACCCTTCTTAAAACAAATGTATTTAAAACCAAGCTCCTATGTCCTCATGCAAAAACACTCAAATAAAAAAAAATAATAAAAGCATTTCATTGGGTTTGGATAAACAAAGAAAGGTGGACTAGACACCTTTAAGCTATATCTAAGAAATTCTACAAGTTTTATAAAGATAAAGTTCTATACTGAAAAGGGATGACAAAAAAGAAATGTCATTTTTACTTTGTGGGGAGCCAGATGAGCTCAGGCCACTGGATGTTCTATGGCCTTAGTCATTTATAATGGAAGCTCAATTAGCAGCTGTTTTCTGTCTGGAGATTAAAAATTAATGTAGTTTGCACAATCAATTTTCTTTATAATCTATCAGGAAAGGCCATATTCTCAAATGGGGTCACTACATTCAACGACCTATGTAGGCCAGACCATAGAGTAGGTTCTTCCTCTCTTGTCATATTTTAAAGTGCAATAAATGTAAAATAAGTGCGTAATCTTTCTCAAAAAGTATCAAAGATAACTGCACCATGTCGTTGTCATGGATAATTTGATGCTACATTCAGTACCGTATGTTTGAGAAGCTCAATATATATATACACTTTAATGGATGTATGTGTCTGCTCATTAAATATTTGCTAAACATGAAAGGAGAGAGTTCTTTGAAAGTAAATGTTCAGTCTGTATAATGCATAATTTAGCTAATTTTTTTTATCCCCTTTACTCCCAATTTGGGATGCCCAATTCCTACTACTTAGTAGGTCCATGTGGTGGCGCAGTTACTCACCTCAATCCCGGTGGTGGGGGACAAGTCTCAGTTGCCTACGCTTCTGAGATAGTCAATCCATACAATTTATCACGTGGCTCGCTGTGCATGACACCGCAGAGACTCACAGCATGTAGAGGCTCATGCTACTTTCCACGATCCACACACAATTTACCACACACCCCATTGAGGGCGAAAACCCCTAAGCGCATCCACGAGGAGGATACCAATGTGACTCTTTCCTCCCTAGCAACCAGGCCAGTTTGGTTGCTTAGGAGACTTGACTGGAGTCACTCAGCAAGCCCTGGGTTCAAACTCAAAACTCCAGGGGTGGTAGATGAGTTAGCAACATTAAAAAATCTGTGATGGACTCACTGCTTTAAAGAATTTCATTTACTTGCTGATGGACTCTCTTACATAGCAAAACATTGCTTAATATTGCTGATCGCTTCACTGAAGTGAAGAGGGAGAAATCATCTCTCTATTATCGACAAATATGCTTGGGATCAAGCAATACATTTTATTTGAGCTGACATAGACATTTTACTACAGATTCAGTATGTAGTCATTATAAACTGCACTGTGAGGCTGACAAAGGTGTGTTAAAGCTTACATATTTGTGTTCAAGCTAAAAGGGGTCAAGGTCATACTTCCTACTGAAAATTTAGACTGTCAAATATAACATGATTAAATGACTTTATCGTGATGGGAATTTATTGATAGCAAAGCAGATTTTAATGGAACAGCACTCAGAGACTGAACAGAGCACATGTCTGTGCGGGCTCCCTCACAGTCACGACAGCTACAAGTAACATGAAGTAGACTTATTTCTAAGCTTTATTGTCTCTGATACTGTGTTCCGAAATGGAGCCTTTAAGACCTATATACATATTGATTTACTTGCACTTAGGCTTAAATTCGCCTGATATTTAGAAAGCCTCAGTGTTTAAAACCCTTCCTGTTTCATAAATCACCCTTGACCATCAGTCTCTGACAGTACTTTTAGATATTTAGAGTGCTTTGATAAATAAGATATCCCTGCCAGAACTATATGATATTTGAGCAGAAAATCAATCAAGCACATAATGCCAGGGGTTCTTATCTCACTTTATGCAAAAGCAGCTGTTATTTTATCTGCCTTATAATTAACTTTATTAATATTGGTTTATAATGCATAGTTATTCGTGATATAGAATTTAAATATGATTTGACTATTCTTATATATATATATATATATATATATATATATATATATATATATATATATATAATTTTATGACAATGACATTGGCTCTCATAACTTTGTGTCGCCCCCTATTGGTGCTCAAAGGATATACAGCACTGAATCTCCTCAATTACAGGTTTGATGTTTTGGTTCTTGTAGGACATCTTTTTTTTTTTTTTTTTTTTGGTTTTACAACAATCACTGTGGGTTCAGTGCAATGGCATCAAGGGAAAGACTAGTTACTTATTTTCACATATATTCACCATCAATCATCATATAAATAGTACACACATTAGTATAACCTAAAAGAGAAATATGTTTCTTTATCAGTGTAAAAATATAGCTATATTTCTAAGTTTTTTTAATGACATAATACAGAAGTAATTGTTGCATGAAAGTTTAATGCATTGGCTTTATGACTAACATTAATTAGTGTTAAAAGGAATAAAAAGTTAAGCTCAATCAACAACATGTTGATTACCATAAAAAAAATAAAGTAATTTCAACTTGTCCCAACTTTTCTTAAATAAAAGGGCAAATATCTGGGTTACACTGAGGCACTTACAATGGAAGTGAATGGGACTAATCTGTGAATGTAATGCCGTAATACCCACTGTTTCAAAAGTGTAGGCACAAGATGTGATTTTGGTGTAATAAAATCACTTACTAATCTTTTCTGCGTAGTTCTATCCAATTTTACAACTTTGTTGCCATGACCACATAACAGCATATACACCAAAACTATTGTAGAAATTACAGTTTAACAACTTTACAGCTAATTTAATACACAAGTTTAAACAGAATTATTAGTGCTTTTATAAAGTTATAACTTCCCATAAGCATGCAAAAATAAACCCCAATCACTTCCATTGTAAGTGTAACCTTGGCTTTTTTTATTCTTGCTGTCGAACTTGTATTGATTTGAACCTGTAACTGATTCACAGAACAGATCTCCAAATTCTGTTGCAAGCGTGCGCTCCAAGCGAAGCATTAATGTTCATTTCCTCGCAGTTACTTGTGTGAGCTTGATGTGTGTGTTAGTGCGGGCGTGTGCGGGTAGGGGAATGTGGGTGTCGCTGTGTAGAATAATTATATTGAGACGAGAAGCACTTTCTGACTGGTGGCTGCAGAGAAGACTCAACAACTCAAGGTTGTAGGACTGCTGTGCTCTGTAATAGGGGTCCCGTGAACGGATTTCGTCTGGATTTTCGACAGGTTGAACTAGTGCACGAGCACAATGTGGATACAGTGTATCCAAACATGATATGATGTCTCCAGATCTGCAATCCTGAACTCTTAAGTGGACCTATGATGATCTGTCTATGGAGAGAAGGCAAGGGTGCAAGCCATCAAAGAAGCACCAAGAACTCTCGATTTGTTGTTGTCTGAGAAATGATAACAAATGAACGACTCAGAAAGGAACATGGTTGAAAGTACCAGTAAATTTCTGCTGATCGTCGTCGGATCAGTGTTTTTCATGCTGATTTTGTATCAGTACGTGGCGCCCGGAGTGATCAACTTCGGCTCCCCGCACGGGTACCTTCTGGGCGAGGAGGACATGACCATTTTCCCCACTCCGGATCCCCACTATGTGAAAAAGTACTACTTCCCAATCAAAGACCTAGAGCGCAATATAGATTTTGAAATAAAGGGAGAAGACGTGATTGTGTTTCTCCACATCCAGAAGACCGGCGGGACCACATTTGGGAGACATCTGGTCCAAAATGTTCGTCTGGAGCTGCCGTGTGATTGTAGACCGGGGCAAAAGAAGTGTACTTGTTACCGTCCAAACCGAAAGGAGACCTGGCTGTTCTCGCGCTTCTCCACCGGCTGGAGTTGCGGGTTACACGCAGACTGGACCGAGCTCACCAACTGCGTACCGGGAGTTCTCAACAAAAAAGAGAGCAGATCGAAAAAAATGAGGTGAGTTTTGTGGCACTTTTATTGTTTGGCCCTGTTACATTGATAGCGCCTCCAGCCGTGAGCTTTCAAAACATTCAATGACGAGAGGGGTTTAAACACCCATGGAGCTACGATGCTGCAAAACAGAAAATCTCAAACGTTTGCTTCAAAGTTGGCCATGTTATGATTGCACTGCATCGTTTATTGGAAAATTGACCCTGGCAAACCCCTAGTCGTGGGTGAACAATACAAACTTCGTATATCCATTCTCGCGCATTTCAATTTGTTGAGTTATTGTTACTCGAGAGGAGTTTGGATGAGCAATTTTACGTACATTTTTCATAATGCTCTGCGTTCCACGGAAGTTGTGATGAAACAATCCCCAAAATTAGCGATGTTCTTGTAGTAGTTCGGTGAACGCTAATTAAGATTACTAATCGTTTTGTTTAGTTAAGACACGTTTATCCAAATTAACTTTCAGTACACGTAATACGGGACAGGCTCCCATTGATCGACCTGAGGTAAAGTGTCTTGGGGCTAATCAGGACTAACATGTTATTGCGTTTAAAAAGCGTGGAGTTCAACAAATAGAACACAACGCAGGTGTCTCGAGATGAGTTTAAGATATTTTTGACTCGACGCTCATGCGCGGGACGCCGAAAAAACAGCAAGATGTGGTGAAACGACCGAAGACATCCTTCTAGACCAGTGGTTCTCAAACTACTGGGTCGGGACCCACTAGGGGGCATCAGTACACTTCCAGGGGGTCTCACGATCTCCTAAAATGATTTAAAACATGATAGATTATTGCAGTTTTTGTATAATTATTATAATTCAACTTCATGAAAATGCTAAAAATGTTATAACTCCATTCAACAGCTTGTTTTTATGAAGAATATACAGTTCGATACATTTCTGGATCACAAGTTTTAAGGAAATATCTTCATATATTATATTAGGGTCTTGGAGTCTAAAAGGTCTAGAGTGTTTGAACCACTGTTCTTGAGCATAAAAACGAGATAACACAAGTTTTAGATGGTATGTGCAAAAAGAGGCCCAGGAAATGGGACTGACAAGAATTGATGTCAGTACTACAGTGGCAATTCCAATAACAACTCCTCGGTTATTTCCTATGCCAATAGTTGACTTGGAGCTACTGGAAAAAATGAAAGAAAATGAGGGATTGGTACCTAAGGACGAGATGACTCAACAGTATCTAGATCAGGAGTATTGTTAGGAGATTCACATTTTTATGGATGGATCTAAAGACACTGAATCCGGTCGTACAGTGGCTTCATTCCCCATTTTAAGACCAGGATTTCTAAAAGGACAAGTGACCGTTTATCTGTTTATACACAGAAATAATAGCAATTATGATGGGTCTACAATGGGTGGAGGAAATTCAGCCATTAAATACAGTAATATGCACAGACTCATCCTTGAGGCAAGATGTATTGAATGAGATTCTACAGAGTATGTTTAGAATTAGACAATATAGATTAATTGTTACAATCATGGGTACCAGCACATGTTGGGGTTGAGGGCAATGAGGAAGCAGATAATCTGGTCAAGAATGCATTAGGACATATAAATATAAATGTAGCATTAATTAAAGAAGAAATGAAATTAATGATTAGAGGGGCAGTGATTAAGAAATGGCAGGAGATTTGGGATGGGGAGTTAAAGGGTCGTCACCTCTATAGAATAAACAAAACTGGTTGGAATTGGAAGGAAAAACTATGGAAATAGGAAGCAAGACTCAATAATATCTCTACTCCACATTGGACACACTACTCTTAATGATAATCTTTTTATTATTGGTACACACAAATCTGGTAATTGCAGTAAATGTGGTTTACAAGAGATTGTAGAACATGTGGTATTATACTGTGAAGCATATGAAAGAGAAAGATCACAATCGGTAGAAGAGCTAAGCTTATTGGAAATGGGGAACGTGTCACTTAAAACCATATTGAATAATACCCAAAACATTTTAAAGTTTATAATGAACTTATAAAGTATTTAAAAATAACTGGTCTGATGATTGGTATTTATTTATTTATTTTTTCATCCACAATGCGCCACACTTCAGTCCAGTAGGTGGCGGAAATGCACCTTTAAGCTGGTTGCCAACTGCCAATAAATGTAAAAGAAGAAAATCCCTCCACCCTTTCGGGGTTTGAGCCTACACTGTAAACAAAACAACAACAAAAAAGAAGAAATATGTTAAATTTACAGTTTAAAATAAATTAAGAAATTTAATGTTAAACATACAATGACCATGTTTCAGGCTTGACAGGATTATTATTTTGATGCCTGTATATTTTACTGTTCACTGCCATTTATATTATAAACTTCACATACTTACCTTCTGGAACTAAAATAGTCTGCTTTCACTTTAAAAATGTATTGTTAATCATGTAGTAATGACAAAAGGCCACATGATGACTTAAAGTTCATCAAGAGTGGTCCTTTCAGGAGAAATCGCAAATACTCTGGTAGTGCACAGTCAAACAAATGTAAATTTCACTGTAAATTTACCAATATTTTACAGTTAAACGTAAATTTATTCTCTTGTTTAACACAATAAATAAAAAAGTACCGTTACATGGTAAAATCATACTTTTTACATAAAATACAGGTACTGTCTGGTTTACCTTAAAAATTAGGTAAACCAATGAAAGTTTTTTTTACTGTAACATTTTTGCATTCTATTACCGTAAAAATTACTGAAATTTTACAGTGTATCTATATGAAAAATAGCCATAATTTCCATGCCAATACCATAATTGCTACAGTTATTGTGACTGAAACGTCACAATTAATTCATATGGAAGTTCCTTCAAAGAGTGTAGGAAGCTTTCAAAGTTTTTCTCTTTTTAATAAATTTTTTATGACAGTGGTGGCTTACAGAGTTACCAGTTTTATTGTGGTCACAATAATAGTATTTTTGGGTAATCTTTGTAACGGATGGTCTGCTACAACATTTCCATTTGTAGCTGAGAGTTTTAACTTGAGCTATAAGTCTTAAAGCTAGGGTGTGCAATCTTTCTGAAAAAGTTTTTGTTATACTTGTTGAAAGTCTCTTCACATACTGATCGCAATCAATAATATAATTGGTCTAAATGTAATATATCTTCTGTGGAAGGGACAGGACTAAAAATGATTCACCAGTCAATGCATTCGGTCCAAATGTAATGATAGGATGTCCTTCCTGTCTGTCAATCTATATTTGCCTACTGCTGCGCAACTTGTTCGCGCAAACAATCACACATCATCGGTGTGGGTTCCTTGGCGCTGTGCAGAGCAAGCGCGAGAATTACGTTCATTATTATTGTAATGTCTAACCTGTGAATGAGACATGAGGTAATCTGAATCCTTTGCGATCCATTCCACCAACACATCTCTCCTCCTGGCGCTTAGACTCTGCTCTGTGTGTGTGTGTTCATGTGTGATAGAGGAGGCGTGGCTTTGGAGACACCTCTGAAGTGAGGACAGGCTCTATGCATTCAAAGCTTGCACACTACACACACTAGATTTAATCAATCCTACTTTCATCCAACATCCCATTTCTGGATGTTGACCCCAAAAATGAAGTGGCTCGGCCTGTAATGTTTTAGTAGTTTTATTAACTGCTTAAAAATTCTATCTTTTATTAGAGATAGACTGATATATCTGACTATAGTTGCCGATAGTACAATAACTAGAAAACCAAAGCCATTTCATATTATTTTCATAAGGAAGCTCTCCAGTTGCGTAACCAGATAGCTGGTCAGACACAGTGGGCTGTGTTTTAACACGTCTTCCTGGAGAACTGAAATAACAAGCTTATTTCTTAGTATCTTACCATCCTGGACAACTTAAATGCTTCTTTCATGACTTCTCCGTGCATTTGGGAATCACTTGCCCTTAATGTGATAATGGACATGGTGACACATGTTTCAGAGCAACTGTTAAAGTGAAAAGAGAAAGAAAAAGACATATTAGACATACCTTATTAGACATACCTTTCACTTTCCCAAGTGGTTTTCAAGGGATTCTTTGGCTCTGGTAGGGTGTTTTGGGGAATGACTCAGCATTCCAGTGTATTTTTAGCTAATGGCTTGCTAACCTCTTAAACCTTTAAACTTTTTTGTTGATTATGGGATAAAATTGCACTTTACAGTAAAGACCTTTTACTGGTTTTGTGAAAACTATTTGATCCACAGGTATTTGTGGAAGATCACAACCATCAGAGCTGAACAGGCACATTCTGTCTACGGTAGACTAGGCTGATGAAAATTGGGAATTTCATGGATGGTTATGTTCAATCACTGAGAGAGAGGGTTTAAAAGCTGGCCCGGATAGCATAATAGGTTCCCCGCTTGCTGAGTGCATCACACATGCCTTGACGCACAGGCCTAAGTGACTCGCACTACCAGGAGAGCCATCAGACATTACTAGCTGATCTCAACGGCCCCACGCCATCAGCCACAGCTTCACATAAATAAGTAGAGCACAATTCACACTACCCTGCTGTTGACGTGTTTTTCAAGATGGAATTGCCATGTGTTCAGTGAATACAAAGTGCTTTATGCTACACAGACAATTCACAGGGTAGAAGTCCAGGGTTAATGTGACCTTGTGGTGACATTAGTAAAGTTGAAAATATGCCTGATTATTTTTTTGTTTGTCTTTATCTTTAAGTAAAATTTTTAGTAAAGATTTACTGAAACAATTTCTATGCTGTGAAGAAAATGCTAATGCTAAAATAAATACTTAAAATTAGATGTATATGTTAATTGAGAGATCTTAATGAGTTTACATCTAATTTAAACTAATCAACTAATCTGAGTTTACTAACTATCCAATCTAAAAGTAATGTTTTAGTAGTTTCAGTAACTACATTATATCTTATATTAGAGATATACTGATATATCAGTTTTACTGATAAATCAGTGCCAATAATTGTGTTTTGGAATTATCGGTTATCAGAAACAATTGCTGATGTTTTAGGCAACAGTTTCTGCACAACGGCAGTCTCAATAAAGCTAATTTGTTAGCTTTGGAGTGCGTGGTTTTGGAAAGATGGTGCATGGCATATTCAACGGTTCAGTCTCATGGAAGTAGAATGGCTGAAATCGCTTACAGCACCTTTAACTATAGAGTATGGCTGGGCGATATATAGAATATTAACTATATAATCGAGATCAGGGGCGGACTTGGAAGAAAAATTGGCCTGGAATTTTACATAGAAACTCGTTAAAATCGGCAATATCGTTAATATCGGAATGATTTTAATGCACTTTAATTTGGCCATTACATTTCATAAAGAACGCATCAGAAGACTTATTTCACGATCCTTCGGGGCTGCACAACTAAAATAACAAAAATGGCGAGTTGGTCATATGTGATTATTAATCCACAAAAGGCTGTGATTTAAGGACATAAATGGACTGTGTGTGATTCAAAACAAACCGGTGATGCGCTGATCTGCGTGCACCTGCATTGGGTTGCTCTCAGATCAGTTCTCGTGCATAGTGAAATCAAAGAAAATAGCATATCGTTATTTACAGCAAAGGATCGCGATTAAAACAAGATCAAACACGCCTAAATTATGAATTATGAACTTTCTAACGATATGACTCATGAATATTCTATCTGTATGATGTTTTAACCTATTCCCATTAGGATTATTGTGATCATATTTCATAAGTTATACAATGGAACAGATGATGACACAGATGAGCGCTGTAATAAGCATCTGTGAATGAGACATGGATGTCCACAATACACACACACACACATAACACACAAACCTCCAATGCAATTGCAGTCTGACTGCTAGCATAAATATTACACCATATATACAGAGATTAGGGTTTGCATTGGGTTCTTGTTGTTTAATATTCATTACATGCTGTTAATTAATCAACTCATTTTTATTTAATGCATTTACATCTGTTTGAAGTTTTTTTTTCTCTCACTGTGAGCAATTCAACAGGATTACCATAAAATCTCATATAAATGAGCGCATACAATGAGTATCGTAAATACTCATAAATGGGCACACACAAGAATTGCCATAAATGCCATAAATGTAAATGGGCACCATACAAATGATGCAAGTGTCTTGTCATTTATTTCTCAGCATATTTTCTCAGATTTCTCATGTATTAAAATCAGCATGAATCTGTAATATAGGCACATTTCTGTTTCAAGTTACATCTTGCAAACCTTAAATAGCAGCATTTAAGGGTTTCTAAGATTTTAAAGCAGTGGATCTCAACTTAAAAAAAAAAAATTATGAATGCTTCCCGCCTTCATTCCCTTACCCTATAATATGATTATAAAATACAGAAACTAATAATAAAAGTGGGATTTTTTTTATTATATTTCAAAAATAAGGGAAAAGACCAATACTATTACATACTGAGTCCCACTGAAATGCTTGTTCTACATTACAACATTGACTGGTATCAACAATGACAAATTTAATATAGCTGAAGTAGTAATATGATAATATGTATTATGAATCTATTTCTGCCTATAGTACAGTTAGTGTTACTATAGTAAATTCAAGGGTGGTCATGTAGAATTATAGTATGTGCCGAAATCAAATGGTTTCCACATCTTGCACCTTGCTTCTCACTGGTTCTTGCTGCTCTGCAATAATCAAAGGTGCTTGTTTAAGAGCTCGAGACTGGTCTGTGAGTAAAAACGCACCTGCTTTGCACCCACACTGCTCTGTCCGTTAAGCCAATTGCACCTACATAGCCATAAAGATGCACAAGCGGAGGTTTTGACTTCGCCTGTCTAAGTGACGCTGCTAAACTAGCTACTTGATGTGTCGATAGACTTCAGAACCAGATGAACCACAGTACAAATGCATACTAACCCGTATAATTAAGTCTAGATAAACATTTTAATGCGAATAGGAACTTGATGATAGATTTGATTAACATGACTGATAAATGCCTCCCATTTGTAACCTAATGCTCCCTGGCATCCTTTGAACGGCTACTGGGTTGGTAACGTCCTTGTTGGGAACACCTGATTTAAATGACACCAAGATTTCAAATCTTTTAATAAGTTAGAAAGCAGTTCCAGGTTAAAAGGTTTACAATTGGTTATCGTATTGGCCCAAAAATTAAATATCTGTGCAACCCTAGTTGATAGTTTGAGAATATATAGTTTATCTCTAGTTGCTGGTTGACCACTGATTCTAGTGCTATACCATACTGGTGGAATCTCGTTCTCTTTAATGGGTTATATGGTAGAGGCAGTAGCTCGTTGTGATTATCATGTTGCACAGTAAAGGCGTATTATCTGTTCTTTCCTTGGGTAATATCTAGATGTCACACAAAACGCATACACACGTGTGTGCTGAAAAGTGATGAAGAGCAGTTTGAGTCTTGACCAGAAATAGAGTACTCTTAGTTAGCACTTAAAGGAAAATGTTGTAACTGATAGTTAGGATAGGGCCTGTGCTCTACTGAATTAATGTTGCAGCAGGCAGATGGCTGGAGAGGTTCTGTATAAAATGACTGATCAATAGGTTCAAATTGCCTAATTATATTTGCCTTCATAACTTTTTTGTACATGCTCTTCATATCTTGTATTATTAATACAGGATAGGATATATGTGATGTGAGTTGGTAAGCAGAACAGCTCCAGATAGCCAGCAAAATGTCTAGGCAAACTCATCATGTTGGATTTCACAGTGTGATTGTTTTTGCAAATAAGAAAGTACTTAAGAAAAATAAGAAAAAGTACTATATTTTTGCTAGGGTATTCTGTGTTCTGGGTGGTTACCAGGGTGTTTCTATGTGGTTGCTAAGTAGGCTTGGGATTGATGCCTTTTTCAAGCATCGATAATCTGAAGATTGGTGATTTATCAATATGCACTCACTGAGCACTTTATTAGGAACAACTTTGCACCTACTTACTCATGCAATTATTTAATTAGCCAATCATGTGGCAGCAGTACAGTGCATAAAATCATACAGCTACGTGTCAGGAGCTTCAGATAATGTTCACATCAACCATCAGATTTGGGGAAAAAGTGTGATTTGGCATGATTGTTGGTGCCAGATGTGCTGGTTTGAGTATTTCTATAACTGCTGACCTCCTGGGATTTTCACGCACAACAGTCTCTAGAGATTACTCAGATTGGTGCCAAATCCCCAAACCCCAAAAAAAAACATCCAGTGACAACAGTTCTGCGGACGGACCAATCACCGGCACTTTTAGATTTGGGCACATCTAGCATGCTACATGCTTATCACTGACGTTGACGAGATTAACCCCTTAGGTATTGAAATTTGGTACCAAACGACTAAGACATTTTTCAATACTCGATTGTTTAGAGGCAATTCGGTCGGTGCCTAAAATGTATCAAACTCAATACCCAGCCCAACGCACACCACCAAGACAATAAGGCGATATACGCCCATGCCAACCGACAAACAAGATGAGAGAATGCATAGCAATGGCAAACAAAGCGATGCCCTGCATTCTCAGACTAAACGAAACCTGAGCTTACATTGCAAGGCAAACGCCATGAGATACACACAATGTTTGACAAAAACATGACAGAACACCTGTGCGAGAGTTCGGTCACACACAATCCAGAAACAAAGTGACCAAAACTCAGCACAACGTGAAGACAGTTTGTGACCTGGGCGTGCAATTCGAGCGCAATGCGCATCCGTGGTCACGAGAGACAGACATAGATTATTGACATGAGTGCATGCCACCAAGATGACAAGCGAAATGCACTCATGCCAATATAGGACAAGACATATGGAGCATGAGCGTCCAGATCTCAACATCAGCCGAAACCAAACCAGACAGGAAATCAGGACCCATACACCATACTCCAGACATGAAACAAGACAGACCGAAGAGCGCACTGCAGGGAATACAACTGAAACAGTGCGCTCACACAAAGACAGACAACGAAAAACAAGACAGACATGGGACGATTATGCCATGGTCCTGTAAGGCAAAAATCCAGAATGTCAGAGTGACAGGACCGTAACACAGCTGTTATGAAACTACATCACAATGCATGGATGTTGTGGGTGCTTGCCATGGAACTACTATGCATCGTATGTTGTACAAGTATGTTGTTTTGTGGTTTGACAGCTAGAATGAAAGTTCTATTCAAGGCTACAGACTCATCAACGTCACTTTGTTAATTCTTGAAGAACAAAAAACTTTGTAACTTTGGACTGCCATCTGCTGGGCCATATTAACTCATCCTTTGTTTGTGATACCGGTGCTTTTCCTACCCGCGACCTGGCTTCAATAAATGTTGTATCACCCTCTTGTGGTCTCCCAATGCTATTATACCACACTGTTAAACTGAAGGCCAATTGAGTAATTTGGAAAGCAAATAATTTAGGCTTCTAATTTAGGTGTTCTAATTTTATTATATTGATGCCTCAAAAATATATAGATAAAATTACGTGTTGATCAATAATCAATATATTGATATTTTATGACATCCCTATTGCTCAGGTGTTCTGAATGTTGTTGTTTTTTTTAGCACATTGCTGTCTGGTTGGAAGGTGGTTGCCTACTGGCCCAAATAAAATCAAAATAAAAAACCCTATTTTGTATTCTTCTCCCTAGATATAGCTCAGGTCTCTCCTACAGTATAAGTCTATAGGGTTATTTTTTATATTTTATTGTCTCTTAAATAGGCTTTACAATTTGAGTTATCCTTCATGTCTGAAGTGAAAACAGTGCAGTATGAGTTACATGCTTAAGCTAATACTTTGGGTCAGGGGTTTTGAAAAATACCCAACACTAAGTATGAGCAATAATAATAGTGATGCTTGCCTTCGCAAGCAGCACTAATAATTGTGTTTCTGGTTCTCAAGAAGACTCCATATTCTGCCCTATGCTTAACCCATCACCCACACACTCTGTTAGTCTTTACCTAAGTACACAGCCATTGACCGCTTTAAGCTGAATCTGTCTGTAACTCCTGGCAACAGACTGTTTTCATCTTCTGCATGCTATGAGAATCGTTTATCTTAATGATTATGCAGGAAATAGCAGTTAAAAGTCCACGGTAGCATCCATAAATTATCAACCTCTCCTTCAATAATTAGTGATTATGTTGCATTTATTAATTTATGAATTGTTGTAGTACCACACCTCTCTACTTCCTAAACTAATGTGCAGTTCACCTTGAAGATTTAGTGAAATGCTGCCGGTCACAGATCTTGATCAGGCAGAATGCTGACATAAATTTAGAAAGTGATGCTTTTGTGCCAAAAATGGGTCTCCAGCTCCACTGGGAACTGTTCTGGGATATTATGTCTTGGTAAAGACTGTCTCTGGCTTGAAATGTTATAAGAAGATTTATTCTGGACATCAATGCTGATAATCAGTACTGCAGATCTGCAGACTTTTTTCATCACAGCTATTATGAAACTAGATCACAAGACTTGGGTGTTGTGGGTGGTTTCCAGGAAACTACTGTGTGTTGCTAAGGTGTTCTGAGTGATTTTATTGCATTGCTATGGTGTTGCTAATATGTTGCTGCTTACTGGCCCAGTCAAAATATCCCACCTCCAAGCCACTATGATATTCTGGTCCCTAGATATGTTACGGTTCCGTCATTCTGTGTAAATATGGGATTTTTTTTTTTTTCACCTGTTTTATGTTCTGCCAGATGCAAAATCATAAGTCTGATTGCTTGGCAAAGTAATAGCACACCTCTTCTCGGCAAACATCGTGATTTGAGATATCATTGATGTCCAAAGCACAAATGATGTAAGACATGTTTGTTGAAATCCATAACCCTGAGTACATGAGCAATAGTGTGCAGCCTTGGTTCATTATGAATTGCTTTGATGTAAACATTTAGCCCACTAGATTGCAATTCCTATTTTTGAAATATGTTCTATGCCTTTTCACCAACATACGGCCATTAAATTAGCTTTCAGTTTAGGATGTACTGCATGATTAATGCACTGTGTATTAAAACGGAGGAACACAGAGCAGTGGGGCCGAGGGGTCAGGTGTACCCCTAGGATCAGGAGTTATAAATAGTCTCTCTAAGGGTGAATCCTCTTCGCCACACTCATGTAATCTTGAAGAAGGTCCATGGCTGGTAATAATTGCGGTGCTGCTTGCAAGATGTGATTTACTGTGAGCCAGAGAGACAGGATAGCAGCCTGTGAGGGAACAGGCCAGCGGTAAGCCACTAACTACCTGTCCACTGAGACAAATGAGGAGCAAATGCTCCTTGCCTTCCCCACTGTATCTACTACTCTTTCTTTTCTCTCGCTTTATGGCTTTTCTCTCCCTGTCTTTCTCTGTCAGCATAAAGTGTGTTAGTTTATGCATTCCTGGCACTGTTGGAATTGCAGCAGGGTGATCTCATTAGTTTACATGTGATATTTTTACATTGACATTTCTGTACATTTTGATAGACACTGAAATGTGCACTGTCACATTGGCACAAAGGTTTTAGTACAACTCCTCCAACACAATCACATTAATTTATCAGTCAATGGAAAAACTTTGTCAGAGAAAGACAATTTATTTATCAATAAAATGCAGATGGGACTAATTAAACTAATTTGCATTCTTTGTATTAAATTTAGTCACTACATTAATTACATGTCTGTAAAGTTGTTCATACATAAAAAGGTTTAAATTTTGCAAGGAGACACTGGTGTTGTTAAAGTTTAGGCTTTATTTAGCCAACTGTGTCATTTAAAGTTCAAACAAAAGTACCTAAAGTGGGTCTTTTAACAAAACTGAGGTCAACATAACAAGACTACAATATACATCTTAACATGACAAACCTGACCCCCTGAATTGCACAAATGGAGGGGTATATATACACACAAAGGCTAGCCTACACCAAACACAAAGGGGAGAAAACTTAACTTACTACAATTACCAAGACCCAAAATAAACCCAACAACCAACCATAAGAAATTACTAAACAAACAACTACCAAAACCCAATATTAATCTAACCCAAACAAATTATCCACATGGTGCTGTGTTGTTAAATATTTTGTAGTTCAGAGTCCCCCTGCACACTGCCAGGAGTTGATTCCTTCCACTTCCTGTGGTGGAGTATAAAAGGCAGTTTCAAACTCCCGCTCTCCCTTTGGCAGATGACTCAGCAGCAGCATTTGGAGAAACAAAAAACAGGTATAACTCACTAAACAATTCTAATCAAATTAATACTCTTAACCAAAATGCGTGCACTCAGATTGGAAATTTTAGCATAATTTATGAAAAGAATAAACATATCGAAAGAAAATGTGTTTGTGGTTATTTGTAAAAACAAAACCCATTACCACCATGCTGGCGGTTGATAAGGCCGTCACATGACTGTAGAAATGACACTTTGCTGCAATGTAAATTAGTGAGTGAACAGCTTGTATAACAGTGTAAATTAGCTGTCCCCTCAAAATAACTCAACACACAGCCATTAATGTCTAAACCGCTGGCAACAAAAGTGAGTACACCCCTAAGTGAAAATGTCCAAATTGGGCCCAAAGTGTCAATATTTTGTGTGGCCACCATTATTTTCAAGCTCTGCTTTAACCCTCTTGGGCATGGCATTCACCAGAGCTTCACAGGTTGCCACTGGAGTCCTCTTCCACACCTCCATGATGACATCACGGAGCTGGTGGATGTTAGAGACCTTGTGCTCCTCCACCTTCCATTTGAGGATGCCCCACAGATGCTCAATAGGGTTTAGGTCTGGAGACATGCTTGGCCAGTCCATCACCTTCACCCTCAGCTTCTTTAGCAAGGCAGTGGTCATCTTGGAGGTGTGTTTGGGGTCGTTATCATGTTGGAATACTGCCCTGCGGCCCAGTCTCCGAAGGGAGGGGATCATGCTCTGCTTCACTATGTCACAGTACATGTTGGCATTCATGGTTCCCTCAATGAACTGTAGCTCCCCAGTGCCGGCAACACTCATGCAGCCCCAGACCATGACACTCCCACCACCATGATTGATTGTAGGCAAGACAAACTTGTCTTTGTACTCCTCACCTGGTTGCCGCCACATGCGCTTGACACCATCTGAACCAAATAAGTTTATCTTGGTCTCATCAGACCACAGGACATTGTTCCAGTAATCCATGTCCTTAGTCTGCTTGTCTTCAGCAAACTGTTTGCAGGCTTTCTTGTGCATTCCTTCTGGGACGACAGTCATGCAGAGCAATTTGATGCAGTGTGCGACATATGGTCTGAGCACTGACAGGCTGACCCCCCCCAATCCCCTCAGCCTCTGCAGCAATGCTGGCAGCACACATACGTCTTTTTCCCAAAGAAAACCTCTGGATATGATGCTGAGCACGTGCACTCAACTTCTTTGGTCGACCATGGTGAGGCCTGCTCTTAGTGGAACCTGTCCTGTTAAACAACTGTATGGTCTTGGCCACCATGCTGCAGCTTAGTGTCAGGGTCTTGGCAATCTTCTTATAGCCTAGGCTATCTTTATGTAGAGAAACAATTCTTTTTTTCAGATCCTCAGAGAGTTATTTGCCATGAGGTGCCATGTTGAACTTCCAGTGACCAGTATGAGGGAGTGTGAGAGTGATGACACCAAATTTAACACACCTGCTCCCCATTCACACCTGAGACCTTGTAACCCTAATGAGTCACATGCCACCGGGGAGGGAAAATTGCTAATTGGGCCCAATTTGGACATTTTCACTTATGGGTGTACTCACTTCTTTTGCCAGTGGTTTAGACATTAATGGCTGTGTGCCAAGATATTTTGAAGGGACAGCAAATTTACACTGTTATACAAGCTGTGCACTCACTATACATTGTAGCAAAGTGCAATTTCTTCAGTGTTGTCACATGAAATTATATAATCAAATATTTACAAAAATGTGAGAGATATACTCACTTTTGTGAGATACTGTACATAACTATATTTTAGTAGCTGTCAAAATGAATAAAAATGTAGCTTTACATATACTTTAAATGCTATTAATGATATTAAATATCTCAATTATGTATTTGCTCTGAAATTGCCGAAGTGTTTTTTATTTAATTATTTTTATTAGAAGAACCATCATTTCAACCAAATAGCCATTGTAGCCAAGTTGACTCAATATGTTTAATGCATGAATTAAAAACCTAGTTAAAAATCATAATGAGACGTTTAACGGTTGACAGATCCAAAGGTTAGGAATTGTGCATAACTTTCACAGTGCACGAGAACAGATCTGAGAGTGCTGAAAACAGCATGAAAGTGCACACAGAACATTGTGTAACCCATTCACACATTTGTTTAATAATCACCTATGACCATCTAGTGATTTTGATGTTATTTTTATTAACTATGCAACCCTGAAGGATCATGAAATTAATCTAACGATAAGCTCTTTGGGAAATCATTGCGACTCTCACAGTATTGCTTAATTTTACATCGGCAGCAAAATCATTGCGATTTATATTGTTAATATTCAATATATATCCCATTCCTAATTCCCTAATTCTCTATTCAGCCTGATGAAAGCATTTTCTTTCTTTTGATGTAAAACTGCACACTTATCACCTACATGCTTGCTTTGTAAAATGATGCTGCCTGCTGTAATACAGCTCTTAAGAGCCTTGACAAGTGTGTACACTCTTGGGAAAACTAGACTAACTGCAACTACCTGGCATGTAAGTGTAATATCAATGGCTGGACCCCTTCAAGGCATGAATTTCCTGATGCAGGCATGAAGCTGGATGTGCTCTGGTGACCTGTAGAGGCGGTGAGACACAGGATGTTCGTAGTTTAATTGAATCAGATGTTGTCAGGCTGTGAAGGCTCACAGTTCAGTGAGAGCCTTTCAGACGCACTTTGGAGGTAATTGGAGGACATTTCTCTTCAGCCTTACTTGTTCTTTCAGGGATTTATCTTTAGAAATTCTTTCATGGATTTATATTAAGAAAGGCTGTATCAATGTAACTGATAATATTCGAATATCACACAGATGTGACTCTTTCAGGCCCACCACTATTCTGGCACAAGGAATAGCATATGCCTCATGTTCTCTGAAGCCTAGTCTCACATAGCCAGACTGTTGACTTTCAGCATAAATCTGGTACACATTGTATCTTATTATGGCCAAAAACCACCCATTAACCAGACAGGAAGGGGGCATCTAAGCCACAAGCAAAGTGACCAACCTGTTTGTTTTTAATGTGACCTATAGAGGTGAGTAAATACAAAATCATAGGTAGCCTAACCTTACAAACACCGCAAACCATTGTGTGCTCTTGTATACTTGCTAGTAAGTGTCTCAAACTAAACTCTAAATATCTTGCAAATATTCAGTGATGCAAACTTTGGCAAATCCAGTTATGAAATCTTCCTCTGAAGCACTCATTGTACCTTTCCACTGAAATTGCGATGGTTCTCATGCCGAGCCTGTGCTCCGCTGGTTCATGGCCGGGGCAATCTGGAGCCTATTGTAAATCAGACACGCTTTTCCACTGACTTGAGAGCCTAACAGTGGCATAACGGGTTACTGTCTACATGGTAGTTTCACTTGACTGCCTCAAACATAAACAAACATGGCGCATCACAGTGTGTTTGTATATTGCTTTTTCTCTTGTTTTTGAGGACAAATTTAAACATGCGGATTAATGCAATACTTCGTTATTACATTACTTATCAAGATAGTCAGAGACGACATCTATGCTGAAGATGACAGGTAATGTAATTTCATTATATTGTATGATCTCTGGCTTAACTTGATAAATTCTTTAATCTGTTACAATGGATTCATTATTAACATTGGTGTAGCAGATGGTTGTATTTGGATGTTTTCTCTAGTTTATCTCGGATCTTCAGGATTACCATATCGCAAGTAGAGCACTTGTTTCGTTGTGTTACCTGAACACTTTTGATGTGATGTCTGATATTTTGTGTTTTTTTTTTTTTTTTTTTATTGTTATAGAGCAAAGAAGTACTTGTTGCTGCAGACGGTAGCTACTGTTGTTGTTTGGAAAACTTTACCTTGGTGACGAAACATTATCTCGAAACATTAGCCCCAGAATGTCCTTTTCTGCAGTGGGAATTCATGGAACAGTTCGAGAATTTGCTCCGTTCCAGGAATCCGCACATGTATGCACTACCTTCTAAAAACTTTTTCCAGCAGTCTGAAAATAAAATCAATCTGTGAACTTCTGGAAATTGTGTAAAGAAACTGAAATTGTTTAAACTTTGAGTGCCACATTATAACAACGCCAGACCAGAGTGGAGCGTGGTAGCAGGGAGAACGCTGGCGCTTCACTCCATAGAGTTTAATGAATTGTAGCAACACTAACTCAAGCCTTGTTGAGAGCCTTAACACTACAATTGTTGTTAAAGCCTCCATATTGTGGGGTGAAAAAGATCTGCAAGAAAACACCAGCAGTGCTAGCCATGGCACATACTGTGTAAGTGTACACTTACTAGTAATTGACCGAAATGGGTTTTTTAATGGCCGATGCCAATATCCAGAGAGCAGGGTGACCGATACAATGCCGATATATCACACAAAGTAATATAGTAAATAACAAACATAAAATTGCTAAAACAAATAAACTCTTATTTAGCACTATATTTACTCAATTTCACACTAAACGTGGATAGGAGATTCTTCTGATTTATGTTTAGTAATTTATTTGTTCATAATTTGTATTTTTTTTTTATAAATTAGGAGGAAGAAAATAACAGTACACACAGTAGTCCAGCAGCCATGGATGGCATGTCCCCATTAGCAATCGCATTTTCTCAAAAAATACAGAATGCAATTCCACATACATTGCATAGTGAATAAGACATTTACTCATAGCACACGTGAAGTGCTTTTTCCTTGAGCTTTGTGAATGACTTTATGGTCAAAGTTTTATTGATATTTTCCTTTTATCATTAGAAAAGTTACAGGGAACCGTTGGGGAGATACTGTTAGAGTAGTACGTGTTTCAGAGGAAGATTTATGAGAATTCCACAGAATGCTGGATCTGCTCAAGTTGTGTGAGGTTGGTTTATTACATCTGTTTAAATTAGATATGCACATTTGCAGATGGTATATGATATTAGTTTTATTGATATTTGCCTTTTTATCATTAGACAAGACAGTTAAAAGTTACAGGGAACTGTTGAGGTGAGAGAGAGAGGGAGAATGAAACAGGTGAGGACCGTTTAAATGACACTGTGTTACACACCAGTCTATTATTGTAGTAACACAATGGAACGTAACAATTAATGAATCGTGACTGGTCGTTTGCATCTCTTAGTCGCTTCACATGCAAGCAGGCAATTCTCGGCACCCTCAAGAAACAAATCGTCCACAGGGGAAAATTTATCGACCGACACGATTATTTAAAAAAAATCTGAATATTGGCCGATTTATTGGCAACGGCGATATATCAGTCGACCACTAATACTTACATATTTGTTAACTACATTAGCATAGCTTTTAAGGCTCTTTAGTATATTTTGTTTGTCCACATTGCTGATTGCTCCAGTTACAGTATTTGTGATGCAAATTTTGTCATCAGCGCGGCCTGACTGTGTGCGGCCCAAATTTTCTTGACCTGCGGACATGGCCCTCGCCTGTGAGCATAGTCAGCGCAAGTACCGGCCAATTGCTGGGTTTCCATTCAAAATGTTTAGCATTTTTTAAGCACATTTCTGAAAATTTGACGTTAGAAAATATGAATTATTGCACGTTTCCATCCACCACGTAATGCGCGTTATCATGAGGGAGCAGCCTCGTCATGATGGAGCAGCTGAATGACCTCTCCCTTCTTTGGGGACTGTTTTAATTGAAAGATTGTAGCAAGTATCTAATTTTATTAAATGCATCCACGAGACACCGCAGAATAAGTGTAATATCTGATATAATGTGGGCTGATATAGCTGCGATGCTCGCATACTTGAGCGCTTCTCTCAAAACTGTCTGGCGGATTGTGAGGACCCATTTTATCAACCAGCTGTGGGTTAAACACTTCCGAATGACAAGCTCTATGTTTAAAGAATTGTGTACAGAGGTCAGTCCTTTCAGTGGTGCTAGTCACATCAAGCTATCGCACACTCATAACACATGCATGAATGGCCAAAACACGCCATCGTTTTGCAAATAAACCGTTTCCATCATCTTAATGCGCATTTTAACTAATGTGAAACTCTAGAAAATCCACCTCCTCCTAGCACATTAAATTTTAAGCATATAAGTATTCGCATATCAAGTATTTCCATTCAGTAGGTTTACATCCAACAATTTTTATGTGCATTTTGAAATTGTGCATAAGAAATCCTGAATGGAAACGCTTGATATGCGAATAAACAATCTAAATTCACTTAAAATTTTATGCACAAAGGAGTAGGTTAATTTTCTAGAGTTTTGCATTAGAAAAAAAAATCTTAAAAGTATTCTTTGAAAGGCAATGTGGTCAGTCTGGCGCAATCTGAACCAGAACGCAGAACAACGAACTATACACGGACCTTAAGTCTTTGGTGCTCAGGTGCTTGTAGGCAGCTCAGTATTAAGGTCAGTTGGTCACTGGATGTACCTTGAACCTTGAGATGCTAGCAGTGTCTGTGGCCACACATAGCATGATGGCATAGTGTACAACCACGTTCCTATGAGCCTTAGTGTGTTAATCCAATCAGATCAGCTGGGGATTAGAGGCAGTTGTCTCCAAAGAAGACCATAGCGTTATGCTAATCTCTTTAGCGACGTGTGCTTGGGCCAAAGCTTCTCTCTCTAATGAGAGGTTCTATATAGAGTTAGTTCCTGTGTTTATTCAGTGTTATTACATACAAAAGAGAATATACATGATGATGTGACATGTTTTGGGACAGCAGTTTTTTTACAGAAAGGTTTTAATCAGACCTCAGCTTGTAACAAACTTGAAAGTCCTTTCTTAAAAGTGAAACTAATGTCCATACCAAACCAAGCATCACTTATATTTCCAGACTAAATCTCATTCAGCATGAAAGTTGAAATTGATGCTTACATATGCGTTGCACTTATAATGGTAAAAATTCCTGCTTGAATGCTCTCTGCATTGGCTCAATGATTATATGACTGATCTCCACATCATTTTCCAGGATTCAGTGCTGTATGAAATTGAATTCAGTGAAAGCAAAGACCGCAAGCTGGGGATTTAGGACAGCTAATTATTTTATTTCACTAAAGAGAAACATTTGATCAGTTCCTCCCTTTTGGGAAAAGCAGGACTAAACCAAAGGAAACTGACACTGACCTTGCCTCACAGGAATAAATAAAAGTTAGAGAAAGCTCATTGGTCGATATGGGGCTATGTGCAATTACCTCGGATATCGGATATGGAAATGGTGTGATGCGATAAACCTAAGATTGATGTGTCAAATTGTTTTTAAGTAGATCTATAGCCAGAAAATAATGACACATCAAATATGCATGTATCCTGTTCTTCCTGGGTGAAATGGATGGATGGATGAATGGATAGACAAAATAGGTTTTCACAATATCAGTGAAGTAGTAAATCAGCAGTTCTCAATACCAAGTTTAATAGAACAGAAAAACCATTTAACTGTTTACACTCACCTTCTGTTGCTTTGCCTTGACCTTTAGTCTGAATTATTTTAACATGCTAGTACATGTTAAATCATGACAGTCTTGTTTTTTTGTCATGAACTTTGATTTCCGAGGCCTCCTTTTAAGTTTAGAAAATGGATGAAATGATTTCTCGGGAAAGAGCTATATGAGGTGTCTGCGGTGAATGACATCTCACTTAGCACATCTCCAAATCTGTACTGGTCCACACAGGAAATGGGCCGTCCTGCACTAGATTGATGCTACACAAGGGCAAATTAGAATGTAATGAGCAGTTAACAGGAGGCATGCTTTAATTACGGCTTGATTGTCTCGAGTGAATCTGAAGGACATCTATGGATTAGTGTGTGTGTGGATTTTTCAAGCACCAGCTGGTCATTGTCTCACTTTCTCCTATATTTTTAGGCAAATCCAAATCTGGAAGCCTATCTCAAGGCGGTCTAATAATAACTTTGGGACCTATTATGTCAATGACAAGCAATCTGTCCAATTGGACAGTCTGTCTTTCTCAAAGGGTGCAAGCAGACTGGAGAGGTCTAGATCATTAAAACAGTCTTATTAAAAAGCGTGACAAACAAAAGCAGTTTGCATGGGAATGGTGACAGAATCAAAGCTGTGACCAAATGGTGTGTCCCAGTAGGATTTCATTATCGAATTGTCAAGCTAATGTCAACATATGCATGCACACTTAGTGGTGTGGCTTTTTTTTTTAGACCACGTTGGCTATCATTGGTGAGACTGGATGGCGCAGGTTGTCTTAACCACATCTAGGGCCACACGGAATCTGCTCACTAATTGTTGGGGAATATCTGCAGAATGCATTGAAATATGTTTAAATGCTTTAAAAAGAGCAGAGAGAAATACTCTCTGTAACCAAAAAATTTTTTTAAAAAAAATTGGTATTTGAAAGCATGACCCAATTGCCATCTGTCCTGTATTAGATAGGAAGTCCCATATTTTGGCCGAAATGTAGATGTCCCGTAGGGGATGCCTGTTGTCCTGTATTTTAGTGCAGAGACAGCTAAATGCTTAAGAAAATGCTGTATTGAAGCACTCAAAATGCTCAAGAGTTCTGTATTCGCATGTTATAATGTCAGCAACCATAAGTGCATAATACAATTTAATGACAGCAAATGAGATGTACACACATTGCTCAAATGCAATGACCAATACATTTACAGGACATTATGTCAGTAGATCTAAAAATGGGGGTCAAATGAACATGGTTATTGGATGAAAAACTCCAGCCCTCTTCCTTCTATTTTTTTTTCACTCAAGGGACAAAGTGTCTTAAGGAATAGTTCATCATTCACTCGTATCCTAAAGGTGATGTTCTGTAGGAGGCAGGGCCTCAGTCAACATTCACTTTCATTGCATCTTTTTCCATTACAATGTAAGTGAATGTTGACTGAGACAAACATTCTGCCTTACATCTCATTTTATGTTTCATGGAATAAAGTCATGCGGGTTTTGAACAACATAAGTGTGAGATCCAGTGAAGGTGTACTATCCCTTTACGGTGGCAAAAGTATGAAGGAACCTGGATATAAGAAAAAGAGTTCAAGAATAAGGACAAACAAGGTTATTTCAAAGTTCCCGAATGGTTTGTATAGAGCTGCATAGTTGGCTCTGATACACTGGATTCACTCCTCTGCAGACATACACCTCCCACTGCCTCTAATACGCTCAGTCCGTCAACATGCGTACAGTAATTCCAGGCTCCCTCCGGCTGCTTTCTGGCTTTACTGCAAGTCCTGGACACATATCCTGCAATCCTGCAGTGGACTGATTCTTTTTGCATAGCGTAAATCTCCACACACTGCTGCTAATGCCCTGAGCACTAAGCTTGGAAAGACAGCTCTTCATCAGCCCAGCCGCGGGGCTTCCAAACCACCCCGTTCACAGCTGATTCTCTGCACAAACCACATCTGTTATCCCAAAGTGTAAGATGTTAAATAAAGAAAGGAAAGGCTGAGCATGTGGAAATTTATCATTTGGCATGAGTGTAAAATGTTTGCTGTTTTTAATTTTTTTCCCTGTGGCTGCTGAGCAGCTGCCTTCACCCAGCGAGAATTAGGTTTTGTGAAATTTGGGCTGGCATTGTAATATTACACATCTGGATGCAGTTGTCGGATATTCTGTGCTGATGAATAGGGATTTAAACCAGCACGTTTTTTTTTTTTTTTTGTGCATTTTCGTTGTTGGTACTCAGCATGGGATGCTTCTTGAAGGGATAGTTCACCCAAAAATGACAATTCTGTCATCATTTACTCAGCTCCATGTTGTCCAAAGCTGTCTGACTTTCTTTCCTCCATGGACCACAAAAAGAGAAGGCAGTATATTAGTCTCAGTCGCCATTAACTTGCATTTTTTTCCATATACTAATATTGGAACAAGATTGAAGAGGTAAGTAAATCATGACAGAACTTAATTTTTTTGTTGGACAATCCCTATAAACTCATATTTTTGAGAGGAGGGATTGGGGTCTGGTATGCAAACCACATTGTGGAGGTTCCCACCCTCCTGATCTTGAAACAGAAGCCAAGCCAGAGAGGGAGGGAGGGGAAACGAATGTATGCATAACTGGAGATATTATTACCCATTTATGGACCTATTTATACCTCTGTTGGCCCTGCAGTACACTGAGGGGAAGTGAGGTCACATATGTTGAGATTGCTGCAGGTTGGTTTACATTCTACTGTGCATGTTTTATTAATACCATGATGGAGGTCTTCAGAGTTTAGAGCTCCAGCTTGCCTGCAGCAGCTTGGTAGGATGTGGGTGGAGCAGTTATATGTCTACCTGAACATGGAACAGAAAGGCCATAAGCCATGCTGGGTTTCATTGTACGGAACTTTGTGGTTTGGATCTGAGGTCTGTTAAGCACCAAGTGTTAGGTTTGAGCTGTGTAAGCGTGCCTTGGGATTGTTGTTGGTGTTGAGATTGAAAGAGAAAGAGAAAGGGGGATAGAGGGGATTGGTGGAGAAAGAGAGAGAGGGGTGATAGATAAAGCCAGACTTTGATGAAAAGACAGGAGATTTATAGTGACCTCCAAAACTGTCTGTGAAGAGTAATTGTGAGAGAAGATTGATGGTCTGTCGCCTCCCTTCAAAATCACAAAACCTGCAAAATCTATCCATCTTTCCATCTATCCATCCATCTAATAATCAAATTTTTACACTTTCTTTATGACTGCTTTAAATGAACTGTCGACTGAAGCACATACGTTTTCATGTCATAGACATACATAAGATTTAATGTATATCTTTCCGTCTAAGAATTGTCAACTGGAAATCATTTTTATATGTTCTACCTTGTTTCACTTGCTATATTTTTTAAATGAACCAATGACTAAATCATATTATTTTTCTAGTCATAAGATTGACATTGCAAATCTTGTTTCCATTTCTCATGAGTGCACATATAATATATATGAATGTAGCACTTTCCCACAACCAAGATCAGTGGATGTTGGTTGGTGTAACTGTTTTGTTTGAATCGATTCTTTAGTTATGAAGATGTCACTCATAGCTGAATTGTAAAGCATTGAAAATGACTAGTAAACTCTGTATTCCCAAGCTAATATTTTACTTTTGCAATCTGAGAACTTTATCACATTATGAACCTATTTTAAAAGCAATTTTGTTGATGGAAAAGAAAGCATCATTCACTTTTTGGAGGAAGCCTCTCAATAATTTTGGTGAAACTTTCAACATTTGCTCCAACATTGCATATATAAATAAATAAATAAAGAAATGCTAGTAAATTACAAGCCCATGGATTGTACAAACCCAGAGAGATGAAGTACTGTGTCTGCTGCCTCATCTTCTACTGTCCTGCATTATTCAGCCATTTTCATTTAAATAACTTTGAACACCAAAACATGGCGCTGGGCCAATGGTCTCAAGAGCAGTTACGGGATTCAGTACTACTTTAATAAAATGCACTTTAATAGAATAAGTGTCATGTCCAACTGGGGATAATATAAGTGACTTCAGGATGCTGATGTTATGGAACACGAGACAGCCAGTCTCAATGTTTTAGGTTTGTCTCTGTGTGTGCTTGTTTAATTTACATGGTTTGACCCTTTATGGGTATGTGTGGTTTTTAATATATCTGTATCTTTATTGCCATTGGGAAAGTGGGAGCTTTTGTGAACTACTCCCTAAATTGACAAGTAGATTGAATTTGGGGAATGGGTGATGAAATACTATTGAAATATTAATTTTTTGCACTATGGTTGAGCTGGCGGGTAGGGCCGCCCCCTCCCACATTTCCCAGTACTGCTTCACTTAAAGAGGAACTGTCAGAGATTGTTCACTGCACAGCTATTCCAGAGAGAGAGAGAGAGAGAGAGAGAGAGAGAGAGAGAGAGAGAGAGTTCCCATAAACTGACACATTTCTCATTGGATTAAAGTTCTATTGAAGCTGCTACTTGGAACAAAATTAAAAGAAACAAAAAGACAAACAGTCCCAATGCAATAACATCAAGTCACTCCAGTCTTGTGTTATTAAATGTTCTTTGGTGTTGTCACGTTTTATGTGTGGCTAAAGTTGTTAAAGGGGAAATAAATTATGGGAAGTTGTTAGATTTTTATTGAAGAAATGTTGTCGTGAGGAGGCATGTACGCCAGCCCTGTATGACAAGCGCATTAAATGAATTGTTGGAAATGCATATCCATTTCAACAGCATCTACAGACTTTGACCAGTGCAAACAAATTAAGCTCCACGTTTGTTGCTGTGAGCTTGTGCAGAGAATGTGTGCAATCATTCCTTTACAAGCAAACAAAGTGCCTCTGAATGTCTGCACGTTTTTCACTCTGAACTAAAAGGAAAGTTAAGACACAACTTGTGTATCAATCTTTTTTCTCTCCCACTCATTTTCGCTTTCAATAAATAACTATAATCGGGAAGTTAAGATACAACTTGTCTATCAATCTTTTTTTCTCACTCCTTTTCGGTTTCAATAAATAACTATAATCATTCATTTACTTACAGTTCTGACATGCAGTTTTGTCAGTGTGGACTCCATTTTAAAGTTGTTGAGGAAACCTTGGCTGTGATGGACAGAATTATGGTCTATGGTTTTGTGACTTGGTGTTGAACATTTAATGTTAAAAAAACACTGACAAGGTTTCCTTTACACAAATTTCCAGTTGCCAAAATAATCTGTACTTTTAACGTTTTATCGTTCGATTAGCTGATGAAACTTGTATGCTTTGCACTAACTGAAAAGCCACATGCACTTATTCTTAACAATGGTGTATTTTTGGATATATGTTATTGTTTTTTTGTAAATAAATCAATAAATGCACATTTCTAATTTAACATGTTCAGACCTTTGTACTTCAGACCTTTGTTATGTTGTACAATAAAAGCTAGCTTTATACTCTACCATGGGACTCACATTTGGTATTTGATCATCGAAAATGGGTAAAAATTAACATTTTACACATGGATCCCTGAGATATTAAGATGTATTTAATACCTCTGGAGTTATAGGCACTTGCAAAAGCAACACAAAAAAAATTGTTTTCCCCATTTTTGGTCTGACAGCATTGGCATATAATGCTACAAGTGGTGATTAATTCAACTGGTTTAAGTAACAAACAGACCTACAGTTGCAATAAAAAATATTCATCCCCTCTGACCAGCAATACGTTCTGGTTATGTGAATTAAAACGCATCAACTAAAACCTCAGTAACAGTCAAATATTTGAGTGATTTTGAAAAATAACTCTAATTCTCTACACAAATGTCATGTCAAAAATATTCAACCCCCAAAGTCAGTCATTTGTGGAGCATACTTTACCCTTATTATCATCAAATAAATGTTTCAGGCTTTCTCAGGCTTTGTACACCTCTCTATTGGAATCTTTACACATTTTTCATGAGCAAAAGCTTCCAGCTCATTGACATTCTTTGGTTTCTGTGCTGCCACAGCTTCCTTGAAATACCAAAAAAAATGTTCAATGGGATTTTAATTATGGACTGAAAAGGACATTCCACAACACATCCCTGAACCAGATTTTGGACAACTTGGATTTATCCTTGGTGTTGTTGTCTTTTTGGAAAGTCCAATGATCACCGAGCTTCAATTTACACACTGAAGGCATCACATTTTGAAAATGGCCTGATACCTGAAAGAATCCATGGTGTCATTCACAGGATAGGATAGTCAGGATAGCCATTTCCTGCAGCCGCAAAACACCCCCATAATAGGACTCACCCACCTCCATGATTGAATGTGGGGATGGTGTCGTTCTTGTCATCACCTTGCCTTTCTTACTCCAAACGTACTGCTAAACCATGGGTCTAAAACTAATTTTCAGTTTTGTGTCATATGCCCATAACACCTTCTTCAAGGTTTCCACAGGTCTTTTCAAATTCCTTCTAGAATATTCAAGTCAACATTTCCCTTGGTGAAGTTTTGAGTGAACACAAGCAGATCCAACCATCCATCGTTTTCGTAAACGGAGTGTGTACACCGTAGTACCAAGCACACTTTCCTCAAAACCTCTGAGTTGGATCTTTCAAAAGTTGTTCATTGAAAAACTGCTGAAGGTTTTCCTTTTGAAGCAGCTCAGCCACTGCTGTGTACAGCTCTTTGTAGTACATTGATGTGATTGAAATCTAAACATGCAGGCTTTCTAGAAGATCAAATGACAGGAGTTTTTCATCCCTCCAGTGTACCATGTTTCCCTTGGCTCATTGCTCACATACTAAAGTCACTTTTTCTTTTGATTTCTTGTCGTTGCCTCTCTCACTCCATCACTTTTTCTTTCGTCTTGTGATTTTCTTAGTTTGCATGGGGTTTGAAAACACGCGTAGGTGCAGTGCACGTTAAAGGCCTTGAACTTCAAAGATGCATCATATCTCAGTAAAAGATTTAAAAGTCTCACATTTTCACTATTAAAAAATTATTATAAATTGTTTTTTTTAGCATTATTGCTTAATATGAAAAAAAGAGGACTATTTGTTTCCTTTTCAAGTGTATTTAAATTGTCCATTCATTCCTATAATAGTATAATACTGCCAGTTTTATGTCTGTATCTGTGTGATTGCATACACAGTATGTGTGTACTTGCATTTATCTGTGAATGTATGTGCAAGACCGTAGCGGGTGCCGCTGTGGGGTCCCCGTGCTTGTAAAACACAAGAGGTGATCAGTGATTTATTGTGTCAGTTATCACCTTTTGTTTCCATGTAACTGTTGCCCAGATGGTCTTGCTGTTAACTACACATTGTAAACTACACATTAAAGAGGAGTCATTCTAGAACTCCTTATGTGCAAACATGCTGTTTTAAATACATGTCAGAAATTTCATCATACGTTTTTGGTATTTTTTGGCATTGTGCATTGCCGAGGCATTTGGCCTATATTGCTATGCTTAGTGTGTTGCTTAGTGTACATGTATGTGTGCTTTTTAAGGCTGTATGTGTATACACATGTATGTCTTTTTATGTGGGTACATGTGTGATTGTGCTTATGCTGAAGCTGGCAGTTGCATCCTGTCATTATTTACTAGGGTCAGCATACCCTGTGAGTCTTTGAGTGATGGCTTTAACCTCCTTTAGCAGGTGTTTAACGGAGGATGAGCCAAAGCCTCCATCACTTTACCTCCAGTTTCATTAAATCCTCAGACCGAAGCTTTTAACAGCAGCTCACAATGGACCAAATAAAGCAGAAATAAAATGTAAGCATCTTTTATGGAAGCAGTGGCCTTTTCAAGGCATTGAGAGATGGAAAAACAGCTCAGCTTGGATTCTTCCTAAAGTTTCTGCCTGGAATAGGATTTACAGAGGGCAGATATTTACTTTTTTATCTGGTCATTGAGCTTTCTTTAAGAACATAAATCGTTTCTATTTGATATCGCTTTTTGTTTTTGTTTTTTTGACTGCTATTAGTTGAGACTATGAGTACATTATTACTATTTACTATTAATGCAACTTCCAAATTGCCCTGATGTTGTGATTTAGGCCATGTCCACTCTAATCCGTTAAACGTTTTCTCAACATTTTGGCCTTCCATCCACACTGAGACAGTTTTTTGCGGAACACTCTCTCAAGTGAGATACATTTGATAACGCAGTCTTCGCGTTGTAATGTGGACAGGGGCAACGAAGATATCTGAAAACTATGACAAATTTGTCATCAGATCCATTCAACCAAAACAATCAAGATGGCGGCCCACGTTGTAGTGATGTAGTTGTGCCTGATATTCACTTTGATAGTGTTGTTAAAGATAAATGTTACTTTGTACAACCTTCGCATTGCATTCCTTCAAAGACGATGAGAAGTTTACTTTGAATTGCCTTACGGCGATGGAACACGAGGACAACTGTGTTTCAGTCTGTACATGGAATGGCAATTTTTCGCATGCGCAATAAGGGGATTTAAGAGCTTTCATGTGTGGACGAGAAACTTGGACGAGAGCTGTTGTTAAATTTACATGTATATTTAGTTTTTTTTGCTGGAGCACCAAATGAGTATTCTCCTACCATCTACCAGTGATGCTTTATTCAACTTCCCGCGTCTACTACCCACGCAGATATCAACAGCGCAACTGGGTTGGAGGTTGCCAGGTTGAGGTCACAAATGGGTTGAAATTTGTATGATGTGTCGATTGTGTGAGTTGGATGCGTTTCATACAAGATATGGCAACTGGACAACATTGGAATAATATATTGATGTGATTATTCATATAATGAGGTTTGGGCCATACAAATTACGGGAGTTTCCTGGGAGAAATAAAAAAATGGGAGGGTGGTGGGTGTGAAATAAGGGAGACTCCTGGGAAAAATGGGAGTGTTGACGGGTATGGTGTGGACAGAGCGTTTCGAAAACATAATATTCAAATGTATCTGAATTAATGTGGATGTAGACTTAATCAGTCAGTTTAAGACTCATTCATAGTGACTCGTTAATGCACATGAATTGAATGGACTAATGAGAAATGCATTCAAATTAAATGTGCTGTAAGCTCTTTTTTTTTTTTTTTCATGGAAAGGTATGCAAATGTTTTACTACTCCCTGAAAGTTATTAATGAAATAAGTGTTGTGAGAAATCTCACCAGTCTCTGTGACCGCTGTAAATGGCAAACAAAAATGTGTACGTGGACAATGATGCTTTCTGCTTGTCAATCATTTTGCGTGTTTTCGTAGTATTTTAGTTACAGGGAATTATTGAGGCATAATGCATTTTTATGCGATGTTGTTCATAATAGTTGTCAGGTGAGGGCGCTATTTTGCAGCTTTTTAACAACCGTTTCTGCTCTCAATAAAGCTCATGTTGATATCTTTGGAGTTCGTGGTTTTGGAAAGAGGGGCGTGGCTAATCCAATGGCTCAGTCTTTTGGAAGTAGAGTGGCTTAAATCGTTTACAGCACCTTTAAATAATAATAATAAAAAATTCCAAACCTGTCTTTCTCTTGTGGAGATTTTGAAGTATTCAAATGAAATATTGGCATGTGGTTTATTTGCATATTCATAGATGTATTCAAACTGGCTTGGCTTGATTGTCAGTCTTTGCTTTTGTTGTATGGAAAAGAGCAGCATGGAAATTCTTAAATATCTCTTATTGTGTTCCACAGATGACAGAAAGTAATCTGTGGAACACAATAAGAGAAGCCAAACTCTGAATATACCAATTGGCCCCAAATGTAGAGGTCAGAACAAACCAAAGCCACCATTCACATGCTAACAATGCTATTCAATTTAACGGAGTATCTCATACTAATGGATAGGGTATCGATTGTAGTTGTCATGTTAAGAAATGTCCAGGGACAGGCTTAGTTTTAAACGCAATTAAAACTCAATGATGGCTAAAGGTTCTTTCCGTCTTAGCTGTCAATAATCAAATGTTGTTCGTAAATGGTTCTCTGAAAGATAAGAAGTCAATGCAAAGCACTTACTATCATTTGGCCTATTGGTAGAATATGTGTGGGGAGTGATTTTCTATTTGTTGTGTAATCCAAATGACCTTTAACGTCTAGATTATGTTTGTCCTTGTTAAGTTTTACTGGAATATAAGCATGAAATGGTATTTGCAACGCATTTATCTTCCCTAATATGACATTTATTTTTAAAGAGTAGTTCCTTACAAACCACAAAGTTAGAAGTGAAATATTTTTTTAAGCTGAAATTATGTGATCGTGTCAGAAGAATTAGGACATTGAGTGATGCAAGGAACATGAAACTAGCTCTACTCTATGTACTTCTAAATGTTAACATTTTGATTTTATGGTGTCTTAAAATGCATTTATCCCTGGCTGTAGTTTTTATAGCAAGGCTTTGGTTGGTTTAGCCATGTCTTATTCTTGGTTTCTCTTAATAACATGCTTGTCGTACACCCTTAACTGTAAGGATGTAATTAACTCAGACTCATTTCAGCAAGCAGCTGTTTGTGGTTTATGGCGTGGGCTGGGTACAAAGCATGACAACTGAAACTCTGGATTAACAAATCACTGTGTCATGATCTAGAGACGGACACTATGATAACAGTGGCCATAATGATGTTACAATCAGACATGTTTTTTTAGGTCGGACAGGGAGGATAGTGGCAGGTGGCACCATGGTCCAGTGAGGCACTTTTGTCTATTTTTAAATCATTCTACATGTTCTATGTCTCTTGCTCTAGGAGTTGCGACATTAGTTGTTTTAGGGCCATCTGGATCCACTCACTCTTGTTTTGTACATCTTTCTTCTGTTGAAAGGTCAGTGGTCACCAGGAATCTGAGCCTGCATGTGGGATAGAGTGGTTACCACCATCAACATTAGTCCTAGAGGTCAAATGTCAGACATGGGGTTAGTCCCTTAATGGGGATGGAAGCAGAGGTCTTCTTTTATGGTGTGCCGCCTCCTTGTATGAATAATTTGATTGCTTTTCCAGGTCGGCCGGAGGCATCTTGTTCGTCACTGGTGGGGGTCAAGAATGGGTCAACTCCTAAAGCTGTGATATATCACCTGTAGGGTTGTCACGACACCAAAATGTCAGAAGTAATTAATTCAACTAAAATTGTATGTTTTTGCAGTTACAGTAAGGCACGTAATGGATGTGAATGGGGCCAGTCCATATACGCCAAAATGCAAACGGTTTCAAAAGTATAGCCTCAAGACTTAAACATTATACTGGTTAATATGATTTCAGTGTGATAATTTGCTTACTACCCCATTTGTGTAAAGTTATATTCAATACTGGGATTACAGGGTTTGCTGGCATAACGTTGACATGACAAGGAACTTCTATTGCATATAGCTTCACACAGATACAGTTAATAAGCAATTTTTATCACACTAAAATCATGGTAGTATGGATATTGTCTACGTCTTGTGGCTATGTTTATGGTCACTTCCATAGTAAGTGCCTTGTAACCTTGATTTTTGTATACATTTTTATAGTAAACAAAGGACAAGTCAGAATATATATATATATATATATATATTAGTAATCAACATAATGCCAACAAAAATCTGTTGATTGAGCTTAAGTTGTATTAAACATGGAAAATTCCTTTAAAGAACAAAAACCATTACATAGTTACTTAATAGAACACAAATTAAGTAAATGGTGAATAAAGATTTTCAGGTATATTTGCAGTAAGTAGTGAGCTTCACAAACATGCGTGCAACTATGCAAATCTGTGCTTGGTATTACCGATACTGCAGATAAACTGGTATCATTACTTTTGTATCAACTGGTGGATGTTCTGGTACTTTTGGCATCCCTAATCACCCAGTTTCTGAAGAACTCCTGTATGACCATTACAATTGTATGTTTAGGTTCTGACAAAGCAAAATTGTTCTTTTAGTTTGCTGCAGTTCTTTGTGGAGAAGCCAGCTTACACTCACCTTTTTTATATTCAGCTTGTTGAGATGAGCTTTGCCATTTAAATCCCATTAGGTTGATTGATTGTTGATCTGTGTTATGGTAAATGGCAATGTTGGGTTGGTGCCCCTTTTCATGAACTTTGTTTTAAATCTAGCAGAAAGGTTCACACAGCTGTTCATTTTTCATACCAGCAGCTGGCTGAGGTTCATTGTGGCTGTGGGGACCATATGGGTGAATTACCCAAAAGCCACTTGTTCATCACCTGTTTTTAAAAAACAACACTGGCTGAGAGTACTTGAGTGGGCAGAGAGAGCAGCAGGGTAGTAACACAGCCCTGTAAAAAAAGTGCTGAGAATGTCTCCGCTGTCTGTGTGAATGTCATCTGTTTCATGAAGAATTCAAGGTGTGTTTGACTATCCCCAAAAATGTCTGCCACTTTTCTGTCTAATAAGGGCTAGTGCTGTCTGCGGGCATGTGGGTTTCTTTAATGCTAAAATACAGTACTCTAGTCTTGTTCTCAGACAGCCCGCAGACCATTAATAGGCTATCTGATGCATATTGCGTTACATTTCATGGCCGGAAGCACCATAAAAATTGGGGGGGAGGGGCATATCCCCTCAATATTTAGAATATTGGTTTATTTAATATGGCTTCTCAATTACCAGTTCTTATGCATTTACAAAATGACAGTGATCTGTCTTTATGGAAAAACCTTTTTATAAAACAGTTTTTCAAAATACATTGCTATCTTGTCGTCAACTTAAATATTTATTAGGCTTGGGAACGATGACATTTTCACTTATCAATAATTGGAAAATTTTCCAGATGATTATCTATTTATATTGGGATTTTTTTCAGATGCAAATAGGTCTGCCCGATGCCAGGTTCAGGAAGTAACGGAAAACGTGTAATGGGATTACGCATTTAAAATACAAAATATTAAAAACTGTATTCCACTACAGTTACAATTTAAATTGTTGGTAATCACAATAAAGTTACATTCAAAAAGTATTTTAATTTCTGAAGAGATTACTTTGCATTTCATTGTTATTTGTTTAATTTAATATTTAGTCCATTCAATTGGAAAACATTTATCCTATAAAAGATGCAAACCAAGGAATGTTTGAACAGCGGTGAAACACAATCTGATAATGTGTTATATTCATAGGAGCAGACAGAGGGCACTTTTATACTGTTATTAGTGAAAAGGTTAATATGACATTGAGGATAATGACATGGTTGTGTACACGGTGGGGATTTGCAGAAAGTTTGGAGCTGCAGAAATGGTAAACTTGTTTAAATTGTCATGTAAACGTTTAGCTTTATGCTAAGCTATAATTCTACATACTATAATAATACATACACCTGTTACCACCCATGATTAAAAAAAAGTTATATTAAAAAAAAAGTTATATATTGAAAATCCACGTTCGAACATCTTTCGATCTTTGATATTATGGCAAGATGTACTGCAAAAAACATATTCTTGATGAGAATGTTATTTTTGTTTTTCCTGTTTTTTTATTTTATTTTAATTTTTTTTATAATTTTATAAATTGTTTTTATAAATTTACTTTGCTTAAGATATGTAGGCTTTTATCAGAACATTTAGATTAAATCTGCCAGTGCTGAATAAGAAATCCAGAGTATTCAGATTACATTTCTGACCTTGAGTAATCTAACAGAATACATAAAAAATTACATTTTACTGCATGTAATCTGTAGTGGAATACATTTTAAAAGTAACTCTCCCAATCCTGCTCATTGTACAGAAGCCTTTTGTCTTTTCAAACATATTTCTTAATACAACTTTTGGTAAAGTGTGAGCGGCAAGGATTAATGAATGTGGTTTGCGCACTGGATGTGTCTGGCGGACAAAATAGCGCATTCTAAAATTTGAAATAATTGTTTTCTATGAAGGTATGTGTTCACACAACAGGGTTAAAAATTCTGCAGCACCAATGAACTCAACGCACATAGTTTTCCATTAAATTAGACCCAAATCATTATCAAAGGAGATTTAGCCTATTATTTACTCTAGTCATTACTGGATTATATATTGTGTACAAGTATGAATTCCTACAGAACATATTTTCAATCTTTTTGTGGTTTGACAGCTTGAATGTAAATTTATTTAAGGCTACATACAGAGAAATTGCATAATAAACATCACTGTTTCTAATCGTTCAGTTGTTCAATGCAAATTTGTCAATGTTACTTTAATTCGTAATGAAGTACAATAACCTTTGCAATTGTGGACTGCCACTAGCTCATAATGTGTGTGATATGCACACACATTATGAGACCCCTTGTGGTCTCCCAAAGCTATTACGCCAGACTACATACATTGGAATGAGACTGGCAGTGAATTGAATGCACACAAATTAGGCTTCTAATTTGAATGTCTGCTACTGTTAATATATCAGTACCTCAAAAATGTATCGATAAAATAACATGCCAATCAATAATCGATATATTGATATTTTATAGCATCCTTAGTATTCATCATTCTCTCCAAAACAAGGTAATGCCTTGGACAAGATTTTAATTTGCTTAAGGTGAATTTTGCTTAATAGGTCATGGAATTGAACTAAAGATATGAAAGTTTTCTTTTGAAGGTATTCATTATATATTGCCCTGCTTTTGTAGTTAGTAGCAAGAAAACTAGATTTCCTTTAGCACAAGCAGAATAATCCCCATTGATCTGATTTACCCGACCCTAAATGTCATGGAAAAATACGAACAATGGTTGATCAAGTTAAATGTCTTAGTGGTTGGTTCTTTTGACAAAATAAACTGCAATATGGACTAGACTTTATGCCTATAGTCAAAGTTATGGCTACTCAAGACTTACAGGACTAATAGGACTGATGGTTGACTCCCTGCTGCTTGTAATCCAGAGTTCATAGGTCTGTGTGTTTGATGTCCCTCGATTCTCAGATTATCCCTTTGGAATCCTGTTAGTTCACACAACTAATCTGAGCCAGAAACATGCAGAAGAGATCTCATATTCAAATCCACACACTGCCACCTGCTCATAACGCACTGTGATCACATCTGCAATTGAGGGAAGTGAAAAAAATAAAGTAGTTGACCTTATCAGATGTTAAGCATTTTACTTGCTGCTTACTCCTTCTGTCTGTCTCGCTGTTTTTGTCTCTCTGATTGAAAAACAGATGTGAAATTAACCTGTCACCATCTAGTAACGTCTGTAGGCAAAAACTAGCTAATTTCACAAATCAAACACCATCCTGATCCAGCTGTACTTACTTTCTTAATTTTAATAGGTACTACACCTTACATTTTATATAGGTACTTATTTATTTACAGGGATGTCAAGTCCTCACAGATGGCATTAGTAATAACTATGGTGAATCAGAATGTGTCAGTTCTGAATGTGTTTTGATGGCATTTTATAGAGCAGGGACTAAAAGAACTTTAGGAATAGCAACAATTATTACTAGATTTTAACATTTTCTCCAGATAATGTGAGTGGTATTTGCCCATGCAAAACTCACCACCACAACACTTGAATAATCTGGCTGGTTGCTAGGGATGTTCTGGGTGGTTGCCCACCCCCAGAGTCTCTATAATATTCTGGTCAAAATAAAGCTCTAAGGGATTTTTTGCATTCTTTTTTGTCCTTCATGTGAAAATCCAATTGCTCAAACAGTGTGGAACAAGTTCATGCTAAAGTTTAATACTTGGGGTTAAGGATTTTATCAAAACTCTATAACTTTAGTATGAGCAATAGAATGTAATATGTTGTACTTTGTTTAAATGATATATGCTGGTGTTTCTTTGTTTGGTTGAAATCGGTTTATGACCAATTTTTCTCTTTCTTTTTCATGTTGCTCATCTCTGCCACTCTACTCAAGGTAAGAATTTTTTTTTTTTTACAGCCTTACCTTCTCTCCCTTGATTTTCCATCCTATTTCTGTTACTTAGTGGGTTGGAGGTCTTTTAAAATGTATTTGATCACAGTGCCAATAACAGTGGCCCTTGGGAACATAAGGCCTTCTGTGTCAGTGGGTCTATCTTGAGACCATATGGGTCTCTGGTTTACTGCCTGTGCATTTGTTTGTCATAAAACACTAAGATTATCTAGTATTCTTGACTGCAGACAAACTCAAATGGTTATGAAATCTGTGTATTTTCCTTGGACATCTTTCCCTTATTTTTTCCTTTACTACTTTCCTATTTTGGTTTGATTTTCTCTGATTAGCTAGGATTTTTTGGAGCTTTTTGTTTTTAGTGAGGGCAAAAGAAATCTTGATGCTGGAAATTTGTTGTGGCATGCCGGGTACTCCTGCCAACAGTTAAATCTCATTGGTCAAAAATCAGTCTCCATAGCTGTATAACAAACATGTTTTGATTGGCTGTGATTTCGCCACACACAGCAGTTTTTGCTTTCAATATGCAAAGTAAAAAGAGAGCTTGTTTTGTTGCACTTGGTTAGGAGTGCAGGTTAAAGGGATGGTTCACCCAATCATTTAAATTCTCTCGTCATTTACTCGCCCTCTTGCCATCCCAGATGTATAGGACTTTCTTTTTTTCTGCTTAACACAAAAGAATATTTTTAGAAGAATATCTTAACTCTGTATGTCCATACAATGCAAATGAATGGTGACCAGAACTTTGAAGTTCAAAAAAGCATATAAAGGCAGCATAAAAATGATCAGTACGACTCAAGTGGTTAAAACCATATCTTCAGAAGCAATATGATATGTGCGGGTGAGAAGCGGATACATATTTAAGTCCTTTTTTACTATAAGGTATCCTCCCTGCTTAGTATGTGTTGATATGCACAAATAATGTGAATTGCCAAAAACAAGGAAGAAGAAGAATCTGGAAGTGAATGTGGAGTTCAGAGTGGAGATATTCTTCTAAAAATCTTTATTTGTGTTCTGCAGAAGAAAGAAAGTCATACACTTCTGGGATGGCATGAGGATGAGTAAACGATGTGACAATTACTTAAAATATACTTAAACAAGTATACAAATAACAAATAAGCAAGTGCCTAAAACTCATTAGCATTTAATTTAACACAAAAAACATATTCTATAATAAAACAGTGACAAACATAGAGTCAGTTTAAAGTGAATAATGTCATCATGATTTATATACACTCATACTGCAGAGATCTGCTTTCATTATATAATACAAAATAGAATATCATAATTAGTGTCTCATGTGACAAAAGACAATATGGAATCGACATGTTTTTTCCACTGGTCAAACTCAAGAAATGTAATTTAAACCAGTCATGTGCTAACTGCTTTCAAAAAGATTGGCTTTCCGCTGTTGTTGTCATCAAGCAACCAATCAGACAATGGCACATTCTCTATAGTAAAGAAATTGTTAGATGTTTGTGTGTCTGATATGAGAGTTATTTCCCCTTGAAAGCATCTGGGATTAGGCTTGGTAACCTTTCTTTACAAAATACCGGAATCGGATGATCTTCGTGAATTTTGGTTCCCCTGCGTACATTTTCCGCAGATGCGGCTGGAACATTGTACTGAAATACTCTGACAGTGTTTCCAGCAGCAGCACTGCCCTCTACTGGGTCAAAAGCATAAACAAATTGCACTTTTGAGCCAGCTCTGTTGAATCAACAGTGCGAAACAGACCGCTTCTGGTATGGTCCGATTCCCGATAACGAATTTAGATGAGCAGGTTTGTTTGAATTTACGGCGCAAAACATGCAGCGCTTCCGGTCTAGTCCGTTATAGTATTAATCTTACACTGATATGCAAAAGAACAACATTAGACAACAGAACACAGTCTTAACTGTTTCTGGAACTGCTATTGTTATGTCATGTGACATTAGACCTGTGAGACTTTAATCAAGCAGTGCAGTTACTGACTGGTTGTTCATATGACAATGTTTAGTTAAAGAAATTAAAAGTTTTTTAATACAAGGAATTTATATATATATATATATATATATATATTTAAAAAATGATTGAATGAAATATTCTATCACATTTCTTGTTTGATTACATACATTCCAGATATAGCTTAGTTAAGATCAATTATTGGATTGGATATACGTATCTACAAAGTCAGAAAACGCACCTTTTACAAGAACTGTATTACGTTTACTTCTGATTTGTTATATCTGCTCTTTAGAAATCATAAAGGATCTCATCATTTGACAACAGACTGCAGAGGAGAATAAATCCAATAAGAATTGCATTTCTCATTTTCAAATAATTCTTCCTCAAAAGTACTAAAAGAAATAATGGAATTGTTACTGGAACCACTAAGGAACCGGACTAATTAAGAGGTATTGGAACGATTCCCACCCCTATCTGGGATATTTGGTTTTAGCAGATAATCACGTCCTTTCATTGCCTGTCCAAGGATAAAACAAATGATGTCCAATGTCTGAACATGTTCCTCTGGACGGATACGAGTTCAAGGGTTTCATTCCAACTTGCTCTTCCCTCTACACCCAGCAAATGGTTAAGGGTTTTACTTGAAACAATGTCTGTTGTTGCTGTGCAAATGGATGCATTTGTTTCGTGCAAAACAATAAACAAAGAACAGTACAGCTGTCCATCATGCCGGGCATCCAATTAGTATGATCTGTGTTTGTGCATAGGCAGGCTAAGGATTACATCAAATCAAATGGATTTTGTTTGGCAACTGTTTCCTGATTTGTCGAATGTTTTGAAAAAGACTATGTGTGGAAGTTTAGCACAATCTTCATTTTCTTCTAAACTCTTTAAAGACATTTAATGAGAAAGTGTTCACACTTTTCCTACACACCCTTTCTGGTCTTCTTGAAATCAGTAAAGTTACAGTGGAATTACACCACCATATCGCCACCAAAAGACGACCCTTTAACTGAGGGATCAAAGCTCCAGAACTTTTGTCTCTGCCTCACTGAAGCTAAAGATCAGACAATATGATATAAAGTGAGATTTTAAGACCAGAAATTTGCTGGATGTCATTTGACCATTCGCTAAGTTCCGTCCCACTTGGATACCATTGTTAACTCAAGACAATCTTAATAGGTCCCATAAGATTGAACTGGAGCATGATATTCAGGAACATGTGCTCATACATTAAATGGATGTTATTCTTGTGTGGGCTGAATTTGTGTCATGGCAAAGCATTTTTATCTGGCCTTTTTTTCCTCAAAGAAATCGTTAATTTACACAGTTACATGATTAACCATGGTGCAGTCTGTGTATCAGAATGAGGCAAATGCTTATCAAGTCTTATTTGATAGCGAATATACCTGATAACATTAGTGTAAGTGAACAGAACTGTTCCTAACAAAAAATCTACAACATTCTCTATGGTACTGTGAACTCTTTATTTACCAACACAACCACTATGACCTGAATCAAATAAGTGAAATAATGTTAAGTTAATAATATCAATTTGCCTTAAAGCCAATGTTGGTGTCGTGGCTGATATACTGCTTCATTTGGGGATTAGGGCTGACACATAGTTTATTCCACAGCATTCTCCTCTCAAAATGTATTTAAAGGATTGGAAAAAAGAAAAATATCCTCCTTAATATACCTTGTGTAGCAATATAAGTGCCCTGGCAACAGTGTTTTAACATATTTTTGGGATAATTTTGGTACAATTCAGTTTAAAACAGGGACTTACATTGACTAACTTTAGAAAAGAGCAAAAGCTGGTCGGATAATATGGCAACATTTGCTAGAGTAGGATTGGGCAATAACTGTTTAACCTCCCGAGACCCCTGTGTGACTTCTGTGTGCATTTTCCATTATTATTTTTTTATTTGTAACTAGTAGCATCTAATAAATAAGCAAAAAAAAAAAAACTAGAATAAATTGTTTTCCTAAAAATATATGTCATCATATGTGGACAGAGGGACTAAGTTGTGAAATTAAGAAATATCAACCTGTAGAAAGTCAGATTTTTTTCATCAAATAGTTTGTGTCCATGAGTGTTGGTTATTCATTTTTGAGACATTACAGACATTAAAGTTGATATTATACAATTCTGAATACATGTACTGATTATCATTGTCCCAAATCTGCAGCCTGAATTAATTTTTGGTCGGATTTTAGGAGTAAGTGTATTTAGCTGCATAGAGAAGCTATAGGATGTAACCTTACTCCCTATTTAGTGAAGGACTTAACCTCCATTTTGCTGTCTGTCTGCACTTGTCTCAGTACAGTTTGAAATACACCTTATTTTCATCCTAACTCCATATAAAGCCTCTGAAAGCAAAATTTTTCAGCTTCTGTATACTTATTCTTAATGTGAAAATACAGAGTAAATGTATAGGAATGAAGTTACAAATGTGAAAGAATAGCACCTTATAGTACAGTGTTAACAAACAAAAATATAAAATATATTTGTGAATTTGTGAAAAGTTATTCAAAATAATGAACAAGTTCTTGGAACATCTGTCAGAAAACTGCTCCACAGCACTCATCCGAGTAATTCATTCATTTTTGTCACACTTCATACATTTGCACATATACAGTGAAATTCAGCTAACCTGGGGTCAGAGTGCAGGGTCAGCAATGATACGGTACCCCTGGAGCAGATAGGGTCAAGAGGCTTGCTCAAGGGCCCAACAGTGGAATCTTGGCAGTGCTGGGGCTTGAACCCCCAACCTTCTGGTCAGTAACCCAGAGCCACTGCCCCATCGGTGCGCCAAAGTGAAAAACATTTAAGAGGTTCCTTACCAGAGGCACTTTTGTTGGCGTTGCACACATAGAAGCAGTTCACGGAAACCAACGCCATGGTGTTAGGTCACATGTCACCGTGAGTCAGAAGTTTAACCCTTAAATGACTCTGAGTGTCCTGAACAGTATGCAATGGGTTTAAATGAATTTAAATTATGCGTTGTGTATTGCGAATCCAAAATAGCGAGCCCTAGCATGAGGCCATGGAGTCGCACAAGCTTAAAGACAGGGCATTAGAAAAAAGCAAAGGAGCAGTTTCGATCTATTCATCATTCTGTCCAATTCACCATCCGTTCATCTCTCATACTCCAACGGTTTCTCGATCTTTTGTTGTCTTATTCTTTGTGTGAATATATGAAATCTGGTAATTGTAAAGCCAATTTAGCATGATCCATCTGTTAACATCAAGCTCTGTGTCAACTGCAGAGCGGATGAAATATTAGCCTAAACTTTGAGAATCAAATAATGATGATGCCTGAAAATTTGAATCCTACAAATCAGACCCCTTTTCACTAAAAGAGAATCACATCTTCCATGCAACCCCTTCAGTCCCTTTGGCTATGCTTTACAGTTCCCACAATTCCTATTTTAACACTTATTTTTTCAGTTTTGTGTTTTGACCATGTTGTCTTGTCATCTTGTTTTTTGTCTTGCCCTCTGAATGAAGTCATTTATGTTTCTCATTGGTCTTGATTTTGTCTGAATTGAGCAGTGCAATATCTGATGTTTCTTGCTTTCGCTCTGAAATGGTTAATGTAGGACAATTTGGACATTTAGGGTTATGTATAGGACAAACACAATTTGAACCCTGGACATGTGTTTGGCAGCAATTTAGAAGGCTGTGTAATCAACGGCTAATTAAAAAAATTATCTCAAAGGAACTCCATCCATCAGTTACAGTGAGGGGAAAAAAGTATTTGATCCCCTGCTGATATTGTACGTTTGCCCACTGACAAACCAATGATCAGTCTATAATTTTAATGGTAGGTTAATTTGAACAGTGAGAGACAGAATAACAACAAAAAAATCCCTCAGCAAAACATGACTTAGTACTTGGTGGCAAAACCATGGTTGGCAATCACAGATGTCAGACGTTTCTTGTAGTTGGCCACCAGGTTTGCACACATCTCAGGAGGGATTTTGTCCCACTCTTCTTCTCCAAGTCATTAAGGTTTCGAGGCTGACATTTGGCAACACGAACCTTCAGCTACCTCCACAGATTTTCTATGGGATTAATGTCCCATAGAATGTGTGAGGTGGTGGTGGCGTAGTGGCTAGAGCACAGGGCTGCTAATCAGAAGGTTGCTGGTTCGAATCCCACAGCCACCACAATTGTGCCCTTGAGCAAGGCACTTAACTCCAGGTTGCTCCGGGGGGATTGTCCCTGTAATAAGGGCCCTGTAAGTCGCTTTGGATAAAAGCATCTGCCAAATGCATAAATGTAAATGTAAATTAAGGTCTGGAGACTGGCTAGGCCACTCCAGGACCTTAATGTGCTGCTTCTTGAGCCACTCCTTTGTTGCCTTGGCCGTGTGTTTTGGGTCATTCTCATGCTGGACTACCCATCCACAACCCATTTTCAATGCCCTGGCTGAGGGAAAGAGGTTCTCCCCCAAGATTTGACAGTACGTGGCCCTGTCCATCATCCCTTTGATGCAGTGAAGTTGTCCTGTCCCCTTAGCAGAAAAACACCCCTGAAGCGTAATGTTTCCACCTCCATGTTTGACGGTGGGGATGGTGTTCTTGGGGTCATAGGCAGCATTCCTCCTCCTCCAAACACGCCGAGTTGAGTTGATGCCAAAGAGCTCGATTTTGGTCTCATCTGACTACAACACTTTCAGCCAGTTCTCCTCTGAATCATTCAGTTGTTCATTGGCAAACTTCAGACGGGCCTGTACATGTGCTTTCTTGAGCAGTGGGACCTTGCGGACGCTGCAGGATTTCAGTCCCAGCTGCCTTGAGATCATTGACAAGATCCTCCTGCGTAGTTCTGGGCTGATTCCTCACCGTTCTCATGATCATTGCAACTCCATGTGGTGAGATCTTGCATGGAGCCCCAGACCGAGAGAGATTGACAGTAATTTTGTGTTTCTTCCGTTTGCGAATAATCACTCCAACTGTTGTCACCTTCTCACCAAGCTGCCTGGCGATGGTCTTGTAGCCCATTCCAGCATTGTGTACATTTACAATCTTGTCCTTGACATCCTTGGACAGCTCTTTGGTCTAGGCCATGGTGGAGAGATTGGAATCTGATTGATTGATTGCTTCTGTGAACAGGTGTCTTTTATACAGGTAACAAACTGAGATTAGGAGTACACCCTTTAAGAGTATGCTCCTAATCTCAGCTCTTTACCTGTATAAAAGACACCTGGGAGCCAGAAATCTCTGATTGAAAGGGGGTCGAATACTTATTTCCCTCATTAAAATGCAATTCAATTTATACAATTTTTGACATGCGTTTGTCTGGATTTTTTTGTTGTTATTCTGTCTCTCACTGTTCAAATTAACCTACCATTAAAATTATAGACTGATCATTTCTTTGTCAGTGGGCAAACGTACAAAATCAGCAGGGGAACAAATACTTTTTTTCCCCTCACTGTATGTACCGGAGTTCATAAAGTATTACTACAAAGGTGTTTCAATAATTAAGGTAAAACAACCTCTCATTTGACTAGATAGGTGTTGAATTTCAGCTAGTGATGTGCTCTTTACACATAGAGATCACATCACACTGCACATCTCAGCATTTTGTCACCTGCTGCATGTTCTTGTGCGCTATGAGAGAAACTCGTTTACAGATGTTCCTAAAAAACTTGCGTTGTTTAGTGCAAAAAATATTGCAAGTTCTCATGTGAACGTGTGCCACTGTGAACAAGCTTCTCTCATGAACGTACAATGGATGTCGAGATTTTCACTGAAAAATTACCCTAAGTCCTATTGTGTGCCTTCAGAAATTTTAACAAGTTGCATGGACTACTTGTATATTTTTTGGTCATTTCTTTAATGTGAGGTACTATCCAATATCAAGGTACTGAAAAGATGGAGTGTTAATTTATGTCATTTATAAAATAATATCCCATAGAAGTCTGCAGGGAAATTGTGTAAATGAGCCTATATCCCAAATATCAGATCAATAGGAATAGATCAAATTTATGAAATAGTTAACCTCAAAATTAAAATTTTCATAATTTATTCACACTCATGACATCTCAGATGTGCATGACTTACTTTCTTCTTCAGAACACAAACATTTTTGGAAGAATATCTCCGCTCTATAGATCCATACAATACAATGCAAGTGAATGGTCCAAAAATCATACAAAGGCAGTATAAAAGTAACCCATAAAACTCCAGTTTTTTAATCCATGTCTTCTAAAGCTATTCAATTGATTTTGGGTAAGACCAGACCAAAATATAACTTTTTTTTCTCTAGAAATCTTGACATCAGCTGTCTCCTTGGCGATCAAGCTCAATTACACTTCATAGTGCCATCTTATGCTCCGTGCATGCATCTTGTTATTTTGTGTTCTTTTGATGCTGTCTTTGTTTGTGGGTTTGGTTCGTTTTCTACTAGGAAGTGTAATCAAGCTTGAAAATCATGATCATACGAGGAGTTATATTTTGGTCTGTTCTCACTCAAAACTGATTGATAGCTTCAGAAGACATGGATTAAACCACTGGAGTCATATGGATTAGTTATATGCTGCCTTCATGTGTTTTTTAGAGATTAAAGTTTTGGTCACCATTTGCTTGCATTGTATGGATCTATAGAGCTGAGAAATTCTTCAAAAACCTTTGTGTTCAGCAAAAGAAAGAAAGTCAAACACATCTGGGATGGCATGAGGGAATGAAAATGACGAGAGATTTCATTTTTGGATTAACTATTCCTTTAATCTGACCTATTGATTTGATATTTGGGATACATGAGATGTTTTGATTCTTTATTTATTGAAATGCCTGATGACTTCTATATGTTAGCATTTACTGAGAGGGTTCCCAGTAGATTGGTGAGGACAATCTTATTCTAGGTGATTTTGGCACCATATCCCAAGGGGAAAAAAGGAAGGGTGAGGAGATGAGGGAATAGAAGCCATGGGGAAACTGTCATTAAACTACAGCGTTCATGGCCCATCCGTTTCCATGTCTTATCTTATAAGTGAGCATGTCTCTTACAGGCTTTGCATTTACATTAACACAGATTAGCTCCAGACATGTTGGATCTAGTCTAATATCCATCGTCCTCATTGGATGCTTCATCTTACCCTTTAGCTCCGTTATCATATAATAGGAATATAGATTAACCCAGCCTCACTCTATGCTCATAAAGTGCAAAACATGGCCTCAAGATATGACTATGGTATGTACAGGTTACAGGACTGATGTGGAGAATACCTGCCTCATTGCCTGGGGTAAAGACGGATATAAAAAAAACGATACTGATTTATGATTGTTAAAAATAATTTTAAACTATGCAAGGTGTATGATTGATCAATCTAATTGTGATGCTGTAGAGAGTACCTGTGAGTTGTGAGGCCATTGTACATCTGAATAATTTGAAAGCTGGTGTTGTAGTTTTGCAGAAAGAAAACCCTTTTTTTTCCCTTTTTAGTCGGACCATATCATAAAATTTATAAACAGTATTTATAAAAATTTTGTATTTAATATTAGATATTTGTATAATGTATTAAACATATTTAATATTAATATAATTATTATATTTTATATAATACTATCATATTTATAAGGTTTTATAAAAAATCTATAATATAATTGTGCTATTGACTATGCTTAATTGAAATAATTACAATTATTTTTACAGTATTATCATTATTATTACAATAAAATAAAAATAATAATTAAGTGGGTAAATTGGAGCAGATAGTGGAGGAAATGATGATTATAAGTGCCCAGCATACATGGAAACTCATTTTAAGAAGTTTTGAATACCTCATGAAGTTGGTTGAGAGAATTCCAAGAGTGTGCAAAGCTACAGTGTAATCTAGGCAAAGAGTGGCTACTGAAGAAGCTAAATGTATAATTTATATATACTAAAATATATACAGACCATTCAGAAAGTATTCAGACCCCTTCATTTTATTCACATTTTGTTATGTTTTAAATTAGTTTTTGGTTTCACATCAATCTGCACTCCATACCCCATTTTGACAAGGCAAAAAACTGATTTTTGATAACTTTGCAAATTGATTAAAAATAAACAACTGAAATATCACATTGACATTAGTAATCAGACCCTTTGCTATGACACTTGAAATTTAGCTCAGGTGCATCCCATTTCTCTGGATCATCTTTGAGATGTTTCTACACTTTGAATGGAAAACACCTGTGGCAAATTCAATTGATTGGACATGATTTGGAAAGGCACACATCTGTCTATATAAGGTCTTAAAGCTGAAAATGCATATCAGAGCAAAAACCAAGACATTATGTCAAAGGAACTGCCTGCAGAGCTCAGAGACAGGATTGTGTCGAGGCGCAGATATGGGGAAGGCTACAAAATTAGTTTGACAGCATTGAAGGTTCCCTAGACCACAGTGGCCTCTTTAATTTTTGCATTGAAGAAATTTGGAACAACCAGGACCTAGAGCTGGCCGGCAGGCCAAACTGAGCAATCAGGGGAGAAGGGACTTGGTAAGACAGGTGACCAAGAACCTGATGGCCACTCTGGTTGAGCTCCAGAGATCATGCGGAGATGGGATAAACTTGCAGAAGGACAACCATCACTGCAACACTCCACAGATCTGGGCTTTATGGCAGAGTGGCCAGACGGAAGCCTCTCCTCAGTACAAGAGACATTAATAAGCACCTAAAGGACTCTCAGACTGTGAGAAATAAGATTCTCTGGTCTGATGAAATGAAGATTGAACTGTTTGGCTTCAATTCCAAGTGTCATGTCTGGAGGAAGCCTGGCACTGCTCATCACCAGCACAAAACCATCCCAACGGTGAAGTGGTGGTAGTTGTAGGGGTGTTTTTCAGTGGCAGGGACTTGGGTACTGGTCAGGGCTGAAGGAAAGCTGAATGCAGCAAAATACAGAGATATCCTTAATGAAAACCTGGTTCAGAGCGCTCAGGAACTCAGATTGGGCCGAAGGTTCACCTTCCAACAGGACAATAACCCTAAGCAAACAGCCAAGACAATGCAAGTGTGGCTTAGGTACAACTATGTGAATGTCCTTGAGTGGCCCTGCCAGAGCCTGGACTTGAACCCAATCGAACATCTCTGTAGAGACCTGAAAATGTCTTTAAACCGATGGTCGCCATCCAACCTAATAGAGCTTGAGAGAATCTGCAGAGAACAATGTCAGAAAATCCCCAAAACCAGGTGTGCAAAGATGGTCGCATCGTACCCAAAATGACTCAATTAAGTACTGAGTTAAGGGTCTGAATACTTATGTAAGTGATATTTCAGTTTTTTCTTTTTATTACATTTTTAAAGTTATCAAAAATCTGTTTTTTGCTTTGTCATTATGGGGTATGGAGCATAGATTGATGTGGAAAAACCGTTCTATAATATAAAGCATATTAGCATAACGCTGCAACATAACAAAATATGAAAAAATAAAGGGATCTGAATACTTTCTGAATGCACTGTACATTTTTCTTAAGTTTCAGTCATTCCAGACTGGCCCGATACTTGATGAAATAACCTTTCCCTCTCTTCAAACGGACTCGAGCATTGTCTCCTCAGAGATCTTACACTGTGTTCGTGTGGATGTTCATTTAACATTAAGAGATTCTTTTTGGTGACTCCCTTGACTGGAGATCCCAGGCTGCTTTTTGGTGTAGCCTGCAGAGAACTGTCAATCAAGTTGATTGACAGCAAGTCTATGTTTGCACCTTGTCTTTTGTAGAGGAGACTTTTCCCTCTTTCCATTCATGTGTGCCAATCTCTGTTCCTGCAGTCCATGACACTAATAAGTCTGTCATGGCGGCCTGTGAAAAGTGTGTGTGTGTGTGTGTGTGCTATCCTAGAAAATGTGGCACCTCATTCCTCAAATCAAGACTAAAAACATGCAGATCTCTGAAGCCTACATTGAACTACTTGCTGCCTGAATTGAACCCGATGTGACTTCATGACCCCAGTATAGGAGGAAGCACTTACATTTTCAGACTCCTACACTACTCACGTAGAGGAACCACCATCACTCTCATATCCTAACTGCTCATAAATGTTAAACGAGCAGGATGTGCCAAACACATACAATACTGCTGTCCTGCCAAGAATGAGTGAATGAATGGGTATGGTTTAGGTTACACTGTGTGTGCATGTTTGTGTGTCTGTTGTGTGACCACATGTGAAACTTGGCAGACTCTCTCTGAATTCAATAAACACAAGAGACATGGAGTTTCTTGAGCTGTGTGGCTATACAGAGCTGAAACAAAGGAATGAAGCTTTAATTATTTAGTTTAAGTGTTTTTGGTAGTTCATATTCTTTCATTTTCTCACCCTCATGTTGTTCCAAACCTGTAGAATACAAAAACAAGAAATTCCGAAGTATGTACATACTTTTCCTTACAATTAAAGTGAATGACACTTTTTTTTAAGCACACTCAACCATCTGGCTCATTGCGGAATGGCCATCCGTTCTGTATGATCCTGGCTCATTGCCACGGTTACGGTTTCTTTTTCCATTATGGTGCTGTTAATTTAGGTTTAGAATGGACAGACTGGGCAAGTGACCAATCATGAGTCACCACGTCACTAACAGTCCTGAGTGTACCGAGTATGGTTAGATAACCCAACCGTGAAAATGGTGGAAAATCGCTTACCGTTTTATTATCTTTTCATTCTGAGAACTCTTTTTATATCGCTCACAACAGTGATGTGCTGAGTGTTCCTGCCAGCACAATCATTTGTTGATGTGCCTCATGGCAATTAAAGTAAGTTTGTGTGTGTGTGTGTGTGTGTGTGTGTGTGTGTGTGTGTGTGTGTGTGAGAAAGAGAGCGAGAGATTGAAGGTGTTAATTCACTAGGGCCCTGCATCTCAGCTTCAGGCCTGATTGGTGAGCTCTCTTAGTGGAGGTGACAGGCTGACATGAGGTAAGGGGTCTGACTGTGGCAGGATCTCCACCCCAGAGCTGCTTTGTGGCCCCCGCAAATGCTTCTCATTCTCAGCTGTCATCTGCTGTTCACAGGCAGACTGGAACGCAGGGATCTCCCCCACCCAGAGCCCTGGAGCACAACATAACGCAGTGCTCCACCCCCTTGCCACCCGCGTGGGTCTTTAGAGTAGGAGACGGAGCACAAGCCTTCTGAGATATTCACAGAGTACACATGTGAGTCGCCATTTAGACTCTAAAACTGCCCTCTTTTTAAAGCTGATAATGGGGTAAAACCACCCCCCTCTCTTCCCCAGTCAGCCTCTAGAGCTCTGATGTTGCTCGAGTTGTGTGGTTCAATCCCAGAATGCAGCTTTCAAAGGGGATTTGGAAGTGTAGATTTAGGGATGAATGTTTAATGACTCATTCATTCATTATCTGGTAAAGAAGAATGACACTCCCAGAATGTAAACACAGAATGCTTCCTGAGAGCCTTTAACTAATTACCTTGCTATCTAATTAGGGATATTTAATAGACTTTCATTGTTTTATATAAAACTACTGCAGACTTTACCTAACCTACCTTAACTTTCTACATAATATATATATCATTCTTAAATATTCTAATATTTTTTTTTATTTTGAAGATCTCTCCTTTTTTCACAGATCACTTTATTAGATATATTATGAGATGATTTTGCTCACTACAATTGAGTGGTTATCAGAAAGGTTACCACAGCCTTTCTGTCAGCTTGAACGAGCCTGGCCTTTCTCCTTTGACCTTTCTCATCAACAATTTGTTTCTGTCCACAGAACTGTCATCACTGGATGCTTTTGGTTTTTGGCACCTTTCTTAGTAAACTCTAGAGACTGTTGTCCGTGAAAATCTCAGGAGATCAGCTGTTACAGAAATCCTCAAACCAGCCCGTCTGACACCAACAATCATGCCATGGTCACTGAGATCACATTTTTCCCCATTCTGATGGTTGATGTGAACGTTAAGTGTAGCTTCTTACCTGTATTTGCACAATTGTATGTATTGCACTGCTGCCACATAATTGGCTGATTAGATAATCACATGAATATGTAGGTGTACAGGTGTTCCTAATAAAATTCTCAGTAAGTCTAATATATATATATATATATATATATATATATATATGAGCATTAAAGGGAGAGATAGTAACTGGGATTAATGTTGCAAGCCAGACTCAAACTGATGTCCCCACATGAGCTCGACATCTCTGAAGTATTAGAACTAGCTGCTGCGCCAGAGCTCCTACCATACTCTTTTTGACTAACATGATTGATTTAGTACAGTTCTAAAGAGCCATATAAAAACAAGTAAATCATTATTTATATACCGTGTTATGTGAAAATAGACCTGACAAACAACATGTCACGGTCTGTTGATTTATTTCAACCATGCAGACAGGACATTTATTGACATATGCATGGACAATACTCTAAAATACAACCTTGCATCCTTTGTTTTCGTGTACACTCTTTGTTGGTCCTGGCCTACAGTTAATTGGTTAAATGTAAATAGTAGGAATGGATCACAATGGTCAACTAGTTTTTAGTGGTGGTGCTTTAATGTGCCGTGCTTGAATGCTGCTTAACATTTTTTCTCAGTAAAACCCTCTTGGAAAAGTTGCTTCTTTAAATTCACTATCGCTAAAGCTTTACACATTTAGATGGACGTCTTTGACAGTTGTTGCATTTTTGACTGTCCTACCATGAGCATTATGTTTTTAGATGCCATGTTCATATTTTAAAACGTGCTTCGAGACTCCTGTATTCTGCTCCATTCTGTCACGCCGTCTTGCAGTTTTTTTTTACGTTAGAACTCATAACCAGCCTAATAGATCATTTCCAAGTTTGACACGTGGAAGTAAACTGTAGAGGGTAAACATCTATAGAGGTACATATGAGACCAACGGATAATATTATGTTTGTGTGCCAGGGTAATATTACTCCAAGAATAATCTTATAAATGTACGTGAAATAACAATATCAAATAGAAAGGTTGCACGATGTTGAGTTCTGAAACTTACAGTATGTTTTTTAATAATACAATGACCCATTTTATTTCAAAAGATCAAGGAAAATTGTATTCTTCATGTCATGACCCTTTCAAGACCGATTAGTTGTTCAAGCAACTAGTTTATTTTGAAAATAGTTATTTGCACTTCCCCCAAAAGATAGGATTCAAACCCAGAGCTCTAACAAATCCAATGATTGTAAGTTTTCCTGTTGTACATAAGGCTGATCTGTTTAGAGGAGCTCTGATTGAAGTTCAAGTGTGCAAAGAGATGATGCAGAATGTTCACAGCATTTCGTTTAGCCTGTTATCGTGATTACACTTGTCCCCTTCCTCTTTCTTTGTTCACCCATAAATCAAAAGACAGACAATCAGATAATAATTGGGTTGTTAAAGGCCAAGACTATCTTTTAGGAGATCACTATTGAATCAGTTTCTGAAAGTAGTTCTACAAATGAACGCAGCCAATTGTCAGATTGATAGAGGGCATGTGGTTAGTCTGACCATCTTTTACACACACCAGAGGGAGAGTCGTCTCTTCCATACGAAAACACACAAACCGGGTTTTCCTCACTAATCTTTCCTATGGCTCTTTGTGTTGTGTATTCCTCTTTGTTCTATGTATTATTGTTTAAGTGGTTTATCTGGAGTCTGTCATCGGTAGTTCAAAAGACTAATGCATTCTTCGCATTACTGCATCCCTGCAGCTGCACCCATAACATTGCGGATCACAGCTCCTTTACATCAATGAGTGACGAATCCCATCTCGTCATTGTTAATCAGATTTTTTTCTTACCATCTGCAAATGCGACAAGACATTTTGTCATTTGCTTGTTTGTTTGTTTTTTGTCTGTTATGTCATGCTGGGTACCTTGCTCACAATGAAACCTAATTGGTCCAGAATTGTTCCACATTGTATATTAAGCAACAGATATATTCTGATTGGCCATCATTTTGTCGTGTCTTACAGTTTTTTGTTTTCATTTTTGTTCACTATAAGGTCTCATTTGGTAAACATGTGTCTACAAAAGTGTTAGTGAAGATGAAGAATAGATGTTTATAATAAAATGTAAAGGTAAAAGTCACTTCCATTTTCTAATCAAGATTTAATTTTAACAAAGTATGCAAAAAGTGTGAAAATACTATTTAATTGTGTGCATTTACAATACATCAAATGTTAGCTGTGAAATTAGCCTTACAAAGACAAAGTCACTTCTACCATGGAGTTATATTAAAGGGTTAGTTCACCCAAAAATGGAAATTATCCCATAATTTACCCCCCAAGCCTTCCTTGGTGTATATGACTTACTTCTTTCAGCCAAACACAATCTGAGTTATATTAAAAAATATCCTGGCTCTTCCGAGCTTTATAATGGGAGTGAATGTTACTTTAGATTTTGAAGCCCAAAAAAACGCATCCATCCATCAAAAAAGTAATCCATATGGCTCCAAGGGGTTAATAAAGGCCTTCCGATGAGAAGTGATGCTTTTTGTAAAACTGAAACTTTGACTTCTGAGAAATTGGTATGGTATCCATTAAGGCTGCATGGTTGATTGAGTTTAGATTGAAATCGAAATATGGTCTTGTGCGATTACAAAAGCTGTGTTTAAAAATGTACTGCAATTAGTGCTACAGTCAGCATTGTGTGAGCAAGTAGTGCCCCCTGAGTTCTGTTGTTTTAACCTGCAAAAAAACTTTTTTTTTTAGAAGAACAAATAGCCTTTTTTACATCAGTCATCATGCTATGACATTTAGTTATTTTTCTATATATATATATATATATATATTATCTTCTATTTATATTTTTTTTGTGGCTCTCTTAAAATTTTTTGCCTGCCTTGTTCAACAGATTCAATCCATTTTTTCAATAGAAATTATGTGTTAGAACAAAAGCTGTTGTACCTCTTTGTACATTTTTAAAACGTAATTCCTGAGCAAAAATGGTGATCTGATGACAAAATAAGGTAAGTAGCAGAATATTGGTATCAGCATCGGCCAGTAGCTTTTTGTAAAAAAACGTTTCATATCGGTGCATCCCTACAATACATAAAATGACGTGATAATTACATTTGTGGTGGGATTTGTCAGAAACAAAAAATACAAAAATGTAATAAATCTCCTGAGATGTGCGTACACTATTTGACATTGTTACTAGACACATCTAAAAAATGTTTTATCCACAGTGCTAAAAGAGCCTGAAGTTGAAGAAACTTCCATTTGCTGTCAATTTATATCAAACCTAGTTAGGACATGATGTTTTGCACTATTTTTATATGCACACTTGATTTGGAACGAATAGGCCTTCAGAGTGATCTTTTAAACACGTAGACCTCGGAATTGTGTCCTAGTGGTTAACATACATTGTGCTGTGGTGCTCACAAGGAAGATGTGGGATTGATTCTGACTCATGTAGTATTCAAATTCAACTCCGATTCCACTTCTCCCTATCATCTCTTGTCATCTGTCTACTTTCACCACGAGTAAAATGGCAAAAAGTACCCAAAAATAAGACACATGCTTTGTTTATATGATAGTGAGTTTGTTTTATAAAAACAAAAAGAAATCACACTCTTTTTGCATTGAATTTCTTTATCCTGCTTACTCTCACAGATATACACTACGATAGAGAGGTGAGGTAATTGTGTCCGAGCCTTAGAGGGAGGTGAAATAGAATATTGATGTTCATTATCATACTAAAGCAGCAGAGAGAAGGACAAAAGATGGGAGGAAACGAAAGAATGAAAGAGAAGTATGAGGCAGTTCTCCCCTCAGTTTGCGAGTGAGGGCTTTCTCTTTTTTGGTTAATGGAGTTCAGCTGAGGAGGGGTGTCGGTCTTGCTTTTGCTGAATATTCTTTCTACTCCACTGAAATGAAACCACTTTTCCTTCTGTCACTTTGATCAACCTGCTCCAGTCTTCTTCCAACGATGGATGAATAACAGGGAAATAAGATTAGTGAAGTGTGTTACCACAGAGCAAATGATAGGTGAAGGGCAGCTTCCTCTCGCTCCCCCTCGCTTGATCCCGTGACAGACTTTGAAGTTTAGTGGAATCTCCTCTTCATGTTGTGTCAGGATGGATGAGGGCACTTTAGACTGAGAAATGTTTTTGTCTCCGCTCCGCTTTTTTTTTAATCCATAGCGAACATGAGATTACGAACACCGGCACAATGGAAAGGGAAATGGTATTAAAATATTTTAAAAACTTCTCCGTTTACTTGATGGTTACACCAAATTACATTTTTAAAGCAATTAAATCCATTGTGTGGCAGTCATGACAGCAGATAAATAGACAGTGGCACATTTTGGCCAAGGTTATTGGTGTCCTATACATTTACCTTTTATCAAACACCCTTGCTTATTCTAGAAACGTATCTGTCTAACACTAAGCGATGTTGAATTGTTAGGAAAAGTTGGAAAGAATAAGGTTATTTTGATGATAGTCACTATATTATAACATTCCGTTTATTAGCACAATTAAAGGAATGATATTGATAATATGTGCTCTTGTGGTGTGCTCCTGGCAACAGTGGCACCGAGAATATAATTTGATTACCATTTATTGCGAGATGCCAAGAGCTCATGCTGAAATTATGACTCCGTTTAATGGTGTCATTAATCTTTTAGCACATGGAAATGAGTCATTAGATGTGCAATGTATCTACTGTCTTTGGCTCCATTACCTTTTGGCTGTTATTGTTTATCCATAATCTTGTTTCGGAAATCGCCAGAGCTTGTTTACTATTTCCTGCATAGGTCCATTTAAATTTGATTCTAATCATTATTTTCTACCAAACTCCTTACAGTGTGATTGATTCGATAGAGTTTAAATGTTTTTTTCAGGTTTATTAAATGTGTGGTTTAGGCAAACTGTGACATTCTCCTGTTTGATGCTTTTGTCGTTTTGACACTATAGCAATCAAAAGCTCCGATTTGAGTTTTCAGCTTCTCATGAAAGCCCACTGGTTGTTTTTATGGATCACGAGGAGGACCAAACACACTTCACATGTCATCCACTTCTAAAGGTGTCGTGATTTGAAGAAAAAGCTGAACGGGCCATGTGTCACCTGCCACCCCGCTGAAAACTCGACTAGCTTTCAAACCCGCTGAGGCATAGAAGTTCTGCATGCTGCCTACACAATCTGTGTGCCTGTGTATCCGTGCATGTCCATGAAAAAGTGCAGGCTAACATTTCTTGAGTGCTTTGACTGTATTTCTTATCTTTGCTGAGTGACTGTGGATGTGCCCCACCGTGGAGCGCCAGGAGAACCGAATTCCTGTTGTCACCACAGAGACAAGTACTTGTGTTTGACCACTGTCCTTGGTGCTGAATAACTGCCTGGATAAAAGCTTGTTTTATTTCAATGGTGCACTCATTCAGCAGGTGGAAGTGAGGTCATTACAATTATGCATAATCATGAGAATCGATTTCCTTTTTTTATGACCCATCAGAACAGTAGTATCTTAAGCACTAATTCTGCGCTATAATTCACACTGAAGTACAGAAGAAAACAAAAGAAACTGGCTGTGTAGAAAGCATACAGAAGAAGAAATTAGCGAAAATATGTTAACTTATTTATTCAAGTACCTGTTTTTCATATGCATAATGAAACCGTATATATAAGTTGCACTATATTGTATCTAGAAATGCACACCCCAATCCTGAATGTGGCATTTTAGGAGTTAGATTGAGCTCAATTGATATGGAGTCATTTCTTGAAAAGATTTGAAATGTTTAACTCAGACGAGAGACCGACATATGAGCCTCTCGGACATCTTTAATGATTACTGAATCATTCCTTTACCAGATGAAGTATATGTCAGTATTGTATAATGTACACAATAGTCACCCTTACAATATGTGTGTATCTGTTTTCTTGGATATCTATCTATCTATCTATCTGTCTATCTATCTGTCTGTCTATCTCTAAGATCCATCTATCTCTAAGGCTTTTTAGAGGGAGGTTGAAAGGGAGAACAAGTTATCAACCAGGTGTAGCCTTCACATGCTGTTCACACCCTCCAGACAGATCCATATTGATCAATATGGACTGCATCTGTCTAGATCCATCCCTCAACCAGTCGACCATTACATTGTCACATTAGTGCATCGGTCAGCACGCCAAACCAGTGGGCTGCAGTATCCAAGCTATTAAAGGTATAGTTCACCCAAAAATTTAAATTTGCTGATAATTTACTGGCAGGGCGGAAGGTGGGGCAGGGTGTGCGGAATCACGACCCAGCCCCGCCATCCACCCTGCCACATATATATAAGGTTTTTAAGAAAGTATCCCAGGTTTTTGGCTTCATCCAATGCAAGTGAAGTGACACCAGTTTTTAATGGTCCAAAAAGCACACTTAGTCAGCATCAAAGTAAAGCACATGACTCCAGCTGATTAAGAAACATCTTCTGAAGTTAATCAGTTAAAAAGTTTTAACTTTAAATTACCGCTTCCTTCAGCTCTCTGTAGCTGTTTGAATTGACCTCTAACCTTGAGGGAAGTACGTTGCTCTGTGGTAAACCGAGCGGAACTTCTGAATTCTCGTGTGAACATTATGATGTCACGCGACAGCGATGGGAGGCATTGAGTGTTTACAAGCAATTTTTTTTTTAAGTTAATAAAGTTTTAATTAGTGATTTAGTTTTTCACACAAACGTATCGTTTCAATTCAGAAGACATTGCTTGATTGGCTGGAGTCGAATTACTTTACTGACTAAGTGTGCTTGTTGGACAGTCAAACATTGGTGTCCATTCGCTTGCATTGGATGATGCTAAAAACCTGGGATACTTTCCTGAAAATCTTAAATCCTGTTCTGATGAAGAAAAGTCATATGTCATATGCATCTTGGATGGCCTGGGGGTGAGTAAATTATCAGCAAATGTTCATTTTTGTTTGAACTAATCCTTAAAAACAGAGCTGGTTAAACACTTAACAAGAATTTGATAAGACCACTGAATGCAAAAGTCAAGGTAATTGCTGATTAGCAGATAACGATCTGAAGGCCAGAGCACCTTGCTATGTGATAACCTATTGGGATTATAACCTAAATAGGATTTTGGTTGTAATAAAAAAAATGTCTGGATTCTTTAATTCCTTTTTCTTTGCCTTGTATTTTTTCTTTCTTTCTATATTTCCATTTTATCCTTTTCTTCTTTCCTTTCTCCCTCACCTTCTTTCCTTTTCTGTCCATTTTTTTCTTTCTTTCCTTTTAATTTGTTTTCCCTTCCTTTTTCATTTACCTACCTTTCTCTTTACTTTCGCTAACCTTTCCATTGCCTTTCCTTTTCTTTCTTTTTTCTTTCCCTTCACTTTACTTTCATTTATTGTTCCTTTCTTTTTTATATTTCCGGTCCATTTCTTTTTCCCTTTAATTTTCTTTTTGTAACGAGCAATAGTGAGATAAACAGACCCAAATACAGAGGAAGATTTCAAATGATTTATTTACAATAAATATGAGCAGTCACTTTGGATGTTGGGATCCAGGCACCAGCGGGGAGAGATGACAGAAGCACGCGCACCATGACTGAGCCCGGGGCAATCCATGAAGTGTGTGATCGTAGAACGAGTGTGTGTTGTGGAAGTCCAGAATAGATTAGTGGAATCCTCCGGTGAAGCTTAGTGTGATGCAGGGTAGGGTGATCTAGCTCCCGACATGCGAGCAAAGACAAGGTATCCTCCGTAAAAACCCAACTGACACGTAGTGAACTGGAGGCAACCAACAGATACACGAGACAGGATCAACTAGGCAGAGAAAGTGAGGTTAGTTACTTCACACCAAACAGCAATCTAGCAAAGATACTGAGAACGTGAACGGCTTAAGAAGGGAATGAATTAGTTGGAACAGGTGATGCTCAGCACGCTAATTAGTGGCATGATCAGCGTTCCCCTGGGAACAATCAATGTTCCCATGGAAACGCAGATTATGCACACCAGCCATACCTGTGAGACGTGAGGGAGAAAAATGACAAAACATACAAAACAAACCGTCAAACTCACCGGAGCCATGATGCTTTTCTTTTCCCTTCTCCCTTTATTTTCCCTTTCCTTTTCCTTTTCCAATTCTTTAATTCCTTTCACCTTTCCTTCAATATTCTTTGTTTATATAATTCTCTTATCTTTTCTTTCTTTCTCTTTCCTTCTTTAATTTCCTTCGTCCTTTCTTCCTCACCTTCTTTCCTCAAATCCTTTTTTTTCTTTGTCACCTTTCTCTCTTCCTTTCCTTTTCATTTAATTTCCTTTCCTTTTTGATTCCCTTAATTTTCCTTTCCTTTCTTTTCCTTTCCTTTTAATTATTTCCTGTCCAATTCCTTTTCTTTTTCCTTTTCCCTTTTCTTTCGCCTTTCCTTTTTTTCTTTCCTTACCTTTCCACTTCTTTTCCTTTTATCATACCCTTTCCTTTGCTTTCCTTTTCACAGAGAGCATCATGTATTGAGAAGTGACCTCTTTATATGTTCTTTGTTTGTTACAGTAAATATGTACACAACTTTTCTAATAGCAAGAGTCCTCAAAACGTTGTTCTCATTTTGTTTCTGTTAGCATTTTATTTTGTGTGTTTTGTGTGTGTGTCAGTATTGTGCATTGGTTAAAGTGAGCAAGATCGACAACTGGCCCTGAATGGTTCTCCAAGGCCTGTCTGCTTCCGTCAATCTACTGGCTTATGAAGGTCTCTGTCTCACCTCCTACCAGGGGCCTTCAATACATTATAGCACAAGGGCAATCTTTCATTTGCTTCAATTTGTGTTTTTGTTATCGTTCTGCTGGTTTCTCTTTGCTGTCATGTTGATGGTGGCTGTGGTTTAAAATGACAGAAAAGCTAAAAAGAATTCACATTATGGCTCCATTAGCACATACTTTATTGCATAATTATAAAATACTGTAGACACCGCAATTATCCAGGTGTATCTCATGTGTGACAGGCAACCTGTGGAGGTCAGAAATGCTTATTAAATGTTAACTTCAAACTGTGTCATTTCGCATCATCTCTTTCCTGTGTGTGTGTGTGTGTGTGTGTGTGTGTGTGTGTGTGTCTTAGACATTCTTTGTTTTGTTGCACTGAATTTGGGTACTTGTGTTAAACTAAAGTAAATATTAACTGTGGACCAGTGGACAATCTTTTCCTCTGAGGGTATCTTACTAGTTATCATCCTGCTGTAAATAAAACAGCATATATGACTGTTCACACAGGATTCGTTCTTGCATTCATTTGCACTGTTTTTATTTATTTATTTTCAGCTTCTAGTACCTTTTAGTAATGCTTCCTGTTTCATTATTAGCAAGGTGTCTTGCCTTTTTTTCAACACAAGAAAGCATCCTGTGTGACCAGCACCTGTGTTGTGTTTTGGATGCTGTTCTATAATGAGATGCTGGTGTCCCCATCAGGCTTTGTAACTACTAACAAGACATTGTCAACCAGTTTTACCAAGAAGATGATGATAGGTTAAACAAAACGGCTGTATCGGTCCACCATGTAAACCAGCACCAAACCAGCACTGACTAGCATAAAAAAAGACATAACCAGTCAGTTGTACTGGTTTATGCTGGTATCTTCATTACATGAAGAGTAAATGTAATATAAAGCCTATATTTTAGCAAATAAATAGGAATCAGTAGTATAAGGTAGCAGAGGTACAGTAAAGTAGAACAAAGCACAATAAATACACAGTTAAACCTGACAGTATGGAGGACTAACTGCACCACTGATATGCATCTGGCCTTCTAAACAGCTTGAAAAAGGGGGGGGGCAAAGAGAGGAACAGCATCTGTTTTGCACCTCGGTAGTTTTAAAAGAGAAAAAAAATTGATGGAAAAAATGCTGGATGACGTTGATTGTTAATACACCTTTCTGCGTGTCACCATAGCAACCTAATTAGAAGGGCAATAGGATGAATTCAGGGTTTGGTTCGAGACGCCAAAAACAGGAGCAAAAAAAAACTAAAAAAATGTTCAAAAGAGAAGAAAAAGACCAGGGAAGGAATGGTTCAGCTGGTGTGAGATATATATATATATATATATATATATATATATATATATATATATATATAATGAGAGAGAGAGAGAGAGATGCAGTCTGCCTCATCATCAGAACAGAATTTTGTCTTTTTAACCCATATTTATAATTGCTATCTAGTTATTGTATTGTACTTTTGTCTTTGTTAATTTTTTTGTTTTTATTAAAATATTTTATATATTATTTTGACACTTTATCCCATATTTACTATTTCTTTCATATTTTTTCAGTAACAATTTACAATAAGATTTAATTCAGTAACATTAATGCATTGTCTTGAACTTACAATGAACAATATATATTTTATAGTATGTATCTTTTGTTAATGTTAGTTAAAATACATTTGTTCATTGTTTGTTCTTAATGCATTAAATAATGTTAACATGTACAACTTTCGATATTGAAAGAGTATTACTAATTTGAAATTTAATAAATAATAGTATTGTTCATTCATGGTTCATGTAAACAAATGTTGTTAACTAATGTTAGCAAATGGAATCTTATGAAGAGTTAAAAAAAATTCTTCATATTTATTAACTCAATTTTATGTATTCTAATTATTTTTCTTTTTAATACATATTTATCATTGCTTGTTTTTAACATTTTAATTTTTTTTTACCTTATGCATTCTTTGACCCATATTTATTAATGCTTTTTTGTTTTTATTTTATATTTATTTTAAGAAATATTTTTAATATATTTTTGTTGCTTTTTTTTTGTTATTTTGTAGTTTTTTTTTTAATTTTTAATTAATGCTTTATTTTTATTTTATTGTTGCATTGTTGGTCTCTAACAAATATATACTATTGCTTTCAGTTATTTTATTGGTATTTTGTTCTTTTATTTTTTACTTTTTTTTAATTGTATTTGATATTTTTATGTATTTTTTTTATCTTTAACCCATATATACTAATACTATTGCTAATATTTTATAATTATAATTTATTTATTTTATATAATGTTTTTATCATTGTTTGATTATTGCCTTCAGTTTACCTGCAGCTGTTTGTCAGCACAAATGTAACATTATTTATCATGCAGTAAAACATGGCCAAACTAAAAGTAGGAGAGAAGATTCCAGTATTGCTTGTTCAGAACAAAGGATTCTGTCTTGCACTTCCAAGCCCCCTTCTCTCCCTCTTTCTCTCTCTTTCTCACTCTCTCTCTCTTAGCTTTCTTTGTCTGTCTGATAAGACTAGCGTTCTAAACATGCCTCAGGTTAGATGCTAAACACATTCCATCCTCATCTACCAGAAACACTCACTGTTTAACCTTGTTAACCCTGGAATTTAACACTTAAAGGACACTTTGTTTTAAAATAAAAAAAATATGATTAGTTTGTAAAACAAAACAGACTGAGAAGGCAGAGTTGGCTCTAGTGATGAAAGTAAATTTGATTTTAGCCCAGACTGTGCATGTTAAATCGCAAGAATTGCAGAGATTGTGTTCCATTTTATTCCAAGTTGTCCTGGAGATTTCTTGGAAGTCTGCTTGACAGAATGGAGTCCAAGGTGAAATGGAGGGATATCCCCCTCAGGCCGTTGTGGGGGTCTTTTCGCTATAAACATTCCTCACATTCTTTCTGCTTATTGGATCAGAACTGTAGATGTCCTGGTGGAGAACTCTTTTATTACACTATTAGAGATGTGCATGGGTGGTGGTCTGATTTGTCTTTCTCTCTCTCTCTCTCTCTCTCTCACACACACTTACTCTCTCGCACACACACAGTCCCTTTATTTGTCTGTTTTTCCAAGGGGACAAGGTGGTTTCATCAGCTTTTTTTTAGGACTTTCAATATTATATTTTTGGCAATATAAAATTAAGTACAGTATAAGAAAAAAGGCACTTTCTAATATATTAATATATGTATACACCGATCAGCCATAACATTAAAACCACCTAGTGCCAAAACGGCACTAACCAACATCTCGGAATAGCATTTTGAGATGTTAATCTTCTCACCACAGTTGTACAGAACGGTTATCTGAGTTACCGTAGACTTTGTCAGTTTGAACCAGTCTGGCCATTCTCTGCTGACCTCGCTCATCAAAAAGGCATTTCCATCCACGGAACTGCTGCTCACTGGATGTTTTTTTTTTTTTGTTCTTGCACAATTTTCCTGTCCATTGCACAGTAAATTCTAGAGAAGAAAATCACAGGTGATCAGCAGTTATAGAAATACTCAAAACAGACCATCTGGTACCAACAATCATACCACAGTCCAAATAACTGAGATGCATTTTTCCCCCATTCTGATGGTTGATGTGAACATTAACTGAAGCTCCTGACCCGTATCTGCATGATTGCATGCACTGCACTGCTGCCACATGATTAGCTGATTAGATATTTACATGGATGATTGTTGGTGCCAGATGGGCTGGTTTGAATATTTCTGCAACTGCTGATCTCCTGGGATTTTCACTCAACAGTCTGTAGAGTTTACTCAAGGTGCCAAAAACAAAAAACATCCAGTGAGCAGCAGTTCTGTGGATCAAAATGCCCTGTTGATAACAGAGAATGGCCAGACTGGTTCGAACTGACAAAGTCTACGGTAACTCCGATAACCACTCCACAATTGTGGTGAGAAGTATAGCATCAGATGAGGGTTGGCGCTGTTTTCACGGTACGAGGGGGACCTACACAATATTGGGCAGGTGGTTTTAATGTAGTGGCTGATCGGTGTATATACAGTATATATACAAGTAGCCATGTGGTTAACACTCACAAAAGTCTTCTTCAGAAAAATACTTTAAACTTTGTAACGTCTATGTCAACATAGCCTATGCAATGAAGGCTATATTGAAATAGACATTACAACATTCAAAATATTGTTCTGAAGTAGGGTTGCCACGGTGTTACCGGTTTTACTTGGTACAAGGGAAAACACCGGTGTGAAATTTTATACCAGTGGAAACATTATTAATGGAACTTCCAATATTAATACAGTAGCCTTACGCAGTGTTTCTCAACCACTGTGACACGGCACGTGAAAGATTGTCAGGCGTGCCATGGAAAATTGTCAAATTCCACAGAATACATCAGGGTTCCAGACTGCGAGTAATTTTGCGTCCATTTTTCCTAACAGTGCGATTTAAACTCTGCAAAAGTTGGCTGACTCTCTGATTGTGCTCTGTTGTTTTTCATTGCGTATGAGAAATATCAATAGGTAACGTTCCATACTCAAAAGGAAACCTCTATAACCGGATCAGTCAGCGTGGCTTAATGAACAGATCAGCGCAGAGATGTGTATTTACACGTGGACTGGTCTTGAGTGCTCAGCCGTGCAGATCCAACCCAAATCAAGAATTTACGAGTTGGCTATTTCATATGGTCTCGCATGTTGTTGATCGCATAAACTCATACAACTTAATTACGTGCAAATTCCCTGATGTCTAATGCAGAAGTAACCATGTGGATGCTTCGCAAATATCTTTGGTTTAAGTTTTTCTTTTTTTAAATAAATTAATTTAATTTTCAATGCAAAAACACTAAAGCCCTTCACAGGTGTTGAAAAGCCATCTTTCAAAAAGTTGAACAACACAATTTTAATTGCACTTTTTGTTTTCAGTTTCATTTTCATTTGTAGTTTAAATAAATAAAAAACAAAGTGCAAAATTGGAAATCAAGCAGCCTTGCATTATTGTGTAGGCTATTGCTTAAACTAAAATGACCCTATTGTACCACCTAGAGTCCAACCATCGGTAATACTGGTGTTAGTCAGTTTGAACTTGAACGCCGCACCGGTGTAAAATTATGAGACCGTGGCAAGTCTGTCCTGAAGAAGACTCCTGTGTGGGTCATAACGTAAACCACATGGTTACTTATTAAAAATATATTCTTTGGAGCAGAAAGTTGGGACCTGTCCCATATGGCACACTACGGCCTTGCAGTCATCCTCCGTGTTCAAACTTTGGTGACGTCAGTGAGTGCAGACAATTTTTCCCCAAGTATTTTACTTTTTTGCTCTTAACATTTTAAATCTACTTTGCAACAATGGCTGTTAGGTTAAAATGACCCGGTTCCCCACACGTACACACCGAAACATGTGGCATCACCTTAGGCAATTGTGACCTTCCAAAATCTGCTCTTCTTGTGCTTAAGTAAACAAAATGTTTTTTATTTGGTTGTATAAAGAAAGAATAATAATAATGATGATAATAATAAAAGCATTTCTCTATCCTCATAGCACCTCAGTGATAAGTAAATTTGTTTGGTCAGTGGTTAAAGGTCAGGCCATACTAGACTCTCTCAAGAGGGCATTGTATTATGAGAAGGATTTATGAAATCCTGCATTATTCTAGCCTGAGTCCCTCTCCAATCCTTACCTATAGTCACTCCTGTATCTTCTGTCATACATAAACATGAAGCTCCACATGCAACAATAAGCTCTAGCTTTATTAAACTCCTAGATGACTAGATCAGTGCTGTCTGCTTCTCTCTATATTTGTCTATATCTATTATCTCTGGAGTTCACGTTTTCAGGTAGTGACATTGTTTTTGTACATCTTATATCCATGGGGTTTCAGAACAAATCTTCTGTAAAACAAATGAGAAATACTGATTTTGTGTCCAAAGGTTTCTTTTTTTAATGCAGCTGTGGATACATCCAGCCCTGAGCCGCATATAATCACTCTTTACTGCCGTCTACTCTGGTCCACATGATACCCGTCACAATTCACAATTATGATGACTGCTTTATAATGACAAGAGGCCATGCAGGGTTACTCACTGTGTTGGTTTAGTGCTTGCTCTGTTCTTGCACATTTGGCAGAGCTTAAACCTACTAGGATCTTTCCCAACTCCTAACATCTCAAGAAGATATTTATCACCAGCTCTGATGTGGAACACCTGCATGGGTTTAAGATGGCTGCTTTACGAGACCCCAGGTAGGACCTGCAGGAGGTCGGCACATCCTGCCTGACTTATTTACCACCTCTCCAGGAGAAGACATTCTCTCTTTCTCTCGTGTGAACTGTTATTGACATTTTATGAGACAATATAGTAGATGACTAGTGGAAGGATGGCAGTGGTTTACTTCAGTTCATTGAGATCATTGATCTTGCGGTTCCTCACCTGGGCCCATCTGTCTGTGGGTAGCAAGTCACTGTTTGATTTACTGAGAATACACTCATGCATATTTCCACACAGCAACCTTAGTAATGGTGCTTACTAAAGCAAGAATCACACTTACTTATTTCTGTATTTTGAATTTTGCTGCTTTACTCTACCTCTGTGAATTCGGCAACAGTTGAATTCTGTCTGTGCTTAATACAATTGGTATCACTGCCCCAGTGGCTGAAGCTGAAAGTGTTGTTGAGTGAATGAGATGTGGTTTTTGGTGTACTTGATATAATACAGTCAACAGGAATGCATAGTTTATAAACTCTAACCCCAACCCTAAACCTAACCGTCGAAGGAGTCAAATGCAAACTCCCAATTATTTATTGTGTCGCATTATATTGTTGACTGCAGTATATCAACTCTAATTTCATGCCGGTCTTTTAAACTGGGTAAAATATCATGTGGAATGAGGGTGGGCTCTTTTGACTTTGTCCAGTTAGCAGTCACCTAGCAACACCCTAGCAACCACATAACAATGCACTAAATCCCACTCATTGCATTGTGGTGGCGACTTTTCCAAGCATCACTCACATTTTCTTCAAAACATTGAAAAATCGAGTTCTTTATACCACACACACACTGGCATCTTTATCTGTCTCTTCCTCCCACATCCCAAGACGAAAGAATCGCCGCTCTCTGTTAGTCACGCTCTCTCAGCTGTTACGGCATGTAACATGCGGCAGTGAGCACCAGGAAAAAGGTGGAATTTATATTTATCCTGATGAAAGGAGTCGTAGTGCCTTTAATAGTTAGAGAAATCTAGCTGAAATCCCTCCACCCCTACTTTCACATGTTTGATGCTGTCATGGGTGAAATTTCCACCAACTGCTCGTCTCTGTGCTCCGGGCAGAAAGCTTCTTTCACTCGCTTTCTAAAATTACGGAAGCATAAGGAAGACTCTCTCTGCTTCTCTGGTTTCCTTCCACAGCTTGTCTTCTCCTCTTTCTCTTTTCCTTTTCAATTTAGCCACTCCATCATTTCGAGTATGTTCACAGATGAGAGTAAAAATAACTTGTTTCTGATGATTCCATAATCCTTCATTTATATTCATATGACTTTGATGGCTCTTTTCAGACAATTTGGTTGTATTTTTGTTGAGAAAACCTCATCTCAATTTATTAGTGTAACTGTCAATTTATCTCCATGTTAGTTTTTATGACTTTCGTCTCATTACAGCACATGGTAGCTTATTGTCACGTTGTATCACATGCTAATGGGCATGCAGCATTATGTATGTTAACATTTTTAATATAAAGTGTGACATGTTAAGCCAGTCGTAACTGGTTTGCCGGTCTTAGCTGGTTTTAGCTAGTCTCCCAGTCTTGCCAAACTAGTGATCAGCTAATTTGATATAATTTAATCACCAGCTGTTCTTCCAGCCTGACCAACTGAAAAGTTCACAAACCCCCTCTTAAACCAGCCAACAGATGAGCCTTTTGGTAGTTCATGGGTCAGCGTCTCTAGAGAAACATTTCCATTGTGAGACTGAGGATCTTACATTTGTTTCTCTCCTTTTACCTATAAAATATTTTCAACCTGGTCTCATAGAATGTTACTATATGTACATTTTTACAAAATGAGTTTGACTATACATGGCTTGCTCTATATATTGCTTCAGTTTTCTGCTAATAAAACACGAGTCGCTACCACAACGACTTTTATTCACTTTCACACAAATTGTGTGTAAAATGGCATATCAGTTCATAAACACAATTTCGCTCTGTTCCTCATGCAATGCTATCTTATGACATCAAAGCACTATTACTTTAGTGCATTACTTGAAAGTCGATTCATTTTAATGTTTGCATTAAATTACCAACATTACATTAACAAGCTTCTCACACGATCAACTAGTGTGATAGCATATCTGATAGAGTGTTGGACTTGCTACCCAAAGTACAGGGATATGAGACTAGCATAGCACACGTGTTGACACGTCAGCTAAAAGTGTCATAAAAGCTCAACAAAATGATGTGGTTGGTCGGCAATTGTGTCTTCACTTCACATTTGCTTTTATGACACTATCGGTTAGGTTTAGGGTTGTGAGGTAGGCTTTGTTGATTTAAAACTCGATAAAGCATTGACCTTAAAACCTCATCTGTTTGGAAGAACATTAAACTCACTTGTAGCATCACACAGTGGACATTTCTCCTTGGAACTCCTCTGATATTTTGCATTCATTTAGCAAAAAAATATTACATAGTCCTGTAATATTCATGAGATCAGCCTGAATATTTTCCTTGCCACTGAATAGCATTTCAGTAGAATTATGTCCTCTGCTTGTAGCTATGATTGCATCACTGCACATACAGCGGGGCCAATTCAAAATGCTTATGTTGTAGTGGAGGCCTTATATCATATAACATTTTAAGTGTCAAGGCTTGTTCAAATGCTGATTATCATAACATAATCATACCAAAGCGCTTATACTATTTCATTGGCATGGATTTACTGTACCTTTGTGTCACCACCCATGTGCTACAGGAAGATAAAGCAGGCTATATTTTGTGTTGGTGCATTTTGTGCGTGTACACAAATTTTCAAAAGAAATGCTTGTCTTTGTCCAAGTGTTTTGTACTCAGACCTTACAGAGTAATGGATTTTCAAATGAATCATCTCCAAGGTGACAGACTAGAGTCATTTTGCATTTTTGAGTCTGTTGCATTTACAGAGAGAGAAAAAACAATATCCCATTCACAACTCCGTTTCGCAGTAGCTAGGTAGTCAACACAGCTGAAACACTGCTATTATGCCCATCTGTGATGAAAGCCTGAAAAATATTCACCTGGGCTGTCTTTGAGATATCCTACTTGTCATCTTCAGATTCAACTTAGCAGTGGTACTGCTCAGAAGGCAAGCGTGTTAAACCAAAGAAGGTTGGAGGTTCTGGAAGGTGAGGTAACCCTGTGGCCACAGTCAGCAGAGGTTCTACAACAATAATGCATCAGTTCTCCATTTCCCTAGTTATATGTACCATTGGGAGTGGAATAGAGATGCCAACAAATATAGATGAATGGCATTCCAGATGTGTGTGAGAGGGAAAGAGAGCATCTTCTTTCAAGAGGGTTATTTTCTCTGCTTGCTTTGTGTGAGGCAGAAAAAGTGCCCCCACAGCTGTTTTATGTCTGGTCTGTCAGAATGGGTGACTGGTCTTTGTGCAGTCATCATATATTTGAGAGACTGATTTGCATGTGGAGTCGTGTTAGATGGCAAGTTGTGGCGGTTCCTCTCTGAGCTGTCAGCCTGAGGAGGAGTCTTCCAGCATGCTTGCTGTCTTTAGCTCTGACCTTGAACTTCAGACTTTCCAGCAGGCTGTAGATTCTGTCTCTCTTAAGAGCCACATTTCCTTTCCCATGACTCAGTGGGAGAGAGCAGGGCTAAGACCTCAATAATTAGATTTGTAATCAAGTTGTGGAGTGTTTTAATATATGAAGAATGTTTAATTTAAAGTCAAGGTGCAGTAGAAATACCTTATTTACTTTTGTATACATTTTTCTGGACTTATTGTAACTGATTTATTGGTACATAGTCTTCCAAGGGGGAAAAAAGTGTCTTTTGTAATCTTTCATATTTAAAAATTACTTCCTCTGCCTCTGAAATGACTTTGCTTTAAAGCTGACATCTTCAAGCCCTCTTATTTTTCAACTCCTTTCCTCAAACGACCTGGCATTTAGCAACCAATTTTCATAATCAAGTTAGTACCCAATCAATAAAATCGAGTCCCACCCTACTTTTGTTTTCTCATTTGATCCCATTTTACTTTTAAATGCATCACATTATGAAAGTAAAATGGGTTGCAATCATCTCCATGTTGTCGATAACAGTGGATACAAACTATCAAAATGATGCTTGATGTTATAGGATCATGAATAATAAATCTATAAAATACATAATTCTCACACATTCATCAAGAAAATGTCCTTGTCATATGTAACTCCAAATCAATACAAAAATATTTTCTGTGTGTATATGTGAAAATATATATATTTATACACTAAATTATACTTTGCAAAAACAAAATGAAGCCTTCTTTTAGGACCAATAATTTTTTCAGGACACTTAAACACATTTTACCACCTAACTAACAGATGTTCCAGATGTTTTTCTTTTCCCATTGCTTTCAATGATGATTCTCATTACCCAAACAGTCATTTTTTATATTCACATTTATGTTTACTATATTACAGTAAAAAGATGCTGTTATTCAATGATTTTTAATCAAAATCAGTGAACATTAATTAAAGGCAGTACCAAAAGAGAAGTACTATATTGTATACATACTTTGCTATTTAAATCATATATCTTTTTTTGTTGTTGTAAAAAAAATTACAAAAATTTGTAGTAATGAGAATAATAATTACCACCATTTTTTTTTTTTTTTTCACATTGCAGTAATGAGAATTGGGGGGTAAAATGTGCAAAACTGTCCTATAAAAAAATCAATGTAAAAACTTCTAATGGCTCTAAAAATGGCCTTCATTTTCTATGTGAAATTTCTCATTTGCTTCTTTTGATTCTGGAATAAAGCTGGACCAGGACCTTTACAGGTTTCGTGAGAATCGTCCTTTTGCGCACAGGATTTTGTGTTTACTTTTTTTAACAAGGTTGCTTTAGCTAAATCTGACATTTACAAACAACTGGAACCACTTTTCAGATTTCTAGGCATCCTTTTGACTTTGCCAAAGCAGCCTTACCCACAAACACACACATATGCTAAAGTCCTTCCACCAGAGCTGGCCTTAACTGGTGCTTTATTCAATTAGAAAATACTTTCATAAAAGAGACTTGTACTCAATAGCTTAATTTATAAGTCTGTGCACTGAAACCGCTCGGGCTCCAATAATGTGACCTCAGTTACATGTGAGGTGCCCCTAGTCTCGGTACTGGGCCCTTTCTCATTAATAATGAGGCTATTGCAGTGTGTGTTATTAGTATTGACTGGTCTTACACAGAGGAGGCAGCCAGTTATTGGCTTTTGTTTGGATCTGCCATGTGTGGTGATGGTCCTAGATTTAAATCTCTGTGGAAATAGGAGAGTTATTAAAATGGGGTCTTGGCACTGTAGAGACATCTCTGATGTCTCTCAGGCTTGCAAATAATTATATGCCTACATCTTCATCACCAAGAAAGTAAGAAAGAGAGAGAGAATTAACAAAAGAGATGTGAAGATACAGAGAATAACTTAAGAGTCTCTTGTAAGCAAATTTTACAGTAAGAACTGATGACTTTTCTTAAGGTGGTTTCATCACTTTCGTTATCTGAGTGCTTCAACTCCCAGTAGAGAGCCGCATACTTCCTGTCTCTCACTTATATCTATAGTTCATCTGTCTTGCACTAAAAAACCCTGAGCCTGTGTCTTCGCTTTTGACCCCCATGACTGTGTCTGAAGATTTTAAAAAGACGAATGTATTCATTTAGACAGAAAAGGGAGGAAAAGATCAGCTTAAGACATTTTTAAGGATGCTTACACATTCTGATCTTGCTTTCTGCATCATGTTCTTTCACTGTGACAGAAAAGGTGTTGATGTGCTCACAAGCATCCTTTGCTTTTGTTAGGTTCTGGTTAATATATGTACACTGCCACCATGTGTTCAGTGAGGGTACTGTACATACAGTGTCAGGTAATTTGAGTGTTGGCTGGATTGCCATCTGTTGGCCAGAGGCAAGATGATTGCACAGCATATCTCAGCACCCAGTGATACTTTGAGAAGTGCCATGTGGATCACCACCAATTAAATTCAGGATTGCCCACTGTGTTTGTCTAATCAGTGATTTAATTATCTTTTTGAATATGAAACCAGCTCTTTGCTGTTGTTTGGAGGGTCTGATTTGTTTGCAAATTTGGTCACAGGGGTGTGAAGAGGTAATGTGGGGTGAAGACGGAATTGAGGGTCCTGAAACCCTTTAGACCTGCACAGCTGGAGCTGGTGGTGACAGCAGGGGCGTTAAAACTAGTAACAGTGAGCTAAATCTCTCTGTCTTCGGTTAGACTGAGATTACTCTGTGGAAAATCACCTGCTAGCTTGTTGGCAGCATTCCTTCTTGTAGCTCTGCCAAAAGTTTTCTTTTCCCGGTGTTCTATCACTCTAAGTTTTTATTTTTTTTAATTATTATTATATTTGTCAGGAAACGTCACTCTAGAATGCATGTAAGCAGTGTTTACAGTACGAGCTGAGGACTTTCCTTGAAGTTTCATCACTTTCGAGTGCTTCAACTCCCAGTGGCACATAAAAAAAAATAAAATAAATTGATCAATTGTCACATATTATACATACATTTCTGCATATACACAGTGAAATTATTTATTTTTCACATATCCCAGCTAAGCTGGGGTCGGAGTGCAGGGTCAGCCATGATACGGCGCCCCTGGAGCAGATAGGATCAAGGGCCTTGCTCAAGGGTCACACAGTGGAGCAGTTGACACATGCTTCCTGTCTCTCACTTCTATCTATGTCTCACCTGTTTTGTGCACTTAATAACCCTGAGCCTGTTTCTTCGCTTTGAAAGAATTCCAATATTTCAGAAGAAATGCCTAGCTTCAAGTAATGATTGAGCAAGGACATTATTATTATACTATTTTGAAAGTAATAAAAAAAAATATGAAAATGCTAAAAATGTTTGTATTTCTTATTCTTATTTTCTTTTTTTTTTTTAAGTATTAATCCAACATGGACACGCGATTGCATTTCTATGAAACTGATGTGTTTTAATATTCCCCCTTTTTATCACCTCAGACAAACTTATTTGTCAATGACCCATGTACACAATGCCTACCTCATGCTATGTTACAGTGCAAGATTAGAGACCTGTATATCAGGTTTTTCTAAACACTACCATACTTGTGTGGAATGTTCCAGCATACAGTATGATAATTATTCGTGGTCCATCATTCAAAACAGGCATCTAGACAGACAGGAAGTGAAGTGGTGGGAAAGGATTAAGACATACTATAGATGCCCTTGGGTCAGAGGCATTTATAGTGTCATGGTTTACACCTGTTACTTCCCATCTTTCAGAACAGTGTAATTGTTTAAATGTTAGTAGACAAATTACAAATAGGCATAAGATCATACTGTATGGTTGTATTGTGCTGAGTTGATTTTTGTGGGGGATTGGTTTTAAATGTGCACTCAGTAATTGTTTTCCTCAAAGATTAACTCAGACATAAATTGTCATTTTGCAAAATATATTAGAAATCATGAACACTCACATTAAAATGAAGACTCCAGTCACATCAGTAACCTTATGAAAGCTGCTTTATTCTACATGGAAAGGGTCCACACATGGGGGCGGCCATGTTAGAATCGCATGACCAGCTAAATACTACTCGCTTAATCTCAGTAACCGTCCTGTTATTTGACACTTTTTCTCATGAAAGTAATCATGGCTGACTGTGAATACTACATGTCTAATGGCATCTGAAACTGAAAACTATTGATTTTAAACGATGCTGCATCCAAGCCGCTAAGTGTCAGTGTAAATCCAAGATTACACAAAGACAAAGGCTACTAAGTGCACCTTTAAAGTTGATGTTACTTCTTGATGTTAAAGTTCTTTCTCGTATCCCAGCTTAATATGCAGAGTCAAATGTAAGTTAACCATTTCTACCGGTAGGTTGATTTCACCTAAAAGTGGTGCTATCCTTGATTGTTTGAGCAGCCCATTCAGACTGATAAAGCAGCATTAGCTCAACCAGTAGTTTTGGAATTTTGTCAAATTTGGGAAGGGACCTATCTGTTTGTACAACCAATGAAAGACCGGGGGAGTTTCCTGGAATATGTTTGAAAATAATGATTATTTTTTCGCAATTACGTTTGGTGACACTTCAGCTTTAAGGTTTTTTTGTGTGTCAGTTATCATATTATAATGTTTCTGTAGGAGTGGGCAAAATAAACCAAAATGTATATTGTGTACAGTTAAAGTATATCGCATTATACACATTTTAATGGAAAAGTGATCTGTAGCATAACCTAGAATGCACATTATTTACCATGTGGCAGCATTTGCATAACCACGATATGATGACACATTTCAACATTTTGACTGGTATATCACTGTCCCAATGTATCTGCTTTCAGATAGCTTGTTTTCATGCCTTGAAATGTGTGAACACATAACTAATGGAGTTTTCCTTTCCTTTTGTGTCTCCTATAGAAAATTCTACTACATCACTCTGCTGAGGGACCCTGTTTCTCGCTACCTAAGTGAATGGAGACATGTCCAGCGGGGGGCGACTTGGAAGACTTCCCTTCACATGTGTGACGGACGAACGCCTACACCTGAAGAGCTACCGCCGTGCTACGAGGGCACTGACTGGTCAGGGTGCACACTGCAACAGTTCATGGACTGCCCCTACAACCTCGCCATTAACCGGCAAGTCCGTATGCTCGCTGACCTCAGCCTGGTGGGCTGCTACAATCTCTCCACAGTGCCAGAGAAAAGGCGTTCGCAGCTCCTTCTGGAGTCAGCCAAGAAAAACCTGCGAGACATGGCTTTCTACGGTCTGACGGAGTTCCAGCGAAAAACGCAGTACCTGTTTGAACGCACCTTCCACCTCAAGTTCATCCGACCATTCATGCAATACAACAGCACGCGGGCAGCCGGCGTGGACCTGGATAACGACATGATACAGCGCATAGAGGAGCTAAACGATCTGGATATGAAGCTGTATGACTACGCCAAAGACCTGTTTCAGCAACGCTATCAGTACAAGCACATGTTGGACCGTCGGGAGCAGAGATTACTGAGGGGACAAGCATCTTTCCACAACCTTTTCCGAGACGAAGGAGCCGGGGGAGAGGGTACGGCACGCCTGCCTACTGAGGACTACATGAACCACATTATCAATGGGTGGTAACCACCCACCCCTCTCCAGAGAGAGAGAGAGAGAGAGAGAGAGACAGAAAAGAGGAACAGTTACAAGGAGAGGGGAATAAACAAGCCCAGGTGGAATACCCATTCCCAAATGGAAGAGGTCAACGTTTTGCACAATCTCTCCCATCGTTATGTCATGTATACTCAATACAAGCTGTAATTTGGGACCAGAGAATGTTCTGTTAAAGCAGAAATTAGTCCGTGGGCGTTTTGCGAAGTGCAGCATTTCATAGGCTTTTTAAACACACTTTCTAGTATAATGCTAATAATAAATTATTCTCCTAACATCCATCCAAGTACTCTATGGACCTCAGTGCTGTAGTGTTTCATTTCACAAAAGTGTGATTGAAGTGAATGAAACGGGTATTATATTATCTGAGAATACCTGATATTCACATGAAAATCTGAGAATCTATAGACTTTCGTGAAAATGAAAAGAGATTGTTTTTATATATAAATGTGTATAAATCTTAGATTGCCTTTTTTTAAAAACCTGGTGTGAAGTGCAGCCAATTACAAGTGATTGCAAATTACTAACAGGAGTTGTAACAAGAGTATGTTTTTATAGATATATCATAATATATAACATGAGTCCCCCTACCCCCTCACATGCCCTGGATGTTGTGTTAGAGAGAAAGCCATTCCTGACAGTCACATTAGCTCTGTTTTAAACCTAGTGAGCTGTGTCCGGAGGTCCAATGCAAAGGCTGTCCCAAATGGAAGGTAACTTAAAGGAATATTCTGGATTCAATACAAGTTAAGCTCAATCAACAGCATTTGTTGCATAGCATTGATTACCACAAAAATGTATTTTGGCTTGCCCCTCCTTTTTGTTAAAAAGAAGCTAAAATCTGGTTTATAATGAGGCACTTACAATGGAAATGAATGGGCCCAATCCATAAACATTAAAATTCTCACTGTTTTAAAAGTATAGCTACAAGATTTTAGTGTGATAAATTGCTTACTAACCTTTTGTGTGTAAAGTTATAGCTAATTTTACAACTTCGTTGCTATGATGTCAATGTCAGCAAACCCTAAAACTACTATAAAAATTATGATTTAAACAATTTTACAGCTCAAATAATACATGGGTTTTAACAGAAGAATTCATGTACAGTAAGTGCTTTTATAAAATTATAAGTTTCACATTTCTGCCTTTAAACCTTCCAAAAATTGGCCACATTCACTTCTATTGTAAGTGCCTCACTGTATCCTCGATTGTTTTTTTGGGGGTTTTTTTTAAAGGAGGGACTAGTCAAAATAATTTTTTTTGTCGCAATCAACATAATGTCACAAATGCTGTCGATTGAGCTTCAATTGTATTGAACCTGGAATATTCCTTTAAGTTTTCTGCCTCTTGTTTTGGCCAAATATGAACAGTATAGTATGTATTCTTCACAGAGAAGATAATCCCATAAAGCACTGTAATGAGCTCTGTGAAAAAATATTTCAACTCTATTGACAAGTTTAGAACTATTTTAAAAAATAAAGTGCACTGCACTGGAAGAGCACTATATGTGGAGCATTCCAAACCAGTCACTTAAAGGTGCACTACATAATATTCTTGTTTATGTTACGGTGACACCTAGTGTCGTAGATGACGGATCACCCAAAAACAAACGTTCTCAGTTACCTATGTTGTTACTAAATTCATTCATTTATATTGTGAATGAAAGTGTCCAATTTCAAGGGATTGTCAAGATAAATATATTAATCTGGTCAAATGATCTCAACATGGAGGCACTCATGAATGTGCACCCAGCACCATCTGTAGGATCAAGCAGCTATTTCTCTTAGAATGATATGATTACAGTCTTCATCTCACCTATTTTTTAAAAATACTATTCTACTATTACTATTTTCTTCTGTTGAAAGGTTTAGCAGCAAAAAATTATTGAGTGCACCTTTAAGAGGTTCCTATGCTGTGGAAGGCAGCTGACTATGTAGGCAGGAGGCAGCAAGACAGCTCTCTAGGTTTTGGAGTTATTTCTGATACCCACTGCGCCAACTATGCCCTCCATGTACAGTTTTTTTTTTTATAGATTTTTTTAAGCATGTGCTGTTAATACAGTGTGTACTCGTTTGTTTTTGCACATTTACATTTGCTGTGAGATTAATCATTGTACCCATAATGCAATGCAGTACACCCTATACATTTTGCCTCTTGAATTAAATACTTTAAATGAAAAAAATATTTTAACAGTGCTCTTATTTGTTCATTTACTGGTTATGATTCACATCTTTTGCCCTTGTTAATTGTAGAGTTCACGAACATGTCAAATGTGTTAATTGAACTTGCACTGAGCATGTTGGGGCCAGACATCTCTCACAGATCTCGTTTGGTTCTGCGTTTGTTGTGGATGTCTACAGAGGCTCCTTAACTCCCATCTTTCCACCTCCTTTCAGCCGAAGCTATTGAAGCCATGTTTAGACCCATTTGATAAAGCCTTTATAAAAGAGTGAAATGGATCATATGCTGTGTCTGGATCTCAAACTGGCAGAATAATGAAGGAACCCTGCTTTAATCGAGAGAAGTGAGTGAGTGAGTGAGTGAGTGAGTGAGTTCATGTATACAAATCTATATTTGTGGGTGTGTGAGCAAACTATTTTGAGGTGTCTCCAGTTTACTTCCCAACAATGTTCATTACTGTGAGTTTTTCTGTTATTCATAACACCTGGATGTTTAAAATTACCTATTAAAAGATTTTTCCCATTTTTAAGACGTGGTGAGTTTGGTTCTTCTATTACATAGACCATGTTTACATGCACTAAAGAAAAAGGTTTGTTCCAGTGTTTTTGCAGAAAGCAGCATTCCTAAATGTCATGTAAACAAGATCACAGAATTCTTACAATAAGCTGCTTTGTGGTGTCTATGTAAACGTAGTAAAGCATTTTGTTCTTGTCTTTTAGGAATATACATATACGTATGTGTGTGTGTGTGTGTATATGTGTATATATATATATATATATATATATATATATATAATTACACGCATACCAGTATAACATTGCTTAAAGAAAATGTATGTATATATATATATTCTTAATCATCCTCAATTAGGCCATTAAATGTATATATAATGGCCTAATTGAGGATGATTAAGAATGCACAGCATACAATTTAATTATATATATATATATATATATATATATATACACACATACACACACACACCCCGGCCAATTTATTAGGTACACGTGTACATCTAATTCATACGATTATTTAATTAGCCAATCATGTGGCAGCACAACAGTCTCTAGATTGTAAAGAGAATGGTGCAAAAAACAAAAAACATCCAGTGAGCGGCAGTTCTGTGGGCAGAAATGGCTATGGCCAGGCTGATCCAAGCTGACAGTAACCCAAATAACCACACGTTACATCAGTTCTATGCAGAAAAGCTTTTGTGAACATACAACACATAAAAAATTTAGGCGGATAGACTACAGCAGCAGAAGACCCCTCCGTGTGCAACTACTGTCAGCTTAGAACAAGAAACTGAGGCTGCACTGGGCACAGGCTCACCAAAGACGATTGGAAAAACATTGCCTGGTCTGACAAATCTGGATTTCTGCTGAGGTACACAGATGGTAGGCCCGTTTCAGCCTCAGTTTTGTGTTCTTGGTTGACAGAAGTGGAGTCTGACGTGGTCTCCTGCTGTTGTTGACCATCCGCCTTGAGGTTTGAAATGTTGTGCATTCTGAGATTCTATTCTGCTCATTAAAATTCTACAAAGTGTTTATCTGAGTTACCGTAGCATTTCTGTCAGCTCAAACCAGTCTGTCCATTCTCCGTTGACCTCTCTCATTATCAAGGCATTTCCCAACCCAGTCTCATCTAAAAATGTATCCTGGCTACGTTGGTCCAAAGTGCAAAACGTAGAGGGGTTACATTAATGACCCATGAATTGTATGACTGTTACGTTTTCTTTGCTTATTCTTTTCCGTCCAAGTCACGTGCAACCCATTTCCATCCACAGATCTGCCGCTCGCTGGATGTTTTTTGCACCATTCTCTTTACACTCTGGAGACTGTTGTGTGAGAAAATCCCAGGAGATCAGCAGTTACAGAAATACTCAAACCAGACTGTCTGGCACCAATGATTATGTCACAAGCTAAATCACAGAGATCCAATTTTTTCCCCCATTCTGATGGTTGACTGAAGCTCCTGACCCGTATCTGCATGATTTTATACATTACACTGCTGCCACACAATTGGCTGATTAGATAATCACATGAATAAGTAAATATACAGGTGTACCTAATAAAGTGGCCGGTGAGTGTACATACAGGTATATACTGTATATATAAATGGTATACCGTGCATTTTTAATCATCCTCAATTAGTCCACAAATATACTTAAAGCAAGAACAAAGACATGAAAGCTTAGAAGAATTTAATACAAAATTCTAGTTCTGGACCTCACTTGTATTAATTTTTACAGTATTCTAAGTTGTTTAAAAGATGTTTATTGTTTTGCTATTCTTACAAATATATTCTGAAGAGACATTATATACTCTGTAAAACAGACTGGGTTTCTACCTAAACACTATCTTCTATCTCCAACAACACATAGGTGTTGGAAAAATCTCAGGTTTCCACTTGTGGTGTCCCACAGAATGGTGTTTCAGTTAATCAGCAGCTCTTTCCCGAGTGTTAATTATCTTTTAGAGAGTATGTGACTAGTTATGTGTGTTAATGTCCCAGGAATTGGACAATTTTGCACTTGAAGGGAACTGACTTCATACATCCTCAAAAAATGACCTTGAAAGCGGTTTAAAATAATGGCTCCAAAATCTGGTCAATTTCAGATGTTAATTCAGAAAAAGAATTAAAAAACAGGAAAAAAAAAAACAAAACAAACATTGTATCTCTGATACAACGGAATTCAAACATTGTGACAAAAAGTGTCACTATCTATTTTACATTTATTCTTAAGTATTTAAGAACTTTTATTATTAATATCACTCTGCAACAGCAGAGTTAAATTCCTTATAAGGGCTTGTTTGGCCAATAAGACCTTATTCGGATTCTTTTTAATTCTTACATGATTTATTATTGTTCAAAACCCTTTCAGAACTAAAACATGTATTCCAATGTTGGGTCAAAAATGCATATTCCAGTTTTAAGTACCTTCCTAAATAAATAAATCAATCAAAAATCAAACTATAGCAAAGCTTATTTCTCTCTAGCCATTGCCTTTCTGTGTTTCTCATCCCCTGAGAGAGAAGCTGAAATAATGATCCCTTTACCTCTCCACTGGGCACAGTTCCACTCTTACCACAACGATCCAACTCTACAGATCCCTATGGATGGGCATTTACCTCTTTTGATGTTTTTATTGTTCTTGTTAGTGTGATGTGGACTACAGGTTTGTTCTGATAGCAGAGGAAGCAAATGCATGTTGCTGCTATGCCCTTAAAGGAATAGTTCACCAAAAATGAAAATTCTCAATGCAAGTGAAAAAATTTGAAAGCTCCAAAAATCAGAAGGCAGCATAAAAAAAATCTAAGACAAAATTTGTCTTTGTTTTTGTTGATTTGAATTCTTTGTACATATCTGCACCAACGCGGCTGGAAGGTGAGTTTATAGTAAAAAAGGACTAGCTATACTACACATGGGGTGGTATGAGGGTGAATAAATTATGAGCGAATTTTCATTTTTTGGTGAACTATTCCTTTAATGTCTCATCCTTCTTCAATATGTGAATTAAACGGGAACAGTATGTGTAATAAAAGTAATAAAATAAAAGTATTTCAATGGCAATAGATTTTATGCTATTTAACTATTTGTTTGAGCTGTGGCATTATAGGGATGTGCACCTTCAGAACAAATGCACCACAATCATCATGGAAAAATTGTTTATATCTGGCCTATGTCATGTCCTGATAAGCTACAATTCCTCAACTATCCTGTAAAACACAAAAGCAAAAAAAGCCCATAAACTGAAGAAAAAAAAATCAAGGTAAAAGAACGGAAGACATGTTTTATTGTTGTGTAACATTACATATATGCTACATTAGAGTGCGTAAATATCTCAACTAAATCCATGTCTGCTCTGCTATGCTTGTAATTTGAGATGTTTTTGTTTTGTTTGGAAACCTTTTATAATAATGTTCCCCTATGATATTGAAAATTTCAATACACATGACGTGTATTGATGTGCTACACCTTCTGCTGCATTTCTGCTTACAAAGACTTCTTAATTCCGCACCTGATCGGTTATTTACTAATGCAGCTTTCTGTCAAGTATGGGAAAATACATCTATTAAATGACCAGAGCGACTGGATCCAGAAGACAAAAGCTGATCTCAAGGCAAGTGCTGAATGAATGAGTGTATTAAAGTAGACAGTCTCAGTGGAAGGAATTCGGCAGCTGAGTGTATATTTAGCTCATTCAAATTACATTTGTCTAGTCTTTCTCATCACATCCTAAGTGTGCCCATGACATAGATAATTTACACATTCTTTAACCCAGATTCCAGAGGCACCTCCAAAAAAGATTGAATTTCCTCACACACACAGAAGCAGGCTTTACCCACCTAACAGGGAACGTTCCAACAACTTTGGCTAACATTATTTAAAGGTTTGGGGGGAAAAAAATTATATAAAACGTTAATGGAACATCCTTATAACGTTATTAACCTTAAAAAACGTTCTACTAATGTTAAGAAAACTGGACATTTTCATGTTCCCACAACCAAATACTAACGTTAGGAAAACGTTCTTAGAACATAAAATTGTTAGCTGGGTATCTTCAAAAGACAGACCAAAACGAGCTGTCTTACCCAAGACATTTGTTTATTGAATCACTTAGGGTCAAATATACTTGGGATTGAGTGTTTCTGTATGTTTTTACACCCATCAGAATTATCAACTAAATGAAACTTACTAAAGCTGTTGAGACGTGGCTACAATGATGACTATCTGTGGGACAACTACAACCATAATAGCCATAAGCAACTCATAAAATGTGTTCTCTTCATGGACACTAGAGGACAGCAAATCACTAATAAAGGTGTTGGTTTGCATGAGAACATTGGTTTTGCTGTCATTTTTTCCCATGTAATGTGTCTGTCCGTGTAAACATCAGGTTTAGGTCAGCGATGTTGGGAGAACGGGGCTAGTTGTCGATATTCGATATTCATTTGGGTAGGTTTATTTTTGAAAGTACACTGGTGGCCAAAAGTTTGGACTAAAGTACAGATTTTTCTGCTTCAGAAGGATATTTGTACTTTAATTCACCAAAGCGACATTCAACTGATCACAAAGTATAGTCAGGACATTACCAATTTAAAAAACAGCACCATCACTATTTGAAAAAAGTTATTTTTGATCAAATCTAGACAGGCCCCATTTCCAGCAGCCATCACTCCAACACCTCATCCTTGAGTAATCATGCTAATTTGCTAATTTGGTAGAAAACCACTTGTCATTTTATTAAACACAGTTGAAAGCTATTTGGTACGTTAAATGAAGATTAACATTGTGTTTGCTTTTGAGTTGCGTCAGTATGCAATAGACTGGCATATCTAAAGGTCAATATTAGGTCAAAAATAGCAAAAATGAAACTGCTTTCTCTAAAAACTCGTCAGTCAATTATTGTTTAAGGAGTGAATGATATACAATACTTGAAATTGTCAAAAAAGTAGATGTAGATTACATAAAAGGTGCGCACTACAGTCTTCAAAGACAAAGGACAACTGCCTCTAACAAGGACAGAAAAGATGTGGAAGGCCAGAAGTACAACTAAACAAGACCTAGTTTGAGAAATAGAGCCTCACATGTCCTCAGCTGACAGCTTCATTGAATTCTACCCGCTCAACACCAGTTTCATGTTAACAGTAAAGAGAGGACTCAAGGGTGCAGGCCTTATGGGAAGAATTGCAAAGAAAAAGACACTTTTGAAACAGAAAAACACAAAGAAAAGGTTAGAGTGGGCAAAGAAACACAGACATTGGACAACAGATAATTGGAAAAGAGTGTTATGGATCTTCACCCCATTACGCTTTTGTGGGATCAGGTAGACTGTAAGGTGCGTGAGAAGTGCCCGACAAGACAGCCACGTCTATGGCAAGTGCTACAGGAAGCGTGGGGTGAAATGTCACCGGAGTATTTGGACAAACAGACAGCTAGAATGGCAAGGATCTAGAAAGCTGTCATTGCTGCACGTGGAAGATTGTTTGATGAGAAATATTTGAAGTAGTTTAACTTTTTTTTTAATTTGTAATAGTTATTTTTCACGTTATTAATGTCCTGACTAAACACTGTGATCTGTTGAATGCCACTTTGGTGAATAAAAGTACCAATTTCTTTCCATAAGAGCAAAATCTGTACATTATTCAAAAATGTTGGCCACCAGTGTATATATATCTAAGTTTAGTATGGACATACACCTTGAAAACTAGACAATGAAAAAGCTATGATTGATGCCACAATAGCAGGGCAATTACATTGAAATTCATACATTTGTTGATTGTATACATTTATAACATCTAAAACACATATGAGAACTTTCCACAAACTGACAAGAAAAAAATATCAGTATTACGTTGATTACTCTTTCCTTAATGTATGGCAGTGAGGTTTGTGTTTACTTTATAGTTTACCAAACAGATAAAGCAAAAATATATTGGAATTGTAGTTTGGAAGGGGGATTCCATTTAAGAGGGTAAAAGTACTACACTTGCAGTACTGCAGTTGTAATGGCTTTCTTGTTAGTACTGATCTTAATGGAATGGAATCTATATAATTTCCAAAACCTTACACTTAGGCCTACTTGGGTCTAGTCTTTGTAACAATTTTCTGTGTGACAACTAGCCCCGGAAAGATATATGTTTGTGTGGGAAAGATAGTATAAATGGGTTTGAAATCAATTTCGCCTACCAAACAGACTCTAGATGAATATTTAGATTATCAGCAGGGAGTTCTATTGAACTCACATGAGGGTAATGAACCGTAATTGCCAGTATTAACCTTAGGATGGCGCTGTAGGCTAAAATTTTGCACAAGTTCTATCTCGTGTGAGATTCCATTATAGTACTGTTTCGTGAGTGTGTTTGTGTTTTGTTTATGAATTCGGCACGGATATAACATTCTGGCATTTTTATATATCATTCACTTATCTATTAAAACAATGTGCTTTCTGTTTTGTTTTGTTTTTTCTCTGCATCCCTCTATTCCTCGAGGTTTGATGTGAAGGGTGAACGGCTCGCCTTTTTCAGCAACTGAAACCGTTTACTGTAGTGTAGACCGGTGGATCTCAACCAGGTTGAATATTTTCTTCCACAACGGGGGGACCATTGAGTCAAAAAGGTTGAGATTCGTTGGTGTAGACTATGTACCAGGAACCGGATGGGGTCAGTATCTTATAAGATTTAAAATTTTCCTCAAAGTCTTAGCAGTTGCAGAAATGTGGCAAAACAGTGAAAAATAGAGTAGGCCTAATATCCAAAACGATATTTACAAATTTATATAAAAAACTCTCATGAACAGTTATTAACTTAATTCAGGTATTTCAATTTTGCAAAACCAGCAATACTATCAACATCAGTCCAATATCAGTCACAAGATGAAAAGGTTTGTGATCATGAACAAATCTGAGGTCAATGAGCTTTAAAGAATCACCACCTTGTGCAGTTGTATAGCCAAGGGCACAACTATTTTCTGGAATCATCAGCTAATAAATGACTAAACTCATGGGAGAATATTTTATCAATAATTTCAGAATCTGAATACAAATCCTCTTAATAAACAATTATTCAAATGTAATATATGCATGTTATTATAGCAGTATTCAAACCACAGATTGTTTAAAAACACAAACAACCCATTTCCATCATACGTGTTATGTTCCTACTCCCATGATGCAACACTACATTACAGGTATAAATAATCAATTAAAGTTTTTATCAGATCTTTTAACAGTTCCAAGATGTCTGCCATTGTGCTGCAAATAAGTAATTGCATAAGTCCTGTTTAATGCTGTCTTCATGTGCTATCAGAATGATCCTACTCTCCACTTCTGAAGTGGTAATTATGAGTATGTCGCGTTCAAATGCTTTGTTGTTGGAAGCAAAATGAAACACGAACGAAGCTAGTTTCACATACATATTTCTTGAGGAATTTTATTTTGACACCATAATACATATTGCTCAGTTAGCTTGCTGGCGATATTGGAATTTCGGTTAAATACAAGCTAATTTCACGGTGTTAAAATGGACAACATGCATCAAATTGTTGCTGATATACATAAATGAAAATGACTGAAATGGCAAGCGCTAACAATTTGCTGTATTTAGAGAAATTTATAAAACCTGTCATTCACTACAGAAACCTTAATCTCCTCCACCAAATTGAAAGTTTTCATCTCCCATGATAGTAAATGTACATCACCTAAATGTGTGTTTTTACATCTGGAAGAAGTTTTTTTTTTAGGTTGTTTGCTCATCTGCAATCCGTCTAAAAGACACTTCCTCTTGGATGTCAATAGGACATTCAGTAGATGTATTTGAGACGTTTAAGATTAAGAATGTTTGTAAATCAGATTTTTTTAAGATGTTTTGCAGATGCTATTTAGAATGTGATGCTTTCCAGATTAAAATATCTAAAGCAAACACCTCAGAGATGTACATGTGCTATCTGTGTCCTCCCTGCTTGGAAACACGGGCATCAAAATTGTCTTTGAGTTTCCCAGGAGTAATTATGACTTGAGGGGTCGTTCATATGCAAATTCTGAGTGGGAAACTCATATATATGATAATTCTGAAAGCACGTAAGGGAAGCATAAATGCAAACCGTTTTTATTGAAATAATGTAGAGAACATTCTTGTGCATTGGCCAGTCTGATTCATACATTTGTGTGTGTGTGTGTGTGTGTGTGTGTGTGTGTGTGTGTGTGTGTGTGTGAGTGTGAGTGTGAGTGTGAGTGTGATCCATTTTAGCAGCATCTGGCAGTGGAACAGATGTTGCACCACACTCTCACGGTGAAATCGTCAGGATTCGTGCAACTTTTCTAAATTTGTCTAATTCGTATGATATCGTGCGACTGAATTCCTCCAATTTTCACTACAGCCAATGACGCCGCTGGACACGTTTCTATCTAATACGCGACAATTACTTGCTTCTGTAACACAACAGTTTGCTATCATGTTTACACTCTACTGACTGGTTAAGTTTAGATAAGGGGTTTGGGTAAGGGCATAATATTAATAAGTATGTCCTTTACGCCTCATACGCGGAACTTGCGTTTACTTCCGCATTAGACATCCGGGACTTTGCATGTGATGAAGTTGTACACGTTTTTTGTGAACAACATACGAAACAGCGAACTCGTAAATTATGTATGACTTTTCATGAGAACACTTATGTCAGTGCATCATGATAGTCTTTTTTTAACACTGAGCCTCCATTGTTTGCTTTAAGGGAAATATGGGGAATGGAGAGCAGCTCTGTGACACTAATATCAACACAAGTGGCTGCCTACAGCCTACCTCATATTGTTGAGCACGAGTTGAGTCAGCTGAAGTCCTCCATCTGTTTACCTTCATTTCAGTCAAAGATTATATTAATGTGAACTCATGAATTTGTGCTTAGTGTCAAATGCCAAATGCTCAAATCCTGCGCTTGAATGAAATGTATGATATAGGCCTGCATTTTCATTACTTTGGGGTTTTTACAGGCTAAAACATGAGCTATCCAGAAGTAGAATGCGTTTAAGGTGCAGTAAATAAATGAAAAGACTAAAGGTATTTTGTCTACCACAAGTTGTTGAAGTTCAGGATTTGAGAGGCTCTTAAGCCGTGCTTTCACTATACGATTTTTGATCAGATAGTGCAGTCGCAGACAGATTTCCAAGGTCTGCTACAAAAAAGCTGGATCTCCACCAAATCACCAATTCACTTCATGCTTGATATTATCTCCACATTTGTAGTGTGAGTGATGTGCGAACTGCTCCAGCCAATAACATATTATCATGCATTTTTGCATCAAGCCACAATTTGATCATAATTATGTTGTAATAAACTAACAAGTAAGAATTTTTAACAAATATATATATGGTCTGCACACTCTACTTGACATTGTGCTCTTTTATTTTCCTCCGATTTGTCCCCCCATAACAGACACAAACAGCCTGTCTGAGTCTTTCCAAACATTGTTGCTGCCATATTTTCTTTTTTCATCTCTTATTTTGTTTTCTGACAAAATATAAGACAGACAACTTTTGGACAAGCTGATTGTGACCCTCCATTCCTGTATAAATCTTATGATCACTCTAATTTTTCGTATGAATGTATGTGAGAAAACAATGTTTTACTGTTGGCTGGGGTTGCCTCTTCTGGGTTGTGCACCTCACCTGCGTTCTGTTGTGTAGTATGAGTGCTTCTAAGACAAGAAGATGACAGATGACAACTTTGTTGTGTAATATGAGCAGTACTGCGATTCAGGAAGTCTGACTCTGACAGTTATGATGCTAGAGCCCGGCTTTACACACCCAGATGGTTTATAAAGATACTGTCTATTTAAAAAATGGCTACACTTTGGCACTTTCTATCAGTTCTATCAGAATGTTTTCGTATCTTCTTGCTTATTCAGGCAAAATATACTTTGCTCGCCTCATCTCAATAAAGTATCTTCACAAACCATCTGGGTGTGTGGCATATTCTACATGATTTTGCATCAATGTGAGAGAATAATTTGAGATGGGTAAATTTGGCATTTAAAAACAGGTTTTTAATCACATTTAAAGTGTATTTTGCTAAATAATAAGCATTTTAGAATAGGTTGCCTAAGGTTTAGTGGCATGAACCTGTTGTGTTTGAATGTTTAATCCTGAAACTCTGTGAACATTAGACACAGGTTTCTCAAATGGTGAGGTCTGTTCTGACAGAGAAAAAAATGCTAAATGCAAGATCATGCATAATTACAATAGCAAAAAAATAAATAAAAGAGGGCCAATCAACTTCTATAAGTCAAATTTATTTATTTGTATAGCGCTTTTCACATCACACATTGTTTCGAAGCAGCTTTACAGAAAATCATGCTTTAACGGCGGAGTGGATTAAACCATAATATCTATAAAGTCTTAAGAGTCATCATTGTGTAGTTTGTTTAAATATGATTATAAATTGTGTATAAAAATAAGTTATTAAATAATTATATTATTTAGAACCCCAGTGAGCAAGCCGAAGGCGACTGTGGCAAGGAACACAAAACTCCATAAGATGTTGGTTAATGATGAAATATAACCTTGGGAGAAACCAGACTCACTGTGGGGGCCAGTTCCCCTCTGGCTAACATCCTGCATATAATGCCAATATTACTTATTATTTACAAGTCATGGTTTAAAATGAGTAAACTAAGTAAGTGTTAAAGGAGAGTGTTTAAAAATATATATATATTTTTATGAATTGTAAGATTAATGACTAATGTTTTTTAAAGTCCATCCTGGATTAACTGCAGAAGATCACACAGGTGCAATTGTCCTTTGTTAGTTGGCTGATAAAGGCTTTTGTTGGCCATTCATTGATAGTCTATGTATTCCATTTCAAGAGTGTACTCCATTGATAAACAAAAGGTGATGCAGGCAGAGGTCTATGAGATGCATCGCAGTTCAACTGGCAGGTCATTTCGGTGAGGTTCGGTGGGGTCCATCCTAAATCCAAGGACAACTATCCGTTGTCTTACAGTTGGAGTTGGCATCAGTTCATCCTCTAAAGTCCATCATAAAAGTAAGAAGAAAACGTTTAGTAGTTTGAGATAACTATTAGTATTTACAGCATCCTTGAAAACCACACACTATTCAAGGTAGAAGAAAATACAACTGAGACTTCATTAAATATTGGTTAGGAGTTTGATAATGTGCTGGGTTATCACTTGACGTTTAAAATCTGGGTCCTGAAGCAATCCCAGTTGAAATGTACTACATTGAATAACATCTGCTATTTTGCATTTGTGCATCTGCAATTTCACATTGATCAATGCCTATTCGCAATGAGGCAACAAGACTACAAGACTTCAACTAGCTGGTGAGAGCGAGTAGAATGTGATAGACAGAGAAAGATATTGATAAATGTATCTATCCTCCCCTAACTCATGTGTCTTTCTATTGGTAAACCAGTGGGTGTTTGCTAGGCTAATGATTCCTGCTGAAGCTAATGAAGAGTGAGACTGGAAGATTCATCTGTGCTGATTTTGCTTATCACACACTATTGGATTAACTTTAGCATCCAGCTTCCCACGTGTCCAGTCTCCATTGTGGTCCCTGGAAATGGCTCAGCTCCCTCCATCAGTGTAAGTCTATGAGATTTCATAATTTTTATTGTCTACCAAGGGTGTATATTCTGGGGGGAGGGGGGGTAAGGGGTAAGTGTAACCCCCCAAATCTACGCCCTTGTAGTCCTTAGTCTTACAGACTAGGCTGTTTTGAAATTAACTGAATATTTTAATTAATGCTTTTTAAAATTGTATAATTAGATAAACATCCAAAATCAAAGATCAAGAAACCATAAAAAAGCAACTAAATCAGGTCAGGCCAGAGAATTACCAATTTAAGCTCATAAAGGAATAGTTCACCCAAAAATGAAAGTTCTCTCATTTACTCACCCTCATGACATCCCTAGTGTGTAGGACTTTCTTTCTTCTGCTGAACACAAACAAAGATTTTTATAAGAATCTCAGCTCCTTATGTCCTTACATTGCAAGTGACTGGTGACCAGACCTTTGTAGCTCCAAATATCACATAAATTAAACATTGACGTAATCCATAAATCTGTATTAGTTAATCCATATCTTCTGAATTGATGTAATGTGGGTGGGAAACACATAAATATATTTTTTACTCAAGATTCTTCATTTTCACTTTCCTGGGCACTCAACTCCCAGAGTTCTTCTTTATGTGTTTTTGGTGATTCTTCATGCATATCGCCACCTATTGGAAGGGAGGTGAATTTCTATGGAAAAAGGACTTAAATATTGATTTGTTTCTCACCCACACCTATTATGTAGCTTCTGAAGACATACATGTAACCACTGGAGTCTAATGGATTACTTTTATGCTGCCTTTATGTGATTATCAGGGGTTCAATGTTCTGGTCACCATTCACTTGCATTGTGAGGACCTACAGTGCTGAGCTATTCTTCTAAACATTTTGTGTTCAGTAGAAGAAAGAAAAACAAACACATCTGGGATTTCATGAGGGTAAGTAAATAATGAGATAATTTTAATTTCTGGGTAAATTATCCCTTTAATTTTAGTAGCAATACACTTATTATTATTATTCTTATTTTTTCCTCACAGTTTTCTCTCTCCATTCTATTACAGAATACTGCCATAAACATGACAGGGAGATAGTGCCAAATGATTGGTAAAATCTTTTTTCTTCCCTGTTGAAAACCTGTAGTAGGCTGGCAGTGGCTGAAAAATTCTGATCAGACATTTAATGGTGCTGTAAGAGTTCGCCTCATCCCTTACCTCTGAATTCAGACCTGCATTGCTCTCATTTCAATTACAGATCACATTACCCTCATCATACCTCACTAGAATACCAAGTCATAGGATGATTACCTTTCTTCCTCCCTATCATCTGGAGAAAAAATAGCCTTTCTTTCTATAGCTACTCTTGGAATTTTTTGTCTCGAGAATGTTGAGTGGTTTAGCATTTAGATAGCAGTCTTTAAAGAAATTAAAGAGTGGAGGACAGAGAGAGGGAGAGAGAGAGAGAGAGAGAGAGAATGTAGGCACAGTTGGGATAAGTGACAAAATCTGACTGAGATTTTACCTCTGCATCTGTCTATCTGTCTGTCTGTCTGTCTGTCTGTCTGTCTGTAATTGTATGATTCAGAAGACAGTTGTACTAGTAACTATTAAATTGGTTGGATGCAGTGTTGGGTGTATTATATTACAAAGTAAATAGTTACTGTAATCAAATTTCTTTTTAAGTAAAAAAGTAATTTAGCTCATTACATTTTAAACACTTGCAATCAGATTACATTTACTGACTGTCAATTAAAGTAATTACTTTTAAATACATTACTTGCGTGAAAGTAATATGTACTACATTTAAAATACGAATTCAGATGTGCGTCTATTAGTATTTCCGTGACAGCTGAAGGGTAAATCATGACATTCAGTTACGACTTAACAATTTAAAACTCATTTAGAATGCTGATAAATCTAAACATATGTTATTTTCAAGTAAAAAGTAAATAGTAAATAATCTTACTTCTCTTCAGTCTTTGAAAGGAAATGTGATTGAGTTAGTGAAAGAGTATAAATACCTTTGTATTATTATCGACGATAAACTATCTTTTAGTTCTCACATTACTCAGCTAAAAGAAAAAACTGAAAACAAAGCTAGGGTTTTATTTCAGAAACAAGCTCTGTTTTTCATTTAATGTAAGAAAGAATCTCATCTCTGCTGCATTCCTACCAATACTTGATTATGAGGATGTTGTGTATCAATTTGCTCCATCTTTCTTCTTTGGATGCTGTGTATCATGGTGCTTTGAGATTTATTTTGAATTGTAAACCCTCAACACATCATTGTACACTGTATAATAGAGTAGCTTGGCCTTCTTTGTCAATTAAAAGAGGAATGCATTGGTATACAACTATTTACAAGGCTATCTTGGGGTTTTTGCCCTCGTATCTCTATTGTTTGATCCAACGGAACAGTGTTAGGAAATATTCCCTTCGTTCTCAGAATTGTTATATTATTTCTGTTCCCCGTGTTCGACCTGAATTTGGAAAAAAAAAGGCTTTTATGCAGCTCCGTTTGACTGGAATTCTCTTCAAGTGAATCTGAAGTTACAAAACTTGGTGTCTATGGAACATTTTAAGTTTATCATTCATCAACTTTTGAACTTGTGAGTGTTTTTAGTATTGTAAATGTCTGTTTTAATTGATGTAAATTAGGCTGTGTATTTCTTATTTGAGTTATTTGCTGTCCATCTTGGCCAGGACACTCCTATAAAGGAGATTTTTAATCTCAGAGAGGTTTTTTCTGGTTAAATAAAGGTTATAAAGCAACAATGAATGAGAAGGAAATAAAGACATTTTGGATTTGAGAGGAAAACCAAAAACTTTTTTTATGAAAAGTGATTTAGGAAGTAATATAAAAGTAAAATAAGTAGTAATGTGATTACTTTTTAGATGAAGTTATCAGTAAAGCAATCTGATTAAATTTTTAGAGAATTAATTAGTAATTTGTAGAAGATAACCTATTTTGAGTAACTTTCTCAAAAATGGTTGTCACATGTTAAGGCCTACTTGTCTTCTCCATGTTATAAACCTTGTAAATATCCAGATAAGAATGTTAGCTTAGGGTTTGCAGATGTAGAGTACTTCAACCTTCAAACCATCAGAACTTGAGGAGTTTTCTCTTAACCACAGCACTGATGGGAGGGAACCTTCCATGAGGGTTAACATGTAAACTGTACTATATCACTTAGTATATCATGAAATATTTTGTAGAATAGAGTATAAATGCTTGCATGTTAAATGTTTTGTGGTCCTTACAAGCCATTGCATCAAAAAATCCGGATATGGAATTTGAGGAGATATAAGAGGAATAAGTGATTGACAGTGTGAAACAAGACATTGCTGGATTTTCAAAGATGTTGCGTATTCTCTGAAATTATGGAACAAAAGAATAGATGTTATTGAATAAAGGGCAAAGAAGGGGTGTGCAGAGTGACAGGGTTGTCTCTAATATGATCGTTCAGTGTGTGTGTGTGTGAGAAAACAGCAGGTGGGTTCATGTTGTGGTCAGGGTCAACTCACTGTCTCTTAACGGAACTCAAGTTTGCCTTTGGGGACTGCATAAATCTCTCCACCTCCCCTTTTACATAACTTATTCATTCTGACAAGAAATGCCCCTCTCTATGGTCTAGATACTAAAAACATCTGACAATCGGCTACAGGTGCATTTGTGCATTCCATATTTGCAAATGTTTTAAATAATTGTGGTTGGAAGCTTGATTCTTTTTAGTGAGATTTAGTGACATTTGATTGAATTATGTTTAAAAAAAAAATCTACAGAAAAATGTAATGCTTTGAGTAAGTTACTGTATGTGTAATACGAATAAAATAAAACCTAAAGGCAAAAAAATTGAAATGAACTAAACTAGGTTACCACGTTTTTGCTAGGTTTTAAGACTGAACTTTGGATCCTTGGGGAATATTTGTGTGGCAGCGGGGGCATGGTCGAGCATCCATCCAGAGAGAGAGAAAGCGGTAAGGGTGCATACATCTGAGCCAAATTATGATTAATACCTGTCTCTAATTCCAGTGAGCTTGGGGAGAGCGGTATATAAGGGACCACGCCAGCGGCAAGTAGGGAAGAGAGATCCAGATTTACAAACTGAAAAGTGCTGTGACAATGGTTAAGCTGTAAAGCCATTTTTAAGTTTATTAAACATTAAAGACTTACCTGTGAGTGGAAAACCCAGTTCCCAGTGTCCTCCTTCCCATCCTGTTGTGAAGTGTGTTACAATTTGACAGTCGCATCTCCTCTTTGGTGAATTATTTACTCAAAAACTAACGTCAGACTTTACTCTAAATTCTGCGCCACTTAGCAGATAGAAAAAGAGATGCTCTTTGCAGAATGTGATATGCATTTCTCTCTTTTTTACATTGCGATTTGCCTATTTCATCCCCACATTTCCCTTTCTCTATTTCTCTGACCGGAGAACAGACTTGTAACCTATAACCTCCTCCCAAAAGAAAAAAATGGTTCCGAAAACCCTGAATAGCATATACTGTAATAACAAAATAAAATTCATCTGGTTTAAGCCATGAGCGGTCACCATTGTACCCTTGAGCAAGGCACTTTACCCCATTCTTCAGTGATTGTCACTGTAATAAGTGTACTTTGGATGAAAGCAACTTGACATCTTGGTTCTACTTCACGTCATAATTGCATATACCAACACACAGTTAGTACAATTCAAAACTCAACCATCATGTCTGTAAAAAAAAAAAACTTTACTTTGACCAGGGACCCTACAGACTTGAGATTAGCCAGTATACTGTAATAACTGATTTTAACTGTTAAAACTCTGCTGAAAAGACCAGCATGCTGTGTTTTTGATGCTGTTGTGATGGTGTTCCCACCAGGCTCCTTAAATTAATAGTTCATCCAAGATTGAAACTTTTGTCATATTTCAAGTGTTCAAAAGTCACTCAATAGGTTTTGGTGAAAAACACCCTGAAATTTTGCAACGCTAAAAATCAAGTGAACACTCATGCAACTCGTTCTTCTCTCGTCCACTAATGAACATGCATTTTCATTGAAAAAAAGACTAATATTTCTGGTTGTTTCTCTCAAAAAACAACTGTATGCCTTAAGAAGACTATGAACGTGATGCTCAAATTCGTATGGGTTACTTTCATGCAGGGCCAGTGTTTTGCATAGGCATTCTAGGCACGTGCCTAGAAGTAAAGAGCAGTAAATCCGGCATTTGACGTGAGGGCATATGGTAGGCTATGTTCGAATTAAATTGATTGGTGCAGAGGTGCGGGCTTATGGTGAAATGTTAAGGGATGACCTGAAACAGCCCGATTGTGTCGATTGCTGGGTAGTAATGGTTTGTTTCGTATGAGTGGTACAGTGTAGGTGATGGGGACGTGGATGCTTAGACGCATAACTTAAAAGACGTGCTGTGGTTGTGACCCATGAATGGTGCACAGTTGTGGCGCTTGGATAGCACACAGCACTGTTTGCAGTGTAGTGGGAGGTTTAGTAGTACAGCCTGAAAGACACCATATTTGCGGCACCTGAACAGCTCATTCGCTGTTTGTGGTGTAGTAGGAGTTGTTGCATGGCCCGAAAGATGCCACAGATACGGTGCTTTTACGGCACGTTGCACTGGTTGCAGTGTAGTGGGAGTTTGTCGCATAGCCCGAATGACGCCACAGTTGAGGGAAAATAACTTAATATCTTATCCCATTTTGCTTGATTTAAGTGTTTAGATAATTTTACAGAAAAACAAGACAAAAATACTTGTCTTGAAAACAATTTTTTGCAGTGAATGAACTTGCCCCCCCTGAAATTTGTTAATAAAACACCATTTACAGTGAGTCACTATCAATTGCCATTGATTGGCCGTGATATTTACAAAAATGTATTCTTTCATGTTCTGCATTAGACAGCAAGACATACAGGTTTAGAACAACATGAGTGTGAAAATTGTGACTGAATAGTCATTCCTTTGACTAGCTTAACCAAAAATATTTCCTTACTTGTTCAACCAGCTTCACAAGTTTTGCTGGTGAACAGCATGGCTATGTTGGTCTACCAGCTAGACAATTAATAAACTAGCTGAAACCTGTCTAAACTAGCCTGGAAATTCATGTTGGCACCAAAAAACTGGTATTTTCACTATGGAATATCTGTGGTGTTGGAAACATGGTATGGAATATCAGCTTTTCTGAAACATTTTGGACTCAATCTGGAAGGAAATAAATATAAGGAATAGAGAAGAAAAATAGCACATATAGCAGAACAATGAACAGTTACTCTAATAGCCATTGGCTATTTTGAAGAACCACACATGCTGTTATTTAAAGGTATGAGAGTCCACATTAACTTTCCTACCAGGTGGAATTTCTGCAGCAGGTGGCAGTTGTCTTTGTCAGTCATAATCTGACAAGCCCCCACAGAAATAGCTCTTAATTGCAACATCCAAGAAAACATGTGAAACAAAGGTGAGATGGATGAGAGCAATTTTATCAGCATGGCTCTCTCTCTCCACGGTTCCTCAAAGAGACCTTATTTCAGTGAAGAGCATCTGGCAGAGAGAGTGGACACTGCAGGTGGCCCTGTCTGAGAGGAGGAAGGATGGCAGGGATGCACATCCATTGAGAAGAAAGCCCCCGCTTTACTGATTAAACTTCCCAGGTTCCAGTTCTGTCTCAATGATGCCATGTCAATTACCCACAACTCTTTCCACCACCTGCTGCCTACTATCCTCAAATTGCTTGTAATTAATGCAATTTTCCTCATTGGGCCCAATAAGTGGTGAGCCGGGGAAGCCTCACATCATTAGCTCATACTCCGAGAATTGGGCAGTGAATTTAGCTAGCATGCCCTTTGTGACTTGATTTGCCATTCAGCCTTGCTGTGTTCCCTACACGCAGAATAACAGTAATTTAATCAGCAGAACACATCATTGTTTGGTTGTTTTTCCACTCTTTGTTGGTAGAGTCTGACCCTAAGCGTGTATTGATTTGGAAGCTGATGAGTGTGTGTTATGCCAGATTGTCAAAAGCGTTTCACAGCTGTTTGGCGTTTGCAGTGCGATTATTTTACATTTTGGATTGACATGTTAAACACATTGATCACAAGCCTATTGATCATGTTTGATTAGTTTGCCCAACAAAACAAAGGAAATAACAAGGTAGCACATGGTGTTATATTAATATGAGCAGTTTTGGAATTAGAACACCAGGAGAACAGCTTGTGTTATTATAGTGTCTAAGATGACCTATGACCCTGCCCTTGCATTGTTTTGTTTCAAAGCACTAGGATATGCATAATGTGCATATGTCTTTTAAAGTTCCATCCATCCAGGCTTACTTGGTACACTGTAAAAAATGTCCGTAATTTTTACGTTTAAAGACTGTAAAAATGCTACAGTAAAAAAAAAAACATGTAGTTACTGTAAAATATACATCAAGTCTTTGAATATATTTAAAAATACAATACTAAAATGTTGTAAAAATAAAACATTTTATATGTGAAAAGTATGAATTTCCTGTATAATCAATGGTTAAAATGTATATTCTGTTTAATTAGACAGTACATTTACTTTTAACTGTAATTTATTGTTAAAATTACGGTTAGAAAACAGTAATCAGGCATTCCCAGAATTCCCTGTGTGACCCATTACATTTCACTATATTTTATGGGAATAGTTATGTTTCTTCTTATTTTAAATATCAGTTATGTACTTTGGGGTGTTCTGTGTTAAATCTTATGTAGTTTACCTATCCCAGCTAACATTGGGCGAAAGGCAGGGTACACCCTGAAAAGGTCGCCAGTCCATCGCAGGGCCTATTCTGGCAACCACAGCTGCCAAATGTTTTTTTTTTTGTTGTTTTTTTTTAAAGTGTACCCTATGCAAGATAAGTGCATAGACTAGTTCTTTCTTGATCAGCAATCTTTAATAATTTAATAATGTCTTTTGTGTTCAAGGAGGAAAGAGTTATATGAGTTTTGAGTGATTCGATTGAACTGAGCAAATTTAAGCATGAGCGGCTGACACAGACAATATATTTTTTTTTACCAAAAAGAATCATGTATTGCAGATATCAAAGATACAAATATGAAATAATTTATGTATTTATTTACTTATTTATTTATTTATTTGAATGAAATTTGTTTATTCATTTTTGGAAGTCACATTCAAAATCTACTTGGGATTTAAATTATTTTGAATAGGCAATTATGGGTTTTCACCAATGAAGGTGTTTGAACCTTTACAAATTTGCTGGTTAGCACAGCAGCTGTCAAGACGTTTTTTTTTTCTCTCAACCAGTGCATAAACAATGTTAGATATGATGACTGCAGAGGTAGTATGAAACGAGACTCAATCAGAGAAGAGTATTTTCACAAACAGGCTTTAGATCAAGAGAGACAATGGGCATAATTAACAGGCTGAGTTAGAGGATTTTCTCTGAACTGTCTCAGGTGACAAATCAGGTTTAGACTTACTTCTCAGGGCCAGACATAAAGCACTTCATAGTGCAAAGACTGAGAGAATAAAAAACAGAGAGTGGGAGGATAATTACATGTGTACTATCAGCATAATAATTCATAATAATAAAAAAGAACAAATACAAAATCTGATTGCTTGAAATCCTACTTCTTAACAAGCTAAAATATTGCATTAAGAACCCATGTAACCCTTTTTATTTTTCATTTTATAAGTATTTCACTCCATCACAAAAGGAAAGTGCAGGGATCATTTTGAAGCGATTATATTCTTTCACTTTCCTCTGAATTATATGTACCACTGAAGGATGTCTTTCATCAATGTAAATAATTGAGCCTTTTTTGTACCATCAAGTATACAGTGGTCAAAAAGACTGAGACCACATTGAAAATCCTGGATTCAATATTCCATTTAAACCTGGAAATATCAAGAAAGGGATATAGGAATTTGAAAAGTTATCATGTAAAATGAAGGGGGAAAATAAGATTCTGTATTATTTCTAGGTCATAAATCAAATTTAAGCATATTTCTGACATTCACCATGTTAACTAAAAAGATTGGATTTCCCTGGGCTATTGAAGCACATAAGATGCTCTTATATTCTCAAATTATTCTGGATGACATGGATCAGGTTTTGCACAAATTTGTAGATTCTATGCCAGCCCAAAAATGAAAATTATCTCATAATTTACTCAACCTCATACCATCCCAGATGACTTTCCTTCTGCTGAACACACAAAAAAATATTTGTCACAATACAAAGGAAGTCTCCAGTGGTAAAATCCATATATTCAGAAGCGATTTGATAGGTGTGGGTGAGAAACAAGTCAATATTTAAGTATTTTTTAGTTTTTTTTTACCACAAATCTCCACTTTCACTGTCACATCTGAAAGTCACGTGTGATGCCTGTTTAGTTTGACTTTCACATCTGAAACTGAAATTGGTATTTATAGTAAAAATATAACTTATTGATCTGTTCCTTACCTACAACTACCATATACACTGGCTGCCAAAATATTTGGAATTATGTACAGATTTTTCTGTTTCGGAAGGAATTTACTTAAATTCATCAAAGTGGCATTCTACTAATTACAAAGTATAATCAGGATATTGCTGATGTAAAAAACTGCACCATCACTACTTGATCAAAATCTAAACAGGCCCCATTTCCAGCAGCCATCACTCAAACATCTCATCCTTGAGTAATCATGCTAATTTGCTAATTTGGTACATGAAAATAACTTACCATTATATCAAACACAGTTGAAAGCTATTTGGTTTGTTAAATGAAGCTTAACATTGTCTTTGTTTGATTTTGAGTTGCCACAGTATGCAATAGACTGGCATGTCTTAAGGTCGATATTAGGTCAAAAATGGCAAAAAAGAAACTGCTTTCTCTAGAAACTCGTCAGTCAATCATTGTTTGAGGAATGAAGGATATACAATACTTGAAGATTCCAAAAAACTGAAGATTTTATAGAAAGGTGTGCACTACAGTCTTCAAAGACAAAGGACATCTGTCTCTAACAAGGACAGAAATAGATGTGGAAGGCCAGATGTACAACTAAACAAGAAGATAAGTACATCAGAGTCTCTAGTTTGAGAAATAGATTCCTCACATGTCCTCAGCTGACAGCTTCATTGAATTCTACCCGCTCAACACCAGTTTTATGTATAACAGTAGAGAGAGGACTCAGGGGTGCAGGCCTTATAGGAAGAATTGCAAAGAAAAAGCCACTTTTGAAACAGAAAAACAAAAAGGAATGGTTAGAGTGGGCAAAGAAACACAGACATTGGACAACAGATAATTGGAAAAGAGTGTTATGGATCTTAACACCATTGAGCTTTTGTGGGATCAGCTGACTGTAAGGTGCGTGAGAAGTGCCCGACAAGACAGCCACATCTATAGGAAGTGCTAAAGGAAGCAAGATATCTGGAAAAATTGACAGCTAGAATGCCAAGGATCTGCAAAGCTGTGGAGGATTGGAGGACATGGAGGATTTTTTGATGAGAAAAAATGAGAACTCAAATTGTAATAGTAATTTTTTGCATTATTAATGTACAGACTATACATTGTGATCAGTTGAATGCCACACTTGTGAATAAAATTACCATTTTGTTTCCATAAGAGCAAAATCTGTACATTATTCCAAACTTTTGGCCGCCAGTGTATCTTTTGATGATATGGATTTAACCACTGGAGTCTTATGGATTACTTTTATGATGTTCTTATTTGCTTTTTGGACCTTCAGATTTCAGGCCACCATTTGCTTGCACTGAAAGGACCAACAGAGCTGAGATATTCTTCTAAAAATCTTTGTGTTCAGCAGAGAAAGAAAATTCACATACATCTGTGATGGTATGATGGTGAGTAAATTATATGAGAATTTTTATTTTTAGGTGAACTATCCTTTTAATACTGGTATGCACTTGGTATGGCATAGAATCCATAGTACATGCTGTATACATTATATTTATTTATCATGTTTCTCCAAACCCCAGTAACACACACACACACACACACACTTTTTCTCTTAAACATATCCTCATTCACATTCATGACATTGGTTGAGCAACAGATAACCATCTGTAGCTGTGTCGGATGGCAAGTCATTGAATTTTACCTCTTGTCAAATGCAGAACCGCATTACACTTAGATGCTCATTTCGCAAAGAGAGCTAAAGATTACACACCAGCACGAATCATCTAGGTATCAAGGGATGAGAATGTAATTTTGGAAGAGGTAAATGTCTGGCATTATCCAAGCTTAACCAAAAGGTTTCATCATCAGGGGAAATAGAAGTGCTTCTAAAAGAGAAAGCAAATATTGACATTTTCAAGGGGAAAACTCTGATGCCTGTCCAGGTGTTTGATTTATGCTTGGCAACTCTGATCAATGAAAGATGTCCCCTCTGTCTCTGATCTTTCAATTAGATTCCTAACATACATCATAATTCATGTGTTTTTTGGTGCCACAACTAAAGTCTGTTTCTGTTTTTATAGAATCATATGATCTTAGCTTTTTTTTTCAAGGAGCACTCAGTAATTGTTTTCTAAATAAAAAAAAGTTTTATTCCTAAAGAAATTAACAATAATTCTTAAACATATGCATTAAATCATGGTCACAAGAGATGAAGATCCCAGTCATATCTGTAACCTTATAAAAGCTGTTTTATTCTACATGGAGAGGGTGCCCTCATGGGGGCTGCCATGTTAGAATCACATGACCAGCTGAATACTACTCGCTTAATAACTGCCCTGTTATTGGACACTTTCACTCATTGATTAAATTAATCATGCTGACTCTGAATAGTGAATTTATTCAATGGCATCAGTAACTAAAATCGATTGCGTTTGAATAATTCTGCAAGTCCAAGACGACATAAACACACACACACACACACACACACACACACACACACACACACACACACACACAATTACTGAGTGCATCTTTAAAGAAAAAAGCTTTGCATTTCTTTCTCAGTATTGCTACAGACTCCTTAATTCTTTTACAAACCACTTCCTTGCTGTCAGTTATCTAGCCTAAAATATTATTTTCTAAACTATACTAAGTAAAACACTGCTTCTTTTATAATATGCAGCAGAGCACACTGTATGGAAAATGGCAAAAACAATTATACAAATGTCATTGAAAATGTAATTTATAATATAGATAATATTTAATATAGTATCAAAATATTTATTTCCAAGATTATTGAACAGCACTAAAATACAATATGATAAAGTAATACTTTGCAAGACGTGTCCTTGTACTTGTACAGACTTAATGAAAAAGCAAATCCAAGACTGATGAGGATCCTCCCACAGTTTCCCATCAGCTCCCTGAAAATATTCTTATCAAGCAGTGCACTGGTGGCCTGACAGGGACATACAGCACCTCGGCAGTCAGCCTAGGAGGCTGATGAAATGAATTGTGAGATGACAAAGGCAGCGGAATGATATTTGACAAGCTGCTACCATCTCGACAGCATACAATGTGTCCTGGTGGGATTTCAAGGTGATTTCTGCAAATGAGGACTGACCGAGAATGTCTACCTCCTGAAATAGCCTGAAGACATCAGCTTGTGGCTGTTAGTTAGCCAGTTAGCCAACCACCTGACAATTACTTGAAATATACACCATCTTCATATAATATCCATGTGTCTTGTATTGACCAGCTTTCTGTCCTTATATATAACCACATATAGAGATTATATCTGTATTTCCATCACTTTCTTTTTTATGCAATTTTTTGGGGGGGATATTACATAAAAAAAATGCTGTTTGTTGACACCAAAATAAAAGAAAAAATATTTGCATAAAAAAACTTTTTTTTTAACATTTTTTAAATTCGGAAAACTTCAATGGAAACACATGCACCTAATAAATTCCTAGATGTGCATCAAAAAAGCCATAAGAATTAATAATACGTTCATAAGTTAGACTAACCATTCAACCAAAATATCATCACATAGCTTCTCAATAGCTGAAATGTAAATATAAAACAATTGAATAAAAAGCCATTATTGCTTCCCCTGTGACTAAAATTTCAATTTTCATTTCTATTTAACACCAATTCCCCAGACATCACCATTTTGTGCTCTTGAACACATAAAAAAGGAAACACTGCTTTATGTGCAAATTGTTTTTGCGATGTCCCCATATTCACACAAATATCAGTTCACAACTTGGACGGAAACCCAGCTATGGATCTTGATGGATCCAAGATGGTGGCGCGGTAGCATGCAGCGGCCACTCTGGATCCAAAATGGTGCTATTTTTGTTAAAAAACCCGACTTTTGCGGCACATGGACATCGGAGCAACCGGTGTTCGTGTCTACCATTGCCAGACACTGCTCAAATATAGGATTCATGCAACAACTAAGCTGCATGATGACCTAAAGGAGGCGCTGCGCGTACTCGGCTTGCTGCGGAGACCAGGCCTCCAGTCCTCTGCATCACCTAATGCCGGTGGCCAAGGGAGAGGATGTCGTAAGTGGTGTGCGAGAAAGCAGAAGCACGGCAAGAGGGCGGGGGTCCATGCTAGGCTAAAAACAAACCCTAGCCGGCCGGCTGTCCTGTCTATCCTGCTCTCAAATGTTTGCTCCCTGGACAATAAGCTGGGCAACATCCGACTCCAGCAGGAGACTGCTGCATCTTTGTTTTCACGGAGACGTGACTCAGCGACAGAGTTCCGGATGGGCTCGCCTCGTTTCGTGTTGACAGAAATGCAGCTCTCTGAGGTAAGACTCCGCCTTCAGAGCAGGCGACAAGGCGGCCCTAAGAACAGCGAGGGCCAAACTGTCCCGGGCCATCAGAGAGGCAAAACGCGCACATGCCCAGAGAATCCACAGTCACTTCCAGGACAGCAGTGACACGCAGCGCATGTGGCAGGGCATCCAGGCCATCACCAATTACAGGACAACATCAATTGCCTGTGACAAAGATGCCTCCCTTCCAAATGCGCAGAACGACTTCTACGCTTGGTTTGAAGTGCAGAACAACTTGGTGGCGAGGAAGACCACTCCTCCTCCCAACGACCAGGTGCTCTGTCTTACCACGGCAGATGTGAGGAAAACTCTACATAGAGTCAACCCACGGAAGGCTACTGGACCAGACAACATTCCTGGCAGAGTGCTCAGAGGATGTGCAGACCAGCTTGCAGATGTTCTTACCGACATCTTCAACAGGCTTCAACATGCTTCGAGAGGCTCGTCATGAGACACATTAAGACCAAGCTGCCCCCCTCACTAGACCCACTACATTTCGCGTACCGTCCAAACCATTCAACAGACGACGCCATCGCCACCACCCTCCATCTGGCCCTCATCCACCTAGATAAAAAGGACACATACGTTCGAATGCTGTTCATAGACTTCAGCTCAGCATTCAACACAATCATTCCCCAGCACCTGATTGGAAAGCTGAACCTGCTGGACCTGGACACCTCCCTCTGCAACTGGATCCTGGACTTGCTGACTGGGAGACCTCAGTCAGTCCGGATCGGGAACAGCATCTCCACCACCACCACACTGAGCACTGGGGCCCCCCAGGGCTGTGTGCTCAGTCCACTGCTGTTCACTCTGCTGACTCACGACTGTGCAGCAATGCACAGCTCGAATCACATCATCAAGTTCGCCGATGACACGACCATGGTGGGTCTCATCAGCAAGAACGACGAGTCAGCCTACAGAGAGCAGGTGCAGCGGCTAACGGACTGGTGTAGAGCCAACAACCTGTCCCTGAATGTTGACAAAACAAAAGAGATGGTTGTTGACTTTAGGAGAGCACAAGGTGAATGCTCTGCTTTGAACATCGACGGCTCCTCTGTGGAGATCGTCAAGAGCACCAAATTCCTTGGTGTTCACCTGGCGGAGAACCTCACCTGGTCCCTCAACACCAGCTCTATTACCAAGAAAGCACAGCAGCATCTCTACTTTCTTCGAAGGCTGAGGAAAGCACATCTCCCACCCCCCATCCTCACTACATACTATAGAGGGACTATTGAGAGCATCCTGAGCAGCTGCATCACTGCCTGGTTTGGGACTTGCACCGTTTCGGACTGCAAAGTCCTGCAGAGGATAGTGAGGACAGCTGAGAATATCATCTCTCGGTCTCTCTTCCCTCCTTCAAAGACATTTACAAAAAACACTGCATCCGCAAAGCCACCAGCATTGTGGATGACCCCACACACCCCTCACACAAACTCTTCACCCTCCTGCCATCTGGCAAGAGGTACCAAAGCATTCGGACCCTCATGGCCAGACTTTGTAACAGCTTCTTCCCCCAAGCCATCAGACTCCTCAATACTCAGAGACTGGTTTGACACACACACACACATGTCCTGAGTTGCACTTTAATTACTGTCACTTTATAACTGGCTGCTACCTCAATAACTGCTATCTCCATAGAACACTATCTCATTGTATGTTATGTTTACATTTGGCATTTTTAGAAACTGTCATGTTTTTGCACTACTGTCACACACTGTCTCTCACTGTGCCTATTGTCCTGTTCATTGTTAGTAATTTATTGTACTGTCCCGTACTTTTTGCACACGTTTGCACATGCATTTTATATAGATATTGTATTTAGTCTGTGTAGTCTCATGTGGTTCTGCGTTTGTCCTATGTTGTTTTATGTAGCACCATGGTCCTGGAGGAACGTTGTCTCGTTTCGCAGTGTACTGTACTAACTGTATATGGTTGAAACAACAATAAAAAACCACTTGACTTGACTTGAGCTAATGTTTGTTTGCATTAACCAGGAAGTCTAAATTACCTAGAGAAAGCTATTGGTTAGCATTGCATAGCCATGTGACCCCCTCATAAGTATATGACTTGCATACTGACATCTTTGCTAATGAGCATTAATTTCTGGGCACACGTTTTGTGAGCTAATCACATGAGCCATTAATGACAGGTGATTAATCACTCTGGAGCTTCAGGACAATGGCCTCCTGAAAACGCTGATTGCCTAAAGGCACCAGAAGAGTGCATACAGTCCTAAGGCCATCACTAGACACTGTTTTGAATTGTGTCATCAAAGGCAGCAGACAGGCAAAAAAATTAAGTCCAGTTTACATGTATGCATTTAGCAGATGCTTTTATCAAAAGCACCTTTCAGTGCATTCAAGGTACACATTTTATCTGTTAGTGAGTTACCTGGGAATCAAACCCATGACCTTGGCATTGTCAGTGACATGCTGTACCATTGGAACAATAGGCACCCATTCACGCTTTTAAATGCCCTCCACAAGAATCAATCACTAGCAAAACATCTACTATAATATAATAAAATATGTACAATTTATATATTGCTTGCTTATATATATCATATTATTTATTTTAAAAAAACAGCTACATTTGAATAGCCATCCATGAAGATGCTTTGTCTATAGAACGGTTTGTTTATGGCATTTACCAGCAGGGGCACTATAGTTCACCAAAGGAATTGAGTTTCTTTCCCATGCATCTACAGGTGGTGATGTGTCAATCTGTCTGCATTAATGTGTTAAGGCCTGATCACCACAGCAACTGAGCATCCACAGAGGCCAGATACACCAGTCTGAGACAGAGGGGGTGTGATCAGATACCTTCCATGTGCACTGATGGCCAAAATAAGCAGAATGAATCAGCTCCAAATGGAAAGCAAAAAGTTGAAATAAACCTGCCAGCTCTGTGACCATCAGATCTGGAGCCAGGACATTAGTTTGTGGCTGTGCCCAGAATGATAAGGCCTGAACATAGGCACAAACAGAATTGGTTGTGCCAACAAAATGTATCCTTTGGTGATAGACCCAAGAGATGGTAATAAAACATTTCCATATCACATATTACATATGTCTCTAGTCTCTATACATGCATGTCGCTTTGTGGCAGTACAGACCAAGTGATATTAAATGCAATTATTACACAGCTTTCTGTAATACTTGTTTCTAAATGGTCAAACTCTGCATTCTGCAGTTATGATGGACAAACAATTTCCTAAATATTTTACAAGTTTCATGTATCTTGTACTTTATCACTTCACAGAATATTCCTTCTTGCATATTAAGGTAATTTTAACTCAAATCAATATTTCATGTCCATTGATTTATGTATTTGGTAAGTAGCAGTGAAATAACTGGGATAAAGAACAGAACAGGTAGCCATTATTGTAGACGTGGTCTTCTGCTGTTGTAGCCAATGTTGTGCATTCTCAGATGCTATTCTGCTCCCTACAATTGTACAGAGTGGTTATAAGCTGAATTGCCGCTCACTCAATGTTTTTTGCTGTTGGCGCCATTCTGAGTAAAATCTAGTGACTGTTGTGCATGAAAATCCTAGGAGATCAGCATTTACAAAAATACTCAAACCAGCCTGTCTGGCACCAAAAACCATTCCACAGTCTAAATCACTGAGATCATATTTTTCCCCCATTCTGATGGTTGATGTGAACATTAACTGAAGCTCCTGACACGTATCTGCATGATTATATGGATTACACCGCTGCCTCACGATTGACTGATCGCATGAATAAGTGAGTGTACAGGTGTTCCTAATAAAGTGCTCAGTGAGTGTCTACTTCACTATTCTAGATTACTATTCTTTATAAAGTTGCTTTGGAACAAGCTGCATTGAAAAAAGCTCTATATAAATACATTGAAATAGCACAATTTAAATATTTCTGCCAACATAAGCCCTTTCAATTACATGTGGGTAAAGTATTAATTAAATTCAAGTAGACAAAATTGAGAAATTTTACATAAAAATTTAAGTCCAGTCTCTAGGTAACAGTTTGACATAAACAGGCAGGAGAAACATCTCTGTGTGAAAGTCCTGAGCTCTGTGCTGGAGGCCTCTCTTCTCGCTTCTGTAATTGCTATCAGTTTTTTTATAATCAGGTTAAATTGGGTGTAAAGAGAGTCCTGTAACTGACCCTTCCCAGACCTTTCTTCTCTCATTAAAACTGAGAGACCTGAGTCTCTTCTCTTCTCCAGCACACTCAGCCTATAGCTAAATGTTATTGTCATTCAACACTTTGTTTTTAGAACTGTATTGCCATTAATATTGCTGACATTTTATTATCTTATAAAAAAAATTGTTTTAGACTGCTATCATGTTAATAATCCAAGCAAGAAGACGCATGTCTTGAGGATCACACTAATTGTGAGTAACAGCAACTGAAATGGTAATTTATTGCAAACTGTGGACAACCACAGCATAACTGGATTTATGACCATGGCTGCAGTTGATTTTATGGAAGATGCAAAACAAAATACGATGTGTTTATACAAAGCTTACTTATAAAGTATTTCTCAACAAGACATTCAGCTTCACATTTTTCACACAGATGTTCAATATTTTGCTCTCACTATGAAAAATTTTATCATCATCAATTAAAATTGAAATGGAATGGGAATGGAAAATTGGAATTCCCAACGGATGTAGAAAGGAGGTCCCGCCTTATAGGTAAAAGAGCCAATCACCTTTTAGATACAGATATCACCTATCAATCAACTTAGCCATAGAAGCTTTTTTTGTAATCTGAGGTAAAGAAGCCCAATTTCTGATACCAGTGTTGTGAGATTTTACTGCTGATTTGAAATATGTTCTTTGATGGGAACCTTAACCAACCATTTTGGAGATTCGGTCTTTGCCAATTCAAGTAGATAGGAGCTGCACTTGTAAGCCGCTTGTTTACATAGAAAAATAGCTTCTTGGGAATGTTCCAAAGATGGCCGCTGAGTGGACTGACTTGCTAAAAAGTCTTTGATTTCACCCAACATAAACCTTACAGGAATTGTTCACCCAATAATGAAAATTCTGTCCCTGATGTCATTCCAAAACCATATGATGTTATTTTTTTCTGTTAAACACAAAAAGAGAATTTCACAGACTCGTCTCTTTAAATATTGCCAACTATAAATAATAAAACTCCATAAAAGCACCATGAAAGTAGTCCATATGACTTGTGCACTATATTTCGAGTCATCTCAAGCCTCATGATGACAGATGGAAATTTATGTCATTTTCCACTGTTTATCTTCACTTCCATTGTAGTTCGCATCTAAAATGCCGTGTTTGTATCTGTAATTAAAAGATTGTGTCCTGTTCGGTTATTACACAATGTTTTATAAGAGCTGCGTAAAGACTGGCAGTAAAATATCTGGCAGTAAACTGGTTTGGAAAATAAGGGGAGTAAAAAATTTTGATTAACTATTCCTCTTCACATAAAAAGTCATAAACTGACATAGTCATAGGATTAATCAAGATTTTTTTCTTCCTGTTTAATAACTTGATGATTGTCAGCCAACTTCCTTTGTTTGGTGTTAAACTATTACTCAGACCATCAAGTTCTTTTTTTAAAGACAGATTAGCTCAAATTGTGCTTTTGGACCTGGGTAATTGCTTTCTGGTGAGCTCTGCGGGCCGCTGCACTAAATACCTGCCCACTTCCATTCACGCTATAATCACACGCACATCCTTCCTTTGAACAGTATGTCAAAATCAAGATCCCAGTTTATTAGTCCCTCTTTTCTAATTTTCCCAGCACCTGAGGGGTTAATCTGGAATCCTAAAAATGACACACCTGCCCCCCAACCACCCACCTCTGTTTTTAACACTTCATGGCTTCAAGGTGACTGTTGATTATTTTCACAATTTTTTCCCTCCCTCAGGCATTTTTTTTTATTTGTGCGTCAGGGAGAGGAGAGAAAAGTGTCTATCATACAAAATCACGTTTTCTCCTTGGAGCCTATGGGTCAGTATTGTCCCAGTGGAGTTGTGGGCAGATTACATAAATTAAGTTTAGCCTCAATTTTCTTTGCCCTACAAAGAGCAGGTCACCTTGAACAAATTCAGGCTCAAACTAACATGCAAGCTAATAATAACAATTGGGCCGTGTCTTACGAAGAAAAATGGAATGCCTGTAAACTCGACATTATCCATTTTACCACCGGTCATATGTCCTCAGCCGGGGTTTGCCACCCGAGGCGTTGTCTGACATTATCTTCATTTTATGATGGCTGAGTGCTCAGATTGTGAGCTACACTGATGTAGAAACAACGAGATTTCCAGATGTGTTATATATTTGCTGTGTTTTCTCATGGGCTGTGGAAACCTGAACCCTTCTCATTATTTTTGGAAATACCAAACAAATCAGCTGGGCAGCCAGGAAGTTGCAAAAGGGGACAGAGAAATCCGACTGACCTTTCCAGTCACCATGCTTCATTGCAGTGGCTGCCTTATGACATTATCTGGCAAAAGTCTGCAAGGAAAGCAATTGGATGAGGTAAATCATTAAAAGCTTATGGTGATGGATATCTGAAGGGGCTTAACTCTGATTTGTCACAGTAGTAGAACATCCTTGCCTTGGTCAACACGTTAAAGAAGTGACTAAGTGATGGAAAGAAAGAAACAGGAAGATTGAGCATTTACATTTATGCATTTGGCAGACGCTTTTATCCAAAGCAACATACAGAGCCCTTATTACAGAGACAATCCCCCCGAAGCAACCTGGAGTTAAGTGCCTTGCTCAAGGGCACAATGGTGGTGGCCGTGGGGTTTGAACCAGCGACCTTCTGGTTATCAGCCCTGTGCTCTAGCCACTACGCCACCACCACCTCAATTTATTTAGCATTTATTACGTTGCACCCAAAAGGTGATGTTTATCATAGTACTAGAACATAGTAATATCATGAATAGAGAGCAGTAGGGTTAATCTGTTATTCCATACTTAATATTCTGAACTTTGTTAAGCATGCTTGTTCTTTGACAACTTAAATGAATAGTGCTTAATCTAAAATCTGACTGGATGAACCACATTCATAGTCATGTAAAATACATGGTCACCACTGACCACACATCAGTTGAATTCTAGATCAATGCACTATAGTTACTATAACCATTAAAATGGTAAACACTAATAATCTATATTACTTTTATCCAGACTATTATTATTTAAGCAATATCAAACAAGCAAGAGTGCTGTTGTATATAAGCAAGAAGTTAACATTGAGTAACTTAAGTTTTAGACACACTATCAAATCAAATCAAATCAATCAAATCAAATCACTTTATTGTCACACTACTGTGTACACGAGTACAACAGCAGGTGAAATTCTTGTGTGCAGTTCCGAGCAACATAGCAGTCATGACAGTGACGAGACATAAACCACTTTACAATAAACAACATATTTACACAACACAATTTACATAAACTTACACAACAATTTACATAACAAATGTACACATACCTACACAACAATTTACATAACAAATGTACACAATACACACAATGTAGAATACACACACTAGAGAAGGGTATAAATATATATATACACTAACTGAATTGGGAGCGAGAATATATTGACAGAATGAGGATTAATAAAGTGCAGTGCTGATTGTTGATTGTGAGGGATCAAGTGTTCAAAAGTCTTATTGCTTGTGGGAAGAAGCTGTCATGTAGTCGGGTGGTGCGGGTCTTGATGCTGTGATACCGCCTGCCTGATGGAAGCAGTGAGAGCAGCCCATGACTCGGGTGACTGGAGTCTTTGATAATCCTCCGAGCTTTCTTCACACACCGTCTGTTATATATATCCTGGAGGGAGGGAAGCTCACCTCCGATGATGTTTCTGGCCGTTCGCACCACCCTATGCAGGTCTTTGCGGTTGTGGGCGGTGCTATTGCCGTACCAGGCGGTGATGCAGCCAGTCAAGATGCTCTCAACAGTACTAGTGTAGAACTGTGTGAGGATGTGTTGGTTCATTCCAAACTTCCTCAGCCGTCTCAGGAAGAAGAGGCGCTGGTGAGCCTTCTTCACAACGGCCTCAGTGTGGACGGACCATGTGAGTTCCTCAGTAATGTGGACACCGAGGAACTTGAAACTGCTGACTCTCTCCACCGGTGCTCCATTAATGGTGATGGGGCTGTGTTCTCTGTCTTTCTTCCTGAAGTCCACCACAAGCTCCTTGGTTTTACTGACGTTGAGGGAGAGTTTGTGCTCCTGACACCAGCGCGTCAGAGTGTGCACCTCCTCTCTGTAGGCTGTTTCATCATTGTCAGTGATCAGACCTACAACCGTCGTATCGTCAGCAAACTTAATGATGGCATTGGAGCTATGTGTCGCCACACAGTCATGTGTGTAAAGGGAATACAGGAGTGGGCTGAGAACACAGCCCTGCGGGGCTCCAGTGTTGAGGGTCAGTGATGAGGAGATGTTGCTGCCCATTCTAACCACCTGACGTCTGCCTGACAGGAAATCCAGGATCCAGCTGCACAGCGAGCTGTTTAAGCCCAGAGCCCGGAGTTTCACATCAAGCTTGGAGGGCACTATGGTGTTAAATGCTGAGCTGTAGTCTACAAACAGCATTCTCACATATGTGTTCCTTTTTTCCAGGTGGGAAAGAGCAGTGTGTATTGTAGATGCAATGGCATCATCAGTGGAGCGGTTGTTACGGTAGGCAAACTGCAATGGGTCCAAAGAGGTGGGCAGAACAGAGCAGATGTGATCTCTGATCAACCTCTCAAAGCATTTGCTGATGATGGTTGTCAGAGCAACAGGACGCCAGTCATTTAAACAAGTGATTTTGGCTTGCTTCGGTACAGGCACAATGGTTGATGTTTTGAAGCATGTGGGGACTACAGACAGGGAGAGGGACAGGTTGAAAATGTCCGTAAAAACACCAGCCAGTTGGTTCGCGCATGCTCTGATGACGCGGCCCGGAATGCCGTCTGGACCCGCGGCTTTACGGATGTTCACCCGTCGAAAGGATCGGGTTACATCCGCAACAGAGACGGAGAGTGAACCATCATCTGTAGTATCGGCCGCGAGTGCTCTCTCCGCGAGGGCGGTGTTGTTGTCCTCGAAACGAGCATAAAATGTATTAAGCTCGTCCGGGAGAGAGGCAACGGTGTTCATGGCGGAGTTTTTATTCTGTTTATAGTCCGTGATGATGTTAATTCCCTTCCACATACTTCTGGAGTCAGTGGTGTTGAATTGACCTTCAATTTTGTGCCTGTACTGGCGTTTGGCTGTGCTGATGGATTTACGGAGGGCATAACTGGCTTGTTTACGCTCCTCCGCGTTCCCGGAATTAAAAGCGGTGGTCCGCGCAGTAAGTGCCGCGCGAACATCGCCGTTAACCCAGGGTTTCTGGTTGGGGTAGATCCGTATGTTTTTCGTCGGAACAACGTCCTCTACGCACTTCCTGATGAAACACGTTACGCTATCAGCGTAAACCTCGATGTCGTCATCGGAGGCAGACCGGAACATCTCCCAGTCCTACAGCCAGTATATTATGCGCAGCCATCCTCAACACCACTTATAATACAGGCCTGATCTCAGGAAAATGACATGGCTGTGACGACATATTGCAAAATAAAATTACATGGTTCATTGCACGTATTGTGGCAGTTCAAAGGTTAAATGTCCACTGTGTGGCGCTAAAAGAAAGGTTAATGTTCTATTGATTTTAAATCAACAAAAACTACCACCCTACCCTAAACCTAAACCAAACTGATATTGTCATAAAAAGCAAATGTGAGATGAAAAACTGTTATTTCTTTTTTTTTTTTTCGTTTTTTGTTAATTATCTATTGAAGCTTCAACAAATTATCAACAAAGCCTCCCTTCCTTAATTCTAAACCTAACCGATATCAACCTTACCGTATTGAAAACAAATGTGAGATGAAAAATGCAATTAGTGAAGCAACCATGTCATTTTGTATTGCTTCTGTGATACTTTCAGCTCACATGCCGACTTGCGTGCTATTCAGGAATCATTCCCCATTCTTTTGATTTGCAATTGCAACTCTCTATCAGTTGAGCTACCACGCAATTTGATTGCAACTAAACTAGCTTGTAAATGTAGTTGGTTATGTTATGCAAATATTAAAATGTATCGCCTTACAAGACATGAACTGCAGTACATAGTAAAAGTGTTTAGATGCATAAGATAACATTGTTTGAGGAACAGGGGGAAAAGTGTGTTTATAAACTGATAATCTGCTGTTTTACTCGTGATTTGTGAGAAAGCGAATAAAAGTTGTTGTGTAGCATCTCAAGAAAAACTGAAGAGACATAAAAATAATTTTGGAAAAATGTAGGTACAGCATGATTCTATGAAACCAGGTTGCATAATAAGCCACTCGAGGTATAATGTGATTTTATCATGGGTAAAAGCGTTTAGGATTCCCATTGTACTTAAGAACATCTCTTAACCTTACTATTCTGAAATCAATTTTTCAGACTGAATAAAAATGGTTAAAAAATGGTTTGTTTATCTGGGTGGTAGAAGACTTTGTGACTCTGCCTCCACTAGTCATCTGAAAACACAAAACAAATTTGGACTTGATTTGATAAGTCTAAATGGTCATAAACATTTGCTGTTCTTTAGAAAATGAATGGGAATGAATTTTTTTTTGTGTCAAATACAATATATAAATCAGCCACATGTGTAAAAAACATACACAGAAATAAAGGGTGAAACTTTACAACATGGAGAGTGTAAAACACACCCCTCCTCCCTCACACACACACACACTTACATCCTCAAAAAAATAACAGGTGAGACTATAACAGAGCAATTTTTAAATTTTGTCAAATAAAATCTATAAATCAGCCACAATGCAGCACGTACAACACACACACACACACACACACACACACACACACACACACACACACACACACACACACGTTGGTGCAGCTATCATTATGAGGACTCTCCATAGACATAATGATTTTTATACTATATTAACTATAGGTAATATCCCCTAACCCTAAACCTAACCCTCACAAAAAACATTCTGCATTTTTCAATTATTTGAATTATATGGCCACTAGAAATGTCCTTATAAACCACATTTATAGCATAATACCCTTGTAATTACCAGTTTATAACTTAAAAATGTCCTCGTAAACCACTTGAACCTGCCCAAACACACACACACAAACACACACACACACACACACACAGAGAAAAAGAGATAGAGAGAGAAATAAATGGTAAAGACTAACACAGCCCGAAGGCAGAATGCAGAATATAACACACACACACAAACAAATGCACGCACATAAAGAGAGCAAAAAACAAAGTCTGAGTATTCTGTTTTATACACTAATAGGATTTCCACAGTCCATTGCTGATCATTTCTGTTTATTACTGTTCATTTTAAATGAACTGTTCTTTGTGACATTATTATTAATTTACTTTTAGTTATTACATTTTGATGTTTGAAAAAGATGATTGGTAACAAGTATTATTATATTATATTATTTTATAGAAGCATAATCTGATATTATTGCATAAACACTTAAAAAATGCTAAACTTTGACAAATAACAGTTTGATTATATCAAACTAAATATATATCTAAATGAATAACTTGTGATAAAATGTAGATTTACACCACGGTAGGTGGCTGCATAGAACACTGCAGCCATCTACTTGATATTATTGCCATTACATGATTGTCAAGACTTCTTTTTTCACCAGATGGCAGAAATCTTCCCTTGATACAGCACACATTCTCATATTTTCTAAATGTTTCACTTAGGTTTTTACTGTAGTAAAGTTACATACATGTGCTAATTTGCATTTGCAAATGAATGGTGAAATCAATCTAAAAAAATCTAAATCCCAAAAGAAGTGCATCATTTTATTATTTTGCTTCAGGGAAGAAGAAATATCATCATTTCTTTAAAAAATAAAAGTTAAACCTGTACGTTGTCCAGTCAAAAATGACAGTGAAGAGCAAAGTGGCCCTACTTGATCAGAATAGGAGGGTTAACCAAGGAAAACTGACTGTAATACATGTCCTTGAATACTTTATTGCTTTGATACTGTACAAGCCATATAATTCAGTTATCATTGTTAGTTGGGCATAACGTTTATGTTGAAGGCCAGTACAAATAATGCTAAACTATGTACAACTCTTACAAGCCTGAGTTTTGCCACTACAGTATTTCATGCAGTAGAATATAAAATTACTTTCTCAATATAGTGAGCTGCTCTACTTGCATCCTTACTTTATTACATCCACCCTCAAGGGGCAAATAGTCTGCTTTACACCAGGAGCAAGACGGAAAATTTATGAGAAAATGTATTTATTTATTTATTTTGTAAGATAACTATAATTGTCTTATGTGGCATGCTAGAGTGCAATAAACCTGATACAGCCACAAACAAACACAAACAAATACAAGAAAATAATACCACAAAGCAACGACTAAATCCCTGAATGCTCAGACAATGACATTTATGAACAGCTTACAGAGGATTCAAAAGAACAGATATTGCTCTCTATTTACAACTGTTACAAGAGGACAGAGCTGCATATGATTTCCATAAATATTTCTCAAAGGGGTTGCTGTAATATTGAATAAAGGTACATTTTCCCACACTTTTCTTGGAACTGTAGAGCTACCTCTAGCCAGCACTAATGTAACGTTGGTTATACTGTACCAGTACTGACAATAGAAGACAACCCCCTGTCCCTTGCATTCATAGGAGACTTTACCTGCCTCTGTGGAAAAAAAGCCTTTGTGTTTGAATATTATAGCTATTTGTATCATATCCTTTTCCAATGAGCTGTCTATAAAAGGGCTTTCACACCCCTCATGTTTCTACAGGTGAAGTTATTGTATCAAAAGCTTCTGTAACACTGGCGCAAAAGTACAATGGAAATCTTTTCTCTCCGTTGCTTAATTAAAGTGGATCTCTAAAGTGAAATGATAATTTATCCTTTTAGAGAATCAGTTAAAATAAAAATCAGACAAAAGGTGGAGAAAAAGTTTAAGAACAGCTACTTCTGGGAAAACAAGTACCGCATGAGCCGATATACATTTCGACATTACTTGACACAGGTCCTTTCATCTCTGATGAGCTGTGTTCTTCAAAGGTAGTATCTCTCTCTCTCTCTCTCTCTCTCTCTCTCTCTCTCTCTGCAAATTGGTCAATCTCACAAAGCCTGTCAAAACATGTCCGAGTCCTATTTCCCCCCAGAAAAAATAACAAAAACTATTGTGCAAAAAAGGAAGCCAGTTTTTTCTCTACATTATTTTCATGACAGTTAAGCCCAAGCACATAACCCCCTTTTATTAAACATGTTGTCAAGTGTTTAATAAAAAACTAAATAATTTTGTCTGCTCAGGATTATTTTAACCACTATATTGTTGTAAGGAGAATCTAATGAGAATCACCATTGAGAATGATGTGAATTACTCAAATGTAAAACATCTGTATCTAAGCGAGGGATGTGCTTAATTGTCATGAATATAATGTCACAATGCCAAAACTCTTTATGGGGAAAAAAAACAGGCTTAATTTTCTCTATGCTAACTATATTTTCTCATTTTCTCCCTGTGATTTAGGGGTCAATTATGACCCAACATGGTTTTTGAGATTCAACAAACAATGCACAACAAAACTCACTTTTCACAGCATCTTCAATCATTCATGCAGAATAAGGGGCCGCTCACACAGGATGGTATTTAATTTGATTCTTTATTTCTGATTGCAAAATTGCATAATATCACCTTATAGATATATTTTGAATAAAGGTCACATTTACTTTTGATAAATTAACCATGGCTGTACTACAGTAACCATAGTTTAACCATGGTATTTGTATTACAATCATAGATACCACTAAATTAACCATGGTTACTACTAAATTACTATAGTAAAACAATGGTTAATTTTCGTAAGGGTAAAAAGGATAGTTCAACCAAAAATGAAAATTATCTAATCATTTACTCACCCTTATGCCATCCCAGATGTGTATGAGTTTCTTCCTTCTACATCACACAAATTAAGATTTTTAGAAGAATATCTCAGCTCTGTTATTTCTTACAATGCAAGTGAATTGTAACAAGACATTTGAAGCTCCGCAAATGACATGTATACCTCATAAAATGAATCCATAATACTCCAGTGGCTAAATCCATATGTTCAGAAGTGATAAGATAAGTGCGCGTGAGAAGCAGATCAATATTTAAGTCCTTTTTTACTCTAAATATCCACTATCACTTTCACATTCTTTCAAATATTGAAAGTGAAAGTGAAAATGGAGATTTGTGTTGAAAAAGGATTTAATCGCACTTGCATTGTAAATTGCATTGACAGGCAAGACTGAGATATTCTTTTAGTGCAATACACTATTAGAATAAGAAAACATCATATTTTATATAACTGAATGGAAATTATTTGATAAACGCAACAAATAACCAAAATTTGTTTATTTAAAAAATTAAAAGTCCCTTTAAGGTTGCACAGGGCTCAAGTGAATCAGTGAGTCATTTCTGGTATAGTGAACAGTCCATTTACTTGAACCGTCAAAAACTGTCAAAAAGACCTGGTTTAACTTTAATTATTTGGATTTCCCAGTGCTACACATGAGAGAGAAGATGGTTTAGGTGAGGAAGTTTAATTACTCCCTTGGATCCATTGCTCCGTTTGCAATGTAATATGACAAATGTAGCATTTTGTGACACTACAGTACTACAGGAAAATGTAGCTTGTTTCAAACTACTGTCATGCTACTGAAAAATGTAGGTAGGTTAGTAGCTTTGTGACATAGCTACTCCCTAATACAGCAATGAATGCCGCATTTTCCTCCTGTGTGAACAACCCCCTAACACCTGTTCTAGAGCACAAATCACTTTGTATACATGCATTAACCATGTATTGCCCCACAACCTATAAGATTGGATATTTGAGGGAGATCTAAGATGTAAACAGACTTGATATTTGCTGTGATTTTCAGCAATCCAACAGTCTTTTTTAAACAGCCTCAGGCTTGCACATAGACAGACCCCAAATCATGAAAGCACAGTGCCATGTCATATCCAAAGCAAAGGAAGCCACACACACGCACCTGCATGCTTCAGCAGCGCATGAGATGGGTGTTTAAAATGCATACTTTAAAAAGGGCAGCAGTAAATATCCTCAGCAGAGCGCTGATAAGGTCAACTGTCAGTCTTCAGGCACCATGAGGCAGAGAATGTGAAAATGGGACAATTCATATCCCCTCTTTAAGCTGTCATTGCAGGGCTTGTCATGCATGCCATTACATGGGGCCGGACTGTAACAAGCTCCCTAGGATGTAAAAAGATATGCACATAATAAAGGCACCCACACCAGTCTGCCAGTGATTGACTGTGAGTGCAGCCGTGGGCGACGTCAGGCTGTGCCCACCTATGGCTTGTGAATAGTTTTTCTATTTATAAAGATATGGAGCCTGCTGTTTTATGACTATGTAGTCTCGGTGAGAACACATTTAGGGCAGAATAGCACACAAACACTCAAGAACATCTTGCAGGAACCGTGAGAGAGAATGTATGATCTACAAAGGTAGATCTGAGGAGTCACAAAGTATTTGAGTTCTCCCTCAAAAGGTTTAACTTCTTTTGCCCTTTTAAGATACACAGCTGTGCTAGACACGTGAGCTGTAAACATACATCGTTAGAAAGTGTTTGAGAAAGTGAGGAACCCTTGTCTAGTCTGATTTATCTGGTTGCTAAAGCTAATTTGTCCATTCATTGCCATAAATGCCAGAGTTCTCTGACTCCCACCAATGAAACTTGTCTGGCCAATCAAAAGGCTGTTTTGGGCTACACTGGTTCTTTCTTTACTCCTGCCCTTTCACAACATCCAGTTGAGGCACTTCTATTCAAACACAACACAACAACATGAAGCAAGCATTTATCATTACTCCTGTGATGTCAACCTTTGGCATGCTTACTGTTTAGTAATTTGCTTAATTTAAATAAAACATGGAATGGTATTCACAATGCATTTAACTTCCATAAAATTACATATTTCCAATGCAAATTGAATATTAATTGGGGAAAAAATGTAGGGTGGACTTGATTGGTTATCAATGTGTGGACTGATCTCACTGTGAATTCGGTGATAGTAGGTTGAAAAATCTTCAGCTGAAATTGGTATTTGAGCACTGAAATTCAAACCACTGCCCCCAGTGGCCGAAGCGGGAAGTGTTTTTAAATGTAAAGTCCTGGAGAAATGTATTACATGATTTACAACTAAACAATACAACTCGCTTTTATTTCCACTCTGTGGACAGAGAGTGGAGTGGAGCTCCAAATCACCATTAAAGATATAGGGAGTCCCTAACCTAACCCTTTCCCTAACCTTAACCCTTTTGGGGGTTTGGAGTTCTCCAGCCTGCAACTATACCTACTTCACATGTGCCCATACATTCAGTAACACTTCTAGCTTCTGGGATTCCACTGGGAATTGGGGTGGGGCAGTGATTAAAATTTCGGTAAGCAGAAATTTTGACCCACCATTGCAAAATCAACAATTATATCCGTTACTTTTTTTAGTCCACTTATGGAACAAACTGTTCTGTTCGTTCTCTTTTTATTTGCTGTTTAGTGGTGGATTTATCTGAAATGTTGACACTCTGAATCTTTGTCCATGAGTAGAATGGGAGCCTGTGTAACCACTGATTTGAGCATTCAGTCTCAATTGTTTTGCAGAGACACAATCTGTTAATTCCTCTGTAATGTGAAAAAAAGCTCCTGTGTCGCAACAGACCCCACGTATTTCATTAAACTGTCATCAAGTCTGAAAGCCTGAAACACAAGGCACCACAGTCCTTTTTGCCCACCTTCTGTCTACACTCTGTCACTGATATTAAACAAATATTTTTACTGTGGTGGGAGGCAAATATTTCACCAGAAGACAGAACTCAATGAAGCTTTGAGTTACAAGAATGAAAGTCAAAAGAAAGGGGAAATGAGTTTTTAGGTGTAAAAACAAAACCTAATGAACTAGCTTCCAAGGAGCTGTTTTAGTTTGTGCAACTGTATTTATATTTCATTATAATCATATAAAGTTCAATGCTTCTTGGAACACTGATAACAAAGAGCTGCATGGCATGCACGGATTTGGTACACTTTGGTGCTCCTCATCCATTCAACTCTGTTACTACCCAAGTTATTTTAAGAAAAATGAATTGATTTACTTTAATTTATGGAATCAATGTATCAATGGCTATAAACCAGCATTTAGTCCCTACCAAGGCAGACCCTACAGAGTGACAGCTTAATTTAGCCTTAATTTCTGACACTATTATTATTATTATTACTATGTGTCTCCTTTTAAGATCTTGCGAAAGAAAGAAATCCAGATGGGTTTGAAAAATCATGAGGGTGACTCATTACACTGACTATTGTTTGAAAAAGAAAGTTTTTGAAGAGTTTCAGATACAATTTTGTACACTATTCACGGAAAGTGCTAGATACAGTATTTTCTTTTAGCTAACAGAAATATATGCATCTTTACAGATAAAAAAAACACCTACATTTAATCCAGCAAGGATTAAATCTCCCTGAACCTTCTTGAGACGCCCTACAGCACTCTTCCACATGCTGTGCATCACAAGTAGACATTTGTTGCTGTCGGTTTGTTATTTGTTTAAGCTTTATAATGAATCCTCGGATGGAAGATACACAAATGATGATAAATTCCTGTCTCAGACTTTGTGGTAATGTTATATTTACAACATAAATTATAAATTGGGGGGGGGGGGCACATTGTGGGAGAAAGAGGTAGAGTGAGCTGAGATGGAGATTGATTCTTAAAGAGTGATGCTACCTCCATCACCCAGCTGCTGTGCATGCAGACTAAATTATGATGGATAACACTGCTTCATTGGCTGGCCAGAGTGTCCAGTAAGCGCTAATCGCACCTGTTCTAATTTTAATCCTTCCTGTCCAAGAAAATTGATCTTGAGATCTCTGTTTATCCTGGCAGACCATGTACACAAATAAGCTGAATCCCAAACCTTTGATCAGCCTCCTTCTTCAATGTCAACCAAACTCCAAGTAGTCTAAGTGGTGATGTGCATCTTTGAGATGCACTGAGATCAAAACACTCAAATCACCTTCTGAGTTGGTCAAGGATGCATAAGGCCACATTGCATTTGTAATGCCAAAGTCATAAGATGCCAATGCCCCGGACTGCATTTGCCAGACGCTTATAACTAAAGCAATAAATAGTGCATGAAAGCTGCTTCATCAATATGTCCTGGTACGTTACTGGAAACAGGGGGCAGCTGTGGCTCAGGTGGTAGAGAGGGTTGGCTATTAATCGTAGGGTTGGCAGTTCAATTCCTGGCCCACATGACCCCACATGCCAAAGTGTCCTTGGGCAAGACACTGAACCCCAAGTTGCTCCCAATGGCAGGTTAGCGCCTTGCATGGCAGCTAAGAGTGTGTGTGTGAATGGGTGAATGATGAATGAGTCACAGTTTAAAGCGCTTTGAAAACCGCCATGGTTAAATAAGCACTATGTAAGTGCAGACCATTTACCATTTAAACTTGCCATTGCTAGTGCCAAAGTCTAGCAGTTGAGCTTCAGGGACAGAGTTCTTATACAGTAGTTCTTGTACAGACAACATTGGTAGCTGAACTAGCTGACAACAGAAAAAGCACCCTCTTAAATGTACTCATTGTGCCAAAACAAGGGGATTAAACTTTGTCAGCTGGTATAGCTTAAAGAAAAGAAAAACTTGTAGTATTGAATAATTTGGAAAAGTCCATTCTTATGCATGCACAAGACTTCAGGGTAGCTCTTTGGTATGATTGACATCAACATGCAGTGGCACATGATGTAGTAAGTGATGTATGTTGTCATGAAATCAGAGATTTTACCCTCTGCAAAATCCGATCACAAGTGGTCACCGGAGATGCATTTGTGATGAATGTTAATACCAGGTGTGAACAGCAATCAGTCTCAGCTGAGCACTTGTGACCAGGTCACTCAAATGGAAGTTAATGCAGCAATCTGGTATAAATCGGATGCAAGCTTGATATCTCAGACTAATGACACAGGCCTGTAGCCAGCCTAGTGGAAGTGGGGGGGTTCTTTTTTTTTTTTTTTATTGACATTTTTGCAGTTTTCCCCCTCATTTTGTATTTAATTATGAGGTTCAAATACTTCATTTTGGTGACTTTTTCTGCACTAATTTGTGCCGGATTAGTTTGTCTGCTGGTATCTTAAGGGGCACGCTTTTTGATGCACTGCCACTGAAAATATTTACTACAATGTTAAAAGTCAAATTGCTTACCAAGTATAACAACTGTACCCTGTTTGGCAGTCTTTTTGAACATATGTTCAATATTCTGCGAAAATGCCTGCTTTCTCTTCCGCCTATCCTGCTCTTTTCGCCCCATACTTCACTATCCAGCTGGATGTCATTAGCCTCACTGATTTAGCGCAGTAAAGTTTGATGTTGGCATTTGGTTTTGCAGATGTAAGGAACCATCTGAAAACTCCACCCACTACGCTAAAACATTGGAGATGCCCACTCATTCATTCAATTCATTTGCAAGTTATACGTGAAAAAAAAAAACACTGTAAAATACATTTTCACATTCAGAATGTTCTTCCAGAGGACAGACAGACATACTACAGGTGATATTATTACAATAGGATCAATTATATAAGTACAGTAATCAATTTTAGAGAATAGAAGGACTTACAACTTAATCACTAAAATGAAAAAAAAAAATAATAATAATAATAATAATAATTAATACAGCCTTTAAAATGAGAAAATATAATTTAGGTGAATTTCAGTGATTTTTTTTTCTATAAAATAATTGATTACTGTACATATAAAATTGATGATACTCTAATAATCTATCCTGTAATAAGTCCGTCTATCCAACATAATTTTGGTGAATTTTAGTGATTTTGTTCTAAAATAATTGACTACTGTACTTAAATAATTGATCATATTGTAATAATATCACCTGTAGTATGTCTGTCAGTTCTCTGGGAAGTTATAAGAACATTCTGAATGTGAAATATTTTTTCATGTATAACTTGCACGTGAATTGAATGAGTGGACATCTCCTATGTTTTAGCGTAGTGAGTGGAGTTTTCAGATGGGGGGGGGGGGGGGGGGGTTGTCTGTTCGAACTACCTAAACCACCCCTGTCTATGGCCCTGTGACTACATCAGAAACAATTTGTTTTGCAGGTTTACGATAACTTTAAAATACAACTTTAAGTGCCATTCAATTGCCCCTATCCAAGTAGGATGCTGGAAATTTGGACTTTCCAAGTTAAATGGAATTCAGCATGATACCAGATGTTAGCAGAGTTTTTGTCAAATGTGTTTTTTTTATTTGAACTGTGGCCCCTTTATTAAATGTATAAATCATAAAACTGAAATGTGTCCGGAGACACCAAAAAAAGAAAATGTCTTATAAAATATATCATAGTATAGGGAGCCCTTTTGTCTACTCTGCTGAGACTATTGAGTCAAAAGAAATCATAAGAGAGATACCACATGGCTAGAAGGACAGACTCTAATGAGACAAAATGTGATCAATATTTTGGACCTCTTGGCCTTTCATCAATTCTGAAAGGTCAGAGATCAAGTAGGCTTGAGTTCTCTCGTTAAGATGTCATTAACACTTTAAGTGGAGCCTCATTGTCTTCTGTCTCTCCATTTCCTTAAGGTTAATTGAGTGAGGGCATGTCCTTTGACTAAGCTCAACATTAATGCATTCCTTACTTAACACAGCAAATCTCTTGAGGGAGATGGCTCGTCCCCCCAGCACACATTTTAATTGTATTACAATAACTGTGATTAAATTCAAGTTTTAAAAAATGCATCAAACACAGACACTTCACTGTCAATGGGCTTGCATTAAAATTAAGATAATATTTAGTCTGACCAAGAATTGCCCACTCAGACAGGAAGAGAGTTCCTGACTGTGATGTAAAGGTGATGTAGGTCAGGCCGGTTGGTTCACCGGCATGAATCGACCATTGGAGGTATGTGACGACGAAGAGGGCATGGCCGGGCCATGAGGATACATGCCTGGTGCTGAGTTGCCCCAAACAGCAGGAGAAAGAGATAATAAGGAGGAGAGACCCCAGAGGGAGACACACTGAGCTGTGTGTGTGTGTGTGTCGATGTGTACCATTTCTAATCAGGAATCGAATAGAGAACCTATTATAAGTTCTTTCAGCCAATGCACAGTTTGTAGAATACTGATTCTAATTGCAGCTTGACCTTTTTCTTGTTACGATCTCCATAAGAAGAGAAAATTGTAAAAAACAAATATGAGCATTCCTGGCTGAGAACAACAATGATTTTAAGTGTTAGTTGGAGTAAAACACTTGTGCAGTTGTTCTCAGACTCTCATATCAACTCAAAGTGGTTTCAGTGTAACTCACCTTGGTTCATTCTGTAGCTTCACATCATCCACCCACTCCTTAAACTTTGACAGGTGAGAAATAGCGGTAATACTCTGAAGTATTGGCATTATGGAGCCACATATTTTTTTTTTTGGACAATTTTTACAAATGTAATACACTAAACATCACGTTATCTGCTAAGAAACATACGCAGACTTGAGTGAAAACACTGGAGACTGGAAAACTAAAGCATGTTTGCTTCCATTATGAATCATAGAACTTTTTTTTCCACAAAAATTGGATTTTGTGTATTTTTTAAACAGTTTAAGGAAAATACAGTGTCTACCTTCCAAGTTATACAGTTTGTTTTGCATAACCTGCCTGAATTTGCAGTCTAGTCATGCCATTACCAGCAGCAGAAACAAAGACAGCCTAGGAATCACACACACACAAAGCTTGCTTCCAGATCCAGAGATGAGCTTTTAGCAGCTCTAGAGAGCCGGACTACTGTCAGAGCCCACCCAGCCTGCAGGTGCACTTCCAAAACAACAGACAGATTGCCAGAGAGTGCAGTCTCATTATGAGAGAAAAAGAAAAGGGGGGAGAGAGAGAGAGAGAGAGAGAGAGAGACACGGACAGTCAGATTGAGAGAGAAGCAGAATGTACAAAGATTTTTTACTAAAAGATGTTCTAAATGGAATGCTAAAATGCTGTTTACTGAATGTTGCACAGTATATATTGTGTATCGCCTATTATTTTTGACGAATAGTTTGTGAAACAGTAAGCAATATGGAATCATAAAGTAATAGGCTTTGCTACATTGCTGTCATATGACTTCCCTACATGTTTGTGGCAGCGGGGGCGTGGTTGACTGCCCGTCCGGAGAGAGAGAGAGAAAGCGGTAAGGGCACTTGCACCTGAGCTAAATTATGTTTAACACTTGTCTCTAATTCCAGTGAGCATGGGGAGAGCAGCATATAAACAGCCACGCCACCACCAGAGAAAGAACGACACCAGTGACCAGTGACTGGCGTGTCTTATTGAGTGGTTTATGTTATTGTGAAGCTGAAGACTCCAACTTTGCGTTACACTGATCTGACTGAACTGAGAAAAGCACAGAGAAGAGTGCACGCCGAGTGTCGAAGGCAGAGAACAAAAGAGCCTTACTTGAATGTATCACAGCTCTCCATCTCCACCCTTCCATCTCTGAGCTTGAACTCATTACAATGTTTAATTCATTGATTGGCATTCAGTTGTCGTGTCACAAGTAAATATGGTTATTGTGCAGTTTTACTTTATGTTGGAGTAAGATGGCCTTTTTGCTGTCCGATCAACTAATACATCAGAAAAAATTTAAAAATACAATTGCAGTTCATATTACTTTCGGTTCATTGTGAGCGCATTCAAATTCATATCATTGTGGGATATAATATGTTGAGCAGTTGTGCCCTATTATGCAGCTTTTGGCAATGTTTCTATGCCTACAGAACCTATGCTATTATAGCAAAGCAATAGCACAATGCTATTCCGAACATAGCCAAGAAGGTACAGTACTCTATGAACAGTCTTTGTTTATTCAGGTTGTAAATTAAACAAAGAATATGATGTTATTGTAGTGTTACTTTGAATATTTTTATTTTACAACAGGACAAAGACAAATGATATACAAATCATTACAAGATATGGCTGTCTGATGCAATACTATGCAACGTGTGTTTGAGTGTGCACTGGCAGCTGTAGAGAGATTTTTGGTTTGTACCTCTTGCATGGAGAGTGAATGGACTGCTTGGCTCACGGTTCGAAGAAAAGTGATATCGATTTGAATCCCCTGTGACTTGACTGACAGTATGACATGAAAGTCAATTCTTATGTACTATACACATGAATACCACTGGACAAAAACCACATAAAATCACTGTCTCTAGGAGCTTTTTCAACTAATCCTAGAATATTCTCACATTTGTCTATTATAAAGACTGCTGCTTTAATTTTAACACCTAATCCCAAAATCACAAGCTTTCAGGGTCAATTTCTCAGAGACAGGTTAAACCAAGTCCTGTGGAGTTAAGAAACCTCATTGGATAATTATCTTTGACAGTGCAATTTACTGCAAGAAAAGACTTAATCTGATCTGCCTGTGTCTGAGAAACAAGGAATATGTTGGAAGTACGTTTATAGGCCACAACATTTGATCTATTTGTAATCATCATTCCAAAACCTGTTGAACTGCAGGGCTGGACTGGTAATCTGGCATACCGGGCATTTTCCTGGTGCACTTTGGGGCCGATCAAGGGCACACTGGCCATCGGGACAACCGAGCTGGCAGGTGGGTTGGCCGCAAAACAGGCCGAATGAGCTGCGATAAACTAAAATGAGCCACCGTGTTATTCAGAAAATGACAGAAAGACTGTGTACATAATGTGTTTAGTGAGGGAATAAACCCACAATCCCTTGAAGCATTGTGAAAGACATACTGTAATTGAATTAAGGATGTTGGCAAAATATGAATCTATTAATTTTAGGTTAGTATAGAATCAGCATATTTGAAGTTTATTGCAAAAAATTAAGATACAGTATATACAGTACAGTACAAATATATGAGTAGTTTGAAAGTGTAGAGAGACCGACTCAGTTGCTTCGTACAAAGTGTCTCATTGGAGTGGGCAGTTGCTGCGGAGCTCTTTTGGTGCACTTTGTTGGCCATGATTGGTGGAACTTTCTTGGCTGGATTATGAGTAGTGCAGTTCTTCAACAGGAATTAAACTATAAACATTTTTTTTTAAGTTTTAAAGAAAGCAAGGACTTATGGCTTCAGCTAAATTAAGCATATAGTGTACCATAGATTAACAACCTTTAGCTCATGGTAGGTATAAGTTAGGTATAAATCATTAGTAATCAATTCCCCTATGTAAAAAATGAATAGGGATTTTACTTTTGACTGTACTCTATTGGAATCAATTGTGTGGGTTAGTCAAGTCTCTTGTGATGAGCGCTATTTCTGTGTTGCGTGTGAGTGATAGTAAATGAATTGCTGCCTATGTAGAATATTTCAGATCAGTCACTTATGAGATTCCGTTTTGGTTGGGATGCAGTCTTAGAAGGTATCTGCCGAAATACTGTACGCAATAGAGAGGAAAGGCAGCTCACTGTGTATTGGAATGGATTTGTTGGATTCATTCTGTGGCTTTAATTAAATGAAAGATTGGCAGCACTACAGCATGGCACTGTTGGATTGCTTCCATAACTCTGCCCTTGAAGCATATTCAAAGAGGAAAAAACAACAACCAAAAAACATCAAGTTCAATTGAAATTGGATAGAGGCAGATGCTTGGATCATGAATACCAATCAGGCGATAATGTTCTTTAAAGTTTGGCCATGAACAAAATCAATGCTGTATTTGTTTTCTGCAAGAAAAAAAACTGAGGACTTCAAGATTTTCTCTCAATTCTCCTCTGATGTTTGAAAGACTGGCTGCTTTTCTGCTGATGTCAACAATCTGTTGATTAAGATGAATCATGCTTGGAATGTTTCAAACGTACACACACCCATGCATATTTTAACTCTCTCATTATTACACTCCCAAAACATGAAACAATGTTTGCTTAAGTCTTATTGTAAAGAACCAAGCTGGGAATTAATAACTGGCTAATATGGATTGGAGAACAAGCTCTTATGGGCACCCTGTACCAGACAGGCAGAATGAAAATAACGCAACAGCTGGGACAATGCTTAAACTGGGAGCCGTTTTCATGGTGGGGAAACGCTCGCTGCCATTCAACGAAGCCATTCCAGATGGTGGCACAGTGTTTGAGCAGAGCACGATGGGAATAGCAAAGACCTCTGCTCTGTTTGTTTGCAGTTTGCATGGATCTCACGAGCATCTCCTGGAAGAGGCAGAAGGGAAGGGAAAGAGAGACAAGCGTCTGACAGTCTGTTTACCTGAGTGTTTATCCACTATCGCTCTGGGGAGTCTAGGTTCAGGAACTGTTTTGCGGTGACAGATGTTTAATGTTTTCTTAGGAATGGACCTTTCCTTCATGATATTTATAGACAACAATTAAACTATTAAAATGTAAATTTAAAGTTATTTAATTTGTAAAATAGTTATGGCCCACTCTATCTACAGCATAATCCATTTAAATCTATAATTCACCCAGAAATAAACATTCTGTCGTCATTTACTCACCCTCATGAGCTCCAAGTCTTTATGACGTCTCAGTCAACATCCACTTTCATTATACAGAAAAAAGATGCATTTAAAAAAAGTGATTGGTCACTGAGTGCATGTTAGCATTAAAGCAAAAGGGGTACATATCGAATGCTAAATTCTGAAATGTAAATGTAAATGTTTCCAAAACAGTCTCATGACAACTCCAAAGAAATAATACGTAAAAGATGGCAAAATCGTTAAATATAGAATGACTTGGCCTATACGAAAAGGAACGACTCTTACACCAACCAACTCTTAACAAACAGAATTTCAAATCTATACAATACCGACATTACATTTTAGCTAGCCTCCTATCCAACACTTTTATTTTAAGAACGTCAGTGAACAAATGTGGATACTCATTTCCAGGGTTGGGAGGGTTACTTTTAAAATGTATTCCACTACAGATTACAGAATACATGCTGTAAAATGTAATTTGTAACGTATTCCATTAGATCACTTGAGGCCAGAATACTCTGGATTACTTCTTTAGTACTTAATTCTTCACTCTATGGGATTACACTTTTATACGAGCCAACTCATTCGATTTCGTCATCTCATACTACTATTACAACTTCTCATGAGACCGGGTTCATTTTTTTAACTTTTCACTTAAAGGGGGGGGGGGGGGGGGGAGGGTGGGGGGGGAGTGGTGCAGTGCAAAGTGGAAGAACACAAAATTAAAAATATGAACATATTTATTGGACACAATGTTTAAAATACATACAATTCAACAAGAGCTTCATGAAATAATAAGCGGTATACAAATGATCAGCATGCTGAAAATTGAAAGCAAAAAGATCCACACAAAATTAGAGGTAACTTCTTCAGGTACTGACTGAGGACTTGGTTCTCTAAAGTCATTGACTCCGTGATCCTTCATAATGTTATCTGATCATGTATCCATTACCGATCTTGTACAAGCCAGAGAATCTTTTTACACTTTGGGCTAAAGTATCCCAGTTTAGAGGTGGGCGGCAAAGTGCATCACATGTGTACACCATAGCATCAGTATACCAGATATGATTTAATACTGTAATGTGCTGTGCGGTTACCCGTACAACAAAACAAAAGTCCTGATGGGCTAAATACATAGAGAGTTCCAGAGGCTGACTCCAAAACCATCTGACCAATTTGTAATACTAATGCTTTTGGCCACAAAAGTGTGGTCTTCCAGGTTAATTGATTCGAGACAGTATTTTTCATAAAGCGCTACACCCCTTGACTGACATATAGGCTATTCTTTCTCCTGTCTGAGTGCTAATCTTTGTTGATATTCAAACCTGGCAATCAATTTTAAGTTGTATGTTCACTTTTGGTGATGTATTTTTGCTAAAAATATCTAACCAATGTCCTGATGCAATGTGAAGGTAACTGATAGTGTGGACTGTGTATCTGCCAGACCAAGAATGCATGATATTATCAGTGTATAATAAAAACTTCATGAAATTAAACAATTGCATTAACCATTTCTTAAAAATCGAAAGGGATGTAAAACAGCTTTGAGAACTTAAAGACAGAAAATACAATGTTTACTGCATCGAACTACGTCTATATGCATGTCTGTGTTTTGACTTCATTTTGTCAAGTCGGAAATGACGAAAAACTCAAAACAACTCAATAATGAATGTCAACTTTTATATCCTTTTAAATTTTAAATTAAAAGTTTATTCTGTGTCAAAGCACTAATTATTTTGGGAAGAAGGATGCTTTCTGCAATGTCTCATTAAAATATTCGCTGTTATTGTCACATGGGAAATTACAGATCTGAATAGGCACATATGTTTCAGTTATTTGACAATTAGAAGTAGCTCTTAATTAAGAACAAATAAAAGACAGAGCAGATGTGCCCATTTTTTCGATAATAACTTTGACTCTTTCATCAATAACTATTTCTGAGGAAATATTCTTTATCTTTTCAATTAAATTTAGCTCAATGACACAAACAAACAATTTCCCACAGAGGTTACAGAATGAGAGGTTAACACTATTTTTATTTCAATCAAGTCACTTTAAAAGTGTTTGCAAAGATTATAAATAATGTAATTGTAAAACAAAAAGTAGGTTTTATTTCCTTACCCTCACATAGTGCTCAAGTTGTGCTTATAAAATCAATACTGTTTACATAAATGGTTTCAATCTATAAATGAAACATCTGCAATGTCAAAACATAAATAAGAATGGCGAAACTGGAAGGCATCTAACAGGAATCTCACTAAATCTGTTCTTCTGCCATCTTGAAATTTTTATCAGTGAAAAAAAAAATCCTGAGAATGCTTAGCTTTCCCAAACACCATAAAGCTAAAAATCCCATTACATTCTACAGCCTCACAATCCTTGTCTGTCCAAAGCTAGAGTTGAAGGTTAAAATAAGAGTTACGACCTTGCTTCAATTTACAACTGACGAAACCTTCAAGACACCAAGTTATTACTATACATATACAATAACCAACACTGTACAAATGTCTCAATTTCTACTGCAGTACAATCTTCTTTATTGTAGTATTACACGTAGCCATTTCAACACGTAGCAAAACAAAGCACTGCCAAGAAATGTAGGACGATAAACCAGAAAATGGGGGATGGACCTTTTTTTAAAGTACCTTCAACAGAGAAATATCTAGTTCTGACACCTTTTTACTCAGGATTCTGAACATGGTGCATGAAATTACATGTCAATTTTATGGTAAAACTGTCACCAGTAGAGCTTTACACTAAAATGTCCAAGACAAATATAGGTTCTACAGTCTACCACGTGCAGTTCTGTCAACACCAGGTCAATTCAGGGAAAAAGACCCTTTCATTAAATGCTCCCCGCCTCCTTATTCCATCAAAGACTGCAGATGCAGCAGCTTACGCTTGTGATGAAATACATATAAGGCATAAACAAAGCTATGCCTTGACAAGATGTTAAAAATGCAGTGAAATGAGAAGTAAAGCCACATCAAATGGGAAGGCTGTTCAAAAAAAGAACAGAAAGTTGCTGCCAATGTCAAAAGAAGGATGTTCGAGTTCCATTCATGACATCTGCCTTCTTCGTGACATGTCCGTTTTTGAGAAGCAACAATTACTTTTTATTCCTTTAGCGTCTCTGGTTTCTCTGTTGGTGTACACTGGATGTCAGAACTCGTCAAATATGACAAGTGTGGGGGAAGAGGTGGGTCCTCCAAATACTCCACTCTGAAATCGACATATTCCACAGACTCTGCCAAGGACTTGACAAGAGACGTCAGATGTGGCATTTGGGGTCAAGGGGCGGACCTACTATGTGTGTTTGTGGGAAAAAGAGATCAGTGCTTCACTGCTTTGTGCATCTACTGGCAAGCAGTCTTTTATAAACACTTCTAAACTATTACCATGTACAGACGTATGCAAGGACATCTGAAGGTTCCTTATACTCCAGATTCAAGCCCACCAAGAAAAAAGTGTCATTTTCAAAAGATCGATCTAGCTTTGTTAAAAGAATCACAAGACACAATCGGTGGTTCTTCTCAAGGTCTTTCTTCTGTACAATGAGGAGTGGAGCATGATGTTCACAGTGCTGTGTTGTCACATGGTGTCGATTCTTGTCCTCGCTTCCCTTGGATCAGATATCAGATATCCATTTCTGAGTGGTGTGAACATCCAGTCTTTGAGCAACCAAAGCGATCCGCTGTCTCTTAAGATTTCTGGATGATGATCGCAAAAGGGAAGGTATCGCCCCATTCTCCTGTAGGGCCTTAAAAAAATCAGTGCTGGTATAGAGATAAGACAAAGTCATTTTGCAGCAAGGTGCCTCCATGTGGCACAAATGCTCCCAATCTCCTTCTTGGTGGAAGCGGAACTGGTTAGGGCCTTGAGGTGAGGGCTATACCTGAACTTGAGCCCCGTGCTGTGCATGAAGACACTGGATACTAGATAGGATCTTTTTCTGATGGCCCGCCAGTGCAACACCCATCTTATCCAGTTCACTATGAGTGAGATGGAGAAAAAGAGGGTATATGAGAAGATTTTAAAAACTGCCTTAGTGAGACAAAAGGCCATACTACTCTTTGATGCAGTATATACTGTAGTATGTATGCATAGCACAGTATACACAGAATTACATACTATATTTGCCAAATGGGCCTGAATTGACTTTCAGTTTCAAGTGTAATTTTTTTTAAAACATTTTGATCAAACAGCTAAAGTTAAGACATTTTTACTCCAAATTGGATTAAAATGGTAATTGGATGGCACTCTTTGAATAAAAGGAATATTCTTGGTTTAATACAAGTTAAGCTCAATCAACAGCATTTGTGGCACAATGCTGATTACACACAAAAAATAATTTTGACTCCTACTTCATTTATATATATATATAAACACTTACAGAAAAGCCCTTACAACTGAAATGAATGGGACCAGTCCATAAACATTAAAATACACACATGGTCTCAAAGGTTCAGCAACAAGACGTAAACATTAAACATGTTAACATGATTTTAGTGTGGTAAAATCGCCTACTAACTGTATCTGTGTAAAGTTACACACAATATTACAACCTTGTGTTCATGATGGCATAACACTGGTAAACCCTGTAATGATGGTAAAATTATATTAGACTAAAAGGATGTTAGCACATATAATGTTTGTCTTATTAGTTACACTTTTGAAACAATGTATATTTTAATGTTTATGGACTGGCCCCATTCACTTCCATTGTAAGCGCCTTACTGAAACTGCGTTTTTTTTGTTCCTAAACTTTTTTTTTTTTTTTGGTATTCAACATTATTCCACAAATGTTGTCGATTGAGCTAAAATTTGTTGAACCTGAAACATTCCTTAAAATATGCAATGTAATGACGTGTATATTGTGTACTGTTTCAAATACAACTTTAAACGAATGTATGTAGTGAGCGACTATTTTGCAGAGACGGACCACTTCTGTTAATATGAACTGGAGAAATTAGAACACCCAGCGGTTGTTGAAAAGGAAGTCCCCCCTTACAGGTAAAAGAGCCAACTCTTTTTTAGATACAGAGATCGTCTGTCAACCGACTCGAGAACATGCACTGACAGTAGCTGAACCATCCTGAAAAAAGGCATTTTTTAGCAAGAACTGAGCTAAAGAAGCACAAGTTACGATACTATTGTTGTCAGACTTTACTGCTGATTTGAAATATGTTCTTTGATCATAATCTTGACCAACCATTTGGAGATTTTGGTCTTTCCCCATTCAAGTAGATTGAAACTGTACTTGTATGTTGCTTGTTTACATAGAAATAGCTGCTCAGACTGCCTGGGTGCATTCCAAAGATGGCCGCCGAGTGGACTGATTGCCTTGACAGGGACTTTGATGCAGTATAGAGTATATAAAATGCACAGTATGCAGTAAGCAGGAGCCTTTGCTAATATTCCATTTCAAACATTTGGTTTCCATTTCCATTCTGAAAACAAATATTGAAATGCAATCAAAATGTCATACTGAGAAAAATAAGACATGCAGATATTGTTTACCTGGCACTGACGTACAGAACCGAGTCCAGAGTGACATAGCCAGCACCGGAAAAGTGCTCTTTGTATTGACCCATTTTAATTAAGTCCAGCCAGTCCTCCACTGTGCTAACCCCAGCCTCAGGGGTCACTGGGTCCTCCCTGTGGTTGGAAGTGTAGCCAGAAAAACTTGTCAAGTTACAGCTCATTCTAAGAGACATCTAGAATGGAATATGTCATCATTATTTCAAAGAAAGCATTCTGCATTGGCCTGTAGGGATGTTAGAGGTATACATTTGTTTGCTGTCATTTTTTGATAACTATTTTTTTAGACTGTACAACAGCCTGTGCAGACACAAAAAATAATATTTATACTGTCATAGCTTACTTAGTAATTAAAAGGGAACATATGTTAAGAAAGCATGTCCTTGCTCTTTTGAAATAAACTTAGAAATTGTCACGGTATTGGCACCACAACCATATGCCATAATCAATGCCAATACAGTATTCAGCAGCTTTTCCCATACTGATGAATGACAGTGTGAACTATGCTGGTATATGGAGGTTAGCCACTAATAAGGTCTTTTACATATAGATGAAAGGTACATTAGCAAAATCTGCTATTTTAATTCTGGTTTAATTAAAAGGGTCAAAAGGAGAGTGGAAAATAGTCATATAAAACAAAATTAAGACTGTTTTGGTGCAAGAATTAATGTCACACATTGGCGGGTCCTTTCAGACCCAGAAGGAAGCCGGATTGCAACACAACAATGTCTCTATCACATTGTCTCCAACAAAAAACTCACCCATTAGCAATTTGGAGCTAAGCCTATTTTATTTAATGGTAGGGACACAGGGCAGGGGTTTCCCAGTGGTTTGTAGGAAAACTCAGTTTGCACATTCAGATATAATGGTGGCAAGCTCTGGCTAAACAATCCAGCCCAATTTGCCTACTATTTTGGTAACCCTCAAAAGTCAGCAGAGGGATAGACAGGCAATCAGATATCTGCCAAGACCAAATCCTCCCAACTAAGAGAAACAAGCACAGGGAATATGAACACTGGGAATTGTAGACATACATCTGGCTTCAATCTAGATTATCTTTGGATATTTTATCATTCTCATTTATTCTGAATTTACTGGATTACAGCAAGTAAAAAAAGGGCCTCAGATTTTAATCACCCACCTGAGAAATATCAGAAGACCTGTTATGATCTGTACCAGTGGTTGTCAACTGGTTTATTTTTTATTATTTGCATTTAGCATTTTTTTCCCTTGCTTTTCTGCGACAAACAGAACAGACCTGCGATCCATTTTTACGCAATTTAATTTAATATTACATTTACTTAAGCAATTTTTTTTTTTTTCATGGGAAGGTATGCAAAAGATATTAATGAAATAAGTGTCCTGAGATATCTCACTGGTCTCTGTGACAGCCCTAGACTCAGTAAATAGCAAAAAAAAAAAAAAAAAGTCCTCGGTCCATGGACAATAACACTTTCTGTATTGTAGCTGCAGCAAATTATTGAGGTATAATTCCATTTTTATGCCATGTTGCTCATAACAGTTGTCAGTTGAGAGCACTATTTAGATGCTGTTGTTTTTGACAATGGTTTCTGCTCAACATCGGTCTCAATAAAGCTCATTTGGTATATTTGGAGTGCAGGATTTTGGAAAGGGGGCATGGCTAATCCAAAGGCTCAGCTTGTGGGAATTCTAGAATGGCTAAAATCACAGAAAACCACAACTGAATTCAGATCTATTCCGCAGAGGGCAGTTTGCTCACCATACTGCAGTGTTGGCCAGCTGCTTCAGGCTGCTAGGATTCCGGATCAGCCTGTCCAGAGTGCTGACAATCTGCCCGAATTTTGGTCGATCACTGCGGTTCTTTTCCCAGCAGTCTAACATGAGCTGGTGCAGTACCACCGGACAGTCCATCGGAGCCGGCAGCCTGTAGCCTTCATCTATAGCTTTTATCACCTGAAGGGTTGAAAGAACATTCCACATTAAAAATCATACATTTATTAGCAGGTATACGACTCATGAATAATGAACAGATTTCTTCATTCACTTAATGCGTTTGGCTTTTGTGTAGGGATGGATTTATTAATTTTTTACCCATCAGTGACTGTGAACTTGATTTTCACTTGAGTGTGAATGAGATTTCAAAAGGAGCTGTCTTTGTCAGTGCAAAGGAGAGCTAGATTAATTTCTTGCTTTCTAAGAAATTATACTGCCGTAAGGAGAAAGAAGAAACTAGCTTGATGTAAACATGCATATTATTTTAACTCGTGCCTGGAAGACTGTTACAGTAGAAATGCATGATTGCCCGTTACCATGGCAAAGGAAGGAACACAGATGGATTTGTGATTTATGCCGTGAAAAAAACTCTTTCAAATTCTGCTCCCCCAACACAATAAAAGTGCATCAGTTAACAAGCATGAAAATGTTTCCATGCTCCAGTTTAACGCAACGAGTATACAGTCCAAAATCATTCCCAAATGTCTTTATTTTTCTCTCGATCTCTAACACTGTCTCTGTCTCTCTCTCCCAAGCAGCCTCTCTACAAATCCCAAGGCAAGATCTCTTCCCAAGGTGAAAATAAATAAATGAAAATGGTTTCTGAAGTGGAAAATCTGCCAAGAAGCCACTGCCACAGATTCAAATTCTCCTGTCTGAAAGGGGCCTGGAAATTAAAATCTGGAAATGTTCACCCTGCAGATGCATTTAATCTTTTTACCATTGTGGACCGGAAACTGAGGATTTTATGCGAATCCCCCCTAAAGTGCTCTGGCAGAGGTCTTTTATTACAAAGTGATGAGGATTCACAGAAACATTATAAGGCAGAAATGATAATGCTAAATATGGCGGCTCTAGCCCTTCCATACATTTAAAAGAGCCAATTGCCTTTTTGATTGATGCTCAATATGGTGTAGGAGTGGAAGTGCTGCTTTAGGGTTCTCAAGAATGTGCATTATTTATACAAACCTGAAAAATACAGTTGCTTTTTTGTCTGTAATTTGAGCTAAAACAGCTCCATTTATATTGTCTGATTTTATTTCTGATTTGAAATATGTTATTGGACCATAATATTGACCAACAGTTTGAGCCAGAGGCGTTGACAATATGGCGACGAGTGAACTTACTTGCCGTAAAGGGACTTTGTTTACATGTAAAGTGGGGGGCGGTGGGAATAGTTACATCAAAAACCTATGGATTTTAAATGTACTGATGTTTATGTCATGGTTTATTGAGAGATCTCTGGGTAATTCAACCACTGTTTATGCTAATCAAATTTCATCTATGTGTAAATTTAAATTCAGTACACTCACATCCTGATTGGACATTTCCCAGTACGGCCGCTCCCCATAGGATAACACTTCCCACATGACAATGCCGTAACTCCACACGTCACTGGCTGATGTGAACTTCCTGTAGGTGATGGCTTCAGGTGCCGTCCATCGAATGGGAATCTTACCACCCTTACCGAAAGATCACAAAATCACAAGTGGTAAGCAGTTTTATCAAAGCAAGCAAGACAGAAAAAGTAATTCTCTCTCATTTAATGCTGTTAATTTATACATGGGACCATCTAACTTGGTACATTACAAAAATAAAACGTTTGTAAATGTTTATTTTATCATTAGTTTATAATATTTGTCAGATTTCAGCTTTTTAAAAATGTACAAAAACATATACTGTATACATAGTGATATGTTTATTGTTTTAATGCATAATTTGTACTATTTACAAGTATTAACATTGATATGAACAAGTGCTACAATGGTACTGTCTCTTTAAGAATAGCGGCAATTCAGTGAGTGTCTCACAATAGTGTTTTGGTTTAGCCCTTACCATATCCGTGCTATGTGTGATTAGAATGAAATGCTAATTTAATTGTTTTTGATCTACAACTGACTGTAAATGACCAAAAGTATATTAAGAGAGACATTATTCAATGACAAATGGATTGCGTGGAACTCGTTTTTAGACACACATTTCACAAAACAGATCAAACCAAACTTTTACCCTCAACACAGTGAAAGGATCTCGGTGCTGAACTTCATTTACACTATACTACTCAAACACTGGAAAATGTACCAGCCAGTGGCTAATCACTGACATTTGTAGTTGCATAGCACAAAATTGGGTCTCATATGCAAGTGACCTACAGGCATTGTAGAGGGTTGTGCATAGAGTTGGGATTTTAAGAATCGCCTTCGGGATTGTTCAAATGAAGATGGCGATTAATCAGAAAATCTATTTTTTTTTACCCAGCCCTTGTAGCTTAATAATAGTCTATTAGAATGGAGACATTCCTAAATTAAACAGACTCAGATAGAACCGTTTCATAACACTTAATATCACACAATAAATCCAATCTAAATACGTCCTAATACACAGTGAGATTAGTATTTCCTGTACTTCCCCAGGAAGAACTTCCTGTGCATCCTGAAGTTTCCCAAGGAGAAAAAAACATCCTAAGCAGAAAAGCGATCTCTCACCCGCGTTGTATACGCTGCCTCAGGATCGTCCTCCAGCACACGTGACAGCCCAAAGTCAGACACTTTACACACCAGGTTTCCGTTCACCAGAATGTTCCGTGCTGCCAAATCCCGGTGCACGTAGTTCATCTCTGAGAGGTACTGCATTCCTGTGGCTATCCCACGCATCATCCCCACCAGCTGGATCACTGTGAACTGCCCATCGTGTTTCTGCACATAATAAAGAGTTCTCTTTTCAAATTCTCATCACCACGTCCATATTTTTTTACTGTTGTGTGCAACTTCTGTGGATCCTGGCACAGCCGATCAGGTTTTAAATTTGTCTCACGAGTAATTCATAATTCATTGGCTCCCTAATTAAACATGCTTCTCATATGTTGCAGGGCACAATCTATTAACTGCAATGACTGCGTAATCATTAAGGCTTTTATGATGCGAGCAATGGGAAATACTTAAGTGACCTATTTATGACGTTTCATTTATAGTCTTGAAATATTTTGATTGCTGACGGCGTATGCAAAGCAAGGTCATTATCCTTCACGAAAGCAAGCAGCGAAATGGTATTTTTGTTTATCAAAAATAAAATAATAAAACTAGAGTTGCAAAGAGAACGAAAACTAAACCAAAAACAAAAGTGCATGAAAATATGATGAAAATTCTAAACTACAGAGAAAGAAACTTCAGTTTTCAAATTTCCCAATTAATGTTGAATAGTCTTGTTTTAAATATTCTTGCAAGTCTAACCCAATTAGACAAGCAGCAGCTGTCTGATTTACATGTAAAACAACCAATCACAGTTTGCTTGTTGTATTTTCTGTTAAAGCATTGCACATATCATTATAGGAAGATGGAGCGATTTGTGGTGTTGTGTTATATAAGGGATAATTAAAGCCAGGTTCAAAACGCTCAAAACACTTAAACCCTAAATGTCCATAAGAACGACGTTTTAACAACTGTACAGCTCTGAGTTTTAACATATTAATTAGTGTAAGGTCTTTCATAAATATTTTTTATTTTGTAAGTGCCTCACTGTGACCTCAATATGTGCTTATTTTTTAAAAGAAATGGAGGGACGAGTCCAAATGAATTTTTGTGGAAATCAACATTATTCTACAAATGCTATCAAGCTTAACTTGTATTGAACCTGAAATTAAAAATACTAAAATGAAAAACAATTTTTTTAAAAATTTGAATATTTTCAAAGATATACCCTGTTGCATGGTGATATTGTGTTTCTGATGCAGTTATTGTAAAACACTAGCTGAGGGACACAAAGAAAAACAGGCAGAGAGAGGGGTGAGATCGAACAACATGCAAGTTGTCAAGTCCAATCTGTGGGAGCCTGCCGACTGCTTTGTGTTCCTGTGATACACACAGCATTTCCTTTGGTGCAAATTGGCCTTCATCAGCAGCAGCAGCAAAATAGAAAATGCTCACCTTCAAAAAAGTGTCCAGGGATCCATTTTCCATGTACTCTGTCACTATCATCACAGGCTTACCTAAGGGACAGAAAGAGAGAGAGAGAGAGAGAGAGAGAGAGAGAGAGAGAGAGAGAGAGAGAGAGAGAGAGAGAGAGAGACAAAAAGAGACAGAGAGATTCATGTTGTTGTTGTTGTTGTTGTTTTCACAGCTGAATAAGAAGACACAGCAGAGAAGCAGAAAAAGTACATTTAATTAATTTTCAAAGTTAACAGAGAGAAAAAAAAACATGTAGATAAAAGGAGTGGTCCCCTCCCCAACTCCTCTTGAATTCAGAGACCTTCATTCCAGCCTCTCCTTTTCCTCTACCTGCTGCCTGTTACTCATAGTGACAGTCCCTAATCAAAGCTCTCAATAACAGTCAGGCAGATAATTAGAGCGAGCTGTCCACTGAGAATATCTTTGTCCAGAAATACCTAAAATGGTAATGAGTTCCTTTAGGAGAGAGGAGGATGAAGGGGGTAGGGTGGGGAGACGAGTGAGGGGATAGCTTTCAAGGGGGTGAGGTAATTATTTGCACCGGAGGGTGGTGGTGGGGTGGTTGGTGAGATGATGATGATGAAGAAGCCGGAATGGGTGTAAAGATCTGCTAATGGGGACAGTGTTCACCTCTCCACAATGCTGCAGACACAGCTGCAAGAGCCCCATTTAGGGGCTGGGTCGATGTGGAGAGGGTTCGTACCGGTGTTGCTAAAAGCGCTTACAAATTCTCCCCTGATTCCACCTAAATAACACGCTGTCAATCAGAGACCATCCCCCTCTTGCATGTGACAGGGAGAACTACATGCTAATCCACCCTGATTAGCAGCTATATAAATGTAACGTTCATCAGAGAAGCTTGACGGATGTAATTTATGCCTAAAACTTTCACTACACGTTCACCGGGTTTGTTTCACGTTCACCCGGGTTTGTTTCACATTTCCTTGAGCAACCCTTTACGTTGAGCAATAGGGGTGCTGTAGCCTAGTGGCTACAATCTAGGCTGGTAACGAAAAGGTCACCGGATTGAACACTGCAAGTAGGCCTACCTTGAGGTATCACTATTTTCCCTTAAGGTTTACTCCTGGGGGATTGTCCTGGAAAATTATCATGGTGATGTTACTTGGAAAAAAACGGAAACCAATTCCACTGGCTCCATGGATGGAGCGATAAATAAATAATCTATCTACTCTTCAACCAAGTCATCAGTAATCAGAATTCCTGTCTTGTTTTCAAGTAAAAATACACTCACTTGAGTGCTTTAATAGTAATCTCTGAATACCTGCTTAGTCATGCCATTATCTAATCAGCCAATCATGTGGCAGCAGTGCAATGCATATAATTATGCAGATACAGGTCAGGAGCTTCAGTTAATGTTCACATCAACAATCAGAATGGGGAAAAATGTGATCTCAGTGATTTTGTCTGTGGTATGTTTGTTGGTGCCAGATGGGCTGGTTTGAGTATTTCTGTAACTGCTGAACTTGTGGTATTTTCATGCACAACAGTCTCTAGAGTTTACTCAGAATGGTGCCAAAAACAAAAACATCCAGTGAGCGGCAGTTCTGCGGACAGAAATGCTTTGTTGATGAGAGAGGTCAACGGAGAATGGCTAGGGCCTTATTTGCCTAAAGCATCATATCTTAAGTAGTATTTGAAAAGTGTCGTAGATTAACGAGTGCTTTGGAGTAATCATGCATCGCTACGAGCATCGTAAATACACAGACTTATGCAGACACATGCAGGACAAACATGAAATTACACTTCATACAATTTAAATACCAATAGCTACACAATATGCTGAGAATTTAATATCAGGGTATATGTGTTTATTTATTTTTATTTTAACATTCAAGTATTATTATTATGAAATACATCAAATAGATAGGCTAAATGGACAACTGGTAACAACAAAGATGTGGCATGATTGATGCAGACAACTGTATAAATTAACATTAGAAAGAAAAAAAAAAGTAATTAACTTGCTTCCCTGCATGAAAACCATCCGTATATATTTGCTAATCATCCTACATTTATTTGGCAGACACTTTTATCCTCGTCTCCTCTTCTCGCCAGCACTACAAGTTGAGAAGCACCGCACATGCAGCATAGCTGTCACCATTACCATTTGGGAGTAAAGAGCACACCTCAGTTTTATAGATGAATGTCCCTAAAGTGCATCTTCTAAACGTCTCCTTATTTTGCACAACGTGATAACACAGAATAAGATTCAATGAACGCTTTTAATTAGCAGGATCATACACCAGGACCTCCACTGTCTTCACTAATCCTAGAAGCTTTTATATCGAGAGGAATTTGTGAAAATGAAATATTACAAATGCAAACCTGATTATGGAAGCAGATTGTGAAAAAGAAAAAGATTGTTCCACACAAAATAATTGTAAAAACAATATGCAAATATGCAGTTCACTAGGAAGAATATTTAAGAAAAAATTAAAAAAAAAAAAATTTTGTGAGGTAAATTACAAATTGTAAAATTATTGGACAAATATAATGAAGTTGCAATGACAAGCAGCACTATGTGGTAACATTTCAGCATTTTCACCTGGACAGCAACTCTCTTAAGTAGCACTAAAAATGCATCCTTGCACATTCAATTTATGTGCAAATTTGAGAAAAGTATGTAACATTCGTAAAATTGCTAGTAGAAAAATGTCTTAATCACTAAGATCAAACATTGTTGGGAAACACAGCCCAGGACTGGTTCGAGCTGACAGAAATGCTGTGGTAACTCAGATAACCACTCTGTACAATTGCAGTGAGCAGAAGAGCATCTCAGAATGCACAACATGTTGAACATTGAGGTGAATGGGCTATAACAGCGGAAGACCACTTTGGGAAATTCATTATGACCATAGGGTTTCAAATAAAGTGCTCAGTGAGTCTATATACTTTAAAACAAGACCAAATCTACCCCTATCTGGAGCCTTTCATTTACTGTAATCTTAACTCTTTGCATCTGCATTACTCCAAGTCCCAGTGCCGCCATACTGGGAGTCACAGCAACGGAAATCCACTAACTACGGATTTGTGTAAAGTTATATCCATTTTACAACTTCATTACCATGAAGATGTAATGCTCAAAACGCTTAAAGCCTAAATGTCCATAAGAACGACGTTTTAACAACTATACAGCTCTGAGTTTTAACATATTAATTAGTGTAAGGTCTTTCGTAATTATTTCTTATTTTCTAAGTGCCTCACTGTAACCTCAAAATGTGCAATGTGTATTTTTTTAAAGAAATGGAGGGACGAGTCAAAATGAATTTGAGGAAATCAACATTATTCTACAAACGCTACCAAGCTTAACTTGTATTGAATCTGAAATATTCCTTTAATTCTGCGACCTGAAGAATGGCGGTTCAAGGTACAAGCAAAGAGCCAATGGATCCATTATTGTTTTATAATCTCTACTTCACTAGAAGGACACGAGAACAAAGGACTAGAAACCTAATTTAACCTAATAAAACTCCCTTCAGCCCTACCAAGCTATTTATAACATCTAGCCCTCACACTTTGCCATTTGGGGATTTGAATTGAATGGGGCTTGCACTGTATGTCCAAGCTGTCACTGTAAGTAAAATCACCAATGGATTGGTCACACCCTTCAGAAACAAAGTCACACAACAAGCGTGTCGAGGGGTTTCGAAACAAATTGTGTGTTAACTTATCGACATGTGATGAATCGCTTTGATGCTGAGCATGTTGGACAGCCTGGCCTGCCTGCCTCAACCTACAAAGCTCTGATTACATCTTAGCCAAAAGGACACAAAATATAAATCACATTGCAACAGCTCACTGACACTGCCTTTGTTCAAACAAACAAATCAAGTAGAAAAGATAATCTCTGTAATCTACAGCTGTGCTGACAAATGCCAATTCTTTAGGAAAGGCAAACGGCTCTTATGATAAGTTCATTAATTAAACTACCTAGCTACTTATCCGTGCATGCAGGTTTGAGGGTGATGGATGCGGCACAATCAACTGGCCGGCAGTTTTAGGAGCACTTCAATTAGACAGTATTCACACACACTCAAAGGTCTGTGATTAAAACAAGGTGATGAGCAGATTATGTCCTGCGGTGGGTCGATCTGCTCTAACGGCTGTGGAAAGACCATAATTACGGTCATTATCAAAGCAGAGAGGAAGAACTTCATTAGAAATGGATAGACTACGAGAGACGCGTTTGTGATTTTAATGCTATCTGAAGAAAGTGTAGAGTGATTTTTATTATAAGTCTGCAACTTCAGTGTGTATCAGTCATCAAATGCAATAACAGCAATTTGTTACGAAATATCAGAGGTTAAAGGATGGTTTTGGGTTCAAAACAAGTTGATCTCTCTCAACAATATCTATGGCATGTTTACCGGCTTGATCGGCTATAAATTGTCATGTAATAAAATAAATAATTGGATATAACTAGAAATAATTGGGTATAAGTGTGAAATTGACTTTCATTTCAGGGATTGGGACTGTGTGCATTCCGTTGGTACCATGAGCTGTTCAGTGTTGTAATGATGTAATTATCCTGCGATTTCAAATGTCGCATTGTACTTCCGGGGCTGTGGATCACATGATCGCATGGGAACTTATGTCATGTTATTACGAATGTTTTGGTACCCAAACACTAACCCAGTTCTGCCGGAACATGGATTCCTGTTGACTGTATTACATCAATACGCTTTTGGCATCCTTTTGTGAACATTTCACCCAGAAACTGGAGCTCCTACATGCCCATACATTCAACAACACATCCAGCTTCGACCACTGGGGGCAGTAGTTTAAATTACAGTAAACACAGACAGATTTCAGCTGAACTTTTGACTTTACGATTCACAGTGAGATCAGTCTGATGTGCCAGCTGTCCAACTGCCAATATGCTCCAGAAAATTAGCTTAGTAGGTCCATACAAAGTGAATGGGTATTAACATTTTGAAGCTGCAAATGCACATAAAGGCAGCATAAAAGAAATCCATAAGACTCCAGTAGTTAGATCCATATCTTCCAAAAAAATCTGAAAGGTGTGGGCGAGAAACAGATCAATATTTATGTCCTTTTTACAATCAATTCTCCTTCCTGCCCAGTAGGTGGTGATATGCACAAAGAATGTGATTCACCAAAAACAAAGAAGAAGAATTTGAAAGTGATAGTAAAAAAGAACTTATCTTTTTCTCACCCACACCAATCATATCGCTTTCGATTTAACCACCGAGTCTTATGGGTTACTTTTATGCTGCCTTTATGTTCTTTTTGGAGCTCAAAAAATGTGGTACCCATTCATTTCATTGTGAGGACATACAGAGCTGAAATGTTCTTCTAATAATCTTTGTTTGTGTCACTCAGGGATGGCGTGAGGGTGAGTAAATTAGGCAATTTTCATTTTTGGGTGAACTATCCCTCTAAAAAACAAATTTAAAAGGAAGCATTTTTCTAACAAAGCAATACTTCCTATAATTTAGAAGCCCATTCACTTATCTATTGTTATCATTGTTGATGGCACAAAGAAAACTTCAAGACTCAGCTACAGTAGAATGGACCTCAAAATAAGTAGGCACAAAACCCAGGAGCTGTGGATGGCGAAGGCGTTATCAGATTGTAGACTGGAGTTCTAATCTGATGGTTAGCAGCAAAATGGGTTCATAATAGAGACGATGACAGCTCTGTGTTTTTGTACAGATGAAGGGATAAAGAACTGAATGGGGCATTAAGGTCTATTCCGATTTCATTCTTGGAGCTTCTGAGTAATTTGCATTACAAAAAGCTCAATCACAGTCTAATTTTTTCCGTCTGAGGTGGTAATGACAGAGCGCCTCTCTGAAAGTTGTGTTATGTGACAGATGCTTTTTATATTACATCACGAAACTCTTTGTCTTCATCTCGCCATCGCTCCATCAGGCAGTATAAACACATGGCAGCCTCTTTAATGCATCTCAGCTCAGCTCTATCAGTGCCGTGATTAGTCTCTGCATACCATGAGGGGGCTGGATTGACAGCTGCTTCCATAATGCATTGCGAAGGGTTGCTGACCTCTCCTATCCCCATCCTCTCTGCCATCAGGCTGATCTGTGACATGTGAAATTACTCCAGCTATCATATGTCACCCAATCAATGGCGGATGGGGAAACATTTACCAACAAGCAAACACACACACCTGTGTTACACTATTTTAGTGGCAGAGCAATGTGTCATTGACTGATTAAATGCACACTATTTTCTGATTAAAGTCAATATTCTGGTTTATTCTTAATTCTGAATAAGAGGTTTAGATACTTTTCAGCTGTTGGAATATTCTGATTAATACAGGTATTAGCCAGTTGTCTTTTACAGATTTCTAGAAATTTAAATATTGGCTTAATTGGGTTAAGGAAACCAGGTTTCCACATTTACATGATCCTTAATAGACAGAATATGACCAAATTCCGATTAATATAAGAATGCATTTCTGCATGTATGTTAAGTCATTGTGAGGGCCACAGGAAGTGTTATGATCTCAATGAAAAATATGAAGACTTCAAACCTCTCTGGTAAGGAACACTTTTGTCCACTGCTACCCGCATATTTTTTGAATGTCTATGTTTCGTCCCCTCATGAAGCTGGCGTGTGTGTCTGTTTGTGTTTTTCTCTCTTCTCTATCTCTTGCTCTCTATTGCTGTCATCTTCACAGACATTGGTCCAGGGTCCTGTCAATCATATGTAAGGAATGAAATGGATGTTTCAGACCAAAATGTTTTAAATTTGTATGCATTTGGCAGACGCTTTCATCCAAAGCGACTTACAGTGCACTTATTACAGGGACAATCCCCCCGGAGCAATCTGGAGTTAAGTGACTTGCTCAAGGACACAATGGTGGTGGCTGTGGGGATCGAAGCAGCGACCTTCTGATTAACAGTTATGTGCTTTAGCCCACTACGCCACCACCACTCCTGTCAATCGTCATGAACCGAGTGATATCACTGTCCTACTCTCGCAAATTGGAGCCAAACTCATTGCCATAAATGAGCTCGCCACAGCTAGCATGGTAGTTTACTTGTTTACTTGCTCATTTGCTCACTTTTTGTAACTTTATAATGGTGTTGTTTTGGTACTGAATGTTTACTTACTCTTGTACCAGTCTCTTGTTGTATGATTCACCGTCTTTGAACAGATGGGAAAAAAGGCATACACTGTGCAACACTTAAGATACATGATTTTGTATAGATTCACTATGCTTAGGCACGAGTGCAAAGCTCTGTAATTTTAATTTCTTGGATAGTTAGGGTAGTTTAGATACAGCGTCACAGATTCTGAAGATTCTTTTCTTTATTTTCTTTAGACAGTTTAAAAGTTTCAATTGGAAAGTTATTTCCTTTGGCACCGTCAATGTCCCTTCTCCCCTCCTTGCCTAGTGTGTCTGTTTATTTTTGTAAATTATATATTGTAAATATTTATTCAAAATTTTATTTGCACTCACCACTGTAATCATTGTAAATAATAAACAAATTTTCTTTTTGGTGCATCTTGGGTATGTCCTTGCTTCCCAGCACTCAAATAGTTTACTATTTATCTTTTATTTAATGTTATACCCCTGTTACGCCTAGACACAAAGAGGGCTCGTAACAGTATATATTCATCACCTTGTAAATAAGTAGAACCAGCACAAAACAAAAAAGGACAAAATTTCTGTACTTAATTATAGGTGAAAAGTTGTTCTGCTCTGCCAACATTAAGTATTTGAACATAATGAATCTAAAGGCCACCATTTGCATTTTGCATGAGTAAGAGGAAGTGGGAGGAAATTTAGCAAGGATTAATGTTAATATTCATGATACCGAATATTCATGATCCCCCCCCAAAACCCACATAAAATTAAATGTTTTTATTATCGATAGTCATGCAGCCGGCATGAATATGGATGTTTTTTTTTGTTACAGAGCCTGTCAGTCGAATCCACAGAAGCTTGAAGGGGAATCAACACAAAGAGGGATCTGTAGAGGACATTACCACTCAATAGTGACCAAAACACCTGTTGCAAGACACTGCTTTTAAACACACACACACACACACACACACACACACACACACACACACAGAGCCAATGTGAGACTTGAAATGCAGCCAATGGGTGACCGCAATCTCAATAAGCTGGGAAATTCAAGCAAGGTCCACTGGAGCTATTCTAATCATAGATGATATTAGCATCCTCATTATTATCTGAGAGAATTAAGCATCTATTTCAGGATGTCTAGAGTGGCAGTACAGACAATCAGTGGTAATACAGATTCAATATGCCCTTATGAAATGCACAGTCCAACAAATCATTGTAAATTAATTTCTTATTCCTTCAAATAATTTACACTATCTCTCGTCATGATAATGAGTTATCTATGACCTTTCCATAGACATCATCATATCAGCTAGTGTGATAATTAATTGTAATAAAAGCAAAGGAAGGCAAAGGCAGACTGTCATACCACATTTGTATTCTGAAGAAGTAGGAAAATTACTGATATAAATATTGTAATACATATTTATTCAAATTAATATTCATGATCTGCTATTTTGTATTCGCCAAAGATAAGATTGTTAGATCAAGTATCTCTAAGGAAAACACAGGGGAAACCAACTATTTTGAGCATCTCAAAAAGATGCTGGATGTGTTTGTGTTGTTTTGCTATCTTTGTGGAGACCAAAAAAACAAAACAAAAAAGAAATTCCCTCAAAGATGGTATAATCTAGAAAACCTACATTGTGAAGACCTGTTATTAACTTCATAAAAGGACTAAACGTTCTATTCTTTCTAGACTTTTCTAGTCTTTCTATAAATGTATATTATGATTAAATAATTATAAAATATATAAATAGTTATTTCACACTAGCAAATGCCAAAGGTTTCGGTTAGGGTTGGTATAATTTAAGAACAATAGATGTCAATGGGAGACCCCTAAAATAGTATAAAAACTCAAGTGCACTCAAAATTAAATATTCTAGTCTATTTTTATGATTTAACATTTCATTTTTATAACAAAATGATGATTGATAATGATTGTGTATTGATTTAAAAAATAAATTAACAAAATGTTTTGAATGAAATTGAAATGCGTAATCTTAAAATTATATATTTGAGTGTGTGTGTGTGTGTGTGTGTGTGTGTGTGTGTAAGGGTAAATGCTCACATCTGGTGACAACTCCCTCCAGTCTTATGATGTTGGGGTGTTCAAACTGGCCCATGATGCTGGCCTCACTCAGGAAGTCTCGTCTCTGCTGCTCCGAGTATCCAGCTTTCAGACTCTTAATGGCCACCTGAATCTCTCTCCTACTGGGCAGCCTCAAACGCCCGCTGCACACCTCTCCAAACTCACCTGGAAGTCAAACAAGAGACCATCAATTAATGAAATTGTTCCCCTGGTGGGCTCTTCATGGGTAGAAAGGTGGTATCACTTGTTTGAAGCTTGAACTTGTATGTACTGTAAATTCTGCACCACTAAACGGAATTAAAAATAAATGTTGTTTTCAAAGCTTTCTGAATACACCTTCTGTACACAGATGATCAAACAAAGTGATAGTCCCACCTCCAACTCATGCCATTGGTTGAGTAATGTTGTTGGGGTGGATCTACGCATACTGCTCAAAACAATTTTCATAGCGACACAGAAAGACAGTGCTTACAGTTTTTGAGGAAAAAACTATGAAAGGCTTACTTATAGTTGCCTGCATATTAAGCTGGGATAAGAGAAAGTATTTTAACACAGAAAAAGTTACATACTTCATCTTTAATCAGCTGATCTGGAATGCTTAAAAACAAAATATGCCTGGGCCTTTTGTTCATTATTCCTATGAAACATGTATATACCCTGATTATAGGGGTAGGATTAGGGCTATGATTGGTTGATTGGAAAATGTACACAAAAGATGCTCATCTTGAAAGATGTCCTACTTCTGTATGTTACTTTCTGTGTTTTGACTTACCTGCCCCAATAACTCTCTCAATTCTAATGTTGGAGACATCGATCTCTTTGGCAAAATCTCGGACTGCCTGGTTTGGGTCCTCGTATGTGTGTGGGTGTATGTATGTCCGAGTTTCAGGAAGTTTGACTGCAATTCAAGAACACGACAGAAGTGAGGATAACAGTTGGGTTATTTTGCAGTCACTTTAGTTACTCAGACTGAACAATTCATTTTCCTAAAGGAGGAGAGTGCCACATTTTCAACCTCATTAAACATTGTCTTTGGCAGGCAGGAAAAGTGTCATTAGAGAAAACACACATTAGGCAACTAGAGCGATGAGAGATATAATTTATCAGCAGATGCATCAGAGCTGTAGAGACTCTGCTCACTTACTGACAAATAGAACATTTGCTTGAAAAACATGCATTTTCTGTACCCATCTAGCCAGTCAGACGGAATTACAATCTGCACCGTAGTGCTGGCCAAAAAAAAATTTGTCGTGGTCAGCTCTCTTACCTCTCCTTTTAAGTGTTTGATAAATTACATCAGAGATCTTTGATTCTCAAGTAATGGTTCTGCCAAAAATGTTCATTAAATCTGGATCTGTTCCTCACACAAAGCTATTGTATGGCTTCAGAAGACTTGGAATATAGCTCACAAGTCATATTGACTACTCTTATGATACTTTCTAATGCTTTTGGTCATTTTTTAAACCTTCAGTTGCAATCTTTCATAAAAAGAGCGAAGAGTAGGTGTACATTTTTTAAAATGTCTCCCTTTAAAAATTTGATATAATAATATGAATAATACGAGTTTGAAATTACATGCATGTGAGTAAATGATAACAATCATTGTCATTTGTCATTTTTGGGCAGAATATTCGTTTATTAAATATTTTTGCCCAATATTTTGCTGATCTCTGTTGAAAAGATTATTTTGCAGGACTGAAACATGCATCTGCATGCATTACCTCGTCCATGCTGAAACTGCATTTTCTCTTCTTCTGGGTCTTGCTTTGCTTTGATATATCCACAGCGCCTTAAACAATAGGATAAGCACAATTAAAAAATAGACTTACACAATAGAATACACCATATCTCTCTTAGAGACATTAATTCAACTCCCCAAATTCCATCAGATAAAGAAAATGTTGATGAATGTAGATTTAAATCTACAGAGGCCTGGTATGGCTATATATATTCTTCTCTCATCTTTTTACAGAGCAGTTTAACTATAATGTGCCTTTAGAGTCCAGTTCCCCTCCCAGCACCACATTTCACTGTCCTAATCCTCTCTTTTGCACCAGTTCCTAAAACAGAGCAGGCAAATACATTCCTGTAACCTCTGACTTTATCATTAACTACATCATCACTCTCACAGTGGGATCATGAATAAGGAAATGCGTCAGATAATGAATATTCCAATTCACTGGGGAGGAAAGGTGGCCAATGTAGGACTGATAATTATGTTCATTATTCATTTAATCCTCTTTATGACACACACCGACACAGACACACACATTCCTTTTTTGTTTCATGTCTATATTGTCTAACAGAATATATTGCCAAAAATGTAATGTCAGAGACTGACTAACCATAGTAATTACAGTCCGTTGAAATTAAAATGGCATCTGACAAAACCTATTTGGTGAATGACTGTTGAACGACTTTAAACTGGCACTTTTATTGGGGACCAGGTGGATAAAAAAATCTGCACTACATAGTGTATGTTCTTACAGGACTGTGGCTCAGTACAGTACAGGTCAATACCCACATATGAATAGAAATGAGTGCTAGAGTAGATCATAGATTGAGCATAATAGGGTAGAGATGGTATACAGGGGTTAAAATTGGGCACATTCAATAAAAAAAAAAAGAAATATATATATATTAGCTGTATGTTTGTCAATCCGATCAATCAAGTCCTAACCCCATCACAGCAGTTGTGACTATAACACAAAGAATAATTAACACTAAATAATTATTTTTAAAAAATGTAAATATGAAACAGTTTGCTATATTTCTGCTGCTAAATAAAGGCAGAGATATGTCACCACAGTCTAAGTTCATCATTTGAACCTGGTACTATTAACATCAGAAAGAATCATATCACTGGACAACATTTTAGGGTTCCCCCATTTTTAAAATCCCAATTTAACCCCCGTTACAAACTATCACTTCATTATGGCAGGCCTTAATGCAAAGTGAGCCTGGCCAACAACATAATCCAGCTGCAAACCAAAACCTTGAGTGTTTGTCATCAGACCACATTTATTACTGAAAACCATCAACAACTCTGCAATCAGACCACTAATTAAGCTGACTTTACTCTTGTATCAGCTGCAGCAAAACGATCACGCGCAAGGGTTGACAATATTTGGTTTGGTTATTGATTTTATACATGGTTAACAGTCCTAATCAATATAGGATACTGAATTCCTCTTTCAAGAGCTTGAGCGTGCTCAGATGCCCCCAAAGCATTCAAAGCATCACGGCCCGAGGCCGGGGTTGGGGCGAGAGCAGACTTGGGGGTCTATTACATAATGAGAAGACCAATGGGTTCATTCATGTCAGCTCTAATCCAGTCTGTGTTATCTCCCTATGGACCTACGGGGGGTAAATCCTTCCCTTTCAGCTGTTGTAGAGCCCCGTCTGGTGGGGGGTTTAGGGGTACATGTGTGTTGTTTCCTATCTGCTGCTTTTAATGAGACTGGAGGTCTCAAGAGAGACCCCACCTGTTCATCAGTTACCCACACATACGCCACCCCTTAATAAATGCTTGAGGCCTAGTGAGCATATGTGTGCAGGTAACCCCCCCCCACCCACCCACCCTTTAAATTTTTAACTGCCCCATGTGCAAAACATGGTCTATTAAGCGGAACATGCTTGCACAGGGGCTCAGGGCTTTAGGGGTTCGAGGAGTAAGAAGGGTGGGCTTCCCCGTCTGGAGCATGTGGTAATCAGTGAGAGTAAATAGACCATCCCGAATCCAACCCGCATGCTCCCTAACCTGCTCTGGTTGTCCCTTGAGATTCCACAGACAAATCCCTCCCCCTTGCACCTGCAGCTCGGCGCACTGATGAAACACTTCCCTCGCAGTGGGACACCCGGGTGCTTCTAAAGCGAAGTGCGATCCCACCTTTCAACCTCTCTGTCACTCATACTTGTGTTCCCGAGTGCACTAATTTTTATTTGCATATTCGGTTTAAACGCCGAATTATATACAAAAAAAAAGTGACAGACGAGTGTCTGGGAGTATGCAATTAACACATTTTTCAGCTCCGAAGCATTCCTGAAATCCCCTTTTGTGCTGTAATAAAGACTTTGCGCAGTCCTACACCGCTGGAAGCCCTTTTGTCTCTGACCCAGTTTCTTTCTCTCTTTCTTCTTCCTCGCTTTTCATTTCTTCTGCTCCCACAGTGTGAAGCTTATATCTGCAGGTGACAGCGGAGTGGTTTGGCTTTGTATCTGCTGACAGGGCTCATGTCTTCCTTCACTTGTGAGTGTCTGTGTATCTGTGTATATGTTTGAGAGGGATGTGGAGTACATTGGTGCAACATCAGAGGGTCTATTAAACTGTCTGGCCAACATTAATGAACTAAGAGTGAGAGCTGACTCAGACTGCCTGCCATAAGCATTTAGAGAGAGACAGAGAAGAGAGAATGAGGATATAAAGTAGTCAGCACTAATCTGTGATTTAGTTGACACTTTTATGTATACAATGTGCTCCAGGAGTAAACTGTGCTTACAGTAATAGCAGAAAATTCTGTCTTCATTTACTCACTCTCATGCCATTTCAAACCCGTATGACTTACTTTCTACCATGGAACACAAAAGATGTTAGGTAGTCTGTTTATGCTGCTCTTTTCCATACAATGAAAGTGAATAGGGAAGAACCCTGTCAACAAAAGTAAAAGAAGTCCATACAACATGAAGATGTTGTATGCATCATATTTAACACTTATTTAATTCAAATGGGAAGATTATCAGTGAATAATGACTTAATTTCATTCTGTTCCTCACACAAAGCTATTGTATGGCTTCAGAAGACTTGCAATATGGCACATAACTCACATTGACCATGTTTATGTTACTTTTAGGTGCAGTATTATAATTTTTGGAGTTCAACAGACCAAGTCCCCATTTACTTTCATTGGAAAAGACAACTCATCTCCCTTTCTTCTGTGTTCCACAGAAGAAAACAGTCATACTTTAGGGGAATGGAACGACGATGACAGAATTAACATTTTTGGGTGAACTATTCCTTCAAGTATCTTATGCAAAGGCACAATGTTGTTAGCTCATGAATCATCTCCTTGAGGTAGTTGAACCAACAACCTTTGCATCACCAGCCCAGGTCACTAACCACTAGACTACACTACACCACCTATTAGAATTATACTAAAAAAAGAACTGAGAGGGATTGTGCAACAGTTTTTCAACATGCAAGGACAAAACTAATTTGCTATGGTTCACTGAAGCATGTTATTTACCTAGAGAACTTTAAATAAAGAGACGATACATTTGTGAGTCATAGTGTTTGCCATATATCATCCTTTATTAATGACTTTTGCCATGTTTACCTTGTTATGAGCTTTCTGAGAGCTAGCAGCACAAGGACATATTGACACAATTCACAAGGACAAACATGACAGCTTAATAAATGACAACCTGGTTTTGAAGAATAATGTGACTATACATACATTTTGCAGAATGATTATTATATGGTTTGTTATATATATTGTCACAGTTTCCTGATGAAATGAACACTAGAGGCGCTACAACAACAATGACTTTCATTCACTTTCACACAAATCACAAGCAAAATGGTAGATTATCAGTTCATTACTTTTCGCCCTGTTCCTCACACCATGCTATCTTATGACATCTAAACACTTTTACTATTGCGGATCACTTAAGGGGATACATTGTAACATTTGCACAACATAGCCAACTACATTTACAAGCTTGTTCAAATGCAATCAAATGACGCGGTACCTCAGCTGATAGAGCGTTGCACTCCAGAAGTCCAGAAGAGAATGCGAGTAAACGTATGAGCCAAAAGGGTCAAGCACCACAAAATGATTATGGTTATGTCAGGAATTGTGCTTTTTCCATTTCACATTTGCTTTTTATGACACTATCGGTTAGGTTTAAGATTTAAAGTAGGGAGGTTGGATTTTTTATTCATTTAAAACTCAGCATTACAGCATTAACCTTAAAACCTCATCTGTTTTCATTTCACATTTGCTTTTTATGACATTTTCATGTAGGTCTTGGTAGGGATGTAGGTTTTGTTGATTTGAAACTCGATAGAGCATTAATCTTAAAAACATTATCTGTTGAGGAGAAAATCGAGCTCGCTTTTCGCATCACACATTGAACATTTAAACTTGGAATTGCTGCGAAACTTTTAAGGAACCATGTTGAATCATTTTGCAAAAAATGTTGCCACAGTCATGACATTTTCATGTTTTTACAAATACCTTTAATGGTGTTGAATCCCTCTAAAATATATCTTAATTGTTTTCTGTGAGTCATTCAGTCAAGTTTGATATGCTCAGAAATCATCTACTATCTCTTGCACCTAGGAAATGACAATACAGTCCCTAGAGACTCATCTTGTATCTTGTTCTCCAACCTGAGGAGCAAATCAGCTAGATTTACAGTGAGGCTAATTATAAAGAGAGGAAATGACTGTGTTTAGAGGAAATGGACACTCATAAATTTTGAGCTCCTCTGACAGGTGTTTTAAAAACACTGACTCTATCAGTTAGGCATGGGTTCATTACACTAATTAAAATCCAGAAAAAAAAATTAAGTGATGGATTTTCCAGCTTGTCCTTTATCCATCTATGGCACCTGTATCCAATACATCAACCACCTCTATATTCCTGAATGTTCCGGTGACACGTCTGGACAAGTCTACAGCTGGCCCGCCATCAAACGGATGGAAATGAAATTCTAACTGAAGCACGGCTGTGTTCAGGATCGACACGGGCAGCGATTTCTGCCTGGAAAGGCAGTGTAATATCCAGATGGAGCTGTTAGGAAAAAAAATAAGCCTGTAAAAGCCAACCACGCTCATGCAACCATTTCAGAATGGCACAGTAATTCTGGTGTGTGTGCACTTGCATGTGTTGCCATATTTCCGTGTTAACTCGCATACAAATGGACTGACTGAGTAGTCTCTCTCTGAATATGGTGGACAGTATGCTCTCAAACCCCACAGGGAGATACAGGTAATGCCTGTATTAATCAACCGAAAAAGCCACATTAAGCCCCCGGCTGTGCCTCGATCAACATTATTCAAACATAGAATTGAATAACAAAGCACATTAACAACCCCTGCTTACTCACATTGTCAGTACATTGATGCTATTTAGAAGATGTGGATTTCTCTCATTCACAATTACACCACTGCTACACAGGCAATAACACAAGCTTGTTATTGGGCCACACTATGGCAGGCCATGATACTTTTTAGTTTCTGATGCACCAAACCATTTTTGTACTTGCTGCTGGGTTTTGGGACCATCTATAAACTAGTATTCAAAACTAGCACAGAGAAACGGCCCACAATATGTGTGCTTTTTGGTTTCAAGGTACAATTCTTTTTTTATGTAATGATGTTTTCAGGCTAAACCTTTGTACTCAAAGGGCAATTTTCTGTTTGTACAATTTCATAGAATTGAATCATTTACTCTTTCATTAAGTTTCAAAAGAGTCCTGTGGAATAATGAACTGTCAGAGAGCAGCTGTTAAATTGTTTACTGCTTTATGAGGTGTGAATTTATTTTGTTACGCAATTCTTAATTTGTCTCTGTGGCATTGTTTATCACACAATAAATCTGTGCCCAATATTCAAGAAAAAAAAAAAAACACCAATGGGTTCCTAATGCAACTCAAACTCAAAATAAGATAAATCAGAAATGTAACCTCAACCATATATCATATGTGATAACCAACAATCAATTCATCATTTATGTAACAAACAACCATGCTGCTTCAAGGTTTCATAATTAAACTGCATAATTTCATCCAATATGAGTATTAGGGAATGGTCTGCTTCTCAGCCAACTGAACATAAAATGAATCAAGACTGGTACAAGATGCTTCTCAGGCTTGCAAATGTGTATTTCCTTTGGTAGTAAGCTTCTGTTAGAGGTACTGCAGCATATGTCATTGCGCTGGAACGTTCCAGAGGAACAATCAAGAATATCCTACATCTTTAAAACATGTCCACAAATTTTGATTGCTTTTCCAGATACAAGCAGAAACTGGAAGAAAAACTGAAAGAACGAGGACCATCTGCCAGGATCATTACCAGCCATTTTTCATCAAGTACCATAAACTTGTCCAATTTCAATCTTTGCCAGCTTAACTCAGTGCAAAGAACGAAGTTGAAGACATAAAACATGCCTCAACTCTTCACATTCCTTGAACCAACTTCAACTTTGATGTGCAAACAGAAGGCAAACGCATTGACCACAGTCCACACCCTTTTTGACTAATTCAATTTAGTGAATGAACGAAAATAAGTAATGACAATTTTCCTGTCGTTTATGATTACTGGATATGTACACACACACACGCACACACACACTTATATTAGGAACACCTGTACACCTACTTATTCATGCGATTATCCAATCAGCCAATCGTGTGGCAGGAGTGCACTGAATAAAATAATTAATATACATGTCATGAGCTTCAGTTAATGTTCACATCAACCATCAGAATGGGGAAAAAATGCGATCTCATTGATTTCGTCCGTAGCAAAAGTTACTGTATATTGACTGTGGCAGTTTTCAGTTGACTTTTCCATTAGATTTAATTTCCATTACATTTCTAGTCCTGGAAATTACAATTGTTCAATTTACTGATATTTCCAGGTTTTCCATGACCATAGAAGGCCATACAGACTCATCACAAATCTGAACTGCTATATGGTCAGAAATCTAAAGACAGAAACATACTTCACACAAGAATGCATATGCAGATTCGAGAACTTGTCCAATGCATTGCCAGCGCACGTTTCGACAAACATGCTTAATGTGCATTTTTTTGCATTACTGTAGTGGTAACAAATCTCAGGACCCAAAGGGGTGATAGAGTTACCTTCAAATATCTGTGCCAATAAACTGGATGAGTTAATTTTCAGGTAAGTTGCTACAAAGTACTTTGTCAAAATACAGTGGTTGACTTGAAAAAAGAAACTCACACCCAGAAGCAGGTGTGAATTATAAAGCTCTTCCAAGCTTTATAATCGGAATGAATGGTACCTTAGATTTTGAAGCCCAATAAAGCGCATCCTTCCATCAAAAAAGTAATCCATATGGCTCCAGGGGGTTAATAAAGGCCTTCTGAAGCCATATTTAAATATCCATATTTATAACTTTATAAACTATTATCACTGGCTTCCGATAACGGCAGTCCACGTGTTCATGAGAGAGTCGAGTTCTGGCGTATGATGTAGGCGTAGCGTAAGCTCCAGTGAGAAGTGATGAACGTGGAAGCGCAGAGGATAGAGGAAGCCAGTGAAAGCATGGACGGCAGTTACAGGAAGCCAGTGATTATAATTTTTAAAGTTATAAATATGGATATTTTTCTTACAAAAACGTATCGCTTCACTTCAGAAGGTCTTTATTAACCCCCTGGAGCCATATGGATGCGCTTTTTTGGGCTTCAAAATCTAAAGTACCATTCACTCCCATTATAAAGCTTAGAAGAGCCAGGATATTTTTTAATATAACTCAGATTGTGTTTGGCTGAAAGAAGAAAGTCATGTACATCTAGGAAGGCTTGAGGGTAAATTATGGGATCATTTTCATTTTTGGGTGAACTAACCCTTTAAGAATGTAGGAATACAATTCTGAGAATTCCTGCAAAATTTCCATGACCATTCTCAAGTATAACATTACAAACACTAACATCTTGCTTACAGTATTTCCAGTCCAGTTCCACTTCATAATGTATTTTTTGTATGTTTTCAGTTTAGCAAGGGAATCAGGAATCAATTACCTAGAACTGTCAATTGTGGAGAGACCACCCTCTCTGAGAGCATAGTTGAAGTTATCAAAGCAGTAAAAAGAAGCCAGGGTACTATATTAACTGAATGCTCTGTTAAGTCATGTACTGTATATGGCATAGCATAATACGATGCCAAGGGACCGAATGCAATAAAATGAGGGTCTTTTACAAGCAGTCACACATACCAAAAGGGATAAGATTTGGCAGCACCAAGGTTTTGGCTTGAAGGCATAAGCTTGGCCTACATAACATATCCTATGTGACCTGTCTGTCACAGTGCATTATGGCTTACACATTGTAAAGTATAGGGAAATCTAATTCTGTGTTTGAACACACTGAATCAACTAGTGTCCAATAATCAACAATCAACCAGAATCGTAAAAGGGATAGTTCACCCAAATGTTGTTTCAAACCTGTATGACTTTCTTAATTCATTGGAACACAAAAGTTAGCCTCAGTCACCATTCACTTTCACTGTATGTTTTTTTTCTCCATACAATGAAAGTGAATGGTGACTGAGACTAACATTCTGCCTAAACATCTATTTTTGTGTTCCACAGAAGAAGATAAATGTAACATTGGTTTGGAACAACATAAAGGTGAGTAAATTACGACAGATTTTGTTTAATTTTTGGGTGAACCATCACTTTAAATTCCTCCTTAAGATTAGCATCTCTACAGAGAACAGATATAACAATCTAAGGTTTTCTTAAAGGACGCCCACCTACACAAAGATCAGCTCATGACTCATCTAAACCTGACCGTTTCATGTTTTTGAGAGAGGTTTATTTTGTTTCTTTCTGTTTATCCTCTCCTCTCCTCTGATCTTCCCTTTCCTTTCATTTCCATTTCATTAGCTCCCTCATTCTCAGCACGTATACGCTTGCATTTCTCCCTCATGTCACTACATCTCTTTCTCAATTGTGTTCTCAAATGTTTGCTTTCATCTCCACAGATCAGTGTCTGCAATCATAGGGCTAAACAATTCTGTGTCCTTTTGATTTAGTCTAAATGGACACATGCACACAAACAAAGGCACACAGACACACATAGACACACAACAACAACTCATTTGGTCTATTTTGTCTTTCTATATTTGTGGTTCCCCTCTGAATGAAACATGCTTCCTGCATCCTTCATATGAACCTGTTGACTGTTAAACAACACTGATTAGCACTGATTTATCCAAATTGGACTATTCAGAAGCTCCCAATTTAATTCTTTTTATTCCTACAGAAGATTCTATACTTGGCTGAAGGGTCATAAATGATTTTGGCTTAGGCCAAAAATGCAATTGAAAGTCATAGCAATTCCCTTGAAATTCAATATGTGCCGGTTCCAATTTGCTGTGATAAATTGCTCTTTTTATTTGTAAATTATGATATATTTCCTTTTTTTTATTATTCTAGGCCTATTTGTACATATAATTACATAAATATGAGTTGATTTAATTTGATAGGTAACAGCTTCATTACTCAGAATTTATTTGAATCAGTGGTTTAAAGGAATATTCCAGGTTCAATACAATTTAAGCTCATTCAACAGCAATGATGATTACAAAAAAAAGAAAAAAAAGAATTTAGACTCGTTTTCTTTAAAAAAAAAAAAAAAAAAAAAAAAAAAGAAAAGAAAAATCGCAAATTTACAATGGAAGTGAATGGGGACAATTTTTGTTTAAATCGTAATTATTACTGTCATTTTAGGGTTTGTTGACATTCATTTTCATAGCAACGAAGTTTTAAAATTAGCTATAACTTTACACAAAAAAGGTTAGTAAGTGAATTTATCAAGCTATAGTCACGTTAACATGCATGTTGTTGATGTCTTGTGGCTATATTTTTAAAACAGTGAGTGTTTTAATGTTTATGGTTTGGTCCTATTCACTTCCATTGTAAGAGCCTCCCTAGAACCCAAATTATTGGCATTTTGTAAAGTAAAGGAGAGGCAAGTCAAACATTAATGTTTGTGGTAATCAATATAATGCCACAAATGCTGTCGATTTAACTTAACTTGTATTGAACCTGGAATATTCCTATAATGTGTGTTGCATAAAAGGATGACACATGACATAGGTTATATGATAATAAAAATGATCCCTTCCAAAAGGTAAAATGCCCCTGAAAATCAGCTCTAGGGAGCAAATATTGCCCCACGTTAAAATAGTTTCTGATACTGCTTGATTGCAATTCAGTTTTAGATTTGTATATAGTATTAAATATTAGAATTAGTAGTTATTGATAAAGAATGTAAGACCCGATTCTACAATAAGAGCAAGATTAGAGAAGAACAATTTACTCTTACCGTCCACTCACGACAAAACAGGCCACCAGTAAGACCAGCAGGACTGCACCACCAGCCACCGAGATGGCCAGGATGGTTTGCTGGTTAGGGTCGCCGACCGTCAACATGTCTGATAGAAAGATAGAGCGGCTTAAATTAGAGCAGAGATTATTTTCAATAGTTCTTACAATTGCCGTATAGTATATATCACAATTAACCACTGTTCTTCCATAATAATCACAATATAATTGCAGTATTATTAGATCGACCACAGAAAACTCATTAAAAACCATGACTGGCTCCTTAATGTGGTTAGATCAGTGTGTCCATGTTCCTACAAAATAAACTATGGCATTTGTTAAGAAAACAGTGGCCTGAACACATTTAGAAACTGCTGAAGTTGTAATAAAAATGACGTAGAAGTTTAGTATGAATCTACAACATTTTTGCCAAAATACTATAGCTACTACAGTTATTGTGGAGATACAAGTAAACCCATAATAGATTTTTATGATCATAAAATAATTTTTAACTGACATTACCAACAAGAGTTATCACAAACAAAACTGTAAATTATTAAAATATTTGTGTACAAAAACAGTGAACGGATGTAAAATAAGCTGAATATCTGGAGAAGAAATCAAATAAAAGATTTAAGAAAGCGTCCCCCTCTAATTATGTGCACAGAATGGTGGCATAAACCATATGGTACATAAACTATGAGACAAACACAGCGGGACATCTGCCTACTTTCAGATTCTCATACATCAGAGGAACACTGACAGAAAATCTACATGTTCAGACTTCAAACACTCCAGTAGGAGAGCAAACTGCCATGTGTGACGAGCTCCGTCTATCTCAGGGGACTAATTGTGCGTGTTCACCAGTATGAATATTTCACAGGCTCTTTCTATGCACACAGCAGATCGGAAATTCAGTCAGCAACGTGTGATGAAGAAATAAAAGGATCTGACACAGGTAAGGGTTTGGCCGAAAGCAAGGCCTATTCAAAGAGTGCCCTTGAAAATATTTAAAATATTATGCTGTGAAGGAGACATTTGGGGGTTTTAGTGACACTTGCAATGTCAGAAAGTTTTAAAGGGATATACAAAATCATGTGTCATTCTGCTTGGATTCAAATAAAACAAAAAAACGTGAAGTAGAGTGCCTGAAATCCCCTTTACCACAGTAACATCACTGTTTTTCTTTTATAAAATGGTGGAAACATCAATATGATAAAAGGCACGATGTTCAAAAATAATTGTATTTATTCATAATAATCACAATAAACAATTCTCCCACCAAGTAATGATGTACAGTTAGGCTAACTGCATATTTTGAAAATAACAGTTTTTGGCCATTTCGACTCTAATATTTTTTCGATTAAAAATGCATTGACTTCATTATGTTTACGCCCTTCATCGACACTAGAACAGCACATTCCTTCACCAAAAACAAAGCATTTTGAAAATGCTCTCCATTACCTCGAACTTTGAAAAACGATGATCTTAGGTGACTTTAACTACTATGTACTAACATAAAAATATCTAAAACACAATGTACTTATTGTGAATACATTTTGTTCTGCAAAATTCTCACGAGTTTCAAATATGCTGCAACTGAGGTTGAGGAACAGGTAGGTTTAGAGGTAGGGTTTAGGGTAAGGGTTGGGATATGGATAGGTTTAGGATTCGGGGTAAGGTTAAAAGTGTAACTACAGATGTTCAGCACTTAAATGCAGGTACTTTAACCTCGTGTGACCCTGAGTACATATGCTTGAAAGTTGTATTTTGGCTTCGCTATACGCAACGCATCATTTAATTACCGACTGAGCTCAGTTCAGAAGAATCTCGGTGGTCAGTAAAGGGTTAAACTTTCAATGTATGGAGTCATGTGACAAATCAACATGGCACCGATCACAGCAGAGTTTGTCTTTGGAAGAAACACGAATAAAACTACATCTGGTTAGAAACCTAATTAAGTTTTAACATTGAATCCGGTTTGAGTCAAAAGATTAGTCTCTAGTTTCATCCGATATGCCATTTTTTAAACATTTGAGCGATTTATCGCAAAACACCATGCTGCTAAAACAATGTACACAAATGTGTTCTTTAGTGCATTTTTTCCTTAGAAATCCTAATTTACTGTGCATTATCACATTGATAAATTAATGGGTTCATCATAAAGCTGAAAAATTTTGTTTATATTTAGTTGGGATTAAAGGCGATTAAATGATAAGGTGCATTTCAAACTGTTCTGAGACCACTGCAGACAGACAGCACACTGGAGGATATAAAGAGGTATGAATTTTAAAGGTTTGTGAAGGATGGATTCCACTCACCTTCATGGCTGGTCTCCAACTCGATCTCCCCCTTGTAGTTCCCATAGCCACCGTCTGTACGGGCTCGAACCCTAAACACATACGTGGTTCCTGGCTTCAGTCCATCCACTGTCATACTGTTAGATTTGGTCTTTAGCACAGTGTAGTTCTGATCCTGCTGATTCTAAAGTGGAAAAGAAAACAGCAATAAGTGAAAAAAAAGCTGCTTTCTATGAATATCGCAATAATACATGAACGCATTGATGTTGTAAAAGCAAGCCCTAAGAGACTGCATGAGCTCTTCATAATGTCTTGGCTCACATTCATTGAAATGAAAGAAAAACCAAAGAACAAAGCATGCAGATTGGATTCAAATCAGTCAATTGCCAATTAGCAATTAGTTCAGATGGCTTCCCTGGAATTTAGTGCTCATTCAAGCACCCTTTCCCAATTGCTAACACAATGCTTTTCACGTAGACTGATGGAACTGACAAGAAACTGCAGATTTCTACATTTTTTTAAGGACCTAACAGCTTTTTCAGCTTCCCAGTAACTGGAATGTATCCAGATAAATTACATCAATCCTATTGACTGGAAGCTGTTGCCTCATTGCCCAATTTTCATTGTCCAATCCTAAAGAGAATTACCTACAATGTATTCATGTTAATATTTTAAACTTTATTGATATCCCTTCATCTTCCTTCATTTAAGCTCTTCACTAAAATGGCATGTGGTAACTTGCTTAGGGAAAACTAACATTCCAGGAAGGAATGCCACTCCCTACCAGATAGGAATTGCCATATTTCCTGTGGTGCTATTAAATCCAAAATGGGCCAAATAGGCAGCATCAAACAGATAGGGAACACCGCAGCAGCCAAGCTTGTCCATCTGTGCGTGCCATCTAAAAGTCACAAAGCCCATAATCACCTGAATAAATCATAATAATTACCCGTCACCCTGTCTTTCTGCCACACAGCCAAATATTGCGGTACAGGAGGGTGTCACTGAGGGATCTTAACAACAAACAGCACTAAAATCACTTTTACCTGCATATAGAAATGTTATCGGAAAAAATGTAAATTATGTTTAAGGGTTTGTTCACACAGCACTCAAATATGATTTGGTTTTCAAATCCAAGGACTGGACTGATTGTGCGCAGTGTCATTTTGCAAGTAATGAAATCTTATCGGTTTGTTCAGACAGTGTAGTTAATATGTAATGTATAAACATTGGTTGCTATTGCAATGATATAAGCATCAGCACAATGCCAAGAGACTTTCTCATACAACAACTATCCAAACTAAAACTTGTGTTTTTCCATTTCATAATGTCATCGTTTTCAAAATATGCGGTACTAGAGTGTTTTTTAGAAAGTCTCCAATGCAAAAGGAGAGGCTTAACACTAGAAGGGCCGAGCATGCGGTCATCCGACCGTTGTGCTTTAAGAAAAAAAATTATCTTTGCACTCGATCAAATTCCAGGGCCCTACTTTCTTGACTTTACCGAGATATTTTAGTTTTATCGCCCAGTGCGCTTAAATTGTAAAAAACAATTTGCACCAGGAAAAGCTAGTTTAAAGGTATTTTGCTTCTAATTCTGTGAATTGATGACCGCCTCGCGTCTACGTCATGTTTATTTGTGCCGTTCAAGGCTGCAATTCTCTTTTCTCCCAGCAGATGGCGAAGGGTCTCACTCGTAGTCCTACAATAATTTTGTATGTTTGTGTGTAGCATATATATTAGGGCTGTTGATTTAACGCGTTAATTCTGTGTGATTAATTTTACAAAAAATTCACGCATTTAATCGCATGCCCTCAGACCATAATAAGGAAGATTCCTGAGAAATGCAAGCTTGTAGTACCACCTGTTTACTCCAGAGAGCAGTAAGTGAATGAGTAAGAAATAAGTAATAAGTAAAATATTCTCATACAGTAAGCTGTAGTTTATACATTAAAGAAAACACTTCAGTAGGCAGAACAACAAACATGCGTTACGTTCTTGTGTTCAAAACACTTGAAGGAGTGCAAATGCAATCTAAGGGATCTCAAGATGTGTTTAAAGATTGAGTATTAAACTATATTTAACTTGACACAGTGACCTAAACATTTTATGTTTATGACGCAACACACCTGAGACGTCTGACGTAGGTGTACATTGACGGGCCCTTAAACAAGCCCTAATAATAAATTTCAAACTGATTGACAAATTCACTTGTGCAAAGGATTGTTGTGAACTTTATGCCAGTGATTGACTTATGATCAGTAATATGGTAGTAAACAATACATTGTATTCTAAAACCGCTTTTTGCCTTATCAATGATTAACTCTTCTGCTACAGGAATGTAAAGCATTTTAATTATCTGAATATATATATATATATATATATATATACAGTGAGGAAAATAAGTATTTGAACACCCTGCTATTTTGCAAGTTCTCCCACTTAGAAATCATGGAGGGGTCTGAAATTTTCATCGTAGGTGCATGTCCACTGGGAGAGACATAATCTAAAAAAAAAAATCCAGAAATCACAATGTATGATTTTTTAACTATTTATTTGTATGATACAGCTGCAAATAAGTATTTGAACCCCATCAGCTAGAATTCTGACCCTCAAAGACCTGTTAGTCTGCCTTTAAAATGTCCATCTCCACTCCATTTATTATCCTAAATTAGATGGACCTGTTTGAGGTCGTTAGCTGCATAAAGACACCTGTCCACCCCATACAATCAGTAAGAATCCAACTACTAACATGGCCAAGACCAAAGAGCTGTCCAAAGACACTAGAGACAAAATTGTACACCTCCACAAGGCTGGAAAGGGCTACGGGGAAATTGCCAAGCAGCTTGGTGAAAAAAGGTCCACTGTTGGAGCAATCATTAGAAAATGGAAGAAGCTAAACATGACTGTCAATCTCCCTCGGACTGGGGCTCCATGCAAGATCTCACCTCGTGGGGTCTCAATGATCCTAAGAAAGGTGAGAAATCAGCCCAGAACTACACGGGAGGAGCTGGTCAATGACCTGAAAAGAGCTGGGACCACCGTTTCCAAGGTTACTGTTGGTAATACACTAAGACGTCATGGTTTGAAATCATGCATGGCACGGAAGGTTCCCCTGCTTAAACCAGCACATGTCAAGGCCCGTCTTAAGTTTGCCAATGACCATTTGGATGATCCAGAGGAGTCATGGGAGAAAGTCATGTGGTCAGATGAGACCAAAATAGAACTTTTTGGTCATAATTCCACTAACCGTGTTTGGAGGAAGAAGAATGATGAGTACCATCCCAAGAACACCATCCCTACTGTGAAGCATGGGGGTGGTAGCATCATGCTTTGGGGGTGTTTTTCTGCACATGGGACAGGGCGACTGCACTGTATTAAGGAGAGGATGACCGGGGCCATGTATTGCGAGATTTTGGGGAACAACCTCCTTCCCTCAGTTAGAGCATTGAAGATGGGTCGAGGCTGGGTCTTCCAACATGACAATGACCCGAAGCACACAGCCAGGATAACCAAGGAGTGGCTCTGTAAGAAGCATATCAAGGTTCTGGTGTGGCCTAGCCAGTCTCCAGACCTAAACCCAATAGAGAATCTTTGGATGGAGCTCAAACTCCGTGTTTCTCAGCGACAGCCCAGAAACCTGACTGATCTAGAGAAGATCTGTGTGGAGGAGTGGGCCAAAATCCCTCTTGCAGTGTGTGCAAACCTGGTGAAAAACTACAGGAAACGTTTGACCTCAGTAATTGCAAACAAAGGCTACTGTACCAAATATTAACATTGATTTTCTCAGGTGTTCAAATACTTATTTGCAGCTGTATCATACAAATAAATAGTTAAAAAATCATACATTGTGATTTCTGGATTTTTTTTTTTAGATTATGTCTCTCACAGTGGACATGCACCTACGATGACAATTTCAGACCCCTCCATGATTTCTAAGTGGGAGAACTTGCAAAATAGCAGGGTGTTCAAATACTTATTTTCCTCACTGTATATATATATATATATATATATATATATATATATATATATATATATATATATATATATATACGCAAATGCGATTAATTAATCGGGACACAATGTAATTAATTAGATTATAAATTTTAAGAGATTGACAGCCCTAATATATATATATATATATATAACCTTGACTGTAATTAATAATCAATTAATAATAAAACGGTAATTAAAAAATAATTAAAACAATTATTTTAATAATAAAATAATATTAACAGATTTCGTGTTTATTAAAAAAAAAGTTGACCTATAAATTCTTATAGTGCATTTATATATATAATGCATACTAATGAACTACAAATTGAAATATGAGGTCAATTTGCAAACATGCTAAAGGGATAAATATGCATGCAAATGTCACCTATTCAATATATAATGACGCATCGAAAATTATTTGAGGGCAATTGACAAGTAAGCTGATAAATGGTCAGTGCGCTATTATGATCATTGTATCGAGCGCTATAAAGTAGCCACAGATTGCCAGGAGCTCACAGTTTGGGCAGTTGCACAGTTGCGTGGTATATGTGCATACTTACAATGACTCGAAGGTTGCGTATGATGGCACAGCAAGCATTGGACTTGCTACAAAATATTAATGAGATGGAATCAAAGGGTGAGGAATGTGAGGTGTTCGATGAGAGGAAGAGAGAGACGATGGAGGTAGTGTTGATATTGAATCTGATTCAGATTCAGAAACGGACTCTGAAATTGAGTGTGCTGAGGACTCAATTTCAAGAGGTTGCAAGAGATGGCACAGTATGGGTTGAACAAAATCCTGGCAACCCTCGGGGTAGAGCCCAAGAGTCCAATATAATGAGAGAACCCCGAGGGCCAGCATCTTATGCCAAGGACAATATTACAAGTCCATTGAGCAGCTTGTTTGATTGACACAGAAATGTGTAAAAACATACAAAAGTACACTGATGCGGAAGCTGGGCGGAATAATGCTGAAAAGTTCAAACTGACAGATGACGAACTAAAAGCATTTGTTGGTCTCGTTTATTTGAGAGGCGTTACGGGAGGCAAAAGCTTGAGATTGGGTGACTTCTGGTCTAATGAATTTGGACACTTTTCTTCAAAGAGACAATGTGGTGACAGAAATTCCAGGATATCATGCGCTATCTGCGCTTTAATGACAAGAGCTGCCCGCCTTGTGACAGATAGATTTTCCATGATATCTGAGATATTTGACAAATTTGTGAAAAACAGCATTGCTTCATACATGGCCAGTGATGATGAACAACTGTTCCCTAACAAGGCGCACTGTCATTTCACACAGTACATGGCCAATAAACCGGACAAATTTGGCATAAAATTCTGGGTGGCCGCTGATGTTGAAAAAAAATACATGCTGAACGCATATCCCTAAATGGGCCTTTGTCCATGAACCATGTAGATGTCCTTACTAGGGAAAGATGACAGTAGGCTGGCTGGTCATCAGTTATCGGACAACGTTGTCATGCGTCTGGTCGAGCCTTTCCTGGGAAAGGGTAGAAATGTAACAACAGAACATTTCTTCACCTCGTTGCAACTGGCAAACAATCTTTTGGCGAACAAAACCACCATTGTTGGCACAATTAATAAAATAAGACAAGAGATGCCTGAAAGATTTTCCACCAAGGTAATGAGGGCTGGAAAAGTCACACTCACTATTTAACAGGCAAAGCCAAAGGAAAATGTAAGCATCCGGAGTACAACGCATCATACAGTTTCAACTGATAATGGCGCAAAGAAACTGCCCAATACAATTTCCCACTATAATAGCACTAAAGTTGTCGTTGATGTAATGGACCAGATTGCACGACTGTACTCGGTAAAGGGTGGATCCCATCGCTGGCCTGTAACAGTGTTTTACAACGTCTTGGACCTGGCTGCAGTTAATGCACACATTCTGTACAAACAGTGCATGAACGTAACCATCAGCAGAAAGCAATTTATTCTTGAGCTGGTAAAGGAGATTAGTGCGAATCAAAAAATGGTAAAGGCAGTGGGTGTAGTAGCACAAAAGCGACTTTTTCCTCTAACCCCTTCCCCGCCTACCAAAAGGAGACAATGTCAAGTCAGCAGATGTTCAGGGAACAAAACTTTTGAGATCTGCCAGGCATGTAAGCGACTTGTCTGTGGCACATGCTACAAGAAGCCACCAAAGGTGTGTTTGGAATGTTGACAAAGTTAGTCGGTTTGGAAAATGACACATGACGCGATCATTGATGAGGAGTGCACTCTAGATTTCGGCTGTTGGTTGAGTATAACGGCAAATTTTTTTTATTCGGGTAGGATATATTTGTATTTTATCTCACGTTTTATAGCAGAATGTTTAGTATAATGGAAAATGTATGTATTTATGTAACCTATATCCCTATTTACTAAATATTTACTATTTACCAAATAGCCAGAAACACGTGACCATTTTAAAGTTTCGCCTCCTTTTGTACAGTTGTTTTTCAAGTTCAATAAATGGTATTAATGCAGCCTCTCTCATGTCTTTATTGTAAAATACATACACAAAACAACGACACTTATACACCATGTACCATTTTCACAATGGAGTCAATGTGTGTCTCCCACTTCAGGTCCTGTCAGATGATAGTGCCCAGGAACCTGAATGCCCAAATTAGCATTTCAGTGTCGGAGAGAGGGTTGGGATGTTGGAAATGTATATGGTGGAGCTACAAACATCTCAACATTCACAGTTCAAATTACAGATTCAATAGCTTAGTTAGTCAATAAGCATTTATAGGCCAACTTTTTTTTTTTAATAAACACGAAATCTGTTCAAGAATAAATTGGACTTAATTGCGCACACACAAAAAAGAAAATTATCATTGTTCTTATATCATAATAATAAGATAATAATTACTTCTTAAATATTCTGAAATGGTAATGGAAACAGAATAAATCTGGACGTAAAGAATGAAATGTATTCTATGAAAAAAAAATGTAAAGACTGAAAATACATGAATGGTATTTTATTATTAATTGATTATTAATTAAAGTCAAGGTAATGAAAGATTACATGCACGTGTGTACGTGTAAACAAATGCACAGAAAAGAAAGCTTTTATTTCAGCTTATTCCCAAGTAAATACACGTCAAGATGTCGAGAATTCAACGATTTAATTACGAATAACAGCACAAAAATTATTATTATTATTTATACTATAAACACTACAATTATTATTGATTATATTATAATAATTTTTATTGCAAGACAAAGCACGCCTTTGCTAAAAACAAATATAAATGATAATTAATTACTAATTCAAACAGATAACAGATTAAATTCTATTGTATAAACAGATCGAAGTTAACGCAAACAAATGAACAGAAATCGTGAAAGATTTCTCAGTGCTCAAGAAAAAAAAATTCCAATATGAAATTGTAATATTTACTCAATCATATTTTGGCTTGTATAATGGTGATAAATATTGTATCACCCTTGCGCTCCTCCAGCTACAAGCCTTCGACCAAAACGTAATTCATGCCAAAGGAGAACTAAATTATACAAACTAAATATAGGAGCATATCCTAAAATAAATATAAGACAATGTTACCAGGACAAATGGATCTGGATCAATCATAGACAGAATTGATAAATTCAGTCTATAAGCATTTATAGGCCAACTGCTGCCAAATTCGCAGTAACATTTTTAAGACCAATCCATTGGCTACGTGCAAGAGGAGCCATCTAGCGTGTCAGTTGCAGTGTCCCTGGTCTAGGTGGTCTTCTGACACCTTAAGTAGTGCTAAGAAAAACTGAAAACATATTTGTGTGGACGTGGCCAGATAGAGGTTGTCAGTGTGCTGTTAAGAAAAAACAGAATAATTGCAATTTTCCATAAATGGCCACAAATATCCATCAATATATCTCAGTGCTGAACATATACAACATTTATGCATTTCATGCATTCGCATATACTATGACCAAAACCACTGATTTGTTCACCAGTGCACTAGTAAATACATAGGAAATGTCACATAGTTCACTATATGACGAAAGAGTGAGCGGAAAAAGAGTGAGCGAAAACTCTGTATGAAGACATATTTGCATCATGTCCTGAACTGTGTAAAAAGTACATAAAATCTGATCTGACAATTCAGACTGAAACCCATTACAAAAAAAGTTTATTTTAAAGAATTGCATAATACATATGATTGTGGTGTAGATCAAATCTGTAAACATCAGATTTAATTAGCATTTTTTTTTTGCCATTCAGACTTAAAAATTTAATTAAATAAAAAATAAACAGACACAGTATGTCAGAAAGATGAAGTAAAATCTGACTTTTTGATGTCTGTTTGAACAAAACCTCTTATATGTGTGACTGTTCAGGAAAATAAGGACATCAATTCTAAAATGTGACAATCTCAAAGGGTTTTGGGAGGCAGTGGACATCCATGAAAGTTAATTAGGACCGAACAGAGCATGTCTATATATTAACATTAAAGCTTCTCCCCGGGGTCTGATAAAAGTCAGTGTGCCATATGTCCAATCAGTGCCGAGAAGACTCATATAGGGCCAAAAGGTCATTAGATTAGACTGTTAGCATGCACTGGAGAAAGACAAAAGCCACTAACCTTTTCATAATAGGTGACCTCATATTCCACAACAGTTCCATCGGAAGGCTCTGGAGCCTGCCATGCCAGTGTTACGCTGTCAGTTCCCTTCCGTTCCTTTATGATTACACTCACTGAAAGAGAAGTAGTACATAATTAAACCAATTAAATTGTATGTTTTGAAAGTGTTAAAGTGCTTAACAAAAGATATACAGTACTGTGCAAAAGTTTTAGGCACTTGTGAAAAATGTTGCATAGTGACGATTTTTCTTCAAAAAAATGGTTTTCATTTATCAATTATCATCATACAGCTCCAATTCTCCTAGGTACACCTGGATACAGTTTTTCTTGGTTGATGGCAGATAGGATGTTCCAAACTTCTTGGAAAATTCACCATAGTTCTTCTATCTATATAGGCTGTCTTAATTGTTCTATCTCTTCATGTAATCTCAGACTGACTCGATGTTCAGTGGGGGACTTTGTGGGTGCCATGCCATCTGTTGCAGGGCTCCCTGTTCTTCTATTCTAATATTTTCTATTTGCAAAAGTAATGTTTGGGAGTCTAAAATTTGTTTTTGTGAAAACACCTTAACTGCCTAATACATTTGCACAGTACTGTATATATATATATATATATATATATATATATATATATATATATATATATATATATATATATATATATATACACACACACACACAAATCAGCCACAACATTAAAACCACCTGCCTAATATTGTGTAGGTCTTCATAATGTTGGCAAAACAGCACCAACCTGCATTTCAGAATAACATTCTAAGATTATATTCTTCTCACCACAATTGTACAGAGCGGTTATCTGAGTTACCTTAGATTTTGTTGTTCGAACCAGTCTGGCCATTCTGCCCGCAGAACTGCACCCACTGGACGTTTTTTAATTTTGGCACAATTTTTAGTAAATTATAGAGACTGTTGTGCATTAAAATTACAGGAGATCAGCAGTTACAGAAATACTCAAACCAACCCATTTGGTACCAACAATCATGCCACAGTCCAAATCACTGAGATCAAATTCTGATGGTTGATGTGAACATTAACAGAAGCTCCTGACCCGTATCTACAAGATTTTATGCACTGCACTGCTGCCACACAATTGGCTGATTAGATAATTGCATGGATGATTGTTGGTGCCAGACGGGCTGGTTTGAGTATTTCTGTAACTGCTGATCTCCTGGGATTTTAATGCACAACAGTCTCTATAATTTACACAAAATTGTGCCAAAAATAAAAAAAACACCCAGTGAGGGGCAGTTCTTCAGACAGAAATGCCTTGTTGATGAGAGAGGTCAATGGAGAAGGGCCAGACTTGTTCGAAACAACAAAGTCTACGGTAACTCAGATAACCGCTCTGTACAATTATGATGAGAAGAATAGCATTGCAGAATCAATTAATATTTTAACCAGCTGCCTAATATTACTGTAATTATTTACTCACCCTCATGTAATTCCAAACCCTAGCCTCAGACAACTTTCAGTTTCTTTGTATGGAAAAAAATTATGCTATTAAAAAGTGAATGTTGACTAAGGCTGTCAGTCCTTAACATACTGATTCACATCTCTTTTATGTTCCATAGAAAAAGGTCATATGGGTTTTCAAAGTTGTCAGGGATAGCATTCCCCAGTTTGGGACCATCAGACTAAATGCATGACTTTTCAGTCATGTTTTATGTACAACCAGCAAATTCAATTTTATCTGAGTAAATATACTCTAGCTAGAGTATATTTAGTAATCGTATTGCTTAGGTATATATGGCCAACACCTTGAAGACATTTAAAAATCAGAGGATCTTGAAATACACTTGAATTTTGAGAGAGAGACAGAGAGAAAGATGAATGAGAGTGATGAATTGAGATTGATCACCTTAATTAAAGAGTATGAGAGGGCTGGTAGAGCAAGCATGTTCTTTTTTGGGAGTTCTAAATTATTCTGCAGTTTAGTAATTTTCACCTGTACTACATCGCTGGCATAGAGCCATAGCACCTCAACCAGTCTATTCGTACAACAGCAGTGTTCTCAACCATAAGCTGAGAGAGAGAGAGAGAGAGAGAGAGAGAGAGAGAGAGAGAGAGAGAGAGAGAGAGAGAGAGAGAGAGAGAGAGAGAGAGAGAGAGAGAGAGAGAGAGAGAGAGAGAGAGAGACACAGAGGTGCTAATGATGTTGTCAGATTGCGAGTATAAACGAGGGCCTCCAATTTTGGGCCCCAGCAGCAAGTGATGAATGAAGGAGCTGAAGTTTCCATCTTTAATGAGCTGTGTGTGTGTGTGCGAGAAGAGTAAGAGAGTATTAACACAGCGCTGACACAATGACACTGCTAACTGCTGTACATACACAAACACACTTATACTGATAAACAAACAGCTACACTGATACTGCGAGAGAAAAGCTGAGGGTAATGAGTGGAAAAGTGGAAAATATCCAGGTGGCAGGTGAAAGGCAGGTGTTTAGTGTGCAACACTAAAAAACACGTTCAGAATAACAGATATGATGCATTTTCATTTGAAGAAAAATTGAAATGGCATTAAAAACATATTAAACTTCCTTAATGAGACATATTGTAGTGAAACTGAATATTTGGAGGGAAATTATGTTGGACGGGACTTGATTTTGTTTAGTGGGATTTTATTTGGTCATGACAGGCTATGCTATTATTATTATTATTATTATTATTATTATTATTATACTAATTATACTCCTAATAATATCATATTAGAATATCATAGCCTAAAAATAATAACAATTGGTATTATTATTAATATTCTTAAAAATATAGTTGTTAATAACAATAATATAATTGTCTATAATAAAATAATAAACATAACCATAATAAGAATATTTATGATTATAATCACTATAAATAATAAATATAATTTTAATGTTTATAATTATTATTAATATTAATAATAATAGCAATAATAACATTAATACTTTTTATTATTATTAAGAACATCATTACAAATAATAACGATAGTAGTAGTAATAGTAGTCGCTAAGGTAAGAACCACTTTTACTATTGCTCATACTTATTGTTAGCAATTTTAGCAAACAACACTCTAGCAAACACCCTGGCAAACCCAAAACACCCAAGCATTGTGGCAGTGAGATTATTAGAACATGTAAAAATCATGTTGGTTAATATAATATTAAGCAACGAGAACGTTATTACATTTAGATAAAAGATTATGAAAACAAATCTTTTATTTAGAATGGATTAAATGAGCACATTTAACATTTTATTAAGAATATATATATATATATATATATATATATATATATATATATATATATATATATATATATATATATATATATATATAGGGTAAATTTTGATTTTATGTTGTCTCATTATATGTTCAAAGACATAGCATCTGAAACTTCTGCATTCTGAATGCTCTTAATGAAGCCATAGATTTGTCAGCTCTATAACATTTATCTGGGTTATTTTATGTCACTTTACAATCTGCATTTATAAATATTCTGTCTGCCATCAATCAAACACCTGCTGATAAAAGATGCATGTTGAATCATCAGTCAACATTCTCATCTTGCAGAACATGCAAATACATCCACTACATCATCCCAGAGGTCTCTTGACACACGCTGTATTTTCTCTTGAATATTTCAAGCATTGCGGACCAGAGGCCAAGTACTCGAAATGTAGGCCAATCACAGTTAAGTTTACCTCGATCTGGCCCTGCCCCTCTCTGTTACCATGGTTACAGCACTGTCAGGTCTCATAAGAGTGAGAGGCTGTTGACCTGGGCATTCTGGGCAACTCAACTCGCAGGCTTCCCATTACGCTAACTCTCGCTCCTAGTCTCTCTCTCTTTCTGCTTCTCAATTGAGAAGGGCTGAATCATACTAAACCACAGATCAGGAGAGCCAGTCCCTCATCTTGACAAATGAATGCTGCGAGGCACACTGTGAATGGGTTTAAAGTTCATGTGAGATAGAGGAGCCAATTGAAGCACATTGCATCCATGTAATGTTCAATAGCATAAGACAGAGCAGGATAAGAGAATTATCTGTGACTAAAGCATTTTTTATTTAAAAGCAGAGGGAGATATACTACATAAAACCATGACTCTTTTCACAGACATATACATACATATTTTACTGTATATCCACTGTACATTCCGTGCCTTATTATGAATAAATTACATACAAAGGGAAAAAAAAAATGTATGTTCTTAAAACCTTCATCACTGAAATTTACATTGTGCTAGGTTTTAAGCTCTGTTGTTAACACATTTTTCCAAAACAGAACAAAAATCATTTAAACACTCCAAAAATTGCTTAAGTGTTGTGTTGAAGTATTTCCTATTAATACAGGTATTATGTGTGGGACAGATCAAAGAGCTCATCACTTTTTCAAAATAGCCAACAAACTTTCGTTGCATCAAAGCTATTAACCATGAAATGCTACTTGCTAATCTAATTGCTACTTTATATGCTAGTCAGTTCTAGAAAGAATCTTATTAGTGAAAACTCTTATGTAGTTCAAGATGAGACATCAATATTTTTGGTCTATGTTCCAGAATCATTTTCAATGCCAATATCTGTTAGTTTTGTCAATGGTTAGGAGCACATATAAATGTGATATAAATGTGTCATCTCACCTGTTTGGCTAGTCGTAACGTTGACCGACACAAGTAGACGTGGACTGGGGCTGAGATCCGAGACTCCATTCAGTGCTTCTATACTGAAGGTGTAATTGGTGTGAGGTTGCAGCTCTGTGACTAGAACTCTTGGATGTGTCAAGACAAACTGCCTTGGGTTGAAGTGAGGACTGCTGCCGCAGGGAACACACCTCTCTCCATTTCGACTGGCCCACGCCCCCATTTCTCCCGAGCACTTCTTGCAGTGGACACTGTAGGTGACATCCCCACGTCCACCATTGTCGCGAGGAGGACTCCATTCGAGAGTAACCGCGGTCTCGTTGGCCATGGAAATAGGGTTGCCAGGCGCAGAGGGTGGTCCTGATGAACATATACATAAATTAACCACATGGATTGTGAACTTACATGGTAACACTTTACAATAAGGCTTTATTCATAAATATGAGTTTATGCATTAGATGTCATGAACTAAGTATGAACAAAATTTCACAGAATTAATTAATTAATTTATCATACACTGATGAGCCAAAACATTCTGATCACCTGCCTAATATGCTGTTGGTCATTCGCGTGCCTCCAAAACAGCACCGACCCGCCAAGGCATGAACTTTACAAGACCAGTGAAGGTGTCTTGTGGTATCTGGCACCAAGACAATAGCAACAGATCCTTCAAGTCCTGTAAGTTGCAAGGTGGAACTGCCGTGGATCGGACTTGTTGGCCCAGCACATCCCACAGATGCTCAATCAGATTGAGATCTGGGGAATTTGGAGTCAAGGGCAACATCTTGTTCCTCAAATAATTCCCAAACGATGTGTGCAGTGTGGCAGGGTGTATTATACTGCTGAAAGAGACCACTGCCATCAGGGAATAAAATTGCCATGAAGGGGTGTACCTGGTCAGTAATTATGGTTAGGTAGGTGGCACGTGTCAAATTGACATCCACATGACATCCACATTGTCTTCCCAAATTGCATCCAATTGCCATGACTTCCCCAGGTAAATGGCGCACACGTACATGGCCATTATGTAAAAGAAAATGGAACTCATCGGACAAGGCGACCTTCTTCCACTGCTCCAAGGTCCAGTTCAGATGCTCGCAAGCCCATTGTAAACAAGGGCTTTCTCCTTGTAAATAGTGGAGAGGGGTCATCATGGGCACTGTGGGCGCAGCAGGTTGTGATACACTGTGTGTTGTGACACAATCCTCCCATAACATCATTAAAATATTCTGTGACTTGTGCCAGAGTTCACTTTCTGTTGGTTTGGACCAGTTGGGATAGCCTTTGTTGCCCTCTCACATCAACACATCAATTTCTCTGTTTGTGGTTTGTCCCTCCTGGGACCACTGTCGGTAGGTACTCACTACTGCTGACTGGGAGCACCCCACAAGCCTTGCTGCTTCAGAGAATCTCTAACCAAGTCATCTGGCCATGACCTTTTGGCATTTGACAAGGTCGCTCAGGTCTTTAATCCTGCCAATTTCTCCTGCATTCAACACGTTGACTACAAGAAATGATTGTTCGCTTACCATCTATTCCATCTACCCAGACCTTGATTTCTGGCATTGTTAGGAGATGATCAAATTTATTTGCTTTTACTGTGAGCGGTCATAATGTTTTGGCTCATCTGTATATATTGAAAAACCATAGACTGTTTAACCACATAGCTTTATACTGATCATCATAATATATATATATATATCTCCAATGTATCTTACTTGTGCAAGCCATAGACAGGGGGTCTGATTCAGCCCTGTAGAAACCTCTCTCACACACACACTCGGAGGCCTTATCCTGGTGGGAGTAGCTGTGTGGAGGGCACTTCACACAGTATGCATCCATGGCAGAGGCCTTGTAGAAGCCTGACCGGCATGCTATTGAATAGAGAGGGAGAACATTTTTTAAATTCCAATGTTTAGGGGTGCTCACTTAGCATAATGAAATAGAGAACCCAAAATACAATCCAAATCCTTGTCATATACCCAGTCATTTTAGTTGCCATGTTTGCTTTTAAAGCTGACATATGACAAACAGGATTTTCCTTGCTTACTTAAAATACAGGTGTAATGTACTGTAATGTGAAGAAGAGAAGAGAAGAGATTTTCACTGAGATGTTATCACAATAAGGTTTCCCCTCAGCTCTCGTCACCTTTTCCAGTGAGGCATGACTAACATCCCGCTGCAGCATTAGCCTGACTGGAGGCACGTGCCGGACATGTTTGTGTTTGTGTGTGAGTAGGGTTAAGTTTGAGTGATTGGTGTGTGTGTGCATTACAGCACTTCCCCTCTGGGATTTCATGCTAGACTCCCATGTTGCCCCTGAACTAAAAGCAAACTCTATATTTCTGCAAGCACTTCACAAACATGTCAGTTCTTATCAGCTACAGCACAATGCCTCCAACATATTTCCCTCAAAGGTGGAAAGTGAGAGAGAGGAAGGCTTTTCCAAATTAGTAATACTGATCTAGACTTGCCAAGATATCATAATTTTCAAACCGGTGCGGTGTTCATGTACAAACCAACAAACACCAGTATTACCGCTAGTTGGATTCTAAGTGGTATTATGGGGTTATTTTCATTAAGCAATAGCCTACACAATGATGCAAAGCAGCTTTATTTCAAACTTTGAACTCATAGAAAATAACCACAACAATCCTAGGTGTTTATTCAGTACTGTGTCTAAATTGGTTAGGAATAAAGCCTCAACATAACCAGATATTACATCGCAGCACAAAAGTAATGACTTTAGGAATTTATTACTGATAAAATTGAAATTATGCAATCATCTGTCATAGCACCTCAGAAAAAAGTGTCTCATAATTTTCCTCACATACGACTTCAATCCTTCACTGTCATAGGTCATGAAGAGCTAACAAAACTTATCTAAATATCAAAAGCCACAACATGTTTGTTAGATCCAATACCAATAAAGCTCTTAAAAGAGGTATTCCCTGTAATCACAGAACCTCTTCTTAATATTATTAACTACTCGCTGTCCTTAGGATATGTCCCAAGAAACTTTAAAATGGTAGTTATCAAACCGCTTAAGAAGCCACAACATGATCCTGGAGATCTGGCTAATTATAGACCAATTTCAAATCTCCCGTTTATGTCGAAAATACTACATTAGGTAGTATCCTCCCAAATATGTTCATTTCAACAGAGAAATAGTATACATGAACAATTTCAGTCAGGATTTAGGCCTCAACAGTACAGAGATAACTTGCTCTTATCATCTGATCGCGGCTGCATTTCACTTCTAGTACTTTTAGATCTTGGTGCTGCATTCAACATGATAGATCATGACATTCTCTTAAAGAGGCTAGAGAATTATGTTGGTATTTGTGGAGTTTCATTAGCATGGTTTAGGTCCAATTTAGCAGACCGCTACCACTTTGTCTATGTAAATGAGGAATTGTCAAACAAACATAAGTATGGAGTGTCACAGGGATAAGTTTTAGGGCCTTTGCTTTTCACCTTGTATATGCTTCCCCTGGGAGAAATTATCAGAAATAAGTTTCCACTGTTATGCCGACGATTATCAACTTTAAATTTCTTCAAAACCTGATGAGATTTCAAAATTCTCCAAATTAGCAGAGTGTATCAATTAAATAAAAATTGGATGGCCAGAAATTTCCTTCATCTCAATTCCGACAAAACAGAGGTTCTAATTATTGGACCAATAACCTCTAATTAGCTGCTAAAATATAATTTGACTCTCGATGGATGTTCTGTTACATCATCTTCAACAGCGAAGAACTTAGTTGTTGTATTTAATACCAATCTGTTCTTTGAAAATCAAATTAACAATGTTTGTAGAACAGCATTCTTCCACCTAAGAAATATTGCTAAATTACGACATATACTCTGTTGCTGATGCCGAAAACCGAATTCATCCATTCATGACCTCAAGACTAGATTATTGTAATACATTACTGGCAGGATGTCCAGCAAGATCAGTAAATAAACTTCAATAGGTTCAAAATGCAGCAGCCAGAGTGCTGACGAGAACCAAGAAATATGATCATATTAGCCCCATTTTATAATCGTTACATTGGCTACCTGTTATAATCCATATTAATTAAAAAATTCTGTTAACTACGTACAAAGCTTTGAGTGGTCTAGCTCCGCAGTACTTAAGTGACCTTCTACCATGCTATATTTCATCACGTTCATTACGATCACAAAATTCTGGCCTGTTAATAGTTCCTAGAATATCAAAATTTACAAAAGGAGGTAGATCCTTTTTTATTTGGCTCTTAAACTATGGAGTAGTCTCCCTAACACTGTTCGAGATGCAGACATACTCACTCAGTTTAAGTCTAGACTAAAGACTAATTTTTAAGCCAGGCATACACCTAATTTATACTTCACCTCACAATTAGGCTGCTTTAGTTAGGTCTTCCGGAACCAGAAACAGTGATTGTGATCTATAACTCTGTAATAAATTGAATGGCATCTATGCTATTATTATTTTATTTGTTTCCCTGTCTCAACCTCTGGACTCATATCCTGAGGTCACCAGAACCAGCTGGATCCAGCTCAATTCCTGCTTCATGTTGGACTGCACTGCTACATGTCGCTGTGTGATGATGACAAAATGCGCCCGGTGCCAGCCAAAAATCACTTCAGTCTATTATGATGGACTTCTGAGGATGAACTGATGCCAACTCCAACCATAAGACATGGGATACTTCATATGCCATTGCCTGAACCTTGGACTTTGGATAGACCTCACCGAAATTACCGGCCAGATTGAACTGCGATGCACCTCACTGATCTCTGCCTGCATCAGCTCTGTCTAATGATGGACTACACTCTTGAAATGGAATACATCGACTATCAATTAATTGCCAAGAAAACCCTTCATCTGCCAACTAACAAGGACAATTGTATCTATGTGAACTTCTGTGGTAAATCCATGATGGACTTCAAAGACATTAGTCATTAATCTTACAGTTCATACAAAATCTTTGTTTAAACATTGACCCTTAACAATTACTTAGTTTAATAATTTTAAACCATGATTTGTACTATACATAAGTAATATTGGCATTATATTCATGATGTTATCCAGAGGGGAACACAGTGAGTCTGGTTTCTGCCAAGGTTATTTTTGTCCATTAACCAACATCTTATGGAGTTTTGTGTTCCTTGCCAGTCGCCTACGACTTGCTCACTGGGGTTATAATTACAATTATTATTTAATTACTTATTTTAAACACAATTCCCAATCATATTTTATCAAAATACACAATGATGACGAAGACATTATAGATATTACAGTTTTATCTTCTGTTAATGCCTGATCTTCTGTAAAGCTGCTTTGATATGATGTGTGTTGTGAAAGGCTCAATACAAATAAAAATGGCGACTAGACTATTTTTATATATTTTAACTATCAATTCAAATGAAACTGAATAAAATTAAGTGCAATTAAAATGTGTGTTGCTCAACTTTTTGAAAGATGGCCTTTCAACAGTGTGAAGGGCAACATCTCTTTGGCAACGAACCTACTTCATCCATGCAATCTCTCCAAAAGAAAATCCATCACATATTGTGGGTTGATGCAGGTTTAATCTTGGTGTTTTGTTATCTTTCATCCCAGGACCCAGTATGGAAGGGTAATGACTTTGATTGTGTGTGTTTGTATTACTAATACAATTAAGATCTCAAAACAATAATAAATGTAAACATAATAATTATAATGATGATTTGAGGTGAATGTGTTTTTCTATTATTTTACGATTTAATCACAGATATATAGACAATATATCAAGTGGCCCTGCAGAGTTGCACTCACAACGAACTGCTCTGCGTTGGCCTGTATGTGAAATAAAGTTAACTAAACTCAAACACCTCCAAATGAGGTCATTTGCCACATTCTCATAGATGATACTATTCTTGCAAAAACAAATTCAGAACACTGAAACAAAGAAAGAGTGAGAACCCTTTACATATGCGTGTTCCATAAGACTGCATACCTCTGAACAAACAGTACGTCAGACATGCAAATAGATGGCTTTTCTGTCAGCTGTTTTTACCTGTCTTAAAAATATAATAGAGTGTGTTTCTTCAAGCGCATGTCTGTGTGTCTAACATCATTGCTTGTATCATTCCGAATCCGAGACATCTTACACTTACCCACCATGCACATTATATTCGCTACCTGCAATTTTTGTCATTTTGTCAATTAAATGTCATCTGTCAGTGTGTGTACTTTGCTGCCTGTGTAATTTGATACATTGGTAAAGAACATCTGGACTTCAATGCATTATTTAGGTTAATTTATCATGGGTCACAAACTTCATTAAGCTACTATTCTTTATTTAAGGCTATTCTATTCGCTAGGCTATTGTATTGATATTGGAAGTTCCATTTTTAATGTTCCCCCATTTACCAGTATAATATTTCACACCGGTGTTGTCCCTTGTACTGAGTAAAACTGGTAACACCGTACACCTTGACAACCCTATAATGAACTATGGACTGTGCTAACAGAGTGTAGATTGAAGGCAGCTTTCGGCAAAGGTGCTGCTTGTAAAATTTGGCAACTTTAAGTCATGCTGGAATTTTGCACAGGCTGACTCAAACTGAACTGTAATTAACTTAAACTGTCATACTGTAATTGCACAATGTTACTTGCACTCACACAATTTATTTTATTATTTTACTGTAATAAAATATACTATGCAAGGATATAATAATATCTGTTTGTAAAAGCTTTTTGTTTTTTTAATACCATGTATAAAAAATGTATAAAATACATTTTTAATAAAAACTGTACAACTGATTCTGTACCGACTTTGTAAAACAATCTTTGCAAGCTTAAATTTACTGTAATGTTGTGTTACAATGCATCACAAAGAATGTCACATAACAGTTAATATAATAATCTAATAATTAAGAAACAAGCCATGAGAAGCCATATATTACATGGATTTTTCCATGCATTAAATAATTATTACTACACTTACTGCTGTCAGTAAGTGTGGTTTGTTCTCTGTACATAAGCTTTAAGTTATAAGTTTAGCTTACTGCCCCCTGGAGAACAGGGGGCAGCAATTTCAAGCTTGTAATGCTCCGATGGTAGGAATATTCCTAATTATAATTATTATAACTGAATTAACACGTTAAATAAACAGCCCTAATACATATATTAATACATATATAAATTCTTCATATATAATATTTATAAATTCTCAGGCACATAAGATGTTTCAAAACATTATTTGTTATGTATATCTTCAGCTTTAGTGTCAATAGTTAACATATATTTTAGACTCCAATACTTTCAAATAGAATAGAAGAACAGGGAGCCCTGCAACAGATAGCATTAGACTTATGGTTACCATGCAACCTAGTAATTTTAACATAGAATTAATTCACAGCTATATGTATAACTAATATTTTATAACAGCTTTGAACATGATTCATTCAATCACAATTTCAGAACAATCCGCTACATATTGTATTCATTACAGCCCATGCTTTATAATTTACACTTACAAGCACATCCACCTCCACCAACTGATGCTCAGATTTACCACCACATTAGCATTAATTAATGGCCATAGACACTTGATCAATGAGACTGCTTTCCCTCTTAAAATAATTACTGGGTCAACATCTTTCACTTCCCTCATTACCCAATCAACCGAGGTATATTGCTACACTAATATGAAGCATTGTAAAAGGTCAGACAGTCAAAACATAAGCAAATCCGTCAGTTATGTCACACATTTGTTGATTCAATTTTAAATTAAAGCATACAAATCTCTATAAGGAGCTGCTTTCTCTGTTTCCAGCCGAATTAATATTTTCAATGTATTTGGCCCATTTGGCCCCAATTCAAATCTACATAAACCCACAGCAGTTGCAAAGAGTGTAGGAGTGTGGATATTATGCAGCACAGATGCACACGTATAAGAGACAGAAAAAACAGGAAACGGATAATGCTCTAATAAAGATAAGACCCTCTAAGGAGCAGATCTTTCCACAGAGTTTCTAAAATCAAATTTAAGACTTTTTAAGACTTTCTTCAAGACCTAAACAAATGAAATTATTACTGTATACAAAAACAATCCTACACAATCTCAAAATAAATCATGTATCACAGACTCTTACTTTAAAAGGCAGGGGCACACATTCAATGGGGCCTTAACATTGCTTATCAGTAAAACACGGTAGGCTGAATGAAAGTTTAAAACTCTCAAGACATGTTTTCCATATTTTATCACATAAAAATTGGTTTATGTACCATTATATAAATAAATACAAATAAGAGGTCAACAAATATTGGATTTCACTGATAAGATAATGTGTTGAAAGGCAATTAATCTGCCAAAAGTTTTTAAAATTGGTAGCCTATATTAAATGTTCTTAGTCTTTCCTTCCTGTGATGGGGAGGGCCAGACAGTGGCTACAAGAGTCCAAATTGAATTAAATTAAAGATGCGGTTTATATTGAAACCAAAATATCAGTAACTAAGGATAAAAAAAAGAAGATTCATAGTGTGGGACATTTAACTTGAACTACATAAGGACTCTTATTTTGAAATGTTTACACTTCACTGCTTCCAGCTGCTCATTCAAACTGATAAGGGAAATAAAATGCGCACTACTACACTGATCTACAGCGTATTCCAACGTAAACAATTAAAAATAATATATATTTAAACTTTCAGCCTCCATATTTAAGACCTCTTTAAATGATAATTAAGACTTTTGTTGTATCTTTTAAGAAATGTAAGACTTTTTATGACCTTAAATTTTGAAAATCTTAATTTAAGACTTAAGGATCCGCAGGAACCCCGTTCTAAGAGATTAAAGGACAAGAATTCGCTATAAATGCTTTTACTTCAAGTGCTGTAAGGCAATTCAGTCCACTAGAATTAAAGGGACTGTTCACCCAAAAATGTAAACTGTCATCATATACTCATCCACATGTCATTCCAAACTCATATGACTTTCTTTCTTCTATAGAACACAAATGAGATGACCATTAAATTTCATTGCATCTTTTAAATTTTTTTTAATAGAATGAAAGCGAACATCAGCCCAACATATTTTGTGTTCCACAGAAAAAAGAAAGCCATACAGGTCTGGCTTTGGAATGACATGAGGGCAAGTATATGATGACATGAACTATTCCTTTAGTAGTACTCTTGCAGGAAGGGTGTGGATATTTTAACAGATCCATGACATTACTAAATCTTTCCTTTCTCAGGGTCATGATGGCTGCAGTTTTGTAGAACCGCCATTGTTTTCCAATGCCAAAGCTTTGAGCACTGCTTTTCTATCGTGCACACATACAAAATGTGTAAATGTGCAGATATACACACAGGTGTGGGCACGCACATACAAAAACCCACTTTTCCCAAATGCGTATACTGCTGTTCTAACTAAAGCTTTATGCTAACAGGCTTACCAATTTCTGGCACAAATCTAGGCACTCTCACTGACCTAAATAATTCTTAGACAAAACGTACAGTTTTTCTGTTTTCAGGGCTATTAGGTGAAGTAATGCTGCTTGGGATGTAAAAACACTGCCTCCATAGTGTGCTAAACTAAGACCTGTGTCACATTCATCAAAAACATTCTCATAGTTGTCTGTGGTAGTCAGTGTGTGGTAAGAGGTGTGAAGTCCCCGCAGTGGTTTGGAACTATACCTGAAACGAAACATTGTGTAGGTGTGTGTACTGTAGTTTTACAACAACCTGGTTTCACTGACAAACCAGAAAGCCCCTGGAAAGCCTGGCCTTTAGTGGAACCCAACTGGTCCAGTGTCTCAAAGCCAACACCTTGGCAACAAGGAAAACTGTGACAATACCTGCTAACTGCAACTAAAAAAACATTGGCAGATTGGGAAATAATGTTATGAAGGACAGATTCGGGAGAAGCAATTTGCCCTTGAGTGGAGGGTTAAAAAGCTCAAGATTAATTGGTCTGAATTCCTAAACTGACCATTTGAGCTTTTGAGCTGAAAACTTTAATTTAGTCAAATAAAATGAGCATTGGCATAATTGATGTTGTAAAAACCAGCTTAGACCTTGAATTCCACACTAGTTAATGTTGGTTATTTCTGGTTTGGCACTGGACTAGCTTGTGGACCAGCATAGCCATTCTGTTCACCAGCAAAAGATCAACTAAACTAAAAAGGTCAACTAGCATTATTTTTCTCATTGTTTAATTTGGAAATAAATCAGTAAAATGGGTTGTGGATGTGGTTTCATGGCAACTTGAGAGGACATCTGTTCGCTTGCATCCAAAACACAACAAATGCTAGTAAACAGCAGTGCTGTTTTTTCAGTATGGCAACAAAAACCAACATTACCACACAGGAAATTGACATGTTACTTCTGAATGTTCCCTGAAATTAACATCTGATGCCATCACCCATCATACATTTTTGCATCAATTCAAATGTGTTTTTCTGTGCAGCTTCAGAGACATGGGTTCTGGTCCCATAGTAAGCAAGTAATCGCGTTCCTATAAACAATGCTAATGCATTTTTGAGGTTACATTTTCACTCTAAAAAAGCAGAGAGTGGTTCCAAGCACTGTTCCAGGCTCAAGCAGAGGACTGTCAGGTGCTACGGAGCTTCGTTCACCAGTAGGGGTCTTCCACCAGGACCCCAGACCCACCTACGGCCAAACCACACGTCAAGCTGACTAAGATGGGACCTCAAGATGACCTGGAGGCATTCCTTAAGTTCTTGGAGCAGACAGCAGGAGCATGGAACTGGCCCAGCACACAGTAGGTGGCCCATCACACGCAGCTGTTGTCCGAGAAAGACCAATTTGCGGCAAACCAACTACCTGCATCCAATCTCCTGGTGTATAAAGATTTAAAGAAAGCCATCCGGCAACAGGCCGGCCAAAGCCCAGAGCAACAACGTCAACATTTCCGCTCGCTGATGCTCGGCCGCCTGTTCACATTCACTTCGCAGCTCCGTGACACCTGCCGAAGGTGGCTGCTGGCTGAGGAATGTGACACAGAAGGAGTGCGTGATCTGGTGGTACTGGGGCAGTTTGTCGCTCAGCAACCGAAAGGAACAGCAGAGTGGGTCCAGTGCCACCCAGCGTCATCGGATGAGGCGGTCGAGCTAGCTGAGGACCATATGGCAGCATATTTGGTGGCCAGCGAGACTTCATCTTCTCTCTCCCTCTCTCTTTCTCTGCTCCCTCTCTTTGCCCTCATCCTGTTCCTGTTCCATGGAAACTGGGAATTCCGACTCCAAAACCAGTCCCATGGGCCATTCAACACTAACCCTCTCTGCTCTCCCCCACAGACTGTTGAATCTGCTGACACGGGTGTGAATGAATGAATGTTACATTTATATAGCGCTTTTCTGACACTACACTCAAAGTGCTTTACATGGTGAACAGGGGACTCTCCTCTCCTCCAAAATCTGGATGATTCGACAGCAGCAATAGTACGCCAGTACGCTCAACACACACCAGTTATTGGTGGAGAGGAGAGAGTGGAGTTATAGGGCCAATTAGTGGATGGGGATTATTAGGAAACCATGATTGTGAAGGGCCAATGTGGGAAATTTAGCCAGGACACCGGGGTTACACCCCTACTCTTTGCGAGAAGTGCTCTAGGATTTTTAATGACCACAGAGAGGCAAGACCTCATTTAATGTCTCATCCGAAGGATGGTGCCTTTTTACAGTATAATGTTCCCATCAGTATACTGGGGCATTAGGACCCACACAGAGCACAGTGTGAGCACTCCCTGCTGGCCTCCCTAATACCTCTTACAGCAGCAACCTTAGTTTTTCCCCGGAGAATATCAAATACCATATCAAAACAACACCATGGGCAGTGGTACACAGTCATCCCTACCGATTACCCGAACACAAAAAAGAGTCTCAGGAAGAAATAAAGGCCATGCTAGATATTGGGGTAATAGAAGGATTCCACAATGACAAGGTGCTGGTTCCGTAGATTGACAGCTCGGTCTGGTTCTGTGTGGATTATAAAAAAGTAAATGCGGTGTCTAAATTTGATGCATACTCAATGCCTTGGATTGATGAACTGCTCAATCAGTTAGGCGCAGCTCACTTTTATTTGACACTGGATTAGACAAAGGGATATTGTCAGATCCCTATAACTCCAATGTCCCATGAAAAAACATAATTTTCCACACTGTGTTGCTTACACCCATTTGTCATACTTCCTTTTGGTTTGTTCAGTGCCCCGGTTACGTTCCACTGGCTCATGGACAGAATCCTCAGACCGCACACTGCTTACTCCACTGCCTATCTGGACAATATCATTATTTACAGTAATGACTGGCAGCAGTACCTGCAGCATCTGAGGGCTGTCCTGAAGTCGTTGAGATGGGTGGAACTCACTGCAAACACTAAGAAGTGTGAAATTGGATGGGTGGAAGTATGGTATCTGTGCTTCCACTTGGGTAATGGACAGGAGTAGCTCCAAATTGAAAAGACTGCAGCGATTGCAGCCTGCCTACGACCTGAGACCTTTAAGGAGGTGAGACAGTTCCTGGGGCTGGCTGGCTATTATCGTAGGTTTATGCTTAACTATTCAACTATCACCAGCCTGTTAACTGATCTCACTAAAAAGGGGGCACCAGATCAGTCCAGTGGATGAAGCCATGTCAGCAGGCGTTCATGCGTTCATGCAGGCTGTTATTGCACACTCCTGACTTTTTTCTTCCTTTTATCTTGCAGACATGACAGGGGGTTGGGAGTGGTACTATCAAAGATGATGGAGGGGGAGGAGCTTCCCCTGCTGTACATTAGTCGTAAGCTCTTGCTGAGAGAGACTAAGTACAGCAACATCGAGAAGTAGTGTTTAGCCATTTACATAACACAGCGGTTTTGTGTTAGCAGTGAGAGTGGAGAGGGATAATCAGGCAATCCAGACCGCCGGAGTGGAGAGTGAGCGACACAAGCAGCAGTCTTGTGTATGTGTGTGTGTGTGTGATTGCTGTGCTGAAAAGAAAACATTTGTGAGAACACTGAAAAGAATTGTAAATAAAAGACTTAAGTCAACTGTCCACCTGGCCCCCGCTTCCTCCTTCACAAGAAAGCTACAGAACCTGTTACAGTTAGGTTTAGGGTTGGGGTTTGGGGTAGAGTGTATGGTTTATAAAATATGCATTCCTACAGACTTTATTACACTATAAGCAACTAAAAATACAACTTTCCACCCGGAAACTGGAGCTCACACAAGCCCATACACTCATGATCACTTCTAGCTTTGGCCACTGGGAGCAGTGTTTCGTATTTCAGTAAGTAAAGACCAATTTCAGCTAAAGAATTTTCAAACTACTGTCGCTGAATTCAAAATGTGATCAGTCTGTAAAGAATTGTTTTTTCTATAGCAAGCAACAAAAAGTCATCACAAATTATGGATGAGCAAAGAAAATAGGTACAAGAACAAAACGTCTTGAGATTGTATCTCCTCAGATGAGCAGAAGAGACAAAAAGCTAGAGCATTGGAGCACAAATGGCTCCCTTATCAAATATTTACATTGGTGTGATTGGTGTCCCCTTGGCACAAGATAATCAATAGCTTTTATATATGATACCTTCAGACAGAAAGACAGAAAGAGCAGCACCATGCTGGGAATAAAGGGTGAAAAATCAAGCAAGAGAAAAATGAACAGCGGAGAGTTTGTATTTTTTTATTTCTTCCTGTGAGCGGCAGATGAGAGATGTGTTTGGAGAGCGTGTTAATGCTCTGGTCCATGGGGACAAATGGTTGGTGTTAGTGTATTTCTCATTCTGTCTACAGCCATATTGAATGAGGCAGATCAATAGACATCAGCCCACCACCTGAACAGCCAGCTAAAAGAGACTGTTGCCCATCACATGGAACACAGATGGGGATCTGGAGTTAGCCTCCATTATACCCACAATATTACCCCAATCAAAAGGACAAACTACACTTACAAAAAAAAGTGCATTGGTATTACAATTTTTGTTTTGGTACAATGAAATACCATGGTATTATTTTAAGTACCTTGGAGTACCAGTTAAATACTGTATTGAGAAATTAAAAATTCTTTTAAATTGAATTTGTTTCTCCTAGACAGCATTGGACTAGACACATTTAGTGAGACTCTTCTCTTGAGAAATAGACACCTCTCGCATGTGTCTAATCAATATTTTTAGAATAAATCTCAACAATGTCTCAGATTTGCCAAGATACCAAAGTCGAAATTCAGATATGAACTCAAACAATTCTCATTAAATATTTCTATCCACATACATTTTAAAGCTCTATACCTTGATTTGTGTCTTTTTTATTATTTAAATGAACTTTACAAGAAACATCTGAGACAAAGTTGATACATAAAACGTAAACCAATTAACTCTCGTGATCTATGAAAGAGCAATCTCTGAGCTATGACATTTTCCTTAGTACTATGATACAGTTTTAATGTTAAATAGGAATTGAAAATGAAAACCATGTAGTCAATCCAGTCAGGTGACTATGCATGCTAGTCTTCAACGTAAAAGATTAAGAGAGTATTTCTCAAATATGAGAGACAGGCGAGAAGAATGTGAGACAGTGAGAGTGACATCCATTCTAGCACTTCATGTGCCCTTTTAAATTTAACAACAACGCAGGCCTACTTCAAAAGGGAGAGGAGCATAGCTAAGGTAGGGCAAGGTGAGTGACGACGCAAGGTACTGTCCCCACAGAAATAGAGCATTCTATTACCTCAGGAGGGAGGCTTATGTACTAGTTTCCATGGCAACATAATTCCAAAACTGTTCTCTTCACTGAGTGTGAATAAAAACTTAAGTTAAAGAGCTCTAGAGGGATTGAGGAGTGAAATAGTTTATTTTATCCACACATAGTGAAGGATTCGGACTAACTAAAGCAATGAAAAGCACATCATTACATCTCAAAGTCTTTCACTGAATTTTCCTCTTCCCTTTTAACTCTTTATAGCAGACTTCAGAGATTTATTTCAGGTGCTTGGCCTTCAAATACATGAATATGGCCTCCCCCAAAGTTCCCATGAATTCATCTACTCACAATCTTTACTTTCATTCAACCTTACTGTGTTTGATGTGCAACCATAAGGCATTGTCTTCATTTTCTTTTTATTCTAGCGTTATTATTCTGCATTTACTACATGAAAATTGATAGTCGACCAAAATACTTCAACAAAAACTTAGGATATAGTGTTTCCTGAAGCTCCAAGAGTAGTTTTCTTACAGCAGATCTTTAATGTTTATTCAACCTGAACTGTAATCAAAATACACCAATTTCCCCTAAGGTGTATTAAGCGAATAATAACAGCCTCATGGGTAATTTGGCAAATGTGTCTTTAGATATTCATATTTGCATTTCTGTCGAGTAAGCAATGAACTGCAGACCTTTTAACTTGCACGTATAAATTATGTTCTTCACATTACGAGAACTCAGTCTCACCTACAGGAATGGAAATTCTAGTGATTATAACAGTGTATTGATTTAGCATCCAGTTGCAAAGCGGAGACTTTTTAAAAATATTTTCAGCCATTTTTACCCTGGACATCGCATATATAAATCATAAATCACAGATGCAGGCTGACGAGGAGATGACTAGAGAATGGTAGAACCAGACTTTGCTCAGAGCGCACCTGCTGGGAATGCGGCTAGAAGGTCATTTGCAATATTCTCACATCCACACACTCTAAAGAGACGTAAACACCGCACTCAGCCAATATCTGGCTTCAAACACTGATTGACGCATATAACTCGCTGTAGACTTGCTATAGCCCACCATATTTACACTTATAATACAATAATATATATAATATATATTGCACTGAATATATTTTAGCTATATTTTCGGAAATAATTTTCATTATTTAGGCAAGGGCTAAATTGCCCAAAATAACACTAATATCAGATGTACTATTTCAACCCTATTAATCCCAGAAGTAATTTTGGATATTAGATGGCTTTTTAAGGTATGAATTTGCATGTCAGAGGTAAAACCCTTTAACCTTTTATAATAATCATGGAAAACTGGCTGCTCAAACCTCTAAAACTCACACACACACTTCACATAGCACCACCTTCACCTGGCCTTCAACATCCGAAATACCTGTCCAATTACAGCAGCTAGTGTCAGGAGAGGGTTTAAACATCTCCACTGGTAGATTTCTCCTTTGTCTTAATCTGCTCTCAATCTCCCAGGACTGCCCTTTCTTTCCAAAGGCTATTTCACTCTTTCCATCCATCATGCACAAGGTGACAGGGCCAATCTCTACGGCTTTGCTGGTATGCCTAGCTGGAGCATCCCATCAACCTGGTGGGATATAATGTCCACCAGAGACAAAAATACTTCTTAATCCCATGAAAAAATTGAAAGAGACAAGGTGGACAACTTTATCACAATCCCAAAAGTGGAGCTCTATAATTTTACTTGGTGTCCTTCAACATCAATTCCACCTACAGCATATTATCCACTTTTGAGAACTAAACAGACAAAAATAACTTGTGAAATCACATTCTGTAGCCTGTAATATAAACTAGCAAGAAAGCAATTACAGTAAATAGCATTGAGTGGTTTTGAGCCCATGCAAAACTCACAGCCATAATGTTATAAAGTTCTGATTGGTTGCCAGGGTGTAACTATGGTGTACTGACTGGCTGATACTGTAGCTTGTTGCTATGTATTTGCTAGGGTGTTGCTTAATGGCCCAAGTCAAAAGAGTTCAAGTCTCTATTCTGGTCCCTAAATATGATATGTGTCCCTACCACTTTTTACCCATTTTATCATCTGCAAAGCAAAAAGTCTGACTTTTTTCAAAAGAACCAATTCTGAAAAACCCATACAGGTTATTCCATGCCAAATCAATCAAATCTAAGAAATGTCCCAGCTGAATATTTTTTTTATTTTCTTATGCTTTTCTGTAAAAATAAATAAATAAATAAATAATAACATAAGTGATGATGAAAGCCAAACTATTAAATGCCGTGGATCAATATTTACTGAGTAGTCCATTATTTTGTAGAGGGGGTCAAAAATAAAATTTTCAAATATGATTTTATAGCCTTTACTCATCTTAAATATGAGTAAAATGTAACAATTTACAGATGGAGCCACATTGAGAGGCCCATGTCTCTGGGATTGAAGCATATAAGGCCTTAAAAATGAAGATGCAAAAAGGAAGGTTTGTTCTTAACCAGAACCTTAAAGGATATTAAGATGTATTGTATGCTTCTGGAGTTATAGGCACTCGAACTTTGGAAATGCAACACACAAAAAAAAGTTGTCTCCCCATTTTTGGACTCACACCACTGGCATAATAAAACAAGCAGTGCTGAAGTCAATTGGATTTTAGTAGTAGTCCCACCTTTGTGTTTCAATAAAATAATGCTTTCCCCTTTCTTTGGATATTATTTTATGTGTAGATTTGCACCAAAATCATAGACAAAAATTTTAATTTCTTAAAAAACAATTGTATAACTCAGTGTATAACTGAGTTTATAACTAATATAAATATTGATTCATAGCATTTGATATTTTGGCTTTCATCATTATTTATGTTTATCTTTCATCAGTAAAAGAAAATTTCAAAAACAACATTTGAGCAAAGGACCTCCGTTGACACAGAATGAACCTTAATTCTGAACAAAAGTAATAGTGGTGCTTGCAAAGGCACTAATTATAATAGTAAATATAGCTGCAAGCAGTAATACCGGGGTCAAGCCAATTATCAGCACCATGAGCAGCAAAAGAAGCTTTGAGACATGTTTTTGGTTAGAGTCCAATGAACAGTGTATGAGGAGTTAGAAAAAGTAAACTTTCAATCATAAAAAAAAACTAAAAAATAGCTAGTTCTTATCATTTTTGTCCAGTACGTGGCACTGTTCTGAAACTGCTGAGGTACATCTGGGCATGATGGTTTCATGCTGGAAAGCGCTCAAGAGTTAGAAGCCAAAATCTCCTGACCAGTAGGGGGCAGTGCACCAAAATTCTGCAGGTAACCTCAGGACCTAATAGTGATGACACGTACCACGTTTCATGCCAATCCCTCAAAGCGTTGTGGATATACACCCTCAAGTTCAATTTTGCATGTTCTTTGTCGAATTTGTTGAAGCACCACTCGAAAACAGTATGGTTTATCAAAATTCTGTGAATAACTTTTTGTCGTGAGTGCCTCTGAATAATGCAGGCCAATTTCTGAGAAAATCGGACAAACAGTCTAGCAGTTCGAAAAAGTAGGTTTTCAAAACATTTAAAAATGGAGGACAGGAAATTTTCTCGATTATGTCATAATTAGTATCATTATTCAAATCAAATCACTTTGTCACACAACCATATGCACAAGTGCAACAGTGGGTGAAATTCTTGTGTGCCGTTCCGAGCAACATAGCAGTCATGAAGTTATAGCCATGAACCATGGAATCTATCAATACCAGTCTCATGACTGTAGGCGAAATGAGTCAATAGGTAAAAGCATTTTTAGAAATAGCATAATATTTTTTTACCACAAGGTTGCGATGTCCCGAAACGTTTTGAGTCCCTTCCGAGTTCCGTAACGATACGCCAAATCGTTTGCAAAATACGGCATTTTATGTCTAAATTCAAAATGGACGATGTCCAAAATGGTAGACATATGAATTTTTCATATAGTTGGACTCACTATACCCACTGAATCAAATGAGACCAATTTGATGATTATATAACAAACTGTTCAGAAGTTATAAGCAAAAATGACTGCAGCTCTTGGTAGGAGAGCTTTAAAAGAGATTATTCATACATGTGAGAAAAGTAGCAATAAAAATATTTTTTACATACTCGTTCCTTTTTGTCTTTCTGAGTGAGCATTCAAAGCTATAGCCTCACTATATTAATGGCAATTGACAAAAATGTAAAGAAGAGACACCAAACAGTGTTTAAGCGATACATTATTTCTCAACATAGAACAGCCATTAAAAATACCTGCTGAAGTCTCACTCTCACCACTGCTTGCTTTGAACGTACTCCGACATGAAAAAAAAATTACTCATTGCCATTTAATATCTATTCACATTGATCTATATGATAAGCCTCCCAAGAGTGTACAAAAACGCAGTCTTGTGGAATCTCACTTGTAATCTGTCAGAATATTGCTGTTCCTTCTAATCTTACAGCTCAAATGCAGAAATCCAGATTTGCAAAGGTTGTGCTGGTCTGTAATCACAAACTGTAGATCAGGCTTTTAAACTAGTAAGTTCCAGACTCAGAATCAGCATTCAGAAACTGGCTCCTCTTAAAAGACTCTCTCTCGCTCATTTTATTTATAGTTGCTCCATTTCATCAAATGTGCAAATGCTATTGAGCATTTAAATATGGTTTGTCCAGTGGCTCTGCCTTTTTTTTAATAAGGGAGAAAGTGTTTAACTTTTACACCATTAGAGTCACCAAATGGAATTGCAAGGATAATGGTCATTTTCAAACTGGTTTCATCTTGATCCAAGATGGCGGCGCGGTAGCACGCAGTGGCCGCTCCGGATCCAAAATGGTGCTATTTTTGTTAAATAACCCGACTTTTGCGGCACACGGACATCGGAGCAACTGGTGTTCGTGTCTACCATCGCCAGACACTGCTCAAATATAGGATTCATGCAACAACCAAGCTGCATGATGACCTGTAGGAGGCGCTACATGAACTCGGCTTGCTGCGGCGACCAGGCCTCCAGTCCTCGGCATCGCCTGATGCCGGTGGCCAGTGGAGAGGACGTCATAAGCGGTGTGCGAGGAAGCGGAAGCGCGGCAAGAGGCCGGGGGTCCATGCTAGGCTAAAAACAAACCCTAGCCGGGGGGCTCTCCCGTCTATCCTGCCCTCAAATGTTTGCTCCCTGCACAATAAACTGGACTACATCCAACTCCAGCAGGCTACGCAGCATGAGTTTAGAGACAGCAGCGTCTTTGTTTTCACAGAGATGTGGCTCAGCGACAGAGTTCCAGACACCGCCATTCAGCTAGACGGGCTTGCCTCGTTTCGTGCTGACAGAAATGCAGCTCTGTGCGGTAAGACTCGCGGTGGTGCCTTATGTGTTTACATAAACACGGAATGGTGCAAGAACTCTATGCTAGTCTCTAGCTACTGCTCATCGCTGGTGGAGATTGTGATTGTTGGATGCAGACCTTTTTAATTACCATAGGAATTCACCACTGTTATCATAACCGGAGTTTACATTCCCCCCTGCGCTAATGCTAAGGAAGCGCTCTGTGAACTGTATGGGGATATTAGTGAACTGCAGAACGCTCACCCTGAAGGCCCAGCTGCCCAGCCACCACCCTCCATCTGGCCCTCACCCACCTAGATAAAAAAGGACTCATACATTCGAATGCTGTTCATAGACTTATGCTCAGCATTCAACACAATCATTCCCCAGCACCTGATTGGAAAGCTGAATCTGCTGGGCCTGGACACCTCCCTCTGCAACTGGTCCTGGACTTCCTGACTGGGAGACCTCAGTCAGTCCGGATCGGGAACAGCATCTCCACCACCACCACACTGAGCACTGGGGCTCCCCAGGGCTGTGTGCTCAGTCCACTGCTGTTCACTCTGCTGAGACACGACCATGGTGGGTCTCATCAGCAAGAATGATAAGTCAGCATACAGAGAGGAGGTGCAGCATCTAACAGAATGGTGTAGATCCAACAACCTGTCTCTGAATGTCGACAAAACAAAAGAGATGGTTGTTGAATTTAGGAGAGCACAGAGTGACCATTTTCCACTGAACATTGATGGCTCCTATGTGGAGATCGTCAAGAACACCAAATTTACAGACTGTTATTTTTACTTATATTGACAGTTTTACCTCACATTTTTCCTTCACTGCAACTGAATGTGAACCATGTTTTTGCTATGCCTTACAATGTATCTAATGCGATTACAAATATTTATTTTTTTAAAACAATTATTGGGTATATAGTAGAATAGTAGACATGTTTTTTATATTTCATTATGTATATTTTTATTCCCCCCCCCCCATCCTCACTACATTCTATTAAGACTATTAATTGAAAAGACTATTGAGAGCATCCTGAGCAGCTGCATCACTGCCTGTTTTGGGACTTGCACCGTTTTGGACCGCAAAGTCCTGCAGAGGATAGTGAGGACAGCTGAGAAGATCATCGGGGTCTCTCTTCCCTCCATCAAAAACATTTACAAAAAACACTGCATCCGCAAAGCCACCAGCATTGTGGACGACCCCGCACACCCCTCACACAAACTCTTCACCCTCCTGCCGGCTGGCAAGAGGTACTGAAGCATTTGGGCCCTCACAGCTAGACTGTGTAACAGCTTCTTCCCCCAAGCCATCAGACTCCTCAATACTCAGAGACTGGTTTGACACACACACACACACATGTCCTGAGTTGCACTTTAATTATCGTCACTTTATAACTGTCTGCTACCTCAATAACTGCTATCTCCATAGAACACTATCTCATAGTATGTTATGTTTACATTTGGCATTTTTAGAACCTGTCAACCTGTCAGTCTCTTACTGTGTCTATTGTCCTGTTCATTGTTAGTAATTTATTGTACTGTCCCGTACTTTTTGCACACATTTGCACGTGCACTTTATATAGGTATTGTACTTAGTCTGTGTAGTCTCATGTGATTCTGGGTTTGTCCTATGTTGTTTTTGATAGTGCCTTAGAGAGTGTTTACATATTTTTTTGTGAAACCAATGAACAAATGGCATACTTACAGCTGTCTCTGCATATTAAACTGGGAAATAGGAGATATTATTTTAACATCGTAAAATAAAATCCACACTTTAGTTTCAAATGTATAAATGACAATCACAATATAACTTATATTATATTCCTTTAAAAAAAAGAGCAATTGGATTGTTTCTCCTGGTTATAAGACCCTCTTGTCATCTGCAGCCCAGCGAATAAATTATTGAGAGGGTTTAAAAAAAAAAAAAAAAAAAGCAAGACGACTGTTGGATGCTGCACGTGGGGGCACTTACACGTGCCGCCTTTCTCTTCAAGACACACACAAACACTCAAAAAAATACATCAGAGTACCATTAAGACAGAACGGATGCAGAAACAAATCCTATTTACAATGTCACTGTGAGGCAACGTCAGCATAAACACATGTAAACACTGTAAAGAGTAGAGTCATCTCTGTATTTCACATGTTAGAATGCTCATCCTGAAAATGAAACAACAATTAAAGATGAAGATTTCTGTATGTAAAAATATTACCTTCTATCTCAGCTTCATATAATACAAAACCAAGCACTGTAAGCACTGTGGTTATTAAAACATAGTTCTATTTATTTGAGCATCCCAATCAGCCTTACACAGCAACATTCATTCAACCAATGGGGTGAATTTGGGATGTGACTTCCTGATTTTTCAACCAGTGGCAGATGGGGTCTTTTTATTCTAGTGGTGCAAAAATTATACACTTTAATTCTAAGATGTTTACTTCCCCTTATGGTCATTTTAGTAGTTATTTTGACCAAACTTCCTGAAATCACACCAGAATTAGTGTTGTAATAGTGTTAAACTGTTTTTTCAAAGCCTGCAGTTAATATTCCTTCCATTCACAGTTTTGATTTACTCAAGGTTTACTGGAATAACAGGCCTCTTGTGACTTTTAAACGGAGGGTGAATGGGGTGGGGGAGGGAGTTAGAAATGTCTAGCTTCCTGAACCCTCGATGAAAAGAAAATCTGTTAAGCCAGACTGTCGGTTTTATAGCCTGAGAAATAGAACTACTAGTAAATACATGTAAAAACATCAATACATTTATCTTGAAGACAAGGAAAAGGAACAATCAAATGTGCTAATGATGTGCTAAATGTCCTAAACGAAAATGTTAGAGTTCTATTAGCTGTCAATGTCTCTGTATAATTGATGGCATTCTCCGTCTTTAATGTGTAGGCTATGGAAACGCTCTATTACTGCTCGTGTTTCTCCTATAGGGGAGAAGAACCCAAGAACCGCCAGAGAAAGATCTTACCAGGTACATCTGATAGCCATCCTGATGTTCTCCAACAGAGCTCACAGCAGTCTTCATTTCACTGCTTTCTGAGAAGGAATGTCCCAAAGTGACTCTAATCTTAAATCTTCCCAGCCTTTAAACTTACAAAGAAACCATTTCACCCACAAAGGAACTGACCTGAATTTAATACCAGCTATGCTCCATGTAATTGTCATTAGTGACGCTACTATAAGTTTTCTGTCAGTGTTTTATTTTGGTGTCATTTATATTTTGCTTTACCCAGTTTTTAGTACGCTGGCAATGTGAAACTGTAATATGTTCTACAATTTCCTCGGAGACAACTGGACACAGAGGAAAACAAGTATCATGAATCCTCTGTATTGTGACAGTTGTACAATGTGCTTAAATTGCAGATTGGCATTTTGCCATCCACTGACAGGTTATTCCATGTTGTGTACTATCGGGATTCTAAAGTGTTATTGATCTGAGCAGCAGCTGGACGTACAGAAATGGGCAGATGACATGGGCTAGACAGTATGATGGAGGGCAGAGATGGATAGACACTTCTGTCGGCAGCTGATTAACAATATACTACTAATATAAGTATCTGTGTAATATACAATCTTTACTGTTTTACTGAAAATGTATATCCAAACTTTTGACTGGTAGTTCTATGTTGGATGCTTATCTTTCACTATCACTATTTAAAACAAGTTCGTTTTTCAAACCTATAATTTTGTGAAGAAACTCCTATGTAGGCTACATATGAAGAGATCTTTTCAATAGACTAATTATTCCACATATTTGTCTATTAAACTAAATTAAAAGATTTAAGCATAAGCCTTGATTTAGAATGAAAGGTTTTTAAAATCAGGAGGAAAATACATTTAGTCAGCTGTGTACAACTTTTGACTGGTAGTGTACATATAAGCAAGTATTTTTTGCCATTAGAAATTCTGCTCCAGAAAAGATGTTACTATCAAGGGTAAATGAAATGGCTTTTGTATCTGTTACTTCTTTCAAAATATCTGCCATGGCCAATAAAACTAAATTCTTGGAAGCAAAACATACACTAAATGCAGCCTCACACACTGACAATAAGCCGTTAGCCAATAGATAGCAATAAGGAACGGAGGACTCAAAAGCATATTGAAGAAAAAAGCTCAAGCCACTGACTAATGGCTGATTGTTGAACAGTCAACTTCATGGTTCTCTGAGCTTTACTTGCTAACAGCAGGTAACAGTGACACTTAAATGACCCAGTATGTAAAGTGGGTTATGTTGATGGCACAGCAACAGCATGCTAATGCTTAATGACCGGTTTTGTTGTTAGTACAGACTAAGTCAATTTCATTCTCCAAATATTAAATATAAGGGTTATAACTTAATGCGATCCCATGACCTCATGTGAGCACTTGCTATTTTGGATTCGCTATACACAAAGCATAATTTAAATGAATAAAATCCGGAATAGACTGAATAATGTTCAAAAGACTTTAGACTGCCATTTAAAGGGTTAAGTTCTGCCGCATCGATTCACATGACACAACAGCATGCTGTCGATTTCCTTAAGGATGCAGCACCAACAATTGTGCCACTGGTAAGAAATCTCTAAGGTTTTTACATTGAACCCTATTTTATTGTAAAGTGGACATTCTCTAGTTTAGTTTGATGTGCCGCTTTAAAAAATCTGTTCATTTTTCACACGTCAGCACGCTGATAAACATGAAGTACTTGGATGAGTGCTGTGGAGCTGTTTTCTGACAGACGTTATAAAAACATGTTCGTTGATTTAAATAACTATTCACAGTAAAAAATTTGGGTCATTTTGCTTCATTTTAATCTAAATTGTGTTATATTTTAAATTTAAAAAAAAAAAAAAATGGAAAATGCACAGAAGTCATGCTCGGGTCTCAGGAGATTAACATGCAGAACACCCTAAACACTATGGTTCTGTGGTGGCATCAAAACATTGCTCTGTTTGTTTGAGCATCCTGGTCAGCCTTATATAAAATCACACTGGCTCAACCAATGGTGTGAATTTCACTCATGGGGGCAGGACTATCTACCTGACAAATGGTAGCAAAACTGGTGTTCGGGAAATCTGTTTGAAAATAATAATTCTCTTTGCAAATCCCAAATCTGGCCCAGGTCATGCAATCCCACTTCCCCTGTCCCTAAATTAAAAATTATACCATATTTAACCGATTGCCAAGGAATTTTCCACCAGTGTGGACGAAGCATTGTACTAAAATACTCTGACAGTGTTTCCTGCAGTGCTATTAAGTAGCAGAGCGACCCGTTTACATGAGCAGTGTAATGTGGTTCCCAAATGAATTAATCTAATGAGTTGGTTCATTTGAATCTATAGCATGAAACATACAGCACTACCAATGTAATCGTATTTCCAAATAAATTACTCTTATGAGCTGGTTATTTTCAGTGAATCAGAAACATACAACATGTAGGTATTTTGATGTATGCAGATGATATTGTCATATATGCACATGGTAGTAATGCTGATCAAGTACCAACAAAGCTCTCATGTATCATGCAAAAAGTTTCACTTTGGCTTAAGTCTTCAGATCTTACTTTGAATACTCAAAAAATTGTAACCATATATTTTAATGAGACGTGTAAACCATGAGCTTTTACGCATGTTTATGTTGATGGTCAGAAGTTAAACAATGTACAAGAAGTGAAATATCTAGGGGTTATTCTGGATTCAACTCTTTCTTTTAAAAAACATGGAAATAAAATGACTAATACACTGAAATATAATATAGTGACGTTTAGACCAGATGACCAGGCATCATGGGTTTATTTGAATGAAATTATATTTTCTCATATTAAATACTGTATTACTTGTTGGTCGCAAGCAAATAAGATAACTTTAAAGCCCATTATATCACTTTATAAACAGGCCTAAAAGTATCAGATAGCAGATCTTTGTAGTATCATCATTGCGGTATATTAAATAAATACAGGATATTAAGCTTTGAAAATGTAATTGTTTATTCAAATGTAAGGTTTGTTTTTAAAATAGTTCATAACATTGCTCCTCCCCCTTTTAAACGATTTGTACATCTTTGTTCAGAACAGATGACAAGGGTTTCTAGATCTACTGCACAGAGAGATTGCAGAATTCCTAAAAGAAATTCAGCATTTGCACAATCTGCCTTTTCATACAAGGCAATTAAAGAATGGAATAAACTACCTGATCATCTTAAAATTTGTTTAGATTTTTATAAGATGTTTAGAATAATAAATAAATAAACATGACCACTACCACTGTAGTGCCATTCTGAATGACTCTGAGCTGGCTCATTCCCATCCCTACTATAAATAAATGAGAAATACTAAAATTTCCCAAGCCAAGAGGGTTTATTGGGGAGGTAAGAACTGGTACTGGTAACTGGTCCCTGGTCCATTTAACCAAATCACTGGCAGAAGATAAACTCTTGCAATTCAACCATCATGCTGTCACCCAGCAGGCAAGCATCACGTGTCAAAGATTACAGATGTGAAAACCCAACTAAAGGTCTAAGTATGTGATTACTACAGCCTCCTATAAAGATGAATAGAACCAGTGTGTGTGTGCAAAGCTGATGTCTCTTAACTCCGTTAACCTCACCAATCTACACTCCCGAAATTGGGTTTTAAAAACCAGAGGCACAAGAGCACACACATATTCATTGCTTAAAGCTGCCCCTGCTGTGAATCTCCTTTGGGGTGCTGACAATCCCATGACCCAGTTTCCAAGCTCAAATCCTATAGAAGAAGACACTCTAGAGCTCCTCACAGTAAGATTACTGTCACAAGGAGCTAATTTCTACAGCTCCTGCCCCGATGAAAAGCACTTCATTCAGCCACAACTGTGTGAGCTTAGGGCTGTCGAAAAATACGCACCAGGAGAGAGAAAGAATGCCCATCTCCAAATGGCATGCTCACAGACGGGGGGCCATCGGGTCAGACCCCATGCCAAACCCAAACTCAAAGGATGTTGTGCTTCACCAGACCCCTCAAAAACCTTTCAAACCCAACAAAAGAGATGTGTGGGTAATGTATGTGTGAGAATGAACCGCAACTGTGAGAGGACTTCTTACAAGAGGGTTTATATCAGAAACGTGTTTTTTAAGCAAACAATAAGAGAATGGAAGGTTAAGTGTGGATGTAGTGAATTAAATGGAAAAAAGCAGAAGAGAAGGATGAATTTATGAATGGCAGGACAAGCAGTAACAAGAGAGGAATGAGGTTTCTGAAGAGCCTTTAAGAGCTGGCACCAAAGAAAAAATGAAAGAGAAACAAATGGAAGAGATAAATGTAAGAGGCAGGTCACTGAGCCGAGGATGTGGGAGAAGATGAATCCAAACAGTAGCCGTCTCTCTCTATGTTTCAGTCTTTCTCTATCTTTCTAGGCCCTGTGTGGCGGTTGTAAATGGTAAGTGGGCTAGACTGTGGCACTGTTCGGAGAGATGGATAGATTATCCGAGAGACTGAATAGGAATGGAGTGAGACAAAAAACAAGAGAAATAAGCAGAGTGTACAAAAGCACCGAAAAGTGTCATAAAATGATGACTTGTGCGTCATATTAAATGTTTCTGAAGGCATATACAGACTGAAATTGAAAGAGGCCCTATCACATTTTTGGGGATTTTACCTTTCCTTTAGTGTGTTATATAGCTGTTTGTGCATGTAAAAGGTCTGCAGAGTTACAAAGCACAAATTGCACGCCAATGGGACTTACTCTCCTGAAACACTGCTCCTGAACTGCCTGAAAGCCTGGTTAGCAGTCCAGTCATTACTTCCATGACATAGTGTCACTATGTAATACATTTGCATAATGCCTGCCTCAGGAATGTGCTGGTCAGGAAGCCTCGGGAGCTGAAACTCAGATATTACATTTCTGACACATGCTCTAAGTTGTTGACCAATCACAACAGACTGGGCCATCAGACCAATCTGAGCAGACTATGTTTTTTTGGAAATGGGGGCTTTAAAGAGACAGGAGCTACAACAGAGTGTTTCAAACAGAGGGTGAAAAGAGGTGCTGCAGCAATGTACAGTATGAGAAAAATATATATTTTTTGAACATTAAAGCATGTAAACCTATTCTAGCAGACCCCCAAAATAAAATGATGAACCTGTAAATGAGCATAATATGGGCTCTTTAAGTCGTTATTCAGCCCTGGCAAACAGCCCAAGCAAGCAATTCCAGAGCCCACAGAGAGGCCGCAAGGTGAAAACACACCACGAGTCATTTCACTTGCCAATGTTCAGTTTCTTATGGAGATACAAAAAAAATTGGAGCCATGAATTTTCTGTCAGTTGACAGAGCCAAACACACTCATATGAACTGAACAATCTCTCAGTTCGGTCCACGTAAATCTTTTACTTTGAGGTTATTTTTGTGTTGCAGCCCAGTCTCAATCATTCACTGTAATGAATGGCTGTTAAAATGTTAACCTTCTTACATTTGTGCTGAATATAGCCCCAACCAGTTTTTCTGCACTGCTATTCAGCAGTGGTGCTATGGCTAAAGAAATTATATTGTAAGTTTGCAGTCTGATTCGAATGTGATGAGATAAATGGCTATTATAATAATAACTATTTTAAAGATAATTTTAAAAAAATCCAAATAACTTTACAGATCTTTATTGAAAAGGGTAATGAACCATAAACAACTAATGAACATGCACCTGTGGGACAGTCATTGACAATAACAGCTTACATACGGTAGGCAATTAAGGTCACAGTTATAAAAACTTAGGACACTAAAGAGACCTTTCTACTGACTCTGAAAAACACCAAAAGAAAGATGCCCAAAGTCCCTATTCATCTGTGTGAACGTGCCTTAGGCATGCTGCATGGAGGCATGAGGACTGCAGATGTGGCCATGGCAATAAATTGCAATATCCGTACTGTGAGACGCCTAAGACAGCACTACAGGGAGACAGGAATGACAGCTGTTCATCCTCGCAGTGGCAGACCATGTGTAATAACTCCTTCACAGTATCAGTACATCCAAATATCACACCTGCAGGACAGGTACAGGATGGCAACAACAACTGCCTGAGTTACACCAGGACTGTACAATCCCTCCATCAATGTTCAGACTGTCCGCAATAGGCTGAGAGAGGCTGGACTGATGGTTTGTAGGCCTGTTGTAAGGCAGGTCCTTACCAGACATCACCGGCAACAATGTCGCCTAAGGGTACAAACACACCTTCACTGGACCAGACAGGACTGGCTAAAAACTCTTCACTGATGAGTCGCGATTTTGTCTCACCAGGGGTGATAGTCGGACTCACGTTTATTGTCGTAGGAATGAGTATTACACCTAGGCCTGTACACAGCAGTGAGTTCGATTTGGAGGTGGAGTGTCCGTCATGGTCTGGGGCGGTGTGTAACAGCATCATCGGACTGAGCTTGTTGTCATTGCAGGCAATCTCAATGCTGTATTTTACAGGGTTGACATCCTCCCTTATGTGGTACCGTTCCTGCAGGCTCATCCTGAAATGACGCTCCAGCATGACAATGCCACCAGCCATACTGCTCTTTCTGTGTGTGATTTCCTGCCAGACAGGAATATCAGCGTTCTCAGTGCCATGGCCAGCGAAGGGCCCGGATCTCAATCCCATTGAGCATGTCTGGGACCTGTTTGATTGGATGTTGAGGGCAGGGATGGATTACCGACCGTGCCAATGGGGTCAGTGCCCAGGGGCCCTTGGCTACCAGGGGGCCATGGGCTTTAAGGCTGCGCAATCTAGTTTGGTGCTTCTGTGTTTATTAAAATGCGCCTTGCATAGGATGAAAAATACTTGATTTCATGTACAGTCCGAAACACAACTGTCCTCGTGTTCTGTCGCTGGACAGCAATTCCGAGTAAAATTCCCATCACATTTGAAGGAATGCAATGCCAAGGTTGTACAAAGTAACATCTTTAACAATGCTATTAAAGTGAATATCAGACATAACAATGCCACTACAACATGGAACGCCATCTTGATTGTTTTGGAATAAATGGATCACATGACAATAAACATGTCACCGTTTTCAGATATCTCAGTTTCCCCTGTCCACACTCCAACTCAAAGACAGCGTTTTCAAATTTATCCACTTGAGAGTGTTTTAAAAAGCTCATTTTTCGCTGTCAAAAATGCTGTCTCAGTATGGATGGAAGGCCAAAACCTAGAAAAAATAATAGGTTTTTAAGCGAAAACAAATTTGTGTGAATGCGGCCATAGTCAGGCTAAATATTGTTTATATGTACACAAATAATCTGATTATTCCCAACCAATTAAAGTTTATACATGCCTGTAGTGCAATTAAAACTGCAGTACTCCACAAACTTCACAGCGATTCTGGTTACTCAAATTATGAGTATGATCACATTAACATTGCAGTATTTTTTTTATATGAGCTTCAACTTAAAGGCAGTACTTATAAGAGTGCATGTAAATGTAGACACTGAGTAGAGCCGTCTTTTTTCTTTCACTATGGCACACACTCAATCACAACCACACACAGCAGTTAAGAAGGGTTTTCAAACATGACTTGTGCCTATCGCTAACAGCCCAATTAAAAGATACTGTACAATCACTGACATGAGCTGTAGATGTCTATCAGCTGTGGTCCAGACCAAAGAGCATTGAATTAGGTTGTGATGGCTATCCCACCCTCATCTCTCTCTCTTTCTCTAGCCTACTTCCCTGCCACTTAAATATGCCTTGTAATGGTGCCCAAACCCCCTCCTTCACAATCTACACTTCCACCCACAAGAAAACAGTCCAGAATGGCTGTATGAATATTTAAAACAGGCAGCCTTCTCAGTCCATAGTCGGCGTAAGTCCGACAAACAGGGGCAAGGAATGACACGGAAAAAAAAAAAAACAAACACACAGAAGAAAGATACAAATGCAAAAGAAAATTAATAACAGAGGAGCCATCATATTGGCTAGAAAGCAGTGTACATTAATGAAGCCATTAGCACCTTCCGAGATGAAAAGTAGATGAGTTTAAACCAATTATACACACATGGCTGAGTTGTGGAAATTCGACATGACGTCAACCTTTCTCTTGGGGGCAAAGCTTAATTTTCTGGGTTATCTTTTGCATTTTTACCTTTCTTTAAGGTCTTTTGTTTAGAGCATTGAAAGACATCAAAGTGCAAAAAAACTAACCACAAAATGATGGTACTTGTTACTGATTTTTGATTGAGGCATGTAGTTTACGCAGAAGTTCATTAAAGAACTCCATTAAAACACTAACTGTGATTAGTGGCAAATCAAATAGGCTACCACATCTGAAAAAAGATTTACACGGTGTTCAGTTACCTGATGAGGAATATGGTTATGTACTGTCTAGACGGTAACCCTCATCCTGCATGAGTTTTAAATGGCCTAATGGTAGGAAAATCATAAGAAAGATATGAATGTGTGCACTCCAAAGCTGCAGCTCATTGTCCATTTGCAACACCCAACTTGAGCTACTTTTTACTTTAGTTAGAATATACAATGTGTATATGTATCCTTCAAATAGCCTATACAAGGTATTTTTAGCAACAAGTATGTCTTTTTGTGGTTTGACAGCTTGAATGAAACCTATCAAAGGCCCTATCTAATCTTTAAATATGCACAGCTCACTTTCTTCATTCTTCAATGAGTATAAATCCTTCATATTTTTATCTGTGCAGTAATAAAACCTTTCGCTAAGCTCCACCCCTTTGGTTACAGTTGCTTAGTCTGACAAGCTCTACAGAACTCCCCATGGGAATGAATGGGAGATTGCCATGAACGGCACACTTTTTGGCTAAATATTCTCATAACTGGAACTGATAATATTCTTAAGTGAGCTGGAATGAACAGTGACATTTTAAAGCATATTTATCTGACATTTTTATGGAAAATATATTGTTAAATTACATAGTAATTTGATTGAAAATTGTGGAGACTGTGAAACTGAATCGAGGCAAATAGTTATCAGTCACTTGAAAAGAGATAAGCATAATTTTATGGTGATTATACACCTGGTAACATTAGTGTTAGTGAACAGATCTGCTCATAACGTCTCATAACACACTCACTATGATGCTGTGAACTCTATTTACGATCGCCTTTACAAAGACCTGAATCAATACACTAATTAATGTTAAGTTATTAGCTTTAATTTACTTTGGAGCAAATGTAGGTGTTCTTGCTGATTTTATACATGTTCAATTGGGAATGAGGGCTGACGGTCTAAAGGCCCAGATATGTCTGGAAAAGTTCTTCTTCATTCTTCGTTTAGGGATAAAAAGAAGTTATAAACAGCTGAGCAAAGGTATACTCTTTGTGAACATTCAGACACCACACTGCTGTGGGAGGTGTTTAGGGGAGCATTTAAATATTAGGATGCTACATGTAAAATCTTTAAAATGTTATCAATGACCTTTTGCCTCATTCTCTGAGTAGAAGTCACGGTCAGTAAAAGAGGCTGTTTTAACCACTCAATTATGATTTAAAGTAATATACAGTACATGCAGTAGATAATGTTTAATTTGTCTTGTTTACATTGCAAATGCATGACGCTTATGCACTAATACGATATATATATGGCCATAATAAAGGCCAATTAAACTCTGTTATTATAATTTATGATGAAACTGATACTATTATATAGTAGTGTTAATGTTCATAATACAGACAAAAGATATGGTGACAGAGGCATTTCTTTGAGCAGCAGGTGGCACATGAGTGAATGGGCACCTGAGATTATCCGAGTAGATTTGATTCCTTTTGTGGAAAACCCCTAAAAAACGGTGGTGATGGGGTGTGGCCTAGCGACGTCTGTGGATAGCGAGGCTGGGAGAGGAAGAGCGGTAAGGATTGACACCTGTAGGAAATCACCTCTAACAGCAGTTTTGTGTGTAGACTGAAAGTGTGCAAAATAAAGAATTATGTGGACTGTTCACTTGGCCCCCGCTTCCTCCTTCATAAAAGAGCAAGATGAATTCACATGACATGTTCTTGGAAAATATGCAAACTATTGTACTGATGTAGGTAAATGTGCACCAGCTCGCTAATAACTCTACACACCAGTGTGTTCAAGTTAAATACAGACTGAACAATTTATACATAGTTGTAGGTGGAGCTTCAGGTCACACCTACCGATGACAGTAAGAAGGTGTTTAGCAAGCAATATGATTTTTTCCTATAAATTTGCCCAGACAAGCTGTTACGAACCATCAAAACGAATGCAAAAGCACCTTCTTTTTGGCCAGGTTCTTTCTAAATGACGTCAAACCAGTAGTTTTTTCGATTTCGTATTAAGTATATCTGGGCCTTAATCCATAGCATGCTCTTCGCAAGATTTATTTAAAGATTTGAAAAAAGGAGGGGAAAATAACACTGTTTGTTTTTTCTCTAGGTACCTCAGATCATTATTACAAGTGACCTAGCAACAAAGTTTTTTACATTTTTGTATAATTTCTATAAAATTCAGCTTAAAACTACTCACATTTTTTTGGAAAAAAGCAAGCGCATGTCAGAGAAATGTTGGACGTCAGCAGTTGCTTAAATTAAATTGAAAGAATGCTTTTAAGGTGGGGTTTAACAAAGAGTCAATGGGAGTCAATGGGACTGTCACCTCTATTCACCACACCAATGCATTCTGTTTGCAATACATGTGCATCTGGTGTGCCACTCGCTTAAACCAAACCCTACCCTTATCCCTAATCCCAACATTGTAGCAGCAGATTTGATTGTCACACAATCCACAGAATGAGGTTTAACATCTAGACACGATCAAAAAAAATCTGCACTTGATAGCAACGTTATATACAGAATAAAACTTAGTATTCAGAAAACAATGCACTTCAATTCATAAAACACATTCACACACCTTTATAAAGACACACACATTTAAATCTCAACTAGCTCAGTAAAGTACAGGATCAGGGTCAGGCTGTCACATCTCAATAATAATCTAACAAGAATCCACCTTTAATCTCCTTCTGCCAGTCATCAGATTGCTATACAGCACCATGGAACTTTCTGTGGGGGTAACTAAATCAATCCAAAACCTTAAACCACATCTCCAACCGTTTCTAAAAGAAAAACCTCAAGTTTCTGTTACACAACCAATTGTTTAATGGTAACACACAACAGAAGAGCACATGAGCAAATCTGAAGAACCTCAGAATTGGAAGTGTTTGCTTATTTAAAGACCACTATTGGGCAGGACACACTGTGGTCTCAATATTTATTTCAAAAGAAATTGTTTAAGATCAAGAGTAAGCATGCCCAGCTAACCAGAAAGAAAATCCTATTTTCAAAAGAAACCATTTGAGAAAAGAAAAGCAATAATGCTTACGTTGGCAGTGTCCATCCACCTCCTCGAAGCCTGGACGGCACACACAGCGGCCGATGGGAACCAGCCAACCTCCATCAGCGCTGCAGAACATCCGAGGTCCCTCCAGCTCTTCCGCATCCTCCACACAAGTGCCACGCACTTCCACCAGTGCTGAATCACCGCCAGTCACTGTGTCCGGAAAGCGGGCCAGATTGAGCACTGCCAGAGGACAACGCTTATAAAAGACTCTAACTGAAACCAAAGCAATGCAAGCACCCAGGTCCTGAAATGCTAGATACAAGCCCCTCTTACTGAGACCACTAATGTCTCGAACTTCCGTGTTTAGCTTCATGACGCGATCTCCGACGTCTGTCTGCGTAAAGCTCTCATCGGCCGCTATGGTGTCGATCTTGACATACTGGCTCTCGCGTATGTGCCGTAAAGGGGCAGCAATGGCATTGTTGGATTCGTGATAGTATACGTTGAACGTCTCCTTACAGGTTCCAGGAACTCCAGGCAGACTGTTGCAGTCACGTAGAGTGAATTTGATCTCCACGTAGATGCGTTGGGCGCCCTCTCTCTGGATCAGTCCAGTGCGCAACCAGTTGTTCTGATTGGCCTCCATTACATTGCACACCTGGTAGGTTCTCATAGGTATGTTCCTTTCGTCCATGACACTGATCTCCTCCCACTGACAAACAGACAAAAAGTCAGTAAATACAAAGAGGAAGACATCTCTGAAAAAATACTCCTGAGTATTCAGAATCTTAAATCTCAAGGCATTTACAATGGATAAGGTTTTGAAAGACTTTGACAGATGAATGATGAGCACATTATGAGTAAATGCTTCATTTAAATGTCATCATGATTAAAATGCGTCTGACAGGTAATCATCTCAAACTTTCAAACTTAAAAGTCTCGGTTGTTTTGTTCTTGCATAAATCAACCCTGCATTGCTGCTGAAGAGAAAAACATATAATTTTGCTTGGAAACTTCAGCTGTTATAAGGTAAATGTTTTAAAACCAACAAAGGCTAAAGAAAATATCTTAACCACAAAATATAACACAGTTATTGGTGCACAGTTTTGTTGGTTTGGCATGGGAGTTAGTAAAAGTTTGAACATATTGACAGAATAAGCAGGAATGTTTAAACTTAATATTTTTAATCTTAATATTTTTCACGGCACACAAATCTCTCTTTTCATTTTAGAATAGCAGTTTATATATATTGCTGGACATGCCAAACTTGAATATTCCCCCTGTTTTAGTAGCACCACATAAAAACATGAGCGTTCCAGATATTTCTCTTTACAAGCACACATAAATCTGAGTGTGACTACTTGTGCCAATGCCACTATTACAATCCATTTTCATTTTACTTAGGATTTGAATGAGTGAAATGAAAGTGTGGCCTGATGGATTAACTCCCACAGAGAAGACAGGAGATCGCTACCCAGCGGGTTAGAGAGACTGCTCGAAACAAGCACCTCTCCTGCGGCCCCCTGCGGGAACCTGTGAGGAGTCACTGGAGCTGTAAGCCATTAAGGGTCAAAAATGGGTGAGTTGGGAGAAGATCAGACACTAAACTAGCTAAAAGTCAGTAGTGTGATAACACTATCACAAAGTCTTTATCACAAAGGAGTGGCTAAAGCTCTGATCTGGTAACTGTGAGAGGTTGCATGTTCGAATACAACAAGAGGTGATCCATGAGCTGTCATGTGCCTGTGAGCAAGACACTTAACCCTAGGTCACTCCATCCTGCTGAAAAAACTCCCAGCTCAGATCAGTTTGAATTTGCTTGCTGTTTCACACTGGTTTATGCTGGTTTGGTGCTGGTTTAGCAGGTGGACCAGAATAGCCATGCTGCTTTCTAGCAAAATAATGCTGGTTGATCATGGAGTCATCCAGGTAAAGCTAGTTAAGAAGCCTAGTGGCCATGCCAGCATTCAAAACACAAAATATACTGGTGACTAGCAACTGGGCAGGGGAGACTGTACCTTTAATAAGTATTGTAATGCAAGTCACAATGGAAAACAGCACTTGCTAAATGGCTACTTCTGCTAGTTATATCTAAAGAGTTCAGGAAGAGACAGTTGTTGAGCTACTTTATATTTAGAAGATTGATTCTCACAAAACATTTCCTGTTCCTATTGTACTCCAAAATCAAAAGAAACAAATAAGAAATTGAATTTAGTATATAGAAAATGAAGCCTTTTTACGGCCACTTTGACACTATTTCAATTCAATTCAAACAACTTTATTTATCCCCGTAGGGCAATTCAGTTGTAGCCTACCAGTCGTAGCAAACAAGACACACACAAAAAAAAAAAAAAAACACTCAATCAAACATTCAGAACTATTTTCATGACAGTAACATTAATAAAATGTAATGTGGGGTAAAATGTTTTTAAGTGTTCTGAAAATAATGTCACACTGCATGTACGCACACAAATATAGTGTGTGTGTGTGTGTGTGTGTGTGTGTGTTGTTGTTGTTTTTTGTTTTTTTTTGCCATGTAAATTTTCTTGACAGGTTTCGTTAGAGCTCCCCAATGAACATTGAACATTCATGGTTTGAATATCCTATAGACCCTATTCTGAAATCCTGGGACAGTGGCTTCCATATTTAATTGATTCCATATCTTGGCAAAGAGAGAAAATGCCCAGGGCAACTGGCACAAGAAGAGAGATATTTGTTGTTAATGTTTTTTTATTATTATTGATCAGTTTGTTTCTTTGCAGAGTAAAGATTCAAATATCACAGGTACTCACCCCCTCTGGTGGATACGCTTCCCAACCCAGATCACCTGGGGCAGACATGGAGTCAAGCAGAGTAACTGTATAAAAAAAAAAAAAAAAAAAAAAGGAAGGGAAAGAGATAGATAGAATTATTTAAAACCACACTTACACTTAAAGAGATAGACAACTCACAAGTGGAAATTCTGTCATCATGTTGTTCCAAACCCATATGACTTTCTTTCTTCTGTGGAACACCAAAGGGAATGCTAGGCAGATGGTTAGTCTCAGTCTCCATTCACTTTCATTGTGAATAGTGACCAAGTATGTCATTCTGCCAAACATCTCCTTAGGTGTTCCACAAAAGAAATTATGTTAAAAAGGTTTCAACAACATGAGGGTGAGTAAATGATGATTCATTTTTGGGTAAACTATCCCTTTAACGCAGAACATCAGAACAAGATTTTCATTTGCTCAGATATTTCACAAACAGCAGTGAGGTTTTTACACAGCATGATGACATGTAAAGCATAATTAATTCAAGGCTACAGCATGTTTTAATAAAATATAAACCGCAGAGCTCTGGAAATGTCAGAAATACTTGTAACAATAACAGCCAAATCAACACTTTGCATTTAAGGTTTTTCACTCTGGCTTCCTTTAGATGTCAATTATAAATTATATTAAGTGCAGTTATTATTTACATAAACTAAACAATTTAGCTAAAAAAATTTTTACTTCAAAATAATCTAAATCAATTTTAAAAAAAATAAAAAATAATTCACCTATCCCAACTTAATGTGCTGAAACAACTATATGGGAGCCTGTTGTAGGTCGATTTTCCCCCAAAATTAAACAAAATGGCTCTGTGACACTATCAGAACCTTACCAAAACCTTGCTGTGTTTGTCTGAGCATTTTAACCTGCCTGATACATCAACAATGGTTTTGAGTTTGGGTCAACAGCATCTGTTTGTCTAAACAATGCAAGATGGGGGGTGTTTGTGAAACCTGTTCGCTGGCACAGAAATTACACACTTTAACTTTAAAAGGATAGCAGTTAAAAAGCAGACAAAAGCAGCATAAAAGTAATCCATAAGACTCCAGTGGTTAAACCGATGTATTCAAAAGTAAGATGATAGGTGTTTGTAATAAACAGATCAATATAGAAGTCTTTTTTTAACTATAAACCTCCAGGAGCCACATGTGACTTTCAGATGTGAAAGTCAAAGTGGAGATTTATAGTAAAACATGACTTCAATATTTATCTGTTTCTCACCCACACATATCATCTCGCTTTTGAAGACATGGATTGAGCCACTGGAGTTTTATGGTTTACTTTATGGTTTAGCTGAGATATACACATATGAGATGGCACGAGGGTGAGTAAATTAGAGATTTACATTTTTGGGTGATCTATCCATAAAAGCCAGATGGGTTAGACAAAGACGTTCATTTTGGTCATTATGACACATGCAATTCACGGCCCCTCAAACAGTCTTTTTGAAATCTGTTCTCACATCAATATTTTCAGAGGTTGATGTTGCTATTTATAACAGTTGTATAATCTCCCATTGGTTGGAGTCCTGAACTTCCCACTTTGAGCTCCGTTCCAAACAAATTACAGCCCTGACAACCGAGGTGATTAATTCTTAATCACATCCAAACCTCAGATGTTCCTCCTCTTTCACGCTGAACATCAACTTCTCCCTCTCCTGGAACATGTGTGTGCACTTTTGTGACGATCTCAGACGAATAAAAACAAAGGAAAATCAAAGACCATCTGGATCCAAATTCTAATTAAAACTGACTGTCAATGGGTTAGTGTGACATGCAAACACTGCTTTTTGATGGTTGGTTAATTTGGAAACAGGGATTAGGTTTGTTTTTATGGGTCATATATGGAGCAATTGGGCAAATTTGATGACTAGACACTCTTAAGGGGAAAACCATATGTAGAGTCAATGCAGGATATTACTTCTTAAATGAATACAGATTATGATGCCATTAACCGCTGGTGCTGGTGTGGCTGTTTTCTGACGAAGGGGTAAAGCCAGACAGGCCAATATCTCATTACACACAATCTGGAAAAAATTGTCCTCTGCCTTTCAAAGACACATTTAATAAAACAAACAAATGAATACAGCTCCATGCCACAGGCCTCGTACAACATATTAATACAAGCAGCAGGTACCATTTAACTCACAGCGAGACAAAATTTATTCCACATGAAACATTGATAAATGCTCTTTGAGCAACAATCAAAGAATTGTCATATTGGCCCTGCTGTAAAAACCATAGCTAGTGCCATCCATATTAATGTCCTAGCTATATACTCTTACTGTGTCAACAACAACGTCTTGTTTCTGTCCATTTCATTTTTCCTAAGGAATTCAATGATTTGATAAGAAGTTGATACTTATTAGATAAAACATAGCTAAGAATTTTAAAATGAGATTTTTAAAATGAAAAAGCTATAATAAAAAAAACAACCTCTGAGCAATAAAATTGTCCTCTGGGAAACCACCAGCCTGGCCAGCATGGAAATTCACGCTGGTCTCAGCTGGTCTGTTTAGCAGGGGAAATGTATCAGCTCCTGTACAGATCAAGCTCTCTAGGGATCTGACACCTGAAGAAAACAAAGGGGTGATTAGTCTACTTCGAAATGAGTCTACTTCTTTTTCTTGTTTCCAATGTTATACACAGGGAGCTTTATGCTAATTTGTCATCCAATCTATGACAGAACATCCCTCTAATTCTCCTGTCATATAGAGAAAGAGAGAGAGGTTTTCCACAAAGATTGTGTTCTGTCCTTAAAGGGATAGTTCTCCCAAAATATATATATATTTATTTATTTATTCATTTATTTTATTTTTTTTACTGGCCTATTACATTTGCAGTTACAGGCTTGTACAGGACCTGGTAAATATCTGTAATGAATTCTATAACAGCAGCTGGTTAGAAAGAGGTGAGGATGGGGGCTTTTCTCCATCATTAGCTTTCGGCTGTGCAGCTCTGGATATGGGAGAAGCTGGAATCCCCTCGGGGTAAAAGAAAGAGCTCAGCACCTTGAGGCAACAGATGAGATTAACCAATTACACCGGCAAGAGTGAAGCGGTCAGCAATCACCTCCAACGCAAACAGGAGAGGAGCAAAAAACTAAAAGGGAAAATGAGAAGGCTAAGAGAGAGGGAAAAGATTGATATGCAGCTGGATGGATGTCCTCGGGGAACAGAAAAGGTCAATGGGGTCACTCTAGCCTACGTGTAGCCACTGTCTGGCACTCTGCAGCTCAAGTATTGTCTATTTAAGAGGTAAATCAGTTAGTCAGAGAATAGAATTTATCATTATTCATATCACTAGATAAAGAGTTATTGATATTATTATTTCTTATGCAAAACTATTTTGGGCTTTAGAATCTAGGGCTGGGAATTGATACAGATTTCCCGATTCGATTTCGATATTCAAGCTCTTGATTCGATATCGATTTATATGGGTATATTTCAGTTATAATGTCCCTTTTGATAACAAATGAAATAAATTCTCTACCAACTAACACTGATAATTATACAGTGGATCAATGCATTTACCAGCCAGCCAAAAACATAAATTTAAGTCGCAAAGCGTGAAATTTGGTTGCAGATGCGAGTGATTCACACTCACTGTAGTAGAGAGTTGCACATAGAGTAAAATATTGATCTTGGGATTTAAGAATCGATATCAAGATCGTTCAAAATGAAGATTGTGATACATCAGAAAATTTTAACCACCCCTTTTAGAAACTATTTCTAATCAAACACTACTGGATTTTAGATGTATTTTTAAAGGTGAAATGTACCATTTTCGCTCCACTAGCATCACTAAATGGAATTGCAAAAATAATGATTGTTCTCTAACAGCTTTCGCGAACACTCCTATGCCTATCCTTGGTCAGACAAACAGGAAGCCTGCCCCAAACTCACACCAATGGTTGAACCAATGTTGCTGTGTCGGGCTGGTTGGAATTCTCAAACGAAAGAAGAAAGAGGGTCATATGGATTTGCAATAATATGAGAGTGAGTAAATGATAACAGAGTTTTCATTTTTGGGTGAACAATCCCTTTGAGTCTCCTATAACAAATTATGGTCATTAAATTATGCATTCATATTCATTCATCCTATTCATCAGATATTCTCTTTGAAGTGTGTTTTGTGCAACTTTTTTTCCTTTCTGTTTTTAATCTCTCTATGTGCTCATAAATCAGGTACATTTGAAAATAGAATTGTACAATTTAAAGAAAAAGACAAGGTTTCTCAAGCATAAAACACAAAGAGCCTGCATGTACAGATATATCAGTTTCCACAGAATCCACTCAAAGCTCAAAAAGCAAATTCTACAATACAAGATTGGTATCGCAGTGCTGTCTCTTGACAGAAGTGGTAAAGGATATTTGAAATGCAGTCAGCAGTTCCTGTCAGTCACTCACTCTTGTGGAGTCAGAGGTCCGCTCTACAGGGAGGGCAGTACAAGAGCTTCCATTCTGTCTCAACAGACTGATGAGATTCACCACAGAGATTCAAACCCATCCTGCAAAACCATCACAGTCATCTGATCCAAAACCTACAGCCCGACACCCATGACTGATCTCCTAATGTCCATTGACAACCCTGTTTTAATAAACTGTGAATGAAGCATGAATGTTTAAAGGTGTCACATCAAAGAAATCAAAGTTTTCTTTGATATTTTGAAATAAACTAATTCAGTGGACTATACAAACACAAACTAAAGCTGTGTCCCAAATGACGCCTTATACACCATGCACTTACACTATTTATTTAGTCTGTGTAGTCTCATGTGGTTCTGTGTTTGTCCATGTTGTTTTATGTAGCACCATGGTCCTGGAGGAACGTTGTCTCGTTTCGCTGTGTACTGTACTAACTGTATATGGTTGAACAACAATAAAAACCACTTGACTTGACTTGGACTTTGCACTCAGCCATCTAGTGTGTGAATTTTCAAAGTGTAGTCTCTAATGGAACACTAACATTTTTGTTTTGTTTTATACTACATGGAAGCTTTTGCGTCTTTCAGCTGACGGAAGTGACGTTTCAAACATACACAATATGTTTCTGCTAGCTTTAGCGTGTTAGCCAAACTTAGTCCAACACTATCACAAATTATGTACATCGTTGCAACGGTGGTAAACAGTATGAGATTCTGATGTTCTGTTGTCCTTGAAAGGCTTCTTTACTAGATTAACCAGCAAGATGTCCTTGATCAACCAGCTTCACCAGAAACACCAAGTTGATAAAAAAGCTTTACATTTATCTGGTAAACCACATGACTACTGTTTGTTGGTCCACCAACTAGACATTAACCTGCACCAAATCAACATCAACCAGCCTGAGGCTTGGTCCACACTAATATGTTTTCATTTGAAAATGCATCTTGTTCTCTCAGTTTTGGCCTTACGTCAACACTGAGACAGCGTTTTTGTCCGCAAAAACTCACGTTTTTTGAAAACGCACTCCAAAGTGGATACATTTGAAAATGCCCGTTTTCGCGTTGTAGTGTGAACTGTGAAAACGGATGCTTTGGAAAACGATGATGCATTTTTTTGTCATGTGATCTATCCAACCAAAACAATCAAGATGGTGGCTTGTGTTATAGCGGTGCTGTTGTGCCTTATACTCACTTTGATAGTGTTGTTAAAAAAATAAATGGCACTTTGCACAACCTTCACATTGAATTCCTTCAAAGGCGAAGGGAAGTTTACTCGGAATCGGTGTCTGGCGACGGAACACAAGGACAATTGCGTTTCAGACCGTACATGCAGCGGGTATTTTCCGCATGCGCAGTGACACGATTTAAGCATTTTCATACATTTCAGTGTGGACGAGCAACTTTTGGAAAACGCTTGAAAACGTTAGTGTGGACAGAGAGCGTTTTGAAACTAAAATGCTGTTTTCAAATGTATCCGGATTAATGTAGACGTAGCCTGAGACAGGATGAAAATTCCTGACGGAATGCCTGGATTCATGAATCTGTGACTATAAACATGTTTTGATTTATTTTTATTTTTTTAACAGCTGTCTTTAAACAGGAAGCAGATCAGCTTGTGAATCATAATGGTGAAAGGCTGTGGACATTGGGGCCATTTCCTAACCTAATAACGTGTGTAATGCGTGTCAGACACGACTGACAGGCCACGCCAAGGTCTGTTTAATAATGAGAGGTGTAAATGGGCGACTGGCAGACATGGCATGAAATGGTGACCCATATGTGTTAGTTAGCAAAAGACAGCAGGGAAGGCACTCTTGGGATGCCTCATTAGAAGCACAGACACGACTCAGACCCAACCTGCCATACTGGTGAGTGTGTATGTGTTTGAAGTCACACAATAGAGACTCACAGTAAGCTCCTGTCTGAAACATAAAACCGCACCCATGTTGGACATATCTTTAGAGGGCACACAATGCATTACAACAACACAACAGCACGATCTTTAGATTGACTAATCTGGGTTGGACTGGGAGACGATTATATCATCATTGAAATTGTGGTTCATAACAAATCTTTATAATTTAAACTGATTGTAAAGATTAGTTTTTCAGGACATCAGTGACGAAGTGAAGAGGTTTGCAGGTGCAGAAATTGATCTACATTAATAATAATAATAATATTATATATAAATATATATATATATAATAAAAATATGCATATGCTTGCTCATGCAAAACTCACTACCAAAATGCTATGGTGTTGTGGGTGTTTTCAATACAGTTGTTAAGGTGCACTGAGTGGTTGCTAGGGCATTGCTAGGGTGTTCTGCATGCTTACCGGCCAAAAGACAAATTAGCCCACAACAAAGCATTTATGATCTTTTGGTTCCAAGATATGGCTTGGGATCCTGCATCAATATAAGTCTATTGAAAATAAATTTTTTGAACAGTTTATCTTCTGCCAGGTGATTTTTTGGAGACATTTTTCAAGAAAATGTCCTGGTCATTTTTAACCTCAAATTTATTAAAACAATACATGAAATTATATTGTGCACAAAGAAAACAAAGCCTATATTATTTGCATTGACCTTATTTTCAGGACACCTACAGTAGGCACATTTTACCCCACCCCATCTTCCCCAACTCTCGTTACCATAATGCATTTGGATGTTTTACTTGTACAATTCCCATTGTTTTCAATTATGATTTTTATTCCTGTAACAGTAATTTTGTACTATATTACAGTAAAAATGTGCTGTTGTGCAATTCATTTTAAATTAAAAAGCAAAAATTAAAGACTGTTTATCACATCGCGATAATGAGAACATCACAATGACATCTTTATTCTTGTTGCGAATGTGCATAACTTTCGGGAAACTAATCTCACAAAGTTAAAATCTTAATAGACCTTAAAATGCCCTTAAATAGGCTTAATTTTCTAAAACATAATCATTTTTTTGCTTCTTTTGATTTTGGAGTACAGTTGGACCAGGTCATTTTCTTGACAGGTTTCATAAGAATCACCCATCCACACTTTTTGAAGTATCATTTCAATTCAAATCAGTTTTATTTGTATAGCAGAGCTATGCGCCGAAATGTGATATTTAAGGTTTGGGGTTTGTTCAAATCCCTAAAAAGCTAGTCATTATACGCATGAAACCACTTTCAAATTCTGAATGCGTCTCTAAGCAATTAAGCCTATGCATTAACAATATGCGGGGGTCCAATCCAATAAACCTCCTGGGAAACAAGAGTGCACAAGCTTCAAACCCCCAAGAGAGCTGGCCATCAGGGATAAGCGTGGTGCTGTTAACAAGGAACGCAGAACAGAATTCACACCATCTCAGACATTAAAAAACATAGAAACGCAGAAAAGAGAGCAGAGAGTATGTTAATGAAGGTGAGGAAGTGGGCAGCACAATAATGACAGATCAAAGCTGTCTACGGCTAAAAGGGTCTTGTACATGTGAATACGTGTAAGCTCACATACACACCAAGGATCTTTTTAAATCAAGTCTAATTACCTTACAGAACTGAGATGTCCTAAATGCAAATACATGAAACCCTCATGCAAAAAGGGTGGCTGATAAAACACAATGAACTTTGACCACTGAATGATAGGCTAGATACAAGTTGATCCTCTGCTTCTGATTGAGGTAACTTCATTGAGATTTAGATCAGCGGTTATCAACTTCAGGTCACGTGTCTGTTTTGAAAGGGTTGAAGTGGGAAGGATGAAAAACAATGCTAAAATAAAATGCAACGAACCATAAAATAGTTAGGGTAGATAGGGTTTTAAAGACAGGACAAACCCCTTTCTATATACTTTGTTGTTGTTAACATCAAAGGCTATGCATCCACATGGTGCAAATGCATCTATTAAAATATGTCAAATAAAATATGAAATTTAGCCCATTTTTTTATCAATGTCTTAGGCTGGTAAATCACACATCTGTTGTTGATTTTGCTATTCAGCATTTTTCATGTTAAGAATTTTGCATATTGTTGGGTCTATGCAGTCATGGTAATTTTAATACAATTCAGAATTTAATTTAAGGACATTACTTTTTAATTTCGCTGTCCTTTTCTGCATTCTCCCGATGGCCAGTCAGTCGCCCCTGTTCGGCCCCAAAGAGTGTTGGCCCACTGGGAAAATGCCCGGTATGCCAGATTACAAATCCAGACCTGGTCATCACTTGATGTCCAAAGTAAAATCTAAGTCTTGAAGCAAAACACAAACCTCTTATTTTAAGATAATACAAAGAAACAACTAATGAGACTGAAATGAGATACAAACAAAAATAACTACATTTCTCATCAATGCAAGATGCTATATGATGCATAAAATAACCTCATGATAATGAATTGTTTCATTCAGTAGGTTCACGTGGCATATAACCCAGCAGAATGCACACGGCTCTCCAGCCCTGAATCATGGAACTCGTGTCTCTGTTCTGAAATGCCACAGGCAATGAGACTCGTCCTACCTCATGAGCCGTCTGATCTACAGTTTGGAGTGAGAAGGTTTAAGGTGTGCAGCTTTGATCAGCAGCAGACAGAAAGTAATACCTCTCATGTTAACCATTCTGACACTTAGTTACAGATAAAATCAGCTCTGAGAGTTCAATCAGTCTTGCACACAAATGAATCAATACAGCTCTTCTCTCAGCATGAAATCAGCAAATACAGCTGCTGGACATACGATCTATCCATACAAGGCAACATTTTCAAATCATCACCATTCAAAATGTAATGAGGCCCAGTGGCTGCATTTTTGTTGTTGTTGTAGAAATGCTGGAAACCCAAATCTGTTTCTAACCCATATGATCGATAATATATTAAAACATGGCATCTACAAGTGCAGTTGCACACACAAGTTAGGAAAACCACTTTCACACTAACCAAAGTCTTATGTTAAATGGACACAGGAATCGCACCAAAAGCCAAGTGGGAAAGCACCCTCAGATTTTTAAATGTATCTTTGACAATTAAGGAACAAAGTAAATACCAGTCGAGTGCTGGTCAACCAACGAGAGGGAAAAAATTACAGATTCCCCCAGAAAACAAAACGAAGGCCACAGGTTAGACTAATCAACAGACTTAATTAACCCTCAAACAAGAGAGATGCAAATACAGGCTTCTCTCAATGTCAGTAGCTAAGGGATGGCGAGAGGGAGAGAGAAAGAATGAGGGAGAGACGGAGCCTTTGAGCATTGCTGAATGAATCAAAGTATTTTTTTCTCATGCTAATTTCTCTGCCGGAGTGCTGGGAAGGGAAACAAAAGCAGATGAGAAACCATCACTAAATGCAGTAGGAACATGCACAAAGGAGGACCTAACTTAGCGCTAACTAGCGAAACACTATGGCAGCAGACGGTGCTTATTAAAACAGAAAAGATCTTTGGACAACCCAAAAGGTGTCAATGGTACCTAGGGCTGCTCGATTATGGCAAAAATCATAATCACGATTATTTTGGTCAATATTGAGATCATGATTATTTAACATGATTACTCATTGACTTTGGAAACATCATGCATTCAATGAAATTGCCTTTTTAACAGTGGATTTCCGGCAGCAGGTCTATTAGCTTACATTTATATACTTACTATTCAAACATTTATAAATGTAATTCTTTTAAAATCCATTTTTTCTCTGATTACATTCACTTTAGACATCACTTTCTGTGTTAACCTCACCAAGATGGGCATTTTGGCAGAATTTTGAAATGCATTTGGCTGTTCAGGTGCGCATTAATGCGAGCAAATTCAGAACATGCATATGTTCAGCACACACACATACGCCGCCTGTCAATCAAACAGGGCGCAGCCGTTACTCGATTACTAGCGAATTAGAACATTATGTTCTCTGGATTACTGTCAAACAGCAGAATAAGAATACAAACTTTCTAATAAGTGACATAGGTCTAGGATATCACAAATATAGCTGGTTATTTTTTTATTTTTCTATTGACGTTTTAATCAGTCCGTTTGTCCGGTCAGTCAAGTAAAATTCTCTTTCACTCGCCCCTTCAAAAATCCACTTGTCCCGGACAAGCAGTGATGTCGAGCCATGATTTTCTGCAGTATATCTCCTAAAATAAATGCACATTGTTTTAGGTATTATTTAGGAAAATAAGGCAAAAAATTCATCTAGGTTACGTATGTAACCTCCGATCAGGGAACGAGATGTTGTGTCGAAGAAACGACACTAGGGGTCTCTCTTGAGCGCCGAATATGCCTCTGATCTATGAAAAAAGGCCAATGAGAAGTTGGCAGACAGTATTTGCATACCCCTCCCCTGGACATACAGGTATAAAGGCGAGGAAATACATCAAATTCATTCAGGATTTTTCTGAGGAGCCAGAAATGGTCTGGCCACAACAGTGGCTCGGCTCAGCAACGTGGCCGAGAGGACATAATGTCTCGTTCCCTCCATCAGGGAACAGAGGTTACATACGTAACCTAGATGTCCCCCGTCTGTTGCTCACTTCGATGTTGTGTCGAAGAAGCGTCACTAGGTGTCCAATTTAAATCACACCATGCGCTGAGCCACGTACATGTTCTGCTGACACATGAGCAGGCAGGTATTTTACATGCAAAGGCGACTAGCTGTGTCAGACTGCACATAACCTTCCCCAATGCCCCAAAAATTCGTCGGAATCCTTCTGGTTACCCTAGACAGGGGAACAAGGCGACGCTTGCCAACCTGGGAACGGGCCAAGCCTGGCTGGGCCTCTTTTCTCTTTATGTTTCTCCACATAGAGCAAAATACGGCCGGGGCCCTTACATGCACCGAGGGAAGGAGGTCTTACCCAGTTTCCTATTCTTTCAGGGGTAAAAGACCCTGCGGAGACCACACCTGCCCAGAAGGGGAAGTAAGAGTGGCGAATACATCACATGGGTTTTTAGGCGGCATGTGGAAAGTGGCGAAGTGGTAGATCCAGCCTCGCTAGGAGGGGGGAGTTGCTACAACACTGTGACCGGAGGGCATGGCCTGGGTGTGATAGGCCAATGAAATGGTGTTCATGACCCAGTGGGAAAGCCTCTGTTTGGAGACAGCGTTCCCTTTCCGCTGTCCGCCAAAGCAGACAAAGAGCTGATCAGAACATCTAAAGCTCTGCGTGCGCTCCAAGTAGGTATGCAAAGGACGTACCGGACATAGCAATGAAGGGGCTGGGTCTGCCTCCTCCTGGGGCAGCACTTGCAGGTTCACTACCTGATATCTAAAGGGCATGGTATGAATTTTGGACACGTAGCCTGGTCACGGTCTTAGGATCACATATGTGTCTGCCGGACCGAACTCCACGCAACTGTCGCTAACAGAGAATGCTTGCAGGTCCCCAACCCTCTTGATGGAGGCGAGCGCGATCAGCAGGGCAGTCTTAAGAGAGAGGGCCCTGAGTCCAACTGATTCTAGTGGCTCAAATGGAGGTCTCTGGAGACCCGCGAGGACCACTGAGAGATCCTAGGAGGGGAACAGGCTTGGCCGTGAGGGATTCAACCTCCGGGCGCCTCTTAGGAACCTGATGATTAAGTAGTGCTTACCCAAAGACTTGCCATCTACTGCGTGGTGGGCCATGATAGTAGCGACATACACCTTTAGGGTGGATGGGGACAGCCTCCCCTCCAGCCTCTCCTGCAGAAATAAGAGCACTGACCTAACTGCGCACCTCTGTGGGTGTTCAGCCCAGGAAGAACACCAATTTGCAAACAAGCGCCACTTCAGGGCATATATTTTCCTGGTAGAGGGGGCTCTGGCTTGGTTGATCGTGTCTACGACGGCAGGTGGTAGACCAGCTAGATCTTCTGCATCCCGTCCAGGAGCCAGACGTGGAGGTTTCAAAGGTCTGGGTGCGGATGCCAGAGCTGAGCGCAGTTCCTGCAACACATCGGGATCAGGGCTACCCCCATGCAGATCTTTAAGTGCCTTGGCCTGGTGGACTTGCAGGAGGGCCATGGCGTGCAGGGCAGAAGCGGCATGTCTGGCGGCGCTGTAGGCTTTGGTGGTCAATGAAGACGTCGTCCTACAGGCCTTGGAGGGGAGCACAGGGCGACCCCGCCAGATGGTAGGGTTTCCGGGGCACTGGTGGAGCGCAACAGCCCTGTCCACCTGGGGAATCGCTGTGTACCCATGGGCCGCTCCACCGTCGAGGTTAGCGAGAGCGGATGAGCGAGTGGCTTTGTGACGAGTGGAGAGGGGCGCTCTCCACAAAGACGTCAGCTTATCATGCACTTCCGGGAAAAACGGGACTGGGGTGGGGGTTGGGGGGGTTCGAGGCTGTGAGCGGGGCCCGGACCCCAGGAACCAGTCATCCAACCGCGATGGCTGTGAGGAGGACGGAGGGTTCCAGTCCAACCCCACGCTGGCGGCGGCCCGGGAAAGCATGTCGGTCATCTGAGCGTCAGCCTCAACCTGGGCGGACTGGCCGGAAGGCGGCAGCCCAGGGTGTCATCTCCGTCTGTCGCTGCGCTCTCTGATGCAGCGGTGAGCTCATCCACCTCAAGCTCTAGAGGATAAGCAGGCTGACTGTGAGGCGAGCCGCTGTTGCCTCGAGCACAGATGGGAGTCAACAAGCATGGGAACTTATTTCATTCCAGTGTTGGGCTACTCTCTCACATTTATGTTCACTTCGATCCATCTTTAACACACAAAAAAAAAAAGTTATCTTCTTAATAAAGCTGCTTATTGACAATTTTCTTATAAGATACACAAAGTGAAGTGACACATATTATGTTTCACTACGTCACGAGCCATCACATTATAATCTAGCTGCAGCAAACGTGTGCGAGTGACGAGCATCATCTGGGAGAAGATTCAATCTCTTCCCCGGTCACTTCACACAACTTATAGACGCGGTGCTGACCAGACAGTTAAATGCCGGTTTCAGAGTTTAATTTCATAACCCGCTTTCTTATTATTTTAACTTTAATAAAGGATGCTTTAAAGATTTAACGCTGGGGTGTTCCATTGCGAAACGGTATGCGGCACAATAATAGTTTTATCTTGATTATCTTGTTTTCATAATCGTTGGAAGTCAAAATCGTAACTGAAAATTACATTTGATTAATCAATGGTACCCATCATTAATTCCACAAATAGTCAAACAACCCTATATATAAATTGTGTGCTCACTTTGCTGAATCATCCTAAAATGGTTTGCTAGTCTTAACTAGTCTCTTAACCTGGTCTACTGGCCAGGCTAGGAGACTAACTGGCTGACTAGCTAAACCAGGTGAAAGCCAGTTTTGCCAGGCTTGGAGACCAGTTGAAACCAGTGAAGTATAATTTGTACAGTCCAAAAAAAAATTTTTGTTTGACACATTTCTGCAAAATCGTTGCCATTTTTATATCCAGAGGGGAGCAAATACACAAACGCTGCACTAATGTCTTCCAAAAACAGAAAATGTGCTGAGGAAGTCAGTCATTTGGCCAATGTAGTCATTAACATTAAATATGTGCTGATCTGAGCTGATGTGTTTTGGTTTGGCCAGAGGACACAAATCAAACATATGTCAATATGGGAGATTTCTAACTCTCTTAAATGATTACAAGATACAAAAGCTCCACAGCTAGAAGTTAATGAACACTTTGTCAACATTCGTGCACAGATGCATACTTGCACACAAACACTCATACACAACCCATTGTAAAATCACCTCAGGGATACCACCATCTGGTTATTGTTGAAAGTGCATACCTCTTATAACATGAAGAGTGCTCAATTGCAATTTACACCTGCACATAAAAAGTTATTGTGTGAATCAAGTGTGTGTATATATTCATAAAAAAGCAACACTTATTTGAATTATTTGACAAAGCCCAGCAAAGTGTATTTTAATTTGCAAAGCCTCCAGTCTGCCATAGACATCATGTTAAATGCTCTACAGAAAATCCTATCTATTATTCTGCCTAAATGTGAATTTAATCCACAATTGAATGTTCCTTTTGTCAAGAGCACAATGTGTGGCTTAATCCTAATCTCATAACAATATTACGGAGTAAACGTGTTTTAATCCAGTGAGGTTAATTTATTGTCTGGAAATTTGAGGGGTCTGCATGGAACAAGTCAATGTGGATGATTGTAGCTAAAATTATGACATACTACATTCTTTCTCTGTAAACCCAATACAGATACAGTCTGAATGTCATGTAAGAATTTCCTATTAACATTCTTGTAGTATTATTATTTCTGTTGATGTCAACAACGCATTCAAAACCATTTAATCACAGAGCAATATAACCATAACTGAGAGTCAAATTTAAATGAAATCTTAATGCCTTCTCTTTACAAAACAACCTCTGGCTGATTGCAATTTCATAACAGAAATTAGATCACTTTCAAAGGTCAAACTATGTGATCTTTAGGTTTGGATGTCACTGCCTAGCAATACTTCCTGGGACTAACTCTCTGATCTATTTTAATTAATTGTTTAATTAAGCAAATGAGTGTCTCGCTTCCATTTGTCATTGCTCACAGCAATACAATCCAAGCAATCCAGGGTATTGGTTAAATGCACATCAAACCACAAACATAAAAGCGCATCCAATACTGTACATTTAACCAGCCTGCACTAGTCTGAACACTGTTCTAAAAGTACTAACTGAATTCTGCTAACCTACTTGTGCTGTCTATTCATTTATTACAGTCAGGGCTCAAGTTGAGAGGGGGGATGCGAGGGGATGGCATCCCCCTTGTTGAAAGAAATATCAAAAACCATCCCCCTTCTAAAACCACCATCTCCCTTTACCATCCACTTAAGATCAATTGTGTCATGTATTACTTAGAAATAATCATGCAAGTAAAATACTGAATTTTCAACATTTGATAATAAGCAGACTTTAAATAAGGGTGGTTAGCCGGTGAGATTTTATTTTCACGTGGGGGTTGCCAGATTTCTATAGGTGAAATCCCCCAATTAGATCTTGACACTTGTACAGTTTGGAAATATTCTGGCAGGACTACACTTTAGTAACACAATCTGACAACCTTGAGCACTCAAGCTCTCTCTTGACTGTGAAAAGACACTGTTTGTTGGAAAACACTGGCAAACATGTCGGAGTTCAGCGACGAGTTGACTCACTTGTCCTTTCTAGTAATCACATGAAACTTACGCCACTGAAGGTAATGCAAAAATGGCCAAAAGAACAGTTCAACAAAATATTTAGTCTTATTTATTAAAAAAAAGAGAATGTAAGATATTGCTATGATGAATGTACAGTTACAACATGTACATGTTTTTAATTCAAACAATTTTCAGGGTTTTGCCCATAAAACCCTTTTGTGTGTAGAACAACTTTTTACACAACTGTTTAAGCATCCTTCAGAAGCAGCCCAAACTTTGTTTAGTTCAGTTACTGGAGCAGAAAAAATGTGTCTGTGAGAGTGGGTGAGTGATCTAAAAAAAACCCTGATCATAATGTGGATTATTTTCACAAAATTCATCTGAAAATACAATAACAAATAGTAACAGATGCGTATTATGGCCACATGTTCTAGGGTTAATGAAGTGATGCTCATTTCTTTCCAGATCATTTAAATTAAAAATAAATTTAAAAAAATGCAATTCAAACACACCATTTACTTGAATACACCTCTTCTATGATGAGCATATTTTCAATTTCTGACTTTAAAGTCATACTGTTATTGTTTCTGGGGCTTAAATAAAAAAAAAATGTATGTGATGTCAAGAGACAGTTAAAAAAAAAGAAAAATAAACAAAGTCAAAGTCTCATTAAAATGTGAAATTCCTGAAAAAAGAAATGTTGGCATAACTAGTGCAGAATAATCTTTTATTATTATTTCTTGAAAAAAAAAATAAGCAGTGAAATAATTGTGTTTTAAAATATTTAAAAACGCTTTTGACCACCAAACAGAAGTAATTGTGTGCAGGGTTATGTTGACCATAAAAAACAGAGCGGAGACCTTTAGACCCTCAAGACTGAGTGAGAAGTTTTTTTTTTTTTTTTAATCTGATATTTATTTTGACATTTTTATGAAAGGCATGTGGTGTAACCCTGAGAAAACTTGATATTTTTTACTTTAAAATATACTCTCATGTATTCAGGGTGAAAATAAAGTATTAATGGAAACAAAAGATTACATTTCTGAGAACATGTCACAGTTGTCTTAAACTAGATTTTTTTCAAAGATTCCTCATTTTAACACCTTGGAAACCATATCTGTCCGTCCGTCCGTCCGTCCGTCCCCCCCCCCCCTCCTTTTATATATTTTATAAAAAATATAATACAATTCGACCACTGATTATAGCCAGCGGCCTGCATCACTCACTACAGTTCAGAATGTTTTTTTCTGTGTTACACGGTGTTAGAACGATGTTTACTTTCAACTCAAAACTAAAATTATGGGATCACTTGTTAAACCTCCCAGAATGCTTAAATTATTGCTACACTTGCTCCTCTATTACAACCCCTCAGAAAAGAATGTTCATAAGAATCCTGCATTTCCCAGGCTCCGTTTAATAATGTTTTCTAACTCTCGTAGGCATACCATATCTTTAAAACATTAAATTTTTAATGCGATAAAACAAATGCGCACGCTTCTTAACGTTATCCTTGATTAATTTATCATGTATAGCCATAAAGTCCACTGAAACCCATGCGCTCTCCGTAAGCGCCAACATCAAAAGAACACGACAATGACAGCGAATATTGTATAGCTTACCTTCATTATCCGGATAGTTCCTTATGGCTTGACACAATACTAATATGTGGAAAGAAATGAGAAATGAGTAAATCCTATAGAGAGCCATATTCAGGTTGCTCTAGGCGCCCGCATCCCTGTGCGTAAACTTGGGCTGGTGAGCCGGTGAGAGCGCTGGAGAACTGGGTTGAACTGGAGAGGAAAGAAGCGAAGAAACAGCGAGACTGTTCAAAGAAGAATCCAATACTGGAGTGAGAGCTGCTCCATCCACAGCGGGTGGATGAAGGGGGCGTCACGCGTGTGTGTGCGTGGTGTCAAGAGCATGCGTGCGTAAAGGCGTGCATGTGTTAGGACGAATAAGGGAGGAAGACTTGTTAGTATGTAGTTTGTCAATCAATTTTCTCAACATTACTGTGTAAAAGTCACTCTTTTTAGTTTTGATAAAAAATATTTTTATAGTGCTTTTCATTATAACTATCTATCTATCTATATAAATACATATATTTTCTTTCAGATTGAGGTCAGGGCTTTGTGATGGCCACTCCAAAGCCTTGACTTTGTTGTCCTTAAGCCAATTTGCCACAACTTTGGAGGTATGGTGTCATTGTCCATTTGGAAGATCCATTTGCAACCAAACTTTAACTTCATGGCTGATGTCTTGAGATGTTGCTTCACTATATCCACATAATTTCCCTTCCTCTTGATGCCATCTATTTTGTGAAGTACACCAGTCCCTCCTGCAGCAAAGCACTCCCACAACATGATGCTGCCACCCCCATGCTTCACGGTTGGGATAGTGTTCTTCAGTTTGCAAGTCTTACCCTTTTTCCTACAAACATAGCGATGGTCATTATGGACAAACAATTTGTCTGTAAACAATTGTTGGAAAAATTACTCATGTCATGTACAAAGTAGATGTCCTAAACGACTTGCCAAAACTATAGATTGCTAATATGAAATCTTTGGAGTGGTTATGAAATTTGTTTTAATGACTTCAACCTAAGTATATGTAAACTTCTAACTTCAACTATATATATATATATATATATATATATATATATATATATATATATATATATATATATATATAATATCACACCAGCAAGAGTGCGATATGCCCCTACATCAGCACTACTGTGATTCGGTCGCAGGCCGAGTGCCGTACGTAATTACAGCAGTGCTGATGTCGGGCCATATAGCATGATTGCGAGTGTTTTATATATATATATATATATATATAACACTCTATATAACACTGTATATAACACTGTATATGAGCAATATATATATATTGCTCATATACAACAGTTCAATGAACAAGTAAGGTCATAAAAACTCATTTGTGCATGGAACTACTTTATTACAGGACCGATCAGAATCTGCCATTGCTGGTTCAAAACAAATGATGCGTTCAAGCCTCCATTAGTGATTCAAAAAGTTCACTTTAGAAATAGTATCATGGCTTGTGCTGTTTCTAACAAGTTATTGGATAAACAAAGATGGATTGATGGGTGTGTGCATGTCTACATGTCTTTGTGTGTCTGTGTGTGTGTGTGTGTGAGAGAGAGAGAGAGAGAGAGAGAGAGAGAGAGAGAGATGGAGCGTGTGTGATCACCTGTTGCCACTCTCAAGCAGATATGCTGTCAGCATTCTCAAGGTCAGCTTTCTCAGTGGAAAAATAGCGTCAAAGCTGGGGTATTTCTTTCTATTTCATGGTCGCTGTGCAAGGGTCAATCACTATAGAAACAGCCATGTCCTCTGCCATTTTAATCAGTGTGTATCCAATGTGGAACTCAGTAAGACCATCGAGTTCTGTGATCAAACAGTCCTTTTTGTCTGTCAGCTGCAATGAACCTTAATCCTGAAATTGTTCATTTAAAGCCGTTTAAAACAATGCCCTATCTTAAGTATTGTAGTGGTAATACGAGCGATCACAGAGCGCTGTTTTATGTAAACAATGACTAACGGATTCACTTTATGTCATCAACTGGCTCATATTACACACAAAAATTATCTTTTGCCACCACCTGCTGGCTAACATATGTAATTTTAAAAAATAAACACAGTAACTCCTAACACATATGCTCTGCTCTCACGCCTTAGTTTAGAATGGCACGAACACAAGTGGAGTGATACACACAGTCTGAGTGCTGATCATGTCAGACCATCAGTGCTCATGGAACGTCTCTCGTCCAATCAGATTTGAGGACCGGAACTAACTGCTATATATATATACCCTATACATATACAGTGTTCAAACAGGGATGAATGGATGGTTTTCCTTCCACAAGTAAAATTGTATTGTATACAGCAGACACAGTTTATTAGTGGTGAATTTAAAGGAATAGTTCACCCAAAAAGGAAAATTGTCTCATTATTCACCCTGATCTCATCCCAGATGTGTATGACTGTCTTTCTTTAGCAGAACACAAATTAAGGTTTTTAGTAGAAGATAGAGCTCTGTCAGGTCCTTATAATGGAAGTACACTGGTGCCAGCTCATTGACGTCTCATTTAAGCAGCAGGCATGTAAGAAGCAAATCGATAATTAAAACGTTGATAACTTTAAATCAGCATTTCCATCCAGGGCTCAGCTCATTTGAAATGGCTGAACTCTCGCGTGGGGTTCGTTTGCCTCTTCAGAATTCTCGTGTTAACTTAATAGTGTCAAAGTTAATAGTGATTTAGTTTTAATTATTGATAAAAAAAAATTTACACAAACATATTAATTTTCCTCAGAAGACATTCATTTGATCGACTGGAGTTGTGTGGATTACTATTATGCTGTCGAAAGATGACTTTTAGACCATCAAATTGCTGGCACCAATGTACTTCCATTATAAGGACATTTTCTTCTAAAAATCGTAATTTGTGTTCTTCTGAAGAAAGACAGTTATACACAACTGGGATGGCATTACTGAAGTTAAGTAAAGAATTTCATTTTTGGGTGAACTAATCCTTTAAGGGCTGGCTTCTAGAATGTTGTTGGTTGGAGCCCTGCAAGGAGCCAGCACTTAACCGCAGGTTGCTTATTGTGGATTTTCCCTGTAGTGAGTGTATTATAAGGTGCTTTGGATAAAAGTGACTGCCTAAAACAACTACCTCCTTGTATTTTACGTATCACACCAATATTGTGCTGCAAGTGCCTTGTGGCAGCTGTTGTCTTCCTCAACGTGTGTTTAGAGTGCCAGTCACTTGAATGTTTCGTCCTACTATTTGCTTTGCTTGTATGAGTTAAGTGGAATTTTTCTGCACTGGTGATGGCCTTAGATTACATCATCCATTGTCAGGGACAATTACTTATGGGCAGCTAGATCAGGGAGGAGGGTTTAGGTCAAAGTCACTTTGCCGCTCTGTTGCTGTAACGTGCTGCCATTTTAACCTCGCCGTGCCAGACAGAAAGTCATATCAGAGGCGCAGCAACACAAACTGAACAAACACAACAGGTCCCTTTAGACAAAAGCCTCAATGTTTAGTATTTAAAGATGAAGGTCAAATGTATACTTTTACTGCACTTGGAAAAAGGCCACCATATTCCACTCTGCACATTGGTCCATCCCACGCAGGAGCCCTGTCACCTACCAAAAAATGTGGTGGCAGGTAGTGTAAATGAGATGTCTCTACAATGTAAGCCCCCTCCAACAATGTCTGACAAATAATCAGGCACCATGCCCTGGATGTGTGGAGGAGTGTGGGGTGTATTTGTGATGGCTCAGACAAGTATGTACACACCAAAGGTGAAATTTAAATGCAGCGAGGTTTCTGCTTGGTGTCTGTGTCTCAGTTTTTCTGTCTGCATTTCTTTTTCTATCTTTTCTCTTTCTGTCTATCATGCTGTTGCTGACAGACAGGTTGCCTGGAGAAAACATGTGCCTACTCTGCGCATGCAGCAAACAACATAAATAAGACAAAATAAAGTATAAAAAGCAAAATTGTAATGCACTTGTGTGCTTTAAACAAAGAGAAAACTCTCCTGCACCATTAAGGTAATACTTCAGCCCAAAATTAAAACTCTGTCATAATTTACTCACCCTCATGTTGTTCCACACTGTTTTATACAAGCAAATAACAACTTACATATCAACATGTTCCTCACACAATGTTTTTATATCCCTGCTGGAAAGAAAAGCCAAAAATAGATTTGATAGCTGCTTTAAGCTGGTTTATCTGGCTTCCTAGTCTGGTCATGTTGGTCTTAAGAAGACCTTTCATATCAACCTGACCAGATATCAAGTGCCCAAAACCCTTCTAATACTAGCAAACCGACCAGCCAGACCAAGACCAGCAAACCACCTTAGACTGATTATTTTTTTTCATAGAGATGGCTTCAGAAAAATTCAAACAGAGCACACAAGTCATTTAAAACCAAAATCAATCGTGTCACTTCAGAAGACATGGATTAAACCACCTGAGTCGGATGGATCACCATTATGCTATATTTATGTCTTTTTTGCAGCTTGAAAATTTTGAACCTCACTGACTTGCATTTTATGAACAAATACACATTCGTACACATTTTACACATTTTGTAGCCATACAATTTCTTTCATAAAATCTTTGTTTTTGTTCTATGAAGAGAGACATCACATGTGTTTGAGACAGCAAAAGGGTGAGTAAATTAATATTCAACTTTATGCAGAGTACAGGTACAGAGCCAATGAAATGCAGTTTTTTCACATATCCCAACTAAGCTGCGGTAATAGTGCACGGTCAGCCATGAAACAGCACCCCTGGAGCAGATAGGGTCAAGGGCCTTGCTCAAGGGCCCAACAGTGGTATCTTTATGGTGCTGGGGCTTGAACCCCCAACCTTTCAGACAGTTACCCAGAGCCTTAACCGCTGAACTACCACTGGCAACTGATCAAATGATGAGAAAATTCTAAGTTTGGGGGTGATCTATTAGTTTAGTTGAAAAGAGCAGCTACAGCAGGGCATTCTGCAAAATACTATATCTTCATTTGTATTTCACTAAAGAAATTCACATGAGTTATTTCTTCTGTCTGTGCATTAAATGCCAACACTCCCTTTCCTTAAATAACTAAAAGGCTTATTGAATTTTTTAAATCACCCCCTCCTTACCCCTGCATGCATCGGTGACCATGTCAAGTGAAACTTCCTGTTTAGGGAGATGTGGTCACGACGTGTCTACCACAGTATCTCAAACTGCACTACATCCCTAACATAACCCCTTTTCATTATTCTGCACAATGGATTGAGAATCTGTACCCATCAGCCTTTGAATCCAAAATCAGAGGTGCATTTGAGATTACTCTTATTAATCAAGAGGGTTGGACTTTGACAATTGTAACAGGGATGACAAATAGATACATATCCTCCATCAACCTAAGACCTCCCGTTGGCTAATACATGATAGCCTGAGCCTAATGAGCCCTGGTGAGTTCCAGAGACCAGACAAAGCACAAATGATCATGTCAGCTGCAGCCAAGAGCCACATGCTTTTATATTTGTGTGTCACGAATGTGTAACCATGGTGGATGGGGTTAGAAGGGGTGGGGGGTTCACAGTGGATCTCTTGAACTTTGAGCAGGGGCCCCTGCTTCTGGATCGCCAGAACCCTGCTGCTGCTGCTGCATATGGGAAGAGCATGTAATATAGAGAAGAACACCTCTAAATGGGTTGCAGTGATCTAAAAAAGAAATTTTGTTGAATAAGTTCTTCTAAATGTCTTTATCCTCCTCTAGGTGCCCCATGCTGCTTGGAATATGATGGTTATGGTAAATAACCAGTTGCCAAATGTAGAGCTTGTCATCACTATCGTTAATTAACTTTAATTGCATGCACCGTAAGATTTCAAAGTCACTTTTTAAAAGCTTTTAAAAATGAGGTCAAACTGAGGAAACATTTTATGACAAAGGTTTAATAAATGTTGCTTTCTATGGCAAAACTTACTATCACTGTTGCTCATAGTTCGTGTAAGGGATCAGAACACCTTAGCAACAACTCAGAACGCCCAAACAACCACATACCAATGTGCTAAAAAAAACACACAAGCAACTGCATGTGTTAAAAACTACTCAGAACACCCTAACAACCACTTTGAATGCCCTAGCAACCACATAGTAACTTGTTAAAAAACTCTCAGAATACCCTAGAAAACTCTCAGAATATCCTAGCAAACACATCAGAAAGCCCTAGCAACCTCATAGCTAGGGTTGCCACCCATCCTGTAAAATACTGGATCGTCCCATATTTAAAGAGGAAATAATGCTTCCCATATTGAATCAATTTGGGACGCAATATGTCCAATATTTAAACTGGTCCTATGGCATCATGGTGAAATCATTTAATTTAATGATGGGGAAGGGATCATCTGAAAAGTCCACATATTGTGCTAAAACGACCATCTGAGTCCATCTGAAAACGTCAGCCTCTCAGAATGCCCGAGCAACCACTTAAAATGTACTAGTTACTGCATAGCAATGTGCTAAAATCCACTCAGAATGCCCTAGCAACCTCTCAGAATGCCCTTAGCATCCACTTAAAATGCCTAGCAACCACATAGCAATCAAAACACCCTAGCAACTCCTCAGAATTCCCTAGCAACCACTTAAAATGCCCTAGCAAATTCATACCACTATTTTATTCTGAAAATGTACTCATGTACTTTTCTTCAGAAAATTTACAAATCTTGTGGAACACTTCCGGTGAGGGATGCTAGTGTAGCTTTAAACACTGGTCCTGTCAAAGAGCCATAAAAATTCAAAAAGAAACAACATCTGTAACTGAAATCCTTTATCCTCAGTCTGCACTTTCACTTCCTGTCTCTTTCTATTGCAGTCACAGTGTAACAGAGAGTGGGCCACACATACAATCAGCTAAACAAGTTCAACAATCCTACAAGTAGTGCCAAAGTATTTAAACAAACAGAGCCGCTGAACTTTAGTCAGGCAAGTGGCCTTGAATTCTCCGCATTTGGCCATTCAGAGTGATTCATTCAGTTTTTTTAGACTTAAAATCTGTTGCCAATGAGTTCTAGAGGTTTTGCACTTGATGAAGTTCTTTTACTAGAAGTAGCTTAGTTCATGTTCAGTGTAATTTTACCACAAGAAAAACCTTAGTAACTTTCAGTAACCTGCAAGAGACAAACAGGGCCCCCCTTCTATTTCCCTGCACCAGACACTTTTGTAAAACTGCACAAAACCAAACAAAAACAAAAGAGCTCTTTTGTGCTGGCTTGCAGTGCATCAGGGACTGCATGCTGGCTGATTGACAGGGGTCCAGGCTCCGCCCACCAGAGGTGAGCAGGAGTGTGGGAAGAGGCAAGTGCACAATGCCTGCTCTCCAGAGAGGCGGGAGGGACCTAAGACCCAGTCTCCGCTCCATGGCAGACAGGGCAATGCTCTCATTCAGAAGACAGAGCCCCAGGGTCAGTGTTTGGGGCCCTGCAGAAGCAGATCACTGCAGAGTGGCATGGCCCTCGATTAACCTGTCCCAGATGGCTCCGTTCTGCAGGATCCACACAACAGAATCTTAGAAGTCTGCAAGTTCTTAAGACTTTCTGTGATGCCAAGTTTAAAAACTGATGAGTTTGAAAACTAATGAAGAGATAAGTCTCACAATATCAGAATGAGATTTTCAGAATGAGATTTTTTTCACCTATTTAATTATTGCCAGGTGAAAATTGCAAATCAGATGACTTAGAAAGTAATATCACACCTCTCCTCAACAAGCCACATGGTTTTAGGTATCATTAACTTCTGTAACAAAAGTTGCATACTAAATTTTAATATGTCAAGTTTAATACTTTATTTAACTTGTATTGAACCCAGAATATTCCTTTCCTTTTAAGTTAAACTGACAACATTTGTGCCATAACGTTGATAACCACAAACAATAGTTTAGACTTGTCCATCCTTTTCTTTAAATGGAAGTGAATGTGGCCAATTTTTGGTGGGTATAAAGGCAGAAATGTGAAGTTTATAATTGTATTAAAGCACTTACATTAATTCATCTATTAAAACGTATGTATTAAGTTGTTGAATACATAAATTTTAGTGTCGTTTTAGGGTTTGTTGACATTACATTGTCATGCAACGAAGTTGTAAAATTGGCTATAACTTTACACAGAAAAGGTCAGCAAGCAAATTAATCAAATTAAGTGCACGTTAACATGCATATTGTTTATGTCTTGTTGCTATTCACCTTATGCACTAGAGAAACTAGCGCGCAGCCACCTTAAAAAGTTTGTCTCGTAACTTCTGTTTTATTAATTCTATATAGATATCTATGGTGATGATGCCAAAGTGTAATTAGCTAGCAAAGTGGATTTACATGTTGTAGAGTTGTCAAAAGCAATCATGAGTATTTTAAAGTGTTCAGAGGATGTCATTACAACTAAAAGTAGAGCGGGGAGATTTTAAAGCAAGAGTACTTCAGTCATAAATGAACAAGATCCTACCTTCACACTGTGGACATACTAATATGCCTCTGTGCTCATGAAACTCCAAGAGACAACACAAAGTCATTAAATATATCTCCTTACGACACTTCTGACCATCTTCTCATGTCATTCACCCATTGCGTTATTGGCTTGTTTTAGTGACATCACTTTTTCCCTGAAGCTGCCATATTTCTGACCATCAGTGGGAGGAAACAATGACGGTGAATGGAAAAACACCTGTAAAACGATATCAAGAAAAACCTAAAAAAAATGCATCTGATCGATATACATGCTAAGTCCCAGGAAAGGTGTATACAGGTCTGATGTCAGCACAAATATTGGCAAATTTGACTTTGACAGACATTTAAATATATTTTACCTCCTTGCGGTTGTGAGTCTGAAGTATGACCAGCGAGTACACATGCCTCCTGGAACATCATCGTAAACATCTCTCATTGAGAAGTTACAAATGTTTGTGTTGTTTTCTGCTCGGATTTGGTCTTAATATTACGAAACGCTTGTGATGATCCCGTCTGTATGAATACAAGAGATGCCTTGAACTCATGAAGAATACACAGAATGCAACCGAGACATTTTAGTGAATAAGAATAAAATGTTAAATTGAATATAGTCTGTGCTTCATGATCTTATGATGTGTTGTTATTGAGTAACTTTAGTATATATACTGTATGTTATATATATTACATTATAGAGCTTTTCTATTTATTACAATGTGTTACAATTATCATATACCTTTAATGCAGAAAAATAAAGAGCCTTACTTGACTGCATCAGCTTGAACTCATTACAGTCCTTGATCAAAATTTGAGTACTTTTCTATATTTAGCCTATGTTATACATCTAGAACAGGTGTGTTCATCATAATGATCGCGAGTGCAAGAGCACCACTGGTTGGTTGATCTAGATGAAATATAAAAGATTGACTTTTTATTTCCTGAAATCTGTAGCTGCATGCTGTTTGATTGACAGGTGGCTAATGTTTGTGCGCTAATGCGGGTTCGCACCTAAATGGTCAAATACACTTTATAATTCCGCCAATTCCCATTTTGGTGAGGACTTAATGTAAACGCAGTTGTTTATGTCTAAAGTTAACTTAAACAGTGGGACAATAAGCGTATTTGCATCAAAATGTTGGACTTGACATTCAATATTTTAGCACTGATTCACTTTCATTGTATGGACCAAAAGAGCTGAGATTCTAAGATTCTAATAATCTTATTTTGTGCTCTGCAGAAGAAAGTCATACACATCCAGGATGGTATGAGGGTGAGTAAATGATGAGAGAATTTTCATTTTGGGGTGAATTATTCCTTTTTATGTGTGATGTAGTCCCTTTACCAAACAACTTTTCCCATGCCTGCTCTACCTCCTCTATTGTGCAGGACATGATGTGCCAATTGATCCTGCTTATTTAGCATGTGTTTTGCATTCCTGCATTGTTTGAACATGTTTTATGTACAACAATAACGCTCTGTCAGCGTTAAGGGAAATTTAGACCCTACACATTAACTGATTTTAATGTAATTGTTTCATACATTATGATTTAAAATGGTGATCAGTGTATTGGAAATAACATTTTAATAGTTTAATTTCTGTTATCATGTTTCCCTTTTATTTTTTGGAATCAGATTAATGTAGTGTTTATCATAGATAAGTGATGTATTTTAAAAGTTTGCACACAGTGATCATTATAATGGAGCATAGGTTTTGCAACTCAGTACTCAATATTCAATACTCATGAGTACTTTTAAATGAGATACACTTTTACGCTTACTTAAGTAGATTTTAGGACAGCTACTTTTAATCTACTCACGCACATTTTTTTGGGAAGTAACAGTACTTCTACTTGAGTATGATTTTTCAGTACTCTTTCCACCCCTGATGGTATTATAAATATAATTGACATGTGTACAGATAACCGGCTTGTCTGAATAAATAATCAAAGACCCACAAGTGTTTTTATCCCTGCTCTACCCGTTCATCGCTGCTTGACTTTGGCAAAATGAAGCCGTGTCATTTAAAAGTTAAAAATGTATTGGGAAAAAAAAACAAAAAACATTTAGGCTCTGGTAATTAAACAGCAGTATCACCTTTTCATGATTTATAAATAAAACAAAAATTATGCCTGCTTTTGTCGCATTCGACAGTGCAGCACATTGAAAGTAAATGGAAATGTAGTCACAAACATGGCGCCGCGGTCATACAGTAACGTCACATGAAACAGGTCAATAGTTAAGGAGAGCAGTTTTTTGAGTGTTAATCCGAGATGAAGGAGGGGCGCAACTATATTTATTTAGTTAGAGTGGAGCATGGAAAATATTTTAGCTTTTTGTTTTTTAAGAAGGGGGCAAGTCAACATTTATTTTTGAGGTAATCAATTTTATCCCACAAATGCTGTCGACTGAGCTTAACTTTTGAACCTGGAATATTCCTTTCAGTTGGTTTACATTGTTGACCCCAAGTACTGTATGAGCAATTGATAGGAAGTATTGTGTATGTGGAGTGGAGGGGGGCGGGCCGAGCTGAAATGTCGCACACCCGGTCCCCAATCGGCCTGATGGGGCGCGCGAGGGATAAAGGTGGCCGGTGACGACGGTTCGAGAGAGAGAGAGATCGTTTACGGACATGTCCATTGTGTGTTGTTTGTGCTTTTGTTTTAAGTCCTTTATTAAAATATTATTTATATTGACAAGCCAGTTCTCGCCTCCTCCCTGCCCATCCTGTACTATTGAAAAATAAAACAATTTAACACTTTGCTAATATGCCTTTCAAAAGCATTTAATATATTTTGCAAAGCCATTTCCCACTATTTCATATTCTCTATTCTTTTTCTTTACATTGTGCTTCCTTAGACTCATGCACAAACACAACCCAGGAAGAACAAAACTTGTCAGAATTGTTTATTTTTGTAATATATCTGAAAATGTCTTCTTCAACACTGTAGTGGGCACTGGATGTCTCTTTTAGATCACAGAGGAGAAAAAAGACTCCCATCCCTCTGGCGTGGTTATATAATAATCAAGAGAGACTTGATGCTTTTTGCAGCACTGGCTCTGTGATGTTGTACTCGGGTTTGTTGGGTTTGCTTCCATCGTATGTGTCATAGAAGCATTGACAAAAAAATCCTCCCTGCTTTTCTCAATTTCAAGGCACAGAAATTGATCAAAACAAATCAATCTGTAATGCTCCGACAGGGATCTTTGTAATTACTTGAGATCTCATTATCAAACAGCTGCTCTACCTAATTTAATCAATATTTAGTGATAAGACATTTCGCATGCATTCAACTGCAGAGCGGGGTGGCATTAAACCGGCTATAGTCGATTCTTACGGTCTCCTTAAGTAGGTCAACATGCAGGGTTTTCCTTCAGAGTTATGCAACTTCAGGTTTTTGGACTACAGCGATTCAAATACTCAAGAGAATGAGGGATATTTTTAAGAATGCTTTGGCCTGTTTCGCAAAAACAAAATTTTATTGCAGAAGCAGAAGGATTAGTTATTGCTTTAGATGATGTTTCTATAAAGCAGGGTCTTCTAGTATATCCATTTAGCATTCATGCAGTGTTTACATACATTATTTAGCCTTCTCCCCCTCTTTCCCTCTCTTGGGATGACAGTGTGACTGTTGGCCATACGCTGACATTATTAACACCCACTCTTTCTAAACCCAGAGGGTCCCTGGATAGATGCAGGGTCAAACCTCAAATCCTCATCATATAGACTGTTTCCTAATCAGAGACACACAGCTAGGCCTTATGCCCCTATAACGTCACTGGTCTGCCATGACCCCAGTTAACCTCTATATTTAAAAGACTGAAATCCCTTAAGCAAACTCAAGCCTACTATCTCTTCTTTGCAGCCTTTTAATGGTTGCCTCGGGAAAAGAGTTTGAAGTCGACATGAAATCAAAATGAACACAATTTACTCTATTGATGCATGTTTCTGTTGTTATTGTGAATGAATCATAAAAACAAATGGGCCCTTTTTACTTTATTAATCCACGTTTCTGGATTTATTGTGAATGATTCCAGTAGTGTTCATGCAACACAATTAGTAGAACATGGCACAAGCAACAGCATGATCATGGGATTGATTCTCAGGGTACAAACAAATAGATCAAATATATACCTAGAATGCATTTTGGATAAAAATACTGGCTGAATCCATTAATATGAATTATTCAACAGAGCATGTTATTATATTCCAAAGAAAAAAATGTCCATCTTCTTAAAGCCCTCGAATCCCTATTCTCTAAATCCAAAGTAACTTGTTTTCGGCTGAATTTGTGTGCTTTAAAGAAGGAGTTATATTTGGGAAACACAAAATGGGGTTTAAATAATTGACCCAATTTACTTTTTTAATGCATGTCTTATTGAGTGCAATTTACCTCTGCATGTTATTTCAGTTTTCAGTAATTTCACAACAGATACAATCAAGTCCCATCCACTGCTTTTTTTTTTTTGTCTGTTCTAATCCAAAACCTATTAGATCACTTAAGAAGACATGGATTAAACCACTAGAGTCTTATTGATTACCTTTATGCAGCCTTTATGTGCTTTTTGGAGTTTCAAAGTTTTGGTCACCATTCACTTGCATTGTATGGATCTACAGGGCTGAAATATTCTTCCAAAAAACCCTTAGTTTGGTGTTCTGCACAAGAAATAAAACCATATACATCTGGAATGGCATGAGTAAATGATGAGAGAATTTTCATTTTGGGGTGAACTATTCCATAAATTATATTACATTTCATCTGGTTTTTACAGTAATAACCACCAAAATGTGGCCTAATGAGCCTCTGAGTCAATTCGACAGAAGCTATGCAGACGCTTTGGATTAGATCCAGGCTTTTGACCTGACCTAGGGAATTACAGTGTCCTACTAGAGCTGCCTACTAAGAACTGATGTTAGCTCCAGGACGTTCTTTGGCCCTGTGCCGAGATACAGAAAGACATGGACTTTTGTTAGTCAAACATATCCATAGCACAGATGCCTCTCAGTCTTTTCAAGTTCTACCTGAGTGGCCTAGAAGAAAATGATGGAGCTCCCTCATCTGAGCTGTATTATAGCTGTGGGCTATGTGAAAGGTCTCTGTATTGATCTACAGGAAAATAGTCGATATTCATAACCTGCGATGATAACGCTGTCTCTCCTGAGCCTGAGATGTCAGAAAGGATAAGGTCAATCCACGTTGGAATGGCGCTCAAGCGCCTGGTGCTTTATTGAGTTTTTTTCAACTGCAAACACTCATTGAAAAGTAATGAAGTGTTATTATGGTACAGTGATGGTATGACATAGCAGTACCATGTTACTTTAGTATACATCATGGATCTAAAATTCATGTACTGTGGTATTTACATGCACTCTAAAGTACTTACAAGAATACACCTTGAGAACATACAAACACTTTTCTTTTTTTATACTGCTTTGGAACAATGTGTATTGTGATAAGCACTATATATAATAAAATTTAATTGAAAACCAAGATACTGCCATGGTACATGTCTACAAATCCATTGTGATACCATCCCCTACAAGTGTTATGGTCCTGTAACTCTGTCAGTCTGGGTTTTTGTCTGACAGGACCATGGCATCAACGTCTGGTGTTTTGTTGTCTGTCTTTGTGTGAGCACACGGGTTCGGTTGTATTCCATGCTTTGTCAGGAGCATGGTGTCTGGATCCTGACTTCCTGTCTGGTTTGGTTTCGGTCAGTGTTTCGGGATCCGGACATTCATGCTCCATGTCTGTTATTGACGTGGGTGCATCGCGCTTATGTCATCTTGGCAGCGTGTTCTCACGTTAGTAGTCTCTTTTGTTGTGCGCCGGGGTCTCGAGCTGTCTTCATGTTGTGCTGAGGTTTGGTCACTTCAGTCTAAGGTGTCGGGTATGTGTGCGTGGCTGAACTCTTGCACAGGTGTCCTGTCTTGTTTTTTTCGCCTGTTTCATGCATTGCGTGGTGTTTGCCTTGCTCTGGTTTTGTTTACTGTGAGAATGCGTGGCATCGCTTTGTTTGCCGTTGCTATGCATTCTCTCGTCTTGTTTGTCGGTTGGCATGGGCGCTCATGCAATTCAGGTGTTTTGTTGTCTTGTGAGAAGACGTGGCTTTGTTTTGTTTTTGTTTTTGTATGGCCGTGTGTCTCAGGATAGTGTGCCCATAATTAGTTTATTAGTCAAGACGCCCTGTCTTGTTAACCTGTTGATTTCTCTCCCTAGTTTAGCCTCCTTGTGTGTGCTGTCCAATGCCAGTTCATCTTGTTCCAGTCCAGTTCCAATTCCAGTCGGTCCTGTTTGTTGGTCTTGTTAATTGGTCTTGTTTCCTGTACAATATATATATATATATATATATATATATATATATATATATATATATTACCATGGTACATGTCCAAAAACCCACAACAGAAAGTTTTCAGAAAGGTTTTTACCTTCTGGTATTGGAAAATATTTTTTTTCATCATCCACTAGTAGAGTGTCTATCACCAATGTACTTTCCTGTTTTCTGAGTGCAGCGGCCATGTTGCCCCTCTGACAAGGAGTAGGTGTGTATTTCACTGCATTTCACACACACACACACACTGATGAGAACACAGTGAAGCAGCAGGTGTCTAATTCACCCTGCCTTACTCCTCTTACACATACACACAGACATACTTTCAAACACCAGAAAATGCAACAAACTACTTCCATAACAAACCCACAATTTTACATGGTTACACATAGAGAGAGACACAGTGATGGAGAGACTGAAAGAAAGACAGAAGGCAAGAAAAGGTTTAAAGGAAAGAAGGCAATTGCTCACAGTCGTACAGAAACTTACCACAATAACCAAAACAGAAACCATGAAGTGCTTCAGTTTCCTTTCCAAAAAGACTTCTTCTCAGAAGCTACTTTTGAAAGGATGTGTTACAAGGGTTTATATTTAGCATTAAGATTTTAAAATGTGTGCTGTATAATTTTTTATTTGTGTATATAACGCACCGCGTTTCTTCAAAAGTAGAACTTTGTTTTTTTATTTTAAATAACTTTTAACTCTTAACACACATCTGTGTGTCATTACACTTCATTTTAATTTACATTTTGTTATATTGATATATTTTGTACAGCTATCACTGTACAATACAATTATGTTCATTAACGTTAGTGAATGCATTCCTATATATTCACTCTGCATTTTCACATTGAGAATAAATTGGTTCATCCAAAAGCTGAACATTTTTGATTTCAGAGGCGTATGGTGTAAGGGTGAATATAAGGTGTATTTCAAACTGTTCTGAGACTCGTGCAGGCAGATAGCACTCTGGAGGTTAAGTCATTCGCTAAAGAGGGAGAAATTGAGCCTCCTATAGCTTCTATGCATCTAAGTTCATTCAAGCCTAAAATCCGCCAAAAGTTCAGTTTCAGGCTGCAGATGATGTTTGTACCTCTCAACATGTTTGGCAGACATGAGACAATTATGATCAGTACATAGATTCAGAATTGTATAATGCTACATTGTATTTTAACATGGTTGGCAGTGATTGGAATCATTTGGAATTATTTTGAAAAATAATTATTTATTCAGCTTTACAGAAAATCCACTGTAATGTCTGAAAACATGAATAACCAACACTCCTGGACACATAATAAACAACTTGATGAAAAGTAATCTGACTTTTTATAGCTCGTTGTTATTTAAAATTCCATGATGTAGTCTCAATGTGCACTTATGTGGACATACATTTTTAGAAAAAGTATTTATTTTTTTATATAATTTTTGCTTGTTTATTAGGTGCTACTAATTACAAATCAAAAAGGGAAATAAAAAATGCACACAGCAGTCATGCGTTGGTCTCAGAAGGAGGTTAAAATGTGGGTGTGAGTCCAGAAAACTTTAAGTCAGTTTGGTTATACAATGCGGTTGTCACAAACGTAACCATTCAGAACTCTAAAATAGGACTGACAACCTTATTCTACAGCTGTGTAAATGTAGCCAAAGTTTTATAACATTTTCATCCTGAACTTAAGCAATGCTTATGCTTATTGCTTTATGATAGAGAATGATTTTATTTGATTTTCTGAGTAACTTAACACATTATCATTATCATTGGTAAATGATCACTGGCATCTTATTTCAACTTAGTGTCAAGTGAAGAAGCCGGCTTTGCAGAAGACCACAATACATAAAGACACCAGCATTGCGGGATTTAATTATGTATTTCCAGTACCATAACACCTCCTGCTGGTCAAAATTAAAGTAACAATTTTGTACAAGCGTCAGTGCCAATATTTACAATTGACCTGCCAGTCAATTGATGCCCCGAACCCTGTTCTTGTGTTCAGATGTGTAGGCAGGATATAGCTTCTTTTTCACTGAATTTCTCAGAGTATTTCCAAAAGCACATCACTCAGTTGTTTTGAAACAGAACTGAAACAGTGTGGCTTTGTGGTGAAAATATTTGATCTGTATCATTACAAAAACATTTAATTTGACCTGTTCTGTAATTTTGTACAGGCAGAATTTGTTTTTATTATTATAATTTTAATCTTTGATTTTTTTTATACCTATATAGAAACATTGTGAAAATTGTGGCCATTACATGGTATCTTTTCATTTATTAGAGGTCAATAATCACTTCAAAATAAAATTTGCACAGGTAAACATATACATTTTATAACATTACATACAATAATAACTATGAATAACTATAAATACTAATAGCTATAAACAATACCTATAAAACATGAAATACAATAATGCATTCTTGATAAAGAGACAATAAAGCTTTCAAAGCAGAATATAATCACTTTGAGTTAAAGTGAGATAAAGGCAACATTTAGCATTAAACAGTCATTAGTCCAGCATACTGTATATCCAACACTTTTTTGTATTTTATAACTTAAGGTTAAAAATAATATAATTTGTTAATATATAGTATTTATTATATTATAATATCTGAAATGTAATCATTCAGCCAAAACACTTCACATAAGGTTTTTATTTCTGTACTTATTGCTTCCCCTGTCTGCGTTAAATACGGTTTTCCCTTTCCTCTTTTTTCTATCCTGTGTTTCTTTCATTTTGGCTCTGCAAGACTTTTGGATCAGAGTTTTGTTTCTGCTGCATTTTTCTTTGGTCCACTATTGCCGTAATATTTTTGATCCAAGCTGAGTCTGGATCGGAACACCTTTTTTTCCTCTTTTCTGTTATCAAGCTAGAGAATCAACAAAAATTAAAGAGAAAGACAGAGAGAAAACAAATAAGAGATTGAAAAAATAGCCAGTGTGTTTAATTATTAACAATTGTATAATTGTTATAATATAATAACTTCTTTACTATTCTTAAGGCACTGTAACATCCAGAACTCCAGGATCTACTGTCTGATTTACATAACTCTTTTTAAGAAGGGAAAACAAGTTTTGGGGATTCTTCAGTTAAAAAGAAATATTCTTGACTTGGTAAAATAGGGTTTATTTTAAGTAGAAAGTAAGAAGAACATAGTATTACAAATAATTTATTCTTAAGAGTGTTTAATGAATCCAGACCCTGAATTTGAAATGTAGGAAATCCCTGTAATGTGACCTTAATTTTATCTGCAACCTTAATCGGAGTGTCTGTTAACTTACACAATAGCATTGATGGGGCAAAGTCCTGCTCTCTGGATCGTATAATCCACCACTTTGTTTTTATGTATTTTCTTGTTGCTTGTCTTCAAACAACAGTTTGTAGAAGGCTTACTTGTTACTGCATGACAAAATTAAACAGCATTTTTTTAGTTTTTTTTAGTTGAAGTCTAGTTTTCTAAAAGAAAAATACTTATTTCTCATAAAACATCACAAAGAATTATCACAGCTTTATATAACATTTCTTTAAGCCCAGTGTGTTTGAGCACATTGTTAGAAAGTTAGAATTTTTTCCCAGGCATCATGAATGTATAACAAATGTGTCAAGGTTACACTCACCTGCAGTGATACAACAGAACAGTAACAACACCAGGCACACAGTAAGACAGACCATTGGCTTCATCATGACGGAGAGATGTGTGGACAGAAACGAACTGAAACTACACTTACTCAACAATATTATTTCACACTTTCTTTTACTACACTGTCGTGCACACACAGCCCCCAACCCCTACACAGAAATGGAGAAAGTGTGTACAGTGTGTGTGCACATGCATGTGAGTAAGTGGGTCTTAGAGAGTGATGATGAGTGGAAAGAAGTTGTCACTGATCATGTGCTGTGGTCTTCTACCCATGTAGCTCACCACAGTGTGGGTGCATATAGATGAATGAAGTTGCATTGCAGATATATGTCCAATTATGGAACAGCATTGCTGTCTTGCTCTGAGAACACATACAACATAAAAAAAATTTTGGCAGATGCAATCTTTCAACAAACAACATGATATCACATTATAAAATAATAAATTATGATTTCTAAAATAGTGCCATTTTTAAAACTTAAAGGAATAGTTCATACAAAAAATGTAATTCTGTCAGAGTTTTACTCATATCGCTCCAAACCTGTATGACTTTATTTCTACTGCGGAATACAAGGTAAATTATTTAGTGAATGTCCTTGGCTGAATTTAATACAATGTCAAAACAATGGGACTAACTTTAATGCTTGATAAAGCACCTAAAAGTGTCATAAAAGTAGTTTATGCAAGTTGCCCATCATATATAAGTCCTATTCGATCACTTTTAAAAATTAATTATTAAGCATTAAAAAGTGAATCTCTATTCAAAAAGGCCACATGGACTACATTTGTAGTACAATTCATGGTTTAAATGACTAAACTATGTAAATGTTAGGGGCCAGCGTTTAAACAAAATTATTTTGAATGAACTTTAAGATTAATAATTAAAGTCTTTGAAGTCCATCCTGAAATTAACTGTGGACGTGCTGAATTAACTGAACAGATGTATTGTCCTTTGTTGATTGGTTGATGAAGGCTTTTGTTTGCATTTTAATAGAGTGTAGTCCATCCTTTGATCAAGATGATGTAGGCAGAGGTCAGTGAGGTGCACTGCAGTTTGACTTGAAGCTTGCAGACGTTAATTTCTAGTGAAGTCCATCCTAAGTCCAAGATTCAGGCAGTGGCCAGTGAAGTATCCCTTGTCTCATGGTTGGAGTTGGTCAGTTCATCCTCTGTGAAGTTCATCATAGCAAACAGAAGTTATATCTGGCTGGCTCAGGCTGCATTTAGTTGTCATCACTCAGCGACCCGTAGCAGTGGGAATCGATATCAGGCAGGAACAGAGCTGGATCTGGCAGGGTCTGGAAAATTCAGGATATGTATCCCGAGTTTGAGACATGGAAACAAATAAAATAATATTAGCATAGATGCCACTCAATTTATTGCAGAGTTATAGATCATGATCAAAGTTTCTGGTTCTGGTAGACCTAACTAAAGCAGCCTAATTTTGGGTTGAAGGAAAAATTAGGTGTATGCCTGGCTAAATAGATGAGTCTTTAATCTTGACTTAAACTGAGGGAGTGTGTCTGCATCTCAAACAGTGTTAGGGAGACTATTCCACAGTTTAGGAGCCAAATATGTAAACAATCTACCTACTTTTGTGGATTTTGATATTTTAGGAACTGTTAACAGGCCAGAATTTTGTGATCGTAATGAACGTGATGGAATATAGCAGAATGTCACTTAAATACTGCAGAGCTAGACCATTCAAAGCTTTGTATGTAGTTAACAGAATTTTTAAATTAATACAAAATTTAACAGGTAGCCAATGCAACGATGTTAAAATGAGACTAATATGATCATATTTCTTGGTTCTCGTTAGCACTCTGGCTGCTGGACATCTTCCTAGTTATGCATTACAATAATCTGGTCTTGAGGTCATGAACATATTAATTAGTTTTCTGGCATCAGCAACAGAGAGCTTGTGCCGTAATTTAGCATTATTTCTTAGGTGGAAGAATGCTGTTCTACAAACATTGGTAATTTGATTTTCAAAGGACAGATTGGTATAAAATTGAACACCTAATTTCTTCGCTGTTGAAGATGATGTAACAGTACATCCATCGAGAGTCAAATTTTAGCGGCTTATCACTGTTTTGTCGGAATTGAGGTGAAGGAAATTTCTGGCCATCCAATCTTTTATTTCGTTAATACACTCTGCTAAATTCCTTCGTCCTGTTTCCGTCACAGAATAACCAACAGCTAAAATTATGGTTTCAGCGGAAACTCTTCAAGGCTCGTTAGAGCGGATGTGTGCGGCGCTTGATTCTCAAGGAGCTACTGTTGGGAGGCATGAACAGGCATTGACCACCCAGGGACAACAGATCCAGGAGATATTGCAAACGGTACGTGCTTTGTCTGACCAGTTAAATCCAGCTCAACCCTCTGCTTCTAATCAACCTGTACCTGTCCCTGAACCTGCAGAGCTTCCCAACACGCTTCAGAGCACTGCTAGATTTTTACCCCCTGAGAGATTCGATGGATCTTCGGATAATTGCCGGGGCTTTCTTATGCTGTGTAGTTTTTATCTAAAATATCACCCGCATTTATGATCGGAGAGTGAGAGTGTTAATTTTTTTTATCTCCCTGCTTACTGGCAGAGCAAGACAGTGGGCCACTGCACTGTGGACTGCAAATAGCCCAATTCTATTTTCATATGATCAGTTCTGTGACCAAATTGCCACGGTATTTGATCACACAGCAGCTGGAAAAACGCAGTTTAATGTTTAACGCAGCGCCTTTGTTTATACTGTGGTCAACCTGGACATCACATTGTTTCATGCCCTGTTCGCCCTCAGCCTCCCTCCTTTTTGAGCCAGGTCAAAATCTCTGTCATTTTAGATATTACTCAAAAACAAGTTACACTTCCTGTAATCGTATCTATTGACGATGTTTATTATCCCACTTCAGCCCTAGTCAATTCCAGAGTGGCGGGGAATTTCATTGATGATCATTTGGTCCAGAGTCTAGGAATTCCTCTCAGTTCAGTTGAGCCCCCCCTAACCCCCCCCCCCATCCAAGAGGTGGATGGAGCACCTCTTGGATCTGGATTTATTACCCACTGACACTTCAGGTGGGTCTGTGTCATAAGGAGATTATAAAATGTTTTGTTGTGTTCTTTCTAGTGTTTTTCTTTTTTACCCTGCCCTGTTCGGTCTGTTTTGTTTATTGGACTGAACACTTGGCTCTGACTTCGGACTGTGTTTTTACTTTGCATCTCTGGAATTGCCCTCTGTGTTTTTTTTAACTTTGCAATTAAACTTGTTTGTGCATTTGAATCCTTCTCGTCCTGTTTCCGTCACATTCTGAAATTACAGGAAATACCTCTTTTAAGAGCTTAGTTGGTATTGGATCTAACCAACATGTTGTGGCTTTTGATGTTTCGATAAGTTTTGTTAGCTCTTCATGACCTATGACAGCAAGGATTGAAGTTGCACGTGAGGACAATTATGAGACACTGTTTTCTGAGGTGCTATGACAGATGATTGCAAAATTCCAATTTTATTTCTGATTATTTCAATTTTATCAGTAAAAAAATTCATGAAATCATTACTCTTGTGCTGCGACGAAATATATGGTTCTATTGAGGCTTTATTCCTAACCAATTTAGCCACTGTACTGAATAAACACCTAGGATTGTTGTGATTATTTTCTATGAGTTTGCTCAAATATGCTGACCTAGCAGCTTTTAGTGCCTGTTAGATACAGTCACTATCCTTCCATGCACCGCAAAATATTCTAATTTTGTATTCTTCCACATGCGCTCCATTTTCTGAGCTGCTCTCTTGAGAGCATGAGTGTGATCATTGTACCATGGTGCAGGGCTTTTTTCTTTAATTTTCTTTAATCAAAGGGGGATGACACTATCAAGAGTGCTAGAGATGACTTTATTTATATATTTTTTATTTCATCAAGTTCTTCTGGGCTTTGGGGTTTACTGAGTGTATGAGATAGATCTGGAAAATTATTAGTGAAGCTATCTTTAGTGGTCGAAAGAATAGTTATACCTGAGTGATAGTGTGGTGTAGATCGAGTAACATTAGCTGATCGCAGCATACAAGAGACGAGGTAATGATCCGAGATGTCATCGCTCTGCTGCAGAATTTCTTTAATATCAACATCAACTCCATATTACAGAATTAAATCTAGCATATGATTATGTTGATGAGTTGGTCCTGTTACATTTTGTCTGACTCCAAGAGAGTTGAGAATATTGCTAAATGCTAATCCCAATGTGTCATTTTCATTATCTATGTGAATGAACCCTATCCTTATATGATGTTTATCTTTAAATTGTTTAATTCTATCAAAATTTTCTAAATTATTTTATGTTTGGTAGTTCGGGGAACAGATACAGTCTCTATGAGATATCTAGGTGATACAGTTAGCATAAACTAACAACAAAAAAATACTGTTTATTTCAACATAATGTACTAATGCATTTTTAACATTAAAAATTTAAATGTTAACATCAATTAATGCATTTTTTACAAACAATTATTTTATAAATGAACATTAACGAAGATTAATAAATGCTGTAAAATTATTTTGTTCATTGTTAGTCCATGATACCTAATGCATTTACCAATGTTAACAAATACAACCTTTTTGTAAAGTGTTACCCTGTAATTATCATATTTGCAAATTCAAAAACCTCACATTAACTGAGACCCTAGTTTATTTGTACTCCTCAAAAAAAGTTGAATAACTTAAAATAGTAAGAATATTCAGACTTGTCACAGCACCTAAAATACACACTTTCGCTTATACATACATAAACAATTTAAAGCTACACTATGTAACTTACATTTTTTTTAAATAGCAAAATTATGTTAATGCGAGTGCAACAAAAATACATCTTCCAAGCCATGTCTATACTTTACCCAAATACACTTTGTTAAACCTAAAATAACTATTTATATTTTAGCTGTTGTGATGGATTTTGCCAGAAATTGCAAGATCCGGCTTCTATAGCGCGTGTGTGGGAGTAACTGAAGCTGAAAGTTTGTTGTCACAACTAATGAGAAAAACTTACCATGGATCATTCAACACAGCAAACCTCCAGGGAATCACCAGTTGTAAAAAAGAAAAAAGAAACCCCGAACAGACCAGACTCTACAAGCAAAAAGGGAGTGACAGAGTCTGCAATAAAACCCGAATCAACATCGGCTTGGCTTTTCATAGGTGATAACTCTGAGATCTGAAAGGATTTAAAAGCGACCCAGAGATAGGTTTTCTTACTCAACAGGTAAGACATTTTGTAGATATGGTTTATGTATAGTTGTGTAATCACACCAGTGGCGGCCCATGCATTTTACGTCTAGGCCTTTAATGCGGTTCAAGCCATTTCAAGAAAACACAGTTTCAAAATGAATAAGACATTGTATGCCATACAGTGTCATTCATTATGTGGCAGTCAACTAATAATACCAATTGACATTTTAAAAACACGTCATGCAGGAAAGCCAGAACCAAGGAGGTCTAATACCAAGAAAAAGCTCACTAATAATATTTGCGATTTAAATTTAGCTTGCAATAAATTTTGTTTCGTCAGGGTACACGGTTATTTTTCAAAACTTCATCTGACACTGAATACTCAAGCAGTCTAATTTACACTTAGAAAACTCCTGATGTTGCTATAACAATGCAAAAAGCTCTAATTAGCTTGAAGTGAAAATCATCCCTCATTTCCTGTTTAATTAATCAATCGCACGATCATGCCGAACATCTCAGGCAATACCAGCAGTGATGACAGCCGACTTGTCATCAAGATCTCACGCTCTTCACTTTCAAATTATGTACATCACTTAAAGCGTGATTGCGTCACTCAAGGCTGGCAAGAAGGCCTCGACCAGGACACATCCAAAAGACCACACCCACCAAGAACATATAAATCAATCTGATTGGCTGATGATTGGCTGACTTTAGATGCCTATTCACTTACACTGTTGAGGGATTCTCTGGAAATTCTGAAGGCCTGATGGGGGTGGAGCTCAGACTCGCTTCAGCTTCGTGCTTCAGGCATGCAATTTGTGAAACAGTTGTCACACTTTGCTTGTAAGCATTGAGGAATAAATCCTGATTGGATAAACTTTTTGTTTTTTGCCATTTATTTGTAAATGAATTATGAGTGGAAAGCGATTGTAGTAAAATCGCGTGAAATACACTATATCCAGTGTACACTGGTGCCTCGAAGTAAATTCATCCGTGCAGAGGAGCAGAGCCAAAGCACAACCAAAACAACGTTCTTCCACAAGACACATGCAGTTTTATTTTTTAACAGCTAGAGGGCCAAAAGTTACATAGTTCAGCTTTAACCTAACATATTTATGTTGTGGAATAGATGTTCTTGGACACATTATGTGTCCTCTACCAAGCTATAGAGTGCTTGTTTTTTTAGTGTTTTCTCTTTTTTTTTAAAAATCCACATCACATTTGCAGTGGTTCTACTGATGTTTTTAAGTTATGACAATATTTACATTGGTGAGGCCCATTTTCATGACTTTGCCTAGGCCCCCACAAACCAATGGGCTGGCCCTGCTTAGTCAGTATGCTTTCATTTTGATTGTATGGAAAAAAAATGTGGTATGAACATTCTCCAAGATATCTCCTATTGAGTTCCATGAAAGAGAAAAAGTCAAACAGGTTTGGAAAGCCAATACAGTGAATACCGTAAATTATGAAATCATGTAAAACAATGTATCCCTTTAAGCAGCATTATTTACATTGCAATTTTGCAATTAAGTGCCAATGACTTTCATAACTTGGTTGTAACAACTCCAAGCAAGACCAGTCATAGAGATTGATCATTTGAATGATGTCATTGTACTTTTACATACGTCATGCAACCTTCATCCCAGACCACAGAAACCTGACCCATTTACCTCACTGTCTTTTTCTCCTTTTTGCTTTAAAATAGACAGACGAGGACAACTCAGTGAAGTATAGTGTATGAAAGAGATTGCATCATGACAGAAATGGACATCTCTGTTTTTCTATAGGATTAATGACAAACAAAATTATTCACCATAATTTAATAACAGTAGTAATATAAGTCTCAAAAAAGTCTAAAATGTACCACTGAATTTACTATGCCCAACTGATTGTTACATAAGCTACAATTTAGACACAGCAAGCTCGACTTTGAATGGAATACGGTCACATAACAAGCTGCCCACCAGCCTATTCAGTAAGACAGTGAAGGCACCCACATTTTCTCATATAAACCTACACTGTGGTGCCATCTCTCACACCTCAAACCCGACGGGGAGCTTTATGCATGACGTAAGAGGATGGTCTGCACAAAGATGACAGGCCCTTATGGACAGCAATATTTCAATGTAAAAACTACTCACACACACACACACACACATACACACATATGTGGCTATCCTTATGAGGACTCTCTATAGACATAATTATTTTTCTACTATACAAACTATAGATTCTATCCCCTAAACCTAACCATCACAAAAAACTTTCTGCATTTTTACATTTTCAAACAAAACATTGTTTAGTATGTTTTTTTAAGCGATTGGATTTATGGGGACACTAGAAATGTCCTCACATTTATAGCATAATAACCTTGTAATTACCAGTTGTAACCTAAGACAAATGTCCTTGTAAACCACCCAAACCCTCCCACACTCTCACAATAACTATGTGCTAAGTGCTAGTATTGTATGATGAGAAAATCACTTGTAGTTCACCCAAAATTTTTATTATTTAATCATTTACTCACCCTCATGCCATCAGATGACGCTCAGCTCTGTAGGTCCATACAATGCAAGTGAATGTTGGCCAGAACTTTGAAAGACCAAAAAGCATAAAAGTAATCTTTAAGACTCCAGTGGAGTACTATAAATCTCCAAATATTTATTTTATTTTTGTTGATTCGCATTCTTTGTGCATATCAACACCTACTGGGCAGGAGATTTTATAGTAAAAAAGGACTTAAATATTGATCTGTTTCTCACCCACACCTATCATATTACTTCTGAAGATATGGATTTAACCAATAAAGTCATATGGATTACTTTTATGCTGCCTTTATATGCTTTTTGGACCTTCAAAGTTCTGGCCACCATTCACTTGTGTTGTGATGACCTACAGAGCTGAAATATTCTTCTAAAAAATTGCATTTGTGTTCAGCAGAAGAAAGAAAGTCATACACATCTGCATGGCATGAGGGTGAGTAAATATTGAGATAATTTTTGTTTTTGGGTGAAAAATCCCTTTAATAAGACTTCAGTTCGACAGCTACTGTATAAGTGACGTATTTGTATAGTGAAGAAGGAAATCTTGGGGAAAGTAATTAATATGGAGTTGAGTATGAATAAACCCACAGTTGTTTCACACACGGGTTAAAGTTATTCATGTGAACATTTCACTAGGTTTTGTTTGTTTAGTTTTGCACATATATATACACAGAAGAAGGTCTTTAAAATTAACACAATCCATTTTATTGAGTGGGTTATTGTCATCACCCCTATATCTAAAGTAACGTTGTAACTTGAAGTTTAAATCTATCTCCATTACACATCTAAACACTGTTGAAGAAAAAAAAAATGAAAATAAACATTACACATAAAGAGGAATATATTCTTCATAAACAAAGTGCAGATACAATATAATACAGAACAATTGACAAACATTTTGATTGTATGTTAACTTATATGCATAGTTTAGTAATCAACACTGGTTATGTTGCATTCACTGTAGATGCTGTTTTAAATGGTAATGTGGCGTTTATGGGGCGCACAGTCGGTTCATTTGCCTTCCTCTTCTTGTCTACAAATTCCATGGCTCTCTGCACCCAAAGCTTTTCTGGATCGGAGCAAACAGTTTTGCCTTTGACTGTTTTAAATCTACAAATACATGAAAGTAAAAAAATTAACATGATAATAAAAGAAAATATATAGGTTATATGTATGCACAAATAGTTAATAATTTGTTTATTTATTTTATACTATTAAATCATCAATATGCTGTACTGAAAACAGCAGTTTAAGCTCAAATTGTACAATTAATACTGTAGTTTGCCCAAGTCTGTCATAACTTATAGAGTTCCACAAGAAAAATAACTCACTGAATGGCATCAATATGGCAAATTCCTGCTTTTTGTCGCTTGTAATATATAATATTTTCCTTGCATAGTATAGTATTTGATGTCTTGAGACAATGGCAGGATGAAAGGCCATTCACTGCAAACAAACATACAAAAAGAAAAATAATTTAAACACCTCAGAATGACATTCATTAAGTCAAGCTCATTTCAGGTAACATCATAATTATTTTAAAGTGAAAAAATATATACAGTAAGGAAATCAGTAAAAAGCATGAACATTTTTTACAGAGACATAAAGTTCTTACTTTGGCAGGTGACATAAGTGAGCAACATTGTAGCTAGGCACAGTAGAAGTGATAGAGACCTCATCTTCTCTCACGCAAGTCTGATGTGTAATACCTATAGCTCGCCACAACATACACTTTTATAAAAGCTCACAGGGGGGAAAATGAACATCATAGCTTCCTCCCACAGAGATGTCACCTGTCAGCTTGGAAACAAAAATGACCCCCCCCCCCCCCCATCACCTCTCGGTCGACCGCCATCATCTCACAGGAACAATTGCAGCTCTCCACTTGAAATTATAGAGACATATCATTTTGTTTAATGGTCTTCATGACCATGAGGCTGAGGTCAATCTAAATGTACAGTACGTGTGTCACACAACGGAAAGTACCAAGATGTACAGAATGAAGAATAATAATTAACAAGTTTTGCACGTGATACAGTGACCACCTTCAGTGTATCATGCACAATGTACAAATCTGTAGACGTTTCAGAACACATTTACCATTAAATAACCAAATAATTATCATGCCCTTAAAATTAATGTGAAATACCCATGTAATGGGTAGCAAGACACCTTTATAACACGTTATATGTTTAACTAGCAACATTTCAAACAGTGGTTTACAAGCAAATATGATAGATATAGCTGTGAACAATGTAAACATGGCAAAATTGATCTTCATGCATTCTTTTTGACTTGGTAATATTGAGACATTGCATTGGTTTCCTGCAGCTTTGTGTGGTTTGTGTTTTGTAGGGGCTGCTATGTGACAAAGCCTCTGTGGTCATTCACTGAACTGGGGGGGAAATACACATGAAATATACCAACACACTTTTTCCAAGTACAGAGGACAGAATTTCTAATAATCAAACTAAGTCAGACAAAAGTGATGGTTTTAGTTTGGAAATAATTAATGTGATAATGTATATTTGCCATCTCTGGAGTCAGTTCCAAAAATGTTTCAAGTCAATGTACAAAAGCGGAACCCTTTTAGGTCAGTTGAAGTCTGTTATCAAACAAAAGGATATATTAAATAGAACAAATAATGGTAATTAGAGAGTTTAGGTTTGAAGGACATTAACATTTATTCATTTAAAAGACACTTTTATCCAAAGCAATTTACAAATGAGAATAATACAAGTAGAATACAAGAAGTGTTACATTAGGTGTCTTTAACTACTATGTACTTAAGTATATGAGACAATGTACTCATCATATACATGTTGTTGCATTATACTTACTGTACATTTAAAGTAACTGCAGTTAATTACATTTTTAGTTGTTTACATGCATTTAAGAAAGTGGTTAATGCTTACTGACTGAGCCGCATGTATACGGAATTAAAGTGTATGCCACTTATACATTGCATGTAACCGGAAAGCTGATTTCTCACAATAACCCTCAATCTGGTGTTAATGTAAACGTAGTTAAAACTTACCCCAAACCCTTCCCCAACCCTGACCCAAACCCCTACCTCTACTCCTACACCTAAGTACCTCAACCTCAGTAGCAGCAAATGTGAATCTTGTGAGAATTTGAAGTGCATTTGATTGTATTATTTTAATGTTAGTACATAGTAGTTGTACACACCTAATATAAAGTTGAACCAGAAGTGTTACCTAGCCAAGGTACCAGAGCAGGACAAAATAAAAGTGTGAACACCAAAAAAAAAAAAAAAAAAAAAACTTTTCTTGTTTTAGACAGATTAAACTTAGCACTTATAACACTTTGTGTGAATATTTAGATGCAGAGACAAAACAGGTGAAAATAAAATGAGGCGTTTTACACGTGCATCAACTGAGGCTGCTGATGGGGGAAAGTCATTGTGGTTTATTGCAAAATTATATGACCTTTAATGTGTGCTATGTAATGTTTTTATGACGTTTAGGTGGAATTGCAGTGCCCCATGAAACCTTTCCTCATTGCCCTTTTGGCACCTAGTTAAGATATATTAATCTTTAGAGACATAGGACATACAAGCAATAAGCAAACATTTAAAATAAAGACTGCCATGCTACAGCACAGAAAACCATATGTCATGTGATTTCTGCATGTTTAGATTGTTTGATAGATAGATTTTTGTCATTGATATCTGAAAGGAAATTCCTGTACAGCAGCAGTTGCTACATCCAGCAGAGACTACACAATATACAATATAAAGTTTAGAATAAACTCTGACAAACTATAAATAAAATAGGATAATAACTAAACATACAAGAGACAGGGTATAGATGTATACCCTGTTGAAGAAGAAGAAGGAAAAAAACTGCATTGCTTGTCACCAGCATATGTTGTGTTTTGGATGCTGGACTGGTCCCCAGAATAGTGTGCTGGTGCCCTCATCAGGCTTAGTGAGAGAGTTCACCCAAATATATAAATTCTCTCATCATTTACTCACCCTCATGCCCTGCAGCTTCAGAGGTCTGGTCACCACTCACTTGCATTATGTGGACCTACAGAGCCTAGAAGATTCTTCTAAAAATCTTTGTTTGTGTTCTGCAGAATAAAGAAAGTCATACACATCTGGGATGGCATGAGGATGAGTAAATGATGTAAGAATATTCATTTGTGGTTGAACTGTCCCTTTAATGAGTTTACAGAGCCTACTTTGGTCAACAAGCTTAAATAGGAAGACCACGCTGGTTAAAGATACATTTATAGTGAACAACATGGCTATGCTGGTCTACCAGCTATACAAGCACTAAGCACCATAACCCATCTTGGAAGAGCATTAAAATGCTAGTCTTTTCAACAGGGTATATTATGATCGCAGGGGGTATTAGAACTGCTTTTGAATTTGCATCTGTTTCAAACTGTATGCAGGTTTAAATTAGTGTGTCCCCAATTCAAAGTACATTTAAAATAGTATATCCAAGGTACCATACCATTTGCAGTAGTTTTTTAAATAATACTCTATTATACAGTACTAAGAAGTACTGTTACTTCTTAAAAAATGTAGTGTGAGTAGATTAAATGTACCTGTCCTAAAAACTGCTCAAGTAAGAGTAAAAGAGTAGCTCATTTAAAATTACTCATGAGTAGTGAGTATTGAGTACTGAGTACAGAGTTGCGAAAGCGATAACCCGTTATAATAAAAACTGTATGCTGCAATTTAAAAATGTAGCACACATACCATAATTTACATTCCCTTCTATGGCTGTTTATCAGAAAGAATAAAAAATATAGGTTTTTACAGATGTTTGTAATTGACAACTTATAAAATGCATCACTTATCTTTGATACTGTAAACACTATATGAATTTAAAAATAAATAAATAAACGGGCAACGTTATTACAAAAATGAATAATAATAATAATAATAATAATAAATAATGTATGAAACAATTACATTAAAACCAGTTTATAGTTTCCTTAATGCTGACTGAGAGAGTTATTGTTGCGTATTAAATGTGTTCAAAACAATGCAAGGAATGCAGAACAAAACACTAAAAAAGCAGGGTCACTTGGCGTTTTAAAGGAATATTTCACAGAAAAATTAAAATTCTCTTATCATTTAGTTACCCTTATGCCATCCCGGTGTGTATAACTTTCTTCAGCAGAACACAAATTAAGATTTTTAGAAGAATTTCTCACGTCTTTTGTTCCATACAATGCAAGTGAATCGGTGCCAAAATTTTCCATCAAATTTGCCAAAACAAATCATATAAATCAGCGTAAAAGTAGCCTAATCCATATGACTCCAGTGGTTAAATCCATGTCTTCAGAACAGATATGATAGGTTGGGTGAGAAACAGTTCAATATTTAAATTATTTTTGACTATAAATTCTCCTCCCCACTCTGTCAATCTACACTCTAACTTTCAACTTCTTCCTTTGTTATTGGTGATTCACATTCTTCATGTGCATCGCCATCTACTAGGCAAATCTTTTTCTCACCCACACCTATCATATAACTTCTGAAGTCATGGATTTAACCACTGGAGTAATATGGATTACTTTTGTGCTGCCTTTATGTGCTTTTTTAGGAGTGTCAAAATGTTGGTATCCATTCACTTGTATTGTATGAACCTACAGAGCTGAAATATTCTAAAAATCTGTGTTCTAAAGAAAGAGAGTCATACACATTTGGGATGGCATAAAGGTGAGTAAAAGATGAGAGAGGTTTCATTTTTGAGTGAACTATTTCTTTAAGTAGCACATGGGGGGGGGCACATTATCCTCCTTTTGAGATACAACGTTCCACATTGATTTAGTTCTTGTATCTTTTAAGCTCAGAAATTGTTGTGTTCTCATTCTAATGCTTGATGCACAAGTTTGTGACTGGTGGAATGTTCTGCCTGAAATATTGCTCTACAAAGGTTGATACTTTTCTATCTGGCATTAGAAAAAACTTGATAAATTCTAAGCATATTTATAAATTCTTTTATCATCTCTTCTGACAATGACATAGCCTACTACACTTCAAGTCCATCATTTTGATGCAAATACGCTTTTTGTCCCACTGTTTACATTCACTTAAGACCAAACTGACCGCGTTTACATTAATGCCTCACCTAAATGGGCATTGGTGGAATTATAAAGTGTATTTGACCGTTTAGGTGCGTACCTGCATTAGCGTACAAACATTAGCCGCCTGTCAATCAAACAGCATGCAGCTACAGACGTCAGGAAATAAAAAGTCAATATTTTATGTTTTATCTAGATCAGAGGTTTACAATTGATAAGTCGTGCCTCCCCTGGGGGGCGCCAGAGAGCCCCAGCACGGGCTCATACGGTCATGAAAATCCAGGAAATGTCATGGAATTTAGAAATTGAGTTTTCCAGGCCTGGAAAAGTCATGGGAAAAAAAGTTAACACTGAATGTTTTAGAAAAGTCATGTAATTTTCTAAAAAAATATTTTCAGCAGTACAAGTGTGCTAATAATTCTTCAAGTTTGTCGCGATCGCGTATGCAAAATGCATTACTGCGTAAACTGAGTAGATTGTGAATATGCGTAGCGCCCATAGGGTAGCGCCATGCGGCGTCTCATTTGGCACCTTATTAACAGCAGAAAAGTTAGCTCACGATTGCTCAAGTCCATATGGATAGTGTACAAGGAATTAGTAAATTTCATATTTATATTATTGTTTGAATATATTAAGGCTTTAAATGTTTGTATCAGTGGGGATTTCTTTAAGACTACAAGGGAAGCTCGGCTTCCCATAATGTCAAAAAAATAATGGTCAAATATTTACTATTGTGTAAACAATTTATTGACTAAAAATGCGTTAGAACATGTTCATCTCGAAAACGAGTTCGTTCAGAATCAGCTACATATAGCAGGTCGGCTGACTCGATTTCATTCTCATACATTCCCGTAGCGTCAGTGCATTTCCCTGTTGAAGCCGAGCGTCCATTGACTTCAATGGGGCTGCTTTGAACAGTTTTTTTCAGTGCTCCGAAACTACACGGTCATTGGATAAATGCTGCGATTATGTCCCACCCACGGACGCTCAGCGTCTCTGGGGGTGAACGAGGAGTGGGCTGGCCCGGACTCCGGGCTTCCGCGTAATGATTGGAGGATCTGTCGAAAGACTGCCTCTCCTTTTGACTGACAGCGAATCTGTACTATAAGAAGTCGCTGAAGGTAATCGTGCGCAGTCCCATCGCGGATTTCTCAAGTGTAGTCTAAAGACAAACTGCTGCAATCTATTTCTTGATATTTGTTTGGCGAAATTGCTAGTCAATTTGCATAATACATTTAACACAATTATACACCACATTCCTTGTTTCAGTTTTACCAAGTTTAATATATTTTTTTAGATCGTTCGTTCATTAATTCATGAAATGCAAGCAGAACGAATTTCTCTTGTTTGTACATTTTTTACGTAAAAATGTGTTTATGAACGATGTAGTTTAGGGGAAAACATTTATTTGAAAATTCATGTACAAAAACAACATTGAAACAAATCATCATGTATACTGTTTCTTAGTCCATTTTTACGTTAATTGTCGCATCGAATTAAATGCAACTAAACGACATCTGAGTTTAGAGGAACATCCAAGTGGTTATTTGAGATTATAACATTGTTTGGTTGAACACATCCTTCTTTCTTGGTTTATTAATATAATTTACTCTGTTTATGAATACATAATCATTGATGCTTTTATGTTGCATTCATTTTGCACTGAAGAACACGCTTCTTGATTATAAATTTGCACTTTGAGAATGTGTCCTTTGATTCGCTCGAGTTATGTGTCACAACTATGTTTAAATAAAATCCAAGATGATCAATGTAAGAGATTATTTATAGTTCTGCTGGCCATTGAGAAGACACTGGTCAAGTCACTGGAAAAGACGCCTAGTTGGTACGACATGGTCACAGTGCATTTTCTCGAAAAGGAACGTATGGCAGAATTTACTTTTAAATAAATGGACAAGTTTATAACGTAGGCCGAAAATGAGCTTCCCCTCTTTGAAAGACCAGCAGCCACCACGGTTTATATGTAATAAATGCCATGTTAATTAAGCTTATGGGGATGTTTGCTTGAGAGTCTTAGCAGTGTTATTATTCACTTATTTAGAATTTAGTTTGATGTTAAAGGTGAAATGTGTAATTTAGTAATATTAACTATAGTCTTCTATCCAGTAGTGTCCAGCTTTGGGGGAACACAGGAGAAACAAATCTGCCTTCCACCAGGGGGCGCCTGGCTGCTACAAACCGAATCCTTGTTTTACAGCTACACTATGTAACTTTTTTAAGCGGTTAACAAATTAAAACTGTATGTGTCTTGCAGAAGGTTTTTTTTTTTTTTTTTTTTTTTTTTTTTTTTTTTTTTTTTTTTTTGTGCTTTGGCTCTGCTCCTCTGCACGGATGAATGTGATTCGAGGCACCGGTGTATCTTATCAGAGCAAATGGGCAAATAAATAACGAAAGAAAGGAAAAGACGGATATCCGAAAACATATCATATGAGCAGGTAAGTGCCATATCTTATGCTGTTGTTTTGACTTATTGGAAACATTGATGTTTTTAAATAAATTAAGTTACAAATGTTAGGCAACGTTCATTATCATTAGATTGCACCGATTACAGTAAAATTATTGTATTTCACTACACGCACACAGATGTGCGTGCACGCGCACGTGTGTGTACAACTATACAGTACATAAACTATATCAATAAAATATCTTACATGTTGAATAAGAAAATGACTGTATCATTTTCATATCAATGAAAAGACTGAAAATCTGGGTCGCTTTTAAATCCTTTTAGATCTCTCAGTTTTTGCCACCTCTGAAAAGCCAAGTCGATGTTGATTCATGTTTTATTACTGACTCTGTTGCTTTCCCCTTTTTACTTGTTGATTCTGCTCTGTTTGGGGTTACTTTGTACAACCGGTGATTGTCCGGAGGTTTGCTGTTTTGAATAGGGATGGACGGATCGATACCAATGTATTGATACTTCTGATACTGATATGGTATCGAGAATATCGATCCTCACATAAAAATAATGATTCTTTATGTTTATGAGAGAAGTAGTGATTTAGATTACATGAATATTAATGCATCTCATAAGTTTCAAGTGGAAAAACAGCTCATCTTGACGTGCAGAAATGCACCAGCAGTCAGACAGCGCTCACACTTTTAGTTATTGTACTGTAAAAGAGGGAGCAGTGCTTTCCTGAGGTAATGACAGAAAAACAGCATCTGGAGTTATTCACACTAAGTAATGACAAACCTAACCTAACCCTAACCTTACATGTATTATAATGGACTTCTTTTACCATTTTTACAGGTTAATTTCAATTCAGAGATGAGGTATATACAGTAATAGAGGTATCGATATTAGTTTCGATATCAGAGATATTGGCCTAAAAGTACTTGGTATCGGATCAAAAAGAAAATAGGTGGTATCGCCTGTCCCTAGTTTTAAATGATCCATCTTGTATTTAAATGGGAATGACAATGAGGATATGCAACCCGATATCACGCCGAGGCGTGAAATAGACACGCCGGTCCACTCGCGGATGCGTGTCGGTGTCACGCTTTGCCTCCTCCAGGCGTGTACATGACACGCGCGCGTCTACGTAGAATACCGTCAGGGGGCGATCGTTTCCTCAACGCCAACAACTCTCCGCGCACCAGAGAGGAAGCGATACCGTTGTCGTCGCGTTGCACGTTCGTGCGGGCGGGATGCCGGCCAATTTCGCCGGTTACTTTCACTTGTGACCATATGTGACAAATAAAGGTTCATTACATAGTGCTGCTTTCATGAAGAAATCCTAACGTTGCTGTAGCCTAACGTTGTTATACGTGTGTGTGTGTGTGTGTGTGTGTGTGTGTGTGTGTGTGTGTGTGGGCTGTCGAGTATCTTGTGCTGATGTAAATAAACAAATAAATATATATATATAAATATATATATATATAAATATATATATATATATATATATATATATATATATATATATATATATATATATTTATTTAAAAAGTGTATTTATATACAAAAATAAACCCGGAAGTGGAGAACGCGATATATCGCTTCCTCTTTGGTGCGCGGACAGTTGTTGGCGTCGAGGAAACGATCGCCCCCTGCCGGAATTCTACGTAGACGCGCGCGTGTCATGTACACGCCTAGAGGAGGCAAAGCGTGAAATAGACACGCATCCGCGAGTGGACCGGCGTGTCTATTTCACGCCTCGGCGTGATACCGGGTTGCGATATGAGTGATAGACTTACCATGTTTTCAATGGCACCCACGGTATAAAGCTGTGAAAAAAAGTTCCTAGATCACATATGTTGTATGGATTTTTTTTGTCTAATGAATGTTCTAAGAAAGACGTTTTTTTAATGTTTTGTCCACAGAATTATCCAAAAACATCCAGGCGCAGGACAATCAAGTGGGTGTACTACGGAAGCCCTGAACCGCAAGGTGAAAAAACAATAAAACGGTGTGTTACGATATTATGTGACCCCAAGATGTGCGACTTTGGTGTTCTTTGTAGTTTCTTTTGTATTGTTTCTGCCACTGTCTGTTTTTACTTTCTTTTTCGCAGGTGACGTGCTGACTGGTTCGTCTCTGCTGTCAATCATCTGAGAAGAGGGTTTTGATGTGCTGACATCTGAAAGCGAGATCCAGTCATATGGCTACCGGAAATCCGGGAACTATAAAAGGACACGAATGCACCCGGGGGGGGGGGGGGGGGCTCTTGTTTGTGAACTTCATCTTGTGCGTTTAGTATTTTCTGTTATGCTTGATTTGGGTTTTGCTTGAGAATATATTAATCTCTGTTAATGCTTAATTTGTCATGTAAAAACACGTTATTTTGCCGTCCCATTTTTCCTTATTTGAATATTTGAGAGTAGCAACGCTGTGTTTTGAGATGGATAAAGGAAAGAGGGACAGGTATGATGTCACGTGACGTGCATCGCACACACCTAGGTTTACCTTTTGTTTAAACACCAGGTTTAGGGGGGGCATGTGCCATTCCTTGTAATTTTTGTTTTGATAGGTAAGGTAGAGAAGTATACGACGTCGCGGGCGTCGAAGACTTTTTCTTTCTACATTTTCCTTTTGGTATTAGTTAGATTAGTTGAAAATGGGTTAGAAAGATTCTTTTTGTTTTATTCATTTCTTTGAGTTGGCACTGTCAAATTATTTCCTTTTTCCTTCCCAGGTCTGGGATAATAATATAATTTTCTGGTTTGTTTATGATTTTCTTTTATTGATTGTAAATAACAACTAATTGTTTCAGCTGTTTTTTTTTAATATATATATATATATATATAATGTTTATATATAGATAAATCTGTTGGCCAGTTGTTGCACACAATAAATGTGTTCAAACGTTCTGCTGCTTTTGGGTTTCATATACTTTCCCAGTGTTCTACTAGCAAATATTGTCGACGGGTGATATAATGTTCCCCTTCTAACTTCCTAGACTTTTAAAAACAGTGAAGGGAGCCAATGTTGTTACTGTATTCCTATTTTTGAAGATAATTTTTTTTTTTTTTGAAGAGTGAAAAAAAAAATTTAAGAGAGAAAAACAATTTTTTTGAAGAGAAAAACTTTTTTTTTTTTTTTTTTTTTTTTTTGTTGTTTTTTTCACCTTGCGGTTCAATGCTTCCATAGTGTTCAATTGTCAGGGATCTGAGTTATTGTAAAAATCAGCCTCTCAAAGGTTTTAATAATGTGCAATATTTGAATCCAGTGTAAAGAATGTAATTAAATAAAAAAACTGGGCGGAAGAAAAATTATTTTCATCAAAGAATTAAAAAGGGAGAACATTTTATGCTATTTTAGAAGTACTGAGTAGCACTCAGCAGATGGCACCATGGACCACTTCTGTTTAAAAAAACAAACACAAAACCCAACTTTCATCACTAGGTGGCGCTTTTAGAACGCTAATTATCATACCTGATTATCTAGTGATTACAAAAGTAACATATCTTCACAATGTGCGTCAGTTTGAAATAATGTTGTTTTTATAACCTCACTGTATGTTCCTGTTTGTTTCTTAATTCAAATGCAATACTGGAGAATTTTGAGATCTTATCACTAGCAGCATCATCTACCCATACATAGGCCTACAGTTCATACCTGCTGTAGCCTATGTGTAATGAAATTACAATGTAATAGGTCATCTTATAAAAATTGTAACATGGTTTCTGTCAACATACCATAGTTACTATAGTCATCGTTTCCACAATGACTGCTTTGGTTTCTTGGTATTAGTGACCACTTTCATGGAATAAATAAATAAATAATATACTGTATAATAGCTATTGAAGGAGATATTTATTGATTCATTATGTTTTTTTTATTATTATTATTGGAGTATCAATGGTATTTTGGTGGAAAAGTTTACCATGGTAAACATTTGTAAGGGAGCAATGCCTCTGATAAACCTTATTTAACCAAAATACAAATAGCAACACTCTATTAGCCCTCCTAAACTCTTAAAAAGAAAGTATACAATTAGAAACATATACAAGGCTGGCCCGTGGGTTTGTGAGGTGATATCATGAAAAAACTAAAAATATTATTGGCTAATGTCAATTTATAAAAAATACAACTGTTTATTGTTCGCTCATGTTCGCTCATGTTAGTTCATATTGTATTAACTAATGTTATCTTATAAAAAAAAGTATGTTCAAAATGGACTTGGTATGTATAATTCTGTATAAATAAAGTATATTATTTTAAAATAGTACATATTTTAAATAGGGCCTATAAACGCAACCCTTTTGTAAACAAATGTATATAATAAACACACCCCTCTTAGAGAGCAGTCTTCTTTGCAGATAGGATGGTTTGATTATTTTCCAGATTAATTGCTAATAATTTCACTCTATGTGAGTTTTTTTTTTTAAATTTTTCCATCTTTATATCAGCAGTGTCTGATATTCCTTCATGTCTAATAATACTGTGAAAAGAAGCCACACTCTGATTCCCTGTAATATGATTTTAGATACACTGCTGTTATTTTATTTGTTGTAACTCTCAGCTATTTGTCTTGTTGTGATTGCTCATTTTATTCATTATATGATGTTTTTATTTTTCACCACCATTGTGATTTGTATGTTAAATGATCAGTACACACATGTTGTGAATTGTCCTGCATAAATACAGTCATAAAAAGAACTGTGGAGAATTTCAAAAGAGATGTCTGGAAAAGAAGGTGGATACATTCAACTTTAATGTATCCACCTGGGATGCTTATTAAACAGTATTGACAGTTTCCAGGTATTCTGACTGCTTTTTGCTTTTTTATACTATCCAGTACAACGTATCCATTTCCAAATAAATAAAATAAAATACATTGTTTTGTAAAGAATTTAATATGTAGGTGCAATTTAAATTTATCTACCAAGCTAATTTCATTCAAGCAATTTAGCACATTTAAGCACAATCATTTTGATCAAAAGATTATGAGACACATTAATTTAGTTAAGTGTGTCCAAACTTTGTGATTGGTAGTGTGGGTTATGATGAAACCATAGAACTGCATGTACTGCAGAGGTTACAATATTTGACCCTTAAAAAATTTGGATTTCAAAATCATCATTACACTGTTAAATAGTCTGAAGTTGTTCCAGTTTTGATCTCTGTTTGTTTGCAACATGATCAAAAGTTGATTTTTCAGTAGTACTATAAATGTATTGACATTTAGCTGAAGACTTGGTTTCCACTGCATCAAGCCACATTTAAAAATATATTAGGGTTAGGTGTTGAGTGGGCCACCATGATGGGGCAAATACACATGGAGCATTAATACTGTGTGGCTCAGTGACTCAACTGTCAGCAACGTGGGACAATTTCATCTTGAGGGACTTCCTGTGCTGTGGTTTCTTGTCTTTCTATCTTTGCATGCATCACCTACACTTCATTTGAGCGTTACAAAGAAACAATGTTGTGCATACACACTGGTCACTCTAACACTTTTTTACATTTACAATTTTTTGACATGACTATCTGTCTTCAAGGCGGGTGTGAAGGGTATAGTTAGGTGCGTGATTTCAGTGCATTGTGTGCTCATATGAGAACATCATCAGCTTCAGCACGCACCTCTCCCTCACTCAAGCTACAATTGTTAACAGACTTCCTAGTATCTGATTGTATAATGCATTGCTTTTATTACATTCATTGCTTCTTTGATTCATATGTTTCATATATATATAGGGTATATATGCAGTAGATAATGTGTAATTTGTCATGTTTACATTTTGAATTCATGGTACTAATGCACGGCCATAATATGTGCCGGTTATTTTATGACGACACTAATACTACTGCAAAGATGGGTGTATAAAAGAGTGTTAATGTTCTTAAACAGACAAAATCATGATTATAATGGAGGCATATCTCTTTGGGCAGATGAGGGAATGACTTTTAGCTGCAGACAGGACATGAGTGAAGCAGCATATCAAACAACAGAGTGAATAGGCACTTAGAGTTTTGGAATAGATTTGATTCCCTTTGTAATTAAATAAAAAAAAGAAAAAGAAAAAAAATCACATGACATGTTTTTGTAAAATGTCTCTACATGAACAATGGTACAGGTTTAGGTAAGTTTGTGCCAGCTAGGTAAAAACTCTGCTCAGCGGTTTGTTCAGGTTGACTGAGCTCCAGGTCACACTTACCCAGGTGAGCTGTTACGAACTACCGAAACAAAAAATGAAAAACCTTCATAGAGGGGCCTGGGTAGCTCAGCAAGTAAATACGCTGACTATCACACCTGCAGTGGCAATTTCAATCCAGGGCGTGCTAAGTGCCTCCTGTCTGGCTTCCTAAAAAACCAATTGGCCCTGTTGCTAGGGTGGGTAGAGTCATGTTGGGTTAAACTCCTTGTGGTCGCTATAATGTGGTTCGCTCTCGGTGGGGCATGTGGCGAGTTGTGCGTGGATGTTGTAGAGAATAGTGTGAAGCCTCCAGCACTAGGTCTGCGCAGTAACATGCTCAACAAGTCACGTGATAAGATGCGTGGATTGATGGTCTCAGACGCGGAGGCAACTGAGATTTGTCCTCCGCCACACAGATTGTGGCGAGCCTCTATGCCCCCACAAGGACCTAGAGCGCATTTGGAATTGGTAATACAAATTGGGGAGAAAAATCCAAAATCCATTTCTTAATGACATCAAACCTGTATGTCTTTGCTTTCGATCAAAGTATGCCGGGGCCTTAACACTTAAAATGATCTGGATCGCTCATTTCATTAGTTTTTACTTTGCTTCATATGAAGACAGAAACCAGAAAACAATCCAGCGGCAAACAGATTTATCATTGCGCCTCGCAGTGGTTGGTCAGGAAGAATGTGAATGAGGAAATCTAGTTTAATATGAGCAAATTTAACTTATTTCTGGTTTGGTGTTATTTAAGGGGTACTAGAGCTTTACAGATAGGGCTGTGGGTGCCCCCCAAAGACAGAAAATGAGGGGAAACACTCTTGTATTGTACATAATGTGTATTGTATTGTATCTTATGTATGCTGTATTTTATATAGCATGTGTTTATATTGTATATTTTGTTTATTATCATATCACAAGTACTTGATATGTGATATGTTTACTGTGTCCTTTCTAAGTGCAACTTACTAAGCCAATAAATATACACTCTCCAGACTGAATTGATCATGTGTCATGAAAACAGACATTTTTGTATTCCATGAACATTCTTCACACATTTTATTTATCAATCTTCTCATTGCTGTTAAAACAATGCACAGGATAAATATACTTTCACTGCGTATCAAACGGCATAAATGATGCCTTCACAGGACACTTTAAATGGGGGTGTGACTTCTCACCTTTCTAAACTAGCTGAAGCTGTGATATTACCAAAACGCTGTGGAGGAAAAAGTCTAAAGACAATCTTTATTACTCACTCTATACAACATTGTCATGTGACTGTGGGGGATTCCTGTCCTGTCTGTGACTCAGCCTCAAACTCTCTAGGGCTATTACTGCCCTCTATAGATTTAAAAATAACTCTGCTTAAATGGAATTTATTGCACCGAAGGCTAATTTTGTAGATGGTATATTCCCTTGTTCCATATTAGTAGGAAGAAGGAAGAGGTGTGAGGAGTGAAGTTGACAGGCTAACCCTTACAAATATTCTTTTACCCAAATAAGGCAATCGTGTTTACAAGAGAAGTGGGCTTGGAGTCACACAGGGAAGTTGTCACAATGGCTGTATCTTTGCTACAATGATTTGTGTCGAAAGTCCAAATGTGTTTACTTCATCAGTGGTTTTGTATGTTGGTTTCAAAACTATTAAAATTAAGATAATTGTGAATTCTATCCTCCAAACTATTTAAATATTTAACTATAACTATTGCAATTACAACTACAAACTATAACATTATTGTAATAGCTCTTGAGTAAACAAGTGGAAACAATTTAAAAACATTCTGCCATCTGCTGAGTGCTCAGGCAAGGGTAAATGTAATGAAGGCAGAATTTAACTTAAAGATTAAACTGTGGTCTTAGGACAAGGGCATTTGCCACACACTCTCATAACAATACCTCCTTATAGAGCCTCCTTATAACAAAGAATACTCATTGGTCCATTGCCTGGATCACCAATACATCACCTTTCTCTATATTTTAAATGTCACTCTGATACCTTATTCAACTAATTTCTAAAGAATTTAAATTCTTTACCCAAAGCTACATTTTAAAATGAAAAGAATGATGTATTCTGTCATCATTTACTTATTGGTTTATGTATTGCTTTTCATTGTTTTGTTGACCATGGGTTGGTGCCCTTAGCAGAGTTCGCCATTGTTTGGGGCGATAATAATCTATCTATTCATTCAACTTACTATCTGTCTTTCTGTCCATCTTAAAATTTGTTATGTCTGTCTGACGGTTGGTCTTGTAAAACACTCACACTTTTAAAATTATTTGAAACTGTCAGGCCAGGTCTTTTCAGGCCAAAATCCAAAGTTTGTCTTGATAAGCTTTTCCTGTGTACTGTAGTTTTGAATGAGATGCAACTGTCTTCACGGAGAGGAAGATTTTCAGCGATTAGAAAGTTTCACTCTGTTCCTCACACAGCTATTGTGTGACTTCGGAGGACTTTAAATGCAGCATGAGTCATTTGGAATAATTTTACAGTCAGTTTTTTATTTTATGTGATATATATTATTATGACTGTACTTGTAATTGCTTGTTAGATGTTTTATATTGTTTTATATTATTGCTTATGTTTAAGTGTAGGGGTGTGGTTAGGTGTTCAAAAATATCTATATTATTATGTCATGTAAATAAAATTATTGGGAATACATTTAGCTGCCTGTTGCATGTTTTGTATCATTTATAAGTGGTTAGGTTTAGGCTGGGGCTGGGTTGGGTTAGGGGATCTAAAATATCAATATGATAGTATAATATAAATAAACAAACATATACTCACTGAGCACTTTGTAAGTAACACTATGGTCCTAATAAAGTGCCTGATGTGGTCTTCTGCTGCTGTAGCCCATCTGCATCAATGTTCAATGTGTTGTGCATTCTGAGATGCTATTCTGCTCACTACAATTGTACAGAGTGGTTATCTGAGTTACCATAGCCTCTTTGTCAGCTCAGACCAGTCTGGCTATTCTCCATTGACATCACTTATCAAGAAGGCATTTCTGTCAACATATTTTTTGTTTGTTTGTTTGTTTTTGGCACCATTCTAAGTTAACGCTAGAGACCGTTGTGTGTGAAAATCCCAGGAGATCAGCATTTACAAAAATACTCAAACCAACCCACCTGGCACCAACAATCATGCCACAGTTGAATTCACTGTGATCACAATTTTTCCCATTCTGGGGGTTGATAGCTCCTGGTCCATATCTGCATGGTTTTATGCATTTCACTGCTGCCACATGATTGGCTGATTTTATAATCACATGAATAAGTAGATGTACAGGTGTTCATAATAAAGTGGTTAATGAGTGCATTTATAAGTATACCAAAATGTTGTTAAACACCTGCAATAAATCCATAGATTGCTCTATACGGATTCGTCTGAAATCATCCCAAAGGAATTTTTTGTTACATTTTTGCTGTCTCGCAAATTGTTTTGCATTTAATCATAATAATATTACTGCACCTATAATTTGTGGTTTGACAACATGCCCCTACAGTCTTATCTTATTATATATTTATTGTAACATATCGCATTTTATACAAATATTTTCTACCTTTTGTAAAAAAAAAATTTTTTTATTGTGCTTTTTTATAGGCAAATAAACCTTATAGCTTATTTGTGATATGTTGACTTAAAGTAACTCCCACTTTTTTTCCCAGTTCAACTCATTCTATCAAAATTCAAGAATGGTGACTCGGTGTCACCAGACTACAGCAACTTAGATGTCATATTTATTCTTTATGTCCCAATATGTTGGACATTTATATAAATATTAGATTTAAATTTTATTTAAAATGTTTTCACATGATTTTCACTATATCTGTGATTCATGACTTGTTGATATGAAGAATTCAGAACATTTAGCTAACTACTTTGTGAAGCAACAACTTAGATTACTGAAAACTTTAATCATTAAGGAGTAATTGTCATGTTACAGAATGATTAATCATGGTGCAATTTATTCCACGTTCTTTGTTCATATGATGTACAATGACAATGCAAAGACTGCAAAGACTTCCCTTTTCTCTGTTCTATATAAAAGCAACCAAGAGCATTAGACAATTTGTGGAATTTCACAGCATACAGGCACCTTCAGAGACAATGCACCTAACCATGGCATTTCATCAAATCATTTGTTTGTGTTGTCTGCTTATGCTTCTGTCTGCTTTCACATCAGGAGGTGAGTTCTTCTCCTAACATTTTACATTGACTTTGGTTTGCTTACCTGAGGCCAATAAAGAATTGGAATTTAACAAACTAGTGAGCAAATTTTTCTAAATAAGAAAAAACTTTATTAATTCAATTTTTTTGTCTGTTTTGCAGTGATATCTCATGACCCCAAAAAGCTAACATGCTGTAAACCAAATATGATAAAAAATACTCCTGTTAAGAGTAAAATCACAAGCTGTTACAAAGTTTCAGCAATACGCAATTGTGTTGCAGCTGTAATGTGAGTCAGTTTGTCATCTGCTTGTGAACTCTCATTGTCATTAATACAAAAATAAATATTGAAAATGTATACACACTAAATGTATTTCACCTCTCTTTACAGTCTCATTGATAAACACAAGATGCACTGCATTGATCCAAAGGCTCCATGGCTCAATGGTACACTTAATGCTCTAGAAATGGTAAGAAGATTAAAAAAAAGTATTTCAAAACTGTGTATACACATTTTACTACTTCACTGCATAATGAATAGAATCAGGACAACAGACAATATAATGTTACACCTCTTCAAAGGGTCTATGCAGTATGCCACATAATGTGGACGTTTTTTTAATGAAAATCTACATTTTGGTTAAAATCTTTATAAAGGTATTTAATAAAGTGAGTTTCTTATAAGTCCTGTAACAGCAGAGGTTAACTGGTTTAAGTTTTTTGACATTCTTGCAGTTCAAGGTAGTGAAGTATACTGTAACGGTCTTATGGTGTGACAAATGTTGAGAGTACAAAAGTTGTACAGTATATGTGTGTGTGTGTGTGTGTGTATTTATCACTTTGTGGGGACCAAATGTCCTCATTAGGATAGTAAAATATGAAATTGTTGATGTTGTGGGGACATTTTGTCGGTCCACATGAGGAAAACAGCTTATAAACCATACTAAATTATGTTATTTGAAAATGTAAAAATGCAGAAAGTTTTCTGTGAGGGTTAGGTTTAGGGATAGGGTTAGGGGATAGAATATAAAGTCTGTACAGTATAAAAACTATTACGTCTATGAAAAGTCCCCATAAAACATGAAAACACAACATGCATGTGTGTGTGTGTGTGTCTGTGTGTGCGTGCGTATTTGTTTTTTTAAAACTAATTATTTTTCCAGAAAGTGAGATTTTCACACAAACATTGTATGTCTGCATGTGCATTGCAAGTACGTTATGCACCACCTGAATGATAACCTGTTTTTAATTTTTATTCAACAGAGAGGTGTAAAATGCAAAGATCGAACTAGATCCAAAACAACAAAATTATGATCTTCACCAGCTATACCAGCAAACTTTTTCCCATTCAATGCCAATTACACAAGCACTCTGAATGTCACAACACTGCTTTAAACCGTAAATATCCATGTTGAAAATATTGCACAAAGGAAACAAGCTGTGGTCTGATTTCACACTATGCTGCTGTGCAGTCTATAGATCTGTTAATTCATTTCTCTTTTTATTTATTTTTTAAATATGAATGTCCTGGTTTATGTATAATGTTTAATGCATTTTATTTAAGACTTTTAGTTAAATATTTAATCTTATTAAGTAATTTGTTATTTTTTTGTTTAAACAACTGAGATTAATGTTTATTTTCTAACATGTCTATATTATATGTTTTCTACTTTTTTCTCAACATCTGGTATTTTTGAAGACATAGCAGTTTTCAGTACTCAAAGTGCATGTAAACAAAAGAGAAACTTTATAAAAAATAATAAACACTTTACATGAAAAAAAAAATTGTCACTCTCATTACAATCAAAATATTCTGGGGACAGATTTTTTTTTAAAGCCAAGGCCACAGATTAATGTACATTTACATTTGTTCATTTGTATCCAAAGTGACTTGAGAAAATGAGGAAAGTTACAACATATCTATAAGCGATTCATCTTAAAAGTCTGAAAAGTTCTAGAGTGTATTGTCAAGTGCTCAAGAAAAAGTTGTGTCTTAAGACATTATTTGAAGACAGAGAGAATCTGCTTCATGAATGGAGTTTAGAAGGTCATTCCACCACTGAGGTATATAAAAGCTGAATGTCTGTGCTAGTGATTTGGTGCCTCTTTGATGTGTATTTATTTCTGCTGAGACCATGATTTAATTTGATTTAAAGCTCCCTGTGGTTAACAGAAGAAACATCTAGGTTACTATTGGACCTCTATTCTCTGATGGAGGGAACGAGACATTGTGTCAAAGAAGCGACACTAGGGGTCTCTCTTGAGAGCCTCGCGCATCTATGAACTTGAGAAAAGGCCAATGAAAAGGGAAATGCATCTGTCTATTCAGGTTTTTGCCCTGAGGAGCCGAGAACGAGGTTCGGCCATAACAGTGGCTTGGTTCAGCGTCATGGCCGGGAGGACACAAAGTCTCTTTCCCTCCATCAGGGAACGGCGGTTACAATAGTAACCTAGACGTTACCTGTCTGTCGTTAACTTCGACGATGTGTCGAAGAAGCGACACTAGGGGTCCATATTTAATCACGCCATGCACTGAACCATGTACGTGCTCTGCTGATGCAGGAGCGGGCAGGCAGTTGCATTCCAAAGCGACGAGACTGCACGTACCCACAACGCCCCATAAAATCATCATAAACTTTTAAGGTTCCCGGAACCCCAAAGGTGGAACAAAGCGACGTGCCAAGCATGGGAGCAGGATGCGCCTTTTCTCTCTCTATGTTTCTCGCATAGAGTTAAAGCGGCTTGGGCCATTTTAATGCTATCACACGCATCGGGGAAGGCATTCTATTCCAACTCATATTCTTTCAGGGAGAATAGACCCCACAGAGACCACCACCTGCCCAGGTTGGGGGAGGTAAAGAGTGGTGAAATACATCACATGGGTTTTCAGGCCACATTTGGAAATGGCGCGGTGGTAGATCCTACCTGCTGCGAGGAGGAGTTGCTACAACATGGTGATCAGGGTGGCAGCGGGGCGTACCAGAGCGGGCAATGGGAGTTTTCTTGGGAAGTGAACAGGTCTACCTGAGCTTTGCCATAATGGTCCCAGATAAGTTGAACCACCTGGGGTTGGAGCCTCCACTCCCAGTTGAGCGAAGCCTGTCGTGACAATAGATCCACTGTCATGTTGAGGCTGCCCGGGATATGAGTGGCATGAAGCGACCTCAGTAGGAGATGGTGGGCGAGTTGTGACCTGTGATGAGAGCACTCGCCACTTGCTGATTATGTACGCTACCGTCTTGGTGCTGTCTGAACGGATCAAGACGTGCTTGCCTCGGATCAGAAACCTCCGCAGGGCAAGAAATACAGCCTGCAACTCTTGGCAGTTGATGTGCCAACGTAACTGCGGCCCCGTCCAGGAACCGGCGGCTGCGTCCCTGTTGCACACGGCGACCCAACCCTGTTTGGAGGCATCTGTGGTGACCACGATGCCTCTGAACACCTGCTGAAGGGGGATACCTGTCCGCATTTCCCTGCCATATGCCCCAGGAAACTCTGGAACTATTTTAGAGGGACCGCAGTGCCTATTTTGAACAATGAGAGGCAGTTCAGTACTGACTGCACGCTCGTTTGTGAGGAGCACTATCATTGAGACTGAGTCTAACTCCATGCCGAGAAAAGAGATGCTCTGAATCAGGGAGAGCTTTCTTTTATAATGTCATACAAATATAAATTAAAAAAAATCACTGTTTGGATTTAAATAAGCAGATACTTAAGAGCCTTTGATTGGATCATTATTGCAGTGATTAATATTTTTCAGCTAGTAACAATTATTTTAAACCTAACAGATGTAGTGTGAAGCTTCTCATTTCTTAAACAACTATGTCGGATGAAGTATACCGTGGTTGTGGAAAAGATGTTACTGTGTTTCAGAGGGGGAAAATTATTGGCCTTTATCAAGCAAAGAAAACAACAAAGTAGATTTCTGAAATCACTGGAATTGCATTATTAAAACCTGGGAGGATAGTGGTGAACCATCAGTTTCCGAAAGGAAAAGTGGTTGGAAAAAAATCTTGAATGAACTTGACCAGAGATCACTAAAATGCATGGTGAAGTCACATCATAAAAAATCGACAGTTTAATGGCTATGTTTAATAGTGAATGCAGCATACAGGATTGGGACTAAACAGCTGTGTGGGCACAAGAAAGCCACTTGTTAGTGAGGCTAATCGGAAAAAAACTATTTCAGTTTGCTAGGGAACATTAAGACTGTGGAGCAATAGAACAAGGTCATGTGGTCTGATGAGTCCAGATTTACAATATTACAAAGCAATGGTCGTGTCAGGGTAAGAAGGGACACACATGAAACGATGTGCCCATGATGCATAGTGTCCACTGTACAAGCCTCTGGAGGCAGTGTTATGATCTGGGGTTGCTTCAATTGGTCAGCTCTAGGCTCAGTAACGTTATGCAGCAATAAAATGAAGTCAGCTGACTACCTGAATGTACTGAATGACCAGATTTTCCCATCAATGTTTATTTATTCCCTGACGGCATTGGCATATTCCAGAACATCAATGCCAAGATTCATCAGGTTCAAACTGTGAAAGAGTACTATACTCTCTTACTGTTACTTACTTACTGTGCACTTTCTATCATTCTCTATGCAATTTATTGTATCACTATTTTAAATAGTAAATAAAATAAATACACAACATTGACTTGTTCATGTCACTTTTGATCAACAGTAATTGAATGGCCTTCATTTTGGTGATGTGTGTAAATCGGTCACAGAAAATGATGCTGTCATGTTCATGAAACAGTCTCTTACTTTTCAAGAGAATCTGATGGTGTGGAGCATTTGAGTCTGACAGTTGTGAAATGGAAATACATGACCGATGCCATCAAACCAGCCAATAAAAGCCCCCCACAATAGAAGTAGGCCTAATATTAGAACCAGGCTAGTTGTCACAGAGTGAAGTTATCATAAGGGCAATAGCTCAGTAACTACAGTATAATTTTTGAGACAATATTCCAATTACACAAATGTATGTTTTATCTTGCAATTAATTTTGTATATTGGTTTCAAACACATTGTTCAAAAATGTGGACACAACATACACACACTTGAATACATTCAGTTTTGTTTTTTGTTTTTATAATTTACATTGTCACAGTCAAGATGTTTCTGAAAAGCCTATAATAGACTATTCAATGGCTTTTACCCACTGTGACAACTTACCCCATGTAGTGTGACAACATGCCTCACTATTCTACTCTACGACAGAAACGTTTATCCCAATTAAAAGTACGCGGAAAGCCAGATATGGTCATGGCACAATGAAGTAATCATTCACTAAAATAAATGTGCTTGCAAAGGACAGGAAGTATCCCCCACATTTAATTTCCGCTTCATTTACTACTTAAGGCAAACTTGAAAGAGCCTTAAATGTATTCTCAGATCTGAGAAGAGAGAGGTAGAGATCAGCTGTGAAAATGGAAATACAAAATGTACTCATGAGGAGTTTGGTTATCGTCTGGATATTTGCCTCTGTGATCTGGACTAAAGGTAAAGTTCTTTGATTAGATCATATTTATTCTAAGTGTTGGAAACATGAATCTTTGACAATGGCTTGCTCAGTTTTTTTATTAATTTATTTTTTACTTTACAGCTGCTCAAAAGTCGAACTACTGCTGTGAACATGTCTCTAAGGCAGAAGTAAACGATACCATTATTGGTTTCAGTACACAAGAATCTAATCCTCCATGTTTGAAGGCAGTCATGTAAGAATCACAGGCTCTTTTTACAGAAACCATAAACTTCACAAATAAAGATCATCCTCATCCAAAGTTTGTTTTCTGTATTTACAAAAATGTTTTTATTCTGTTTCACAGCTTTAAGACTGAAAAGGGGGACTTCTGCAGTGATTGGACACAACCATGGGTTTTGAAGAAAATTCGCCAGTTTCTGTAAGTTCGACATAACAAATGTTGAAACGTAGCAGAATTTGTAGAACAACATAAATTGCTTACAGTTTAAACTTAATCTACTTAAAGTATTCAAACATCTCCATATTTAAGATAATATTCTATTATTCATTCCATTTTAATTTTATTGCAGAAGTGCCAAAATGAAAAAGCTTCCGACACCAACAACATCCATTACTGACACCACTCTTGTGGGAAGATCTACCCAAAGATCTACCCAAGAACTTACAGAAGGATCCACCTAACAGTTTACCCCAAAAACTAACAGCTTTTTATTTTTATTTTAAAAAAATTACATTGGACATTTAATTGATATTTAAACTGAATATTTAGAATTGAATATTGTGAAAATATATTTGATGTAGGGCTATTTGTCTGTAACAAGTCAGTTAATTTATTCCACTTATAAGAACTTAGACACAGTCAAATTGTAATAATGTTTTAATAATGTTTAGAAAAAATTTGGTTGGAATATAATTATTTGTGTATAATATTTCACATTGAAATCAATGTACTGTTAAGTACTTTTAACACCTGTGGCAAGAAGGGTGATGCAAGTCTGAGAGAGTTTTAGATTGATTTGTATGAGGGGAAAATTATTAGTGTCAGTATGATGATGCATACTGAAACAATTGCAATGTGAAATTGAAACATGAATAAACTACAGATCAGAAACTACAGGTTTTGCTTGTGGTTGATTATGTTTCTGGCTGTATGCTAGATTGTGTGCAACTTAATTAGGAAAGATGACACTGAAATATGGGATGTTTTTGTGCATTAGTACAGGAATTGTCAACATATGGGTGCCTCTCAATGGAGGCATGAGATATAGGCTCACACTCAAGTGAAGTGAAAAATTATTGGAACTGCTGTGAATTACGTATATAGGTCCATTTCAAGACATTGTATGTGGTAACATCCCTTCAGTTAGGACAGGAAAGCCCAACAAAATGCAGACCAAGCATCATCAACACAGAGCGGGACTTTGTGAATATCTCTCTGGTTCTTTCTCCTCAATAAATTATGTCAGGTAACTCATCAGCTGGTTTATTCTGACGCCACCGCTGGGTTGTCGCATTCTGCTCACTTCAATTGTACAGAGTGATTATCTGAGTTACCATAGCCATTCTGTCAACTTAAACCAATCAGGCCATTCTCCGTTGATCTCTCAAATCAAGAAGGCATTTCCATCAACAGAACTGCCTCTCAATGGATGTTTTTTGTTTTTGGCAACATTCTGAGTAAATTCTAGAGACTGTTGTGTCTGAAAATCCCAGGAGATCAGTAGTTTCAGAGATACTCAAACCAGCCTGTCTGGCAACAACAACAACCAAGCTACTGCTGAAATCACTGAGATCACATTTTCCCTCATTCTGAGGGTTGATGTAACTATAAACTGAAGCTCCTGACCTGTATCTGCATGATTTTATGCACTGGGGCCACACAATTGGCTGATTAGATAATTGCATTAATAATTAGGTGTACAGGTGTTCCTAATAAAGTTTTTAGTGAGTGCATTTTTAAGCATACTGAAACATTGTTAAACGCACAATAAATCCATAGATTGCTTAGATGGATTCATCCAAAATGTCCCAAAGGGATTTTTTTGCGCAATTCTTGTTGAACAAATGTTTGATCATTTTACATTTTTTACTGTTTCACAAATAGTTTTTCATTTAATAATACAAATATTTCTGCCCCTATAGATTGTAGTGTGACAACTAGGGGTGTGATGACACACTATGCTCATGAGACGAGATGATACAAGATACTGGGTTCAAGAGAACGAGACGAGACAATATTTTAACACTATATATATGACTGGTCTTTTATTTGACTTAGGGATGGGCGATACCATTTTCTTTTCGATCCAATACCAAGTACTTTTAGGCCAGTATTTTTACGAATTCTTTGGATAAAATTAGTAACTTAAATTATTACTTTAATTTGTTATATTTTTATAGGCTTAAGCAGAATATTATTAGCTGCTTTTTTTTCCCTTTTAAAAATGTGTTAGTATAAGCCACATATGAAAACACAAAATTAACCGTAGATTTTACTATATGGCTACTATTACTAAAACCAAGTTATGATATGGATACTACTGTAATGCTGTAGCAAAACCGTGGTTAATTGTATCGAAACCTTGGTTAATGCCAAAATAAATAAATAAAAATAAAAAAGATGGTCACTACAGACGTGATTACTAGTCAAATTTAATACAATATTGTTACATTAAATCCATGAGTAGTTTTCATCAGAGTATCATTTATTAACGAGGATTAATGATCATTATCAATGTTTTAACAACTCTGAATTGAAATAAGCCGGTAAAAATGGTCACACAAACCCATTATAATACATGTCATGTCTAGGTTTGTCATTACTTGTTGTGAATAACTTCAGATGCTGTTTTTCTGTCATTACCTCAGGAAAGCACTGATCTCTCTTTGAACGAGCATTGTGACTGAAAGTGTGATCGCTGTCTGCTGGTGTATTTTAGCATTTCAAGATGAGTCAAGATGAGTGGAAAAAAAATTGTTGGGTGGGAATGGGGGCGGGGTTTGTAGCCAAAAGTTTAAGTAATGTGCCTATAGTGAAACTGACTTTGAAAAATAAACTATAAGAAATATTTGTTCGTATAATAAAGAATGGGAGAAAATATATACATGGTTAAAACCAGTTACATGTGACCCTAAAAAAGGAGAGTGCAGTGTATGCCACCAAAGATTCACAGACAGCTCTGCTGAAGCAATTCAGTGCCCCAAAAATGACAGCACCGTTATCTTTGGCTTTGAGCGTTCCTGTCACCAACGCATTCGTGGAGAGGGTGTTTTCTCTGACATACTTGTGTGGACAGGCAAGGAACTGAGCATCTGTGGACCTCATTAAAAGTGAACTCCTGGTGAAAGTGAACAACAGCTATACCTGCCAGGAGTTCTACAGACATGTAATGAATGAAAAAGCCATACTTGCAGCTGCCAGATCAGACAAAAAAATTTAATTCAAGATACACTAAATCCGGTAAGAACGCATTTAATCTTTCTAGTCTTTCCTAATAGAATTGATGTGCTTATTTGTAAATGCACTTTTTAACGATTGGATTATTATTCACTTCATTATATTTAGATTGGGTAGGACTGTGCTGTTAAAATTAGTTTGTATCGTAGACCTTATGCCAAACTGAATGATGTTCACAGCACCGGTCAGCGCTGTCATTAACATTTAACATCACTGCAAAAATGCATCTAATATAAAATCATTGTTTATTCACCTAGTACAATAATAGTAAGTTATCTCTCCCTCATGTACCACATTGTCCTGCAAAATCAGGTCTGCTGACCTGCAACAGAGCAATAGCCAGGTGGTCACCCTAAGGATGAATCGTGTAACGGGAGTGCTGAAGGGAATGAATTGTGGAAAATAGTTAATCAGAAAAGAATGAAAACCAGTATTCAAGGATCTTATACGGATTGTGGAAACAAGGATCACGTGAGTAGGAAAAACTTAGAAGAATTTAAAGTAATGTTGAAATTCGCAGAACCGGGCATTAAACTGACCAAAGCTCTGAAAAAAAGCGTTTGGAGAAAAAAAATAGTGCAAAGATTCTGAGAGATAGTCGAAATTTGATCATCATCTGTAAAGATGAAAAACAACAAAAGAAGTATAAAGTATAAATTCGATGCTTGGATTATCAGCTCATGCACATTGATGAATTGGAAGCCTTGGGTAAGAGGTGTAATAACTGGAATTCCTACAGATGTACCTGCTGACAAAATTAAAACTGCATTGAAGGGGGGAAGGTAATTGGAGCAAAACGGCTTCAATATGTTAAAAAATTAGGTGGTGGCGTAGTGGCTAGAGCACAGGGCTGCTAATCAGAAGGTCCCTGGTTCGAACCCCACATCCACCACCATTGTGCCCTTGAGCAAGGCACTTAACTCCAGGTTGCTCCGGGGGGATTGTCCCTGTAATAAGTGCACTGTAAGTCGCTTTGGATAAAAGTGTCTGCCAAATGCATAAATGTAAATAAATGTAAATGTAAAAATGAAGAAAGGATGGTTATGCTTCAGTTTGATGAAGTAAGAATGCCAGAGAGAATAAAAATAGGCTTTGTAAATTACCCAGTAAGACCATACGTATCCCCTCCACTAAGATGCTTCAAGTCTCATAAGTATGGACATGTTATTGTGGTTTACAGAGGAAAACAACGATGTGCGAGATGTGGGGGTGACCATGAATATGGTAAATGTGATGAAGGACCGAAGGCAAAATGCTGCAATTACGGTGGTAAACTAGTGCTGGATTTGGGGGATGCATTGCTCACAAACATGCATATCTGAATATCTGAGGGGTTGACATATGCTGAAGCAGCCCAAAAAGCAAAAAAAAAATTAACAGATTCAGAGAGAGATAAAATCACATGAATGGACTGGGAATGTGTTGGTTCAAAGAAAGATAAACTAGGAGCCCAGACATCTCTGATCTTGAGAAAAGGCCAATGAAAATTGGCGTGTGGAATTTGCATGCCACTCCCCCGGATATACGGGTATAAAAGGAGTGATGCTGCAAGTGCACATCAGTCTCACACTGAGGAGCCGAGCCAAAGACCCGGCCATTTCAGCGGTTGGTTCAGTGTTGTGGCAGGAGGGACACAATGTCTCGTTCCATCCAACAAGGAACAGAGGTTACATCAGAAACAAAGACATTCCCTATCTGTCACTCTCGACGTTGTTTCAATGAGTTGATGCTAGGGGTTGAAACGTAGCCCGGTCGGGGTCTCAAGATGACATGAGAGTAAGCCAGACCCCGGGGGGGGGGTGTCACGAGGAGCATGAGGTCCGAGATCCAAATCAAGGAGGGCCAATAAGGGGCCACTAAGAGGATCTTCTCCTCATCCTCCCTGACCTTGCACAACGTCTGTGCAAGTAGGCTCACTGGGGGGAACACATACTTGAGCAGCCCCATGGGCCAGCTGTGTGCTAGGGCATCTGTGCTGAGGGAAGCCTCAGTCAGAGAGTACCAAAGTGAGTATTGGGAGGATTCTTGGGAAGTGAACAGGTCTACCTGTGCTTGGCCGAATCGACTCCAGATCAGCTGGACCACCTTAGGGTGGAGTCTCCACTCTCTCCTGAGCTTAACCTGCGCGTCCGCTGTGCTGTTGAGGTGGCCTGGGATGTGGGTGATTCACAGCGACTTGAGCCACTGCGGATTCCAAAGGAGGAGATGACGGGCAAGTTGTGACATTTGACGAGAGTGTAGGTCGCCTTGGTGGCTGATGTACGCAACTCGAGGCAGTTGAAGTGCCAACGCAGTCGCGGGCCAGTCCAAGGGCCGACGACTGAGTGCCCATTGCACATGGCGCCCCAGCCACACTGGGAGGCATCTGTTGTAACCACGACGTGCCTGGGGACCTGGTGGCCTAGGGGAGCTCCTGCCTGTAGGAAAGCTAGGTCTAACCAGGGGCTGAATAGACGGCGACAAGCCTGCGTGACGAGGACGCGGCGTGTGCAGTGGCGCCGTGCTCGTCTCTTGACTCTGGCCCATAGAGAGTGCTGAAGTGGTCACATATGCATCAACCCACGTGGCGTGACCATCGCTAAGGATGCTATATGCCCAGGAGCCTCTGAAAGGGTTTCAGTGGGACCAACGTGTTCTGTCTGAATGCATGCAGACAGTCCAGAGTCCAGTACATGCCTGCCAGAGAGAGAAATGGTGCCCGGTGGTCATGATAACGATGGCCGAGGACACCCATTGTGAGGCCCAGGAAATGAGAAGACCACTTTTTTCTTAGAATGTGGGTACTGTTGACCTTGGGGCATGTGGTGAGATAAGAGAAAGAAAATAAAGAACCTCCACCCATCCCTCCTCCAGGGGAAGGAGTGGTGCTCTTCCCAGCTCCTGTGCTGCGGGTCTCCTACTTCCTGGACTGCCCTTCTCGGGGAACGCTTTAAAGCCTTTCTTGGGTTCTTGTAGACTGGCCATGATGGGTGGCGTCTGCTTTCTGCGGGTGGCTCGACGCTGGGGCCAGCCTACTGGGGCGGGCTGTTGCGGAGTCAGTGTTGCTGCCGCAGGGGGATGCCCTTAGCGAGGAACAGATAGGGGTGCGAGACATTGCGTCCTGCCGGGGCAGGATGTGTTGAATGGACTTGTCTGCCTTTTAACCACTGAGGATTGCTGGGCAAAATCCTCTACGGTGCCGCCAAATAGGCCAAACTGGTTCGACCAAGTTGGGCCAAAGGTGGCACTCCTGGACCACTAAGGTGGACGTCGCCTGCCCGAGAGACCACGCCATGACCATCATCACTCGGAAGGCGAGACCTGTCACTGAGCGCAGCTCCTGCAATTCTTTGAGCGACACATGCTGCACATGGCGACAGACTGAACCAACCCACTCTCCGATGCTGTAATCGAAAGCTCATCCACTTCTTGAGCCGCGAATGCGACCTCGAACACGCCCTGAGACGAGCCGTGAATTTGCTGGGGCAAACGAGCGTGCTGGGGAATGGGAGAACCGTGGGGGGTTTCCTGGCGGAGAAGCTCCCATTGAAATCCCCAAATCACCCCCATCGCTAACCGACCCCACCTCATACACGTGGATAGAAGGACCAAGTCGGGGAGCTGCTGGAGTGGCTTTCCCTCTTATAAGAGAAAGCCACGACCGCAACGTTGCCAGAATCGTGCCCACGCAATTTGGTGTGGAGATTTTAAAGCAAATAGCACTTTATGGAGAAGCAGTAATGATGATTATAATGGGGATGTTGAAGAAGAAATAATAGACAGTGATTGAATAGTATGTTTAAATAATGGTAGAAACACAAGAATAAATTTGGTACGTGGAATCGGTTCAGCTATAGATTTAACATTGGTTTCTGAAGAGCTAGCAAGTATATGTGTATGGGACGTTTGGGAAGATAATAATATGGGTAGTGATCACTGTCACGATTCACTGTTGTCTGCCCTGTGTTTTGCCTCTGTCATATGTTCCCCATGGACAACACTTCCCATCATCCCCTGCTCTTATCACCTCCAGCTGTTCCCCATTGTTCCTCACCTGTGTTTAATTTTCTCATTAGTCTTTATGTATAGAATGCCCTGATTTCTGTTCAGTCTTTGTGTATATAATGCCCTGATTTCTGTTCAGTTTTGTCAGTTGTTGAATGTGTTTAGACCTACTGTGTTTTGCCCGTGCCCTGCATGGATGTTTTCTCCTGTTTATGTTATTGTATCCCATGTGGATGTTTGATTTTGTACCTTGTCTGTTATTATTATTTTTCATTAAAATCCTGGCTGCACCTAGTTCCAGCTCTCCTGACTTACTTCAATCGTTACAGATCACTATCTAATTATATGTAAGGTAGGGATGAGTGTATTGGAGAATAATATGAGTTTATCTCCAAGATGGAGATTTAATAACACAAACTAGGATGCATACAAATATCTAAGTGAGGTAGAACTAACAGTAGTAGAACTAAATACGATGGTGGACATAGATGAATGTAATTGGAAAATGTGTAAAGTATTGTATGATGTAACAGATACCGTTATAGGAAAAAATGGACAATGTAAAAAGAGTAAAGTAGTACCTTGGTGGACAGAACAATGTAGTAATTATGTACAAAATAGGAATAAAGCATTTAAAAAGTAAGCTGAAGTAAGACGAATAGTCCAAGCAGCTAAAAATAAGTACTAGAGAGATTGGTGAAATACAATAGGAGAAGATATTGACATAAGTGAAGTATGGGGTTCAATAATAAAAATGGGAGGAATACATATAAATCAAACTTTACCAGTTTTTAAAAAAATTATAATAGTGATGATAATGTATCATAGTGATGATAATGTATCAGAGGATATTAAAAAGTATTGAAATCAGAAAAAGAATCAGCACCCAGATGTGATGAAGAAAATAAATCCTTCTGGAGAATCTTTAGATGCCGATTTTAATTAAAGATGGCTCTAGGGGGAGTTAAACATACTTCTCCTGGAAGAGATGATATATGTTATGCAATGAGCCAACATTTATCACACAGATCTTTAAAAACATTTTATATCTTTTCAACAAGATATGGAGTACAGGAAAGCTCCCGTCTTCATGGAAGCATAGAACAATTGTACCAGAAGGCAAACCTGGAAAGGACAAATCCATCCCAATTAATTATAGGCCAACTGCATTCACTTCTAATTTATGTAAAATGATGGAAAAACATTGCATTATTATACATAGACTAAACTATATATTGGAAATAAAAGGACTTATATCACCATACCAGAGTGGATTTAGGGTGAGTCGGAATACAATGGATGCTGTTATAAGTCTGTTATAAGTAATGAACTCCTCAAGGAAGTGTATGCAGCCCAGTATGTTTTAATATAATGATAAATTATATTTTTAGTAATTTTAAAGGTGACATAGGAAGGGTGTCATTTGCAGATGGGCAATATGGAAAAGAGGTTGTAATATTACAGTACATGTGTATCACAAAGATCACAAGAAGCAGTAGATGATTAATAATAGGATTGGAGTTATAGATTATAGGTGGCTAAAACTCTAGTTATATGTTTTACAAAAAGGAAAAATGTACCAGAGGTTAAGTTGAAGTTATACAAACAAATGTAAAACAGGAATAAATATTTTACAATGTTTAGCTGAGATTGAATGGGGAGCTTGAATATTATCATTGAAAAGAATATATTGTACATACATTTTTGGATTTTCATCTGAATCCATATGTAACGGGAGCCAGCTGGTAGATAGCTGTGCAGTGTGTAAACCTCACTCTCCTGACCTAAAAGAGGTGCACTAGTGACTGATGCTAGGTGCTGTTGCCTTTAGCCTCCTTGTTTGCGCACCTGCCTCCCAAGCTGGAGACGCCGGTTCGAATCCCATTCGGAGCATGTTATGCATAATATATTAACATTATTGCAACTTACGTTACAATGTGTGTATAAGAACAGCACATTTTTCTGATAAATTTTATCACGCCCATCAGTATTAGGTGGATTTTTATAGCCTATCAGCATGCATTCGTGAGGTATATTAGGGTGGCTACATGCCGCCTATATACCAAAGTGTGTTGTAGTATGTGTTGTTGTCTTTGTTGTTGTCGTCGTCGTCGTTATTGTTTTTTTATGTTAGATGTTAAGCTAACTGCCTGGCTCTGGTACCCTGTATTAATGTTTGTTCCGTTTGTATGTGATAGCGTTTGTTTGTGGAAGGCTTTTATCGGTCTCCGCTGGCAAATATTTGATTTATTTTAACATTAGATGAGTCAGATGGGCACTGCATACTCATTCCATCATTTAAATGTGTTTTAAAATTATGAGCACAGCAATCAGCTGCGTGGTTGGTAATAGGCTTCACACAAACCCATAAAACAACATATACACATGCTGACCACAAAGGGCTGAGGCTTACCAGGAGCAGGAAGGCTAGCCAGGCGCAGCAATCCCCTGATAAAGACACTTCATCCACAAGTGTACACTCTCACTCACACAAACACAGGTGAATCAGTTGTGAATTCACAGCAGTCCACAGGTGAATGGGACACTACCACCATTTAGCGGGGAACAGCTAGCCCCTATGCTGTGCCTTCAGCTCCTGAGAACACAGAAGGGAAAATTAACCAAATAATCACATAATAATAAATAAAAATTAAAAAAGGTTTTAACACACAAAACAAAATATGTTAGTTTGAAGAGCAGGGGAGAGCTAATGACAAAGCACCATGCTAAGACCAACTTCACACAAACAATAACAAAATAAAATGGTTTCAATCTGTACAAAATAATACCATTTCCTAACTCTAATGATGATGATCTCTGTGGCTCAGGATATGCACATACAGAGATACGGATCCCATTCTCAATGTGAGAGAGAAAACAGCACTTCTGGAGTTGATAATGTAAACATACCAAAAACGTTTAACAAAACAGCAGCGTAGTTCAGCCCTGCAGCTTCTATTTTAGACAGACACCTTCTGGTGAGCAGATTAGTTAATCTATAAAAGAACAAACAATTACAAAAAGCTAAAAACATGAAACCCACACGAGTTTGAATCACCATCGTATTTAATGAGTTAAAATGCCAAAAGTGTTAGAGCTACAGACATAATTACGGCCGCAAATACACAGGCTGTAGACAGTGGAACATGGAAACAAAAACATTAATACCTTTGGATGGATTGCTAACAGGGAAGCACAAGCAGTTGGTATTGCAGACTGTAATGTTACCCCAACTGTAATATTATCCAATATTCCACCATGGATATTACCAATGCCAATAGTAGATTTTCAAATGCAAATAAACATTAAGAATGAGAAAGATACCCCTAAGAATATTATTGGACAGCAGTATTTAGATCAGACTTATTCATCGTGGTAACATATATATACTGATGGTTCTAAAGAGCCTATCTCTGGCAGAACAGCTGCTGCAGTATATGTTTCAAATCAGAATTAAAAAAAGAATAATTGATCATGTATCTGCGTATGCATCAGAATTAATTGCCATGATGGTAGCACTCCAGTGGGTAGAGGATGTAAAACCAAGACTAGTAGTAATATGTTCTGACTCTCATGCAGCACTCTCAAGCCTTGCTAGTGGATATACATTATATACGAGATTCTTGCAAGTGTGTTAAGAATCAGTAGCGTAAGCTTAATAATGTTTTTGTGGGTTCCTGCTCATGTGGGAGTGGAAGCTAATGAAATGGTTGATAAGCTGGCTAAGCAAGCTCTAAAACATACAGAGATAGATATACAAGTGACTCATAGCAAGAAAGAGTTAAAAGGGACATTTAAAGAATTAATAAATAATGAATGGCAAGAAGAATGGAACTGTGATAGCAAGGGCAGACATATGAATAATATTCAGCCGCAAGAAAGAAATGGAAGAAGTGTTTTTAGGAATAGGAAAGAAGATACAATTATAACTTGCATCCAAATTGGGCATAAGAGACTAAATCATTCTGTTTAAAATAGGAAAACATGAAACAGGTCAATGTAATTATTGTGATCAGGCAGAAACAATAGAGCTTGTTTTAATAAAATGTAAAAAATATGGAAAAGAAAGGTTAAAACTCATTAAGGAAGTAAGAAACATGGGCGTTGATTCATTTAATATGCAAACCCTTTTGAAATAGCATGCAGAACAATGTAAAATAGTGCTATTATAAAATATATTAAAGAAATAGGACTAGATGGAAGAATTTTTTATTTTTATTTTTTTTAGCTGCCTATTAGTGATCCACACTCCAGTCCAATTGCTGGCGGAAATGCACCAGAAGTTGGTTTGCCAACCGCCATTAAACATCATTATAAGAATAAGTTCACCATCAGGGACGTCGTTAGGCCTATTTTAGGGGGGCTGACCCAGGCTACCCCAAAATGTTCCTAAGCCCCCCTAAATGATAATAAGAACAACAATAACAATTCGATTTATCAATAACCATATCCTCATTCATATTTAGAATTAGACGCAACAAATGATATATATATCCAGCTACAAAAAATAGCGGAAAAGTCGGAAGTTGGACAGAAGTACAAAGAGTCGTTGTGCTATCAAGATGATGCACCGCACCGTCTCGTTGCATTGGTGTGAACTGTGGCAGCTTTCAGAGCGTTGCAGACCGGAGCGCTGCAAGTAACTGGAGGATTCATCTCTATGGAGTCAGAACAATGCCACATAAATTTGCAAACAATATAAAGTATTGCAAAAGAAAATAAAGTTTTGCAAAAGAAAAAAAGTATTGAGCAAAAAAAAAATTTTTTTTTCAAACAAAAATGAAGTATCACAAAAGTAAAATAAAGTATCGAGGAAAAAAAATTAAGTTTTGCAAACAAAAATAAAGAATTGCAAAATAGAAATTAAATATAGCAAAAACCAAGATATAATTAATTGCAGCATTGATTTTGCCACACATATTTTTCTTTGCAATGCCTACTAATTATTTTGCAACGCTCCTTTTAATTTGCATTTCCATCAAGTGTGAGCTCGTGACACCGTTTTACCTTTGCGCATCACTTTTTTGAGCGTTTCAGTATATGGCACTGTTTTGACGTGGGGGTGGAGTCAGGGGATTGGGGCGTGTACAACAGGCTCACGGATGCCTCCCTGGAAGTTACGTCATTAGCTTGAGACACGGATCAAATCATCATGGCTGAGCAGAGGCATCGCGGTGGATCTCAGGTGTGTAAAGTTGTTTATTTCCTTTTATTTAATTAGCATTAAATGTGTATTAACAGCGTTTGCTTCAGATAAAGATGTTAGAGATCAGTTAAAGCGGTGGATTTATTAGCCGTACTCGCTAACGTTAGCTAGCAGCTTTGGATAATGTACATATTTGTAAGGAGTTATTAGTGTTAACAGATAATTGACAATCGTGAGAGGATCCTAAAGTGTCAAACAACAAATACGCTGTCAACAAGTCATTTTTATTGTAGCTATAAATTAAGTAATATAACAAACTAAGCTGTCATTTCCATAATATCTTGTCAAAATATCATACAAACCTTATTTTGTGTTTTGTATATGTAAACTTGCTTTCTGACCCCTGTTGAGTGCACAAGATAGCGAGTCTTACTACATTGACGAAAACGGGTTTATTTAGTGTTTGTGATGTGCTGGTGTTTATTAATATGTAAATAATTTATAACCAAAGTTTACTATATTAAGTAACATTGCATTTACATATAGCATATAATTAATTTTACTTTTCTGCCAAGGATCTCTCATTGGCATTCATATGTACCTTGTAATAAACTTTCAATTGTAAATCCTGTAGCACTTGAATAATTTCCTCACATTCAAACACTCATGAAAAGCTTTCCTTTATATGTTTGCTCACATTTTCAAAGGATTATTGATTAGAGTGACCATTACTGTTACTGTATACATGTTCCAGTCATTTTACTGTACAGTTTGAAAAAATTAAATGCAAAATCACACCAAAAATTCATCCTAGCACTTGCATCACTTCCTCATGTTCAAACATATCATAAAAAGCTTTCCTTTATAGGTTGTTATTAATATAATTAAAGGCAAAATCACCCCAAATATTTTATTTTGTCCTGGCACGTGGATCAGATCCTCATATTCAAACACTCATAAAAAGTTTCATTTTTGAGTTCTTGTTCAAACATGCCATGATTATTAACATTAAATTTAAACTCATTTAATGTAGTATTGGACAAAATTACAGGGAAATAATCTCCTGACATCATACCCAGAATGTCTTCTTACATTTTATATGGTATTGAGATGAACTTTAACTTTAAAATGATCTATTTAAATGAAAACACAGATACAACAAGTGACAGATCAGAGAGATAAGGGAAGAGAGTTGGCAACACAGAAAAATCAAAACAATGTCATGTACTTGTTTACAAATGATCACACTTTTATAAAGTATTTTCTTTTCTTATTTCAGATAACAGCTATGTGCATCTTAAAGAACAACCACACTTTCTGCATGCTGTTGTACTCCCTCAGAATGCACAAGTGTCTAATATGTCTTCAGCACCGGCTGCACACTGATACACACACCTAATAAAATTAGCTTCTCATATTAGATTTTTGTCTTATTAGTTAAAAATTACATATTTGCATACTGTGACATAACACATAATAATTATCACACATCTTTCTGTAATTGACATTATAAACTCTTGTTTAAATTGCATTATGTTCTGCTTTTGTTAGAGGCTGTGTATAATTTATGATGGACATTTACATTTATAAATATTATAATTTCGTGATTGTTTAATATTCTGTATAAGATAATTTTCCCTGCCGCTATTATGTTAAATTCTTATGTGAGGACCTTTATTTTGACGTTTTTCCATGAGCAATGCACATCGGGTAACAGGAAATAACGAGCTCATGGTGCAGTGAACGCTTGAGATGTTTGTGTTGCATCTGAATCGATCTTTCTTCTAATCCCTGTCGTAAGCATTAGCTGTAAGTTAATTTGAATCATTTATCTGTCTAGTGTATATTGCAGGAGTTTAAACGTGATATAATTAAAGATGTTTATGTTATTGCAGATTGGCGCTAGTGCGCTGTATTGATAATGCTTCTTACCTAATGTATCTAAATACATTTTACTTGTTACACTGTTAATAAGTATGTCATTTTGATTTCTAATAAGTTTTCCATATTTCTTTCATTTATTTACAGTTTTACTCGGTTCAGTGGCCGGTGTTTTTGCCCATGTAAAGTGCAGTACATGTTGTAACATTAAAGGAGCAAGACGCTCATATCCTGCTCTTGAACAGAGTTTGGCTTGCTGTTTATCTATATTTACGTTTCGAAAGCAAACATATAGAGAGAACAGTATACATTAGGTTGAGTTGCAGTATTCTCATTATTAATCAATAGTGTGCTTAAGGTGTCACTGTCTTGAAAGGAACATATAAATAAAATGCATTATTATTAATAATTATTATAAATTAATACAGGAATAAGCTGGAGCGGAGGCTGCGGCAGAATGACACCAGGGAGTCTCTGCAGAGCCAAGAGGACCATCACTGGTTACAAGCTTTCTGGACAATAAAAAATAAAAACAAGGAAAGAAAAACTTGATTTTATTTATTTATATATATTATATTGCATCAAAACATGAACATGACAGTTTTCTATTATTCATACTGAAATAATCACACACACACACACAAAAAACTGCAAAGTAACTGCACCGTTGGCACCCCTCCTAGGAGCACAGTGTAAACTTTTTATATATATATATATATATTAGGGTATTTTACAGGATGCAAAAGCCTGTTTGATGAAATGAGTTTAGCCAGGCCAATATTTTCTTTTAAACGTCATCAGGTAAGAATTAACAATGAATATTATTTCATTGAACTTCACTTTCTCATGGATCAAACAGTCCATTTGCAACTAAGGGAGTTTTTGTTTTTTTACATCATTACCATCAGATGGTACCACCACGACATAATGGTCTTAATTTAATTGTAATAAAATGCATCCTTTTTTTTTTTTTTTGAAATTTTTCTTTCTACCAGACGATGATTCTAAGAAAATGCGCCCGCAGTTTACTGTTGCTATAGTAACAAATGCAACTTTCATGTGCGTCTGATTGACAGATAAAACACGCGCTCTTATTTCAGTGTTGATGTTAATTTGGGGGTAATTATTTTGTGGTTATTGCTTCGTATTAAGTTAAAGAGGATAAAAGTTATATTCAAATGAACTGTACACTGCATATGGGGGAATTTGCCTTTAATTTTTTAATTAACAAACTGTACAGTAAAATGACTGGAACATGTATACAGTAATAGTAATGGTCACTCTAATCAATAATCCTTTGAAAATGTGAGCAAACATATAAAGGAAAGCTTTTCACGAGTGTTTGAATGTGAGGAAATTATCCAAGTGCTACAGGATTTACAATTGAAAGTTTATTACAAGGTACATATGAATGCCAATGAGAGATCCTTGGCAGAAAAGTAAAATTAATTATATGCAATATGTAAATGCAATGTTACTTAATATAGTAAACTTTGGTTATAAATTATTTACATATTAATAAACACCAGCACGTCACAAACACTAAATAAACCCGTTTTCGTCAATGTAGTAAGACTCGCTATCTTGTGCACTCAACAGGGGTCAGAAAGCAAGTTTACATATACAAAACACAAAATAAGGTTTGTATGATATTTTGACAAGATATTATGGAAATGACAGCTTAGTTTGTTATATTACTTAATTTATAGCTGCAATAAAAATGACTTGTTGACAGCGTATTTGTTGTTTGACACCAGAGGATCCTCTCACGATTGTCAATTATCTGTTAACACTAATAACTCCTTACAAATATGCACATTATCCAAAGCTGCTAGCTAACGTTAGCGAGTACGGCTAATAAATCCACCGCTTTAACTGATCTCTAACATCTTTATCTGAAGCAAACGCTGTTAATACACATTTAATGCTAATTAAATAAAAGGAAATAATCAACTTTACACACCTGAGATCCACCGCGATGCCTCTGCTCAGCCATGATGATTTGATCCGTGTCTCAAGCTAATGACGTAACTTCCAGGGAGGCATCCGTGAGCCTGTTGTACACGCCCCAATCCCCTGACTCCACCCCCACGTCAAAACAGTGCCATATACTGAAACGCTCAAAAAAGTGAAGCGCAAAGGCAAAACGGTGTCACGAGCTCACACTTGATGGAAATGCAAATTAAAAGGAGCGTTGCAAAATAATTAGTAGGCATTGCAAAGAAAAATATGTGTGGCAAAATCAATGCTGCAATTAATTATATCTTGGTTTTTGCTATATTTAATTTCTATTTTGCAATTCTTTATTTTTGTTTGCAAAACGTTCTTTTATTTCCTCGATACTTCATTTTACTTTTGTGATACTTCATTTTTGTTTGAAAAAATATATTTATTTTTTTTGCTCAATACTTTTTTTCTTTTGCAAAACTTTATTTTCTTTTGCAATACTTTATATTGTTTGCAAACATATATGGCATTGAATTGCTTCCATACATCTCGTCTCGTCGTTACTCTAGTTTGGTCTGAAGTTAAACTCGCTATGCACCCTCCCGCCCGCACACACCGATACACACGCTAATGGTGAAAGGAAGATTGGTAAGTGTCGTGATACAGAGTGAAATTGTAAGTTGTTTTTAATTACCTGCTTACCTTTAGCTACGTTTTCTTGAGGTAAAGGAAAGGGGATATTTTGGTTTGGAAAACTGTAGTCTAGCAAGAGTGAACAAGCAAAATACAAGAAATTGTTAACTTAGCAAGCTAATCACAACTCTTTATTCTTTGCCAATAATATAACCTATCTCTATAATAGGCATATAAAACAATATCAATCCCCATAGAATGTTGTTGTCACTGAAAACTAAATGTCATAGGGTCCCTGTTAATGTTATTACCGTTGTATCCTTCAATTCATTGAGCATTTTTTTATGACTCCACCAATGAAGTAGACAATAAACAAAAAGTAACTGTTGACTGTGGTTTTGAAAATGATTTCATTCTTAATTTTCCTTTATTTGAATACTGCCTTTTTGTTGCTGATTTATATCATACATTGTATACATCATTTGGCAGAATAAATCATCTTTATTTGAGAAACGCTCAAACCTGTGTTGTCAAATTTCACTATGACCTTAAAATTCTGGTTCTTGGGTTAAACTGTATGCAAGCCAAATTACACAGTGAAATTACACACTGATTGAACCAATCCACAGGGCAGTTACAGAAATTAGAGTAATTAAACAGCATTCTGTGGACAACTTATATTATATAGAGAGGAATTAGATATAGTATGCTATTACTTTATCATACATTTACATGAGCAGACAGATAGCATTTAAGTCATTGCTTATAGAATAACTCATCAGGAGCAAAGTCTGGCCTAAGTAAATTCCCCCATGCAGCTTTGATGTGTCTAAAAGCAACATTACAGTAACTTTTCTTTAACAGAGTAGAAATGGAAGAAGATGATATGTCTGTCACATTTTACTTGTTAACATCTTGGTTTCTTGACTGGTTGTTGGCATAAGTGTAGCTCTAGATGTGAGTGCAAAGTTACAAATACCCTGGGGGCTAATCCCCCCCTGTTTTCCAATCCTAGTGACGTCCCTGTTCACCATCAAGTCTCACAAAGGATTCAAGTTTGACCGTGCTACACTCAAACAGTGCTTTCTTACCTTGTAGTGTGTGTATCTGGTAGATTCTCATTATCGTTTGTTTATTGGTAATCCTGATTCTCTGCCTGATCCCTCCTCTTCAGTTGTGTGGACAGTTTACCTGGAAACTCACCTTGTGATTCCTTCTTCTGCCTGTGAAACCTACTTACCGTAAATGACCTGTTTACTCACCTGTGTTATTTCATCTGTGTTTGATCTCACCGTGTAAATCCTGTAAATCCTTTGAGTCTCAGTAAACGCTCTTGCACATGGTTTCAACTAACAACAACTTTTGTGGCTTGAGGTCCTATAACATTGTATACAAATATTTTCTATCCTTTGTATTAATCAGTTTTTTTTTAAGTCAAATAAACCATATAAATTAAAGATATGTTGACTTGCAGTAACTCCCAATGTTTTTCCTAGTTCAACTCATTCTTTCAAAATTCAAGAATGGTGACACAGTATCACCAGACTACAGCAATGCAATATCCCATTTGACACTAGATGTCATATTTCTCTATGTCCCAAAATGTTGGATATTTTCGCTCACGCTCAATCTAAGGATTTGTTGATATGAAGAATTCATGTGTGAAGCAACAACTTGGATCACTGAAAACTTTAATCATTAAGGAGTAATTGTAATGTTGCAAAATCATTAATCATCATGCAATTTATTCTATTCTATTAATAATCAATTTATTCTATTCTGTGTTATGTGTGTTAATGTGTTAATAATGTTCTTTGTTCATAAGATGTACAATGTCAATGTACAACTTCCCTGTTCTCTATTTTATATATAAAGCAAAAGCAGGGGCCTGGGTAGCTCAGCAAGGAAAGACACTGACTACCACACCTGGAGTCGCAAGTTTGAATCCAGGGAGTGCTGAGTGAATCCAGTCAGGCTTCCTAAGCAACCAGTTGACCCGTTTGGGTTTCCCTACTCATGGTTGCTACAATGTGGTTCTCGTTCTTGGTGGGGCATGTGTGAGTTGTATGTGGATGCCGTAGAGAATAGCGTGAGCCTCCACACCTGTTAGCTCTCCACGGTAACGCGCTCAACATGCTATGTGATTAGATGTGTGGATTGACTGTCTAAAATGCGGAGGTAACTGAGATTTGCCCTCCACCACCCGGATTGAGGCGAGTCCCTACGTCACCACGAGGACTTAGAGCGCATTGGGAATTGGGCATGCCAAATTGAGGAGAAATGGGGAGAAAAAAATTTAAAAGCAGTCCAAGAGTAGCAGACAATTTGTGGAATTTCACAGCATACAAGCTCCTTTAGAAACAATGCAGCTATCCATGGCAGTGGATCCATGCAGTGATATCTCATGGCACAAAAAAATCAACATGCTGTAAACCACAAATGATAAAAAAATACTCCTGTTTGGAGCAAAATCACAAGCAGTTACAAAGTTTCAACAAAAGGCAATTGTGTTGCAACATTCAGCACATCAATACTTTATAATTTTTTTCAACTTTAGATAAAATGCAAATACATTTTACCCTGTAACACTGAGAAGTTGCTAATTTACGGCCACAAAATTAATTGCTAGATAAAACATAAATTTGTGTAAGTGGACTTTTGTCTCAATAGTTATACTGTAGTTACTGAGCTATAGCCCCTATGATAACTTCCCTGTGTGACAACTAGCCCGGGATTCCCCTAAATATTAAATGTACTCTAATTAAAGCAAATGTGGTTCTGTAATGTTGCATGGAATTTTATTTTTAGTATGCCAATAGGACAATTCAGCACATCAATACTTTATAATTTTTTTCAACTTTAGATAAAATGCAAATACATTTTACCATGTAACATTGACAAGTTGCTAATTTACGGCCATTGTGCAATGATCGAAAAGAAACAAAACAGGAAGTAAACAAAACGGGGGGGGGGGGGGGGGGGGGGGGTATGGGGTCCACACCATCAGAATCTCTTGAAAAGTAAGAGACTGTTTGATGAACATGACAGCATTATTTTCAGTTATTGATTTACACACATCACCAACAGGAAGGCCATTCAATTACAAAAATGATACTGCAGCCAAAACTGGAAATATTGCAACAAAAGTGACATGAACAAGTCAATGATGTGTATTTTTTTAAATTGACTATTTAAAATATTGATACAATGAACTGTATAGAGACTTTACAAAGTACCAGTAAGACAGTATAGAAAGTAAAAGTTGTGGAGAAGCTGTATAAATGTAACCCCCATTTATTATATATTAATACATATATATATATATATATGATATATATACATACTAAAATGAAGAGCACCATGCTCTTGTGTATCCATATCAGTTATGTTTATGGAAAATTCTTCTTCCTCCCTTAAATAATGGACACTTCAGGAATGGTAGCAGCTTCACCAAAAAAAAGGTTGCATAATATTTAGTTGAACCGCCTTCAGCTTTGATTATGACCCACATTCGTCGTGGCATAGTTTTGACAACCTTATGAACCGTCACAACATTTATTTCCATCCTGAGTTGCATTAATGTTTTGGTACATCCCAAAGACTTTCAATGGGGTTAAGGTCAGGTCTCTGTGGTGGCCAATTCATGTGTGAAAAGGATTCCTCATTCTCCCTGAACCACTCTTTCACAATTTGAGCCCTATCTTGGCATTGTCCTGGTCATTCAGTACATTCAGGTAGTCAGCTAACTTGATTTTATTGCTGCTTAATGATGCTGAGCCTAGACCTGACCCATTGAAGCAACCCCAGATCATAACACTGCCTCCAGAGTCTTGTACAGTGTGCACTATGCATGATGGTTGCATCGCTTCATGTGCATTCCTTCTTACCCTGATGCACTCATTGCCTTGTAATATTGTAAATCTGGACTCATCAAACCACATGACCTTCTCCCATTGCTCCACGGTCCAATCTTAATGCTCCCTAGCAAACTGAAAAAGTTTTATTTTGATTTGCCTCACTAACAAGTGGCTTTCTAGTGGGAACACAGCTGATCAATTTTACTATTAAACATAGCCGTGAGTTATGCTGTTGATTTTTACAATGTGACTTCACCAAGCATTTTAGTGATCTCTGATCATGATCATTCAAGATTTTTTTCCAACCACTTTTCCTTCGGTTCACCACTTTTCTCCCAGGTTTTAATAATGCGTTGGATAGTTCTTAACACAATTCCAGTGATTTCATAAATCTCCTTTCTTTCTGCTTTCTTAATTCCAAAAGGCTTTATTTATTTATTTTTATGACAAGGCAGAGTATTTTTTAGGTCTCATTCTTCACTAGGAACAGTATTCATGCTGTTTCCAAGTCTGATGTGGTAGCAACATGACAAAAGATCTGTGGTATTTCTGCCTGTGTGAATGTGATGCATGTTCTGCACTGAAGGAATTTGGTTTGCCAAAACTGGCACATGAAGAATGCACAGAGAGCAGCCCAGCTTACATTTGCTATTACTGTTAACGTAATATTAAAATATAGATTTACCATACCTGATTAGAAAGTGTGGATGAAGAGAAGATTTAAAATTACTGTTGTATTTAACAGATACTGTTATATAAATTGTCTCTTTGGGATAAATGTTTATTACAATATATGTATTTTCCATATAAACCTTTTCTGTCTTGCTTACTTGTGTTGTTCACATCAAATAGATGAGGTTATGAATTAAGCCTGTGTATTGTGTCTAGTGTTTGAGGGTGTTTTGTATTTAGTAACAATAGAAGGCACATATAAACCTATTTATTCCAATATTTTCCCAGTTACATTAAAACAATAGCCTAGTTTCCATCCATCTTTCACGCTATTTTGTTATCTACATAGGCCTAGTGAAAATGCGGTAAAAACAAATTGCGACATTTGCCGCCGCCGGTTCCATTCAAATGGCCTTTTATCAATAAAAATGGTGTGCGTGATGACGTCATGCCTAAAAAAAAAAACACTTTGTCGCATAGGTTTTGGTTTAGCGCAAAAGAAATCTGACCTGAAACTGTTTCCATTCAGAAATGTGTGTTTATCACTAATTCGCCTCCCAGATGTCCCTAATTTTTTAAAAATTAAAAAGCACTGATGCCGTTTACCTAGTATTGTGTATTTATTTTTAATATAAAACATCTTTGTGTACAGAAATTATATGTTTTATGTTTTGTGGGCTAATTTCGTGACTGTCGTCTATCATTTTTAATGGTGTGTAAAAGCAACTGTAATAAATAAACAGATGGATACTGTGATTAAGATAATCGCAAAGAGTGGCCATTCATTTGTAAACGTGCACGAGATATTTGTGTTGGCACTTTTGGAAGTGTCAAGTTTGCAGAATGGCTCTACATGCCGTAAGGATCAATCCATAATCACATACAATAAATTGTCTTTCAATACTGTCCTCATGATTACACAGGCTAACGATTGGGGCAAACTCTGTCATGTGACACAACATTTTTGCATTAATGCCAATTTTATTGACAAAAGTGTTTCCAAACCATTTTTTCACTACATTTGATGTATCGACCTGGAGTTTATGCGCTTGAGTTAAACGGAAAAATATTATGTCGACATTTATGACATTTTAGCGATAATTTGCATTTCCATCAGCTTTATTTTGATGCGCTAAAACTTTTTTTGCAAAAGATAATTGGATGGAATCTTAGTTAATATAAACTTGGTATTATGAATGTATCATGTGCTTTTGTGCACTTTTAGTTTAATTGCATATGATTTGTTAAGTTATACATTTAATTGAAATGGGCAATGACTGCTTTAGTTTTAGGCTTTAAACATATTCTACATTAAAAAAGCGATCCCACTATAAATTTGGTGCCTTTAACTGCTATATAGTTAATCATTTTATACAATGTACAGTACTTACTATGTACATATGTGTTGTTGCATTGTACTGACATTTATAGTACCTGCAGTTAATTACATATGTAGCTATATTGTTAAACTTACTGCTCACCCTTACCCAACCCTGACCCTAACCCTAACCCTACTCCTAAACCTAGCAGTACCTCAACCTCATAGCAGCAAGTGAAAATCTTGTAAGAATTTTACTGAACAAAGTGTCGTTGCACAATAAACACATTGTACAGTGTTAGTACATTGTTAAAGACACCGGATATAAAGTGAGACCAAAAAAAGCAAAAGTTATACCAAAACGACCACTGTTCTCCTCTACTTATGTGAAAATCCTCAAGTCCATGAACTTTAAGTACTGAATACTGCTATGTCTTCCAAAATACCAGATTTTGAGAAAAAAAGAGAAAACATATATTATAGACATGTTAGAACATAAACATTACTCTCAGTTAAATTTTAACAAATAAATAGCACATTATTAATAGGATTAAAGATTTAAATAAAAGTATTAAATAAAATGCATTAAACATTATACATAAACCAGGACATTCATATTTCAAAAATAAATAAAGAGAGAAATGAATTAGCAGATCTATAGACTGCACAGCAGCATAGTGTGAAATCAGACCACAGCTTGTTTTTTTCTTTGTACAATATTTTCAACATTATATATTATTATATTTACGGTTTAAAACAGTGTTGTGACATTCAGAGAAGCTTGCATAATTGGCATTGAATGGGAAAACGTTTGTTGGTATAGCTGGTGAAGATCATAATTTTATTGTTTTGGATTTGTTCGGTCTTTGCATTTTATACCTCTCTGTTGAATAGAAATCAAAAACAGGTTAACATTCAGGTGGTGCATAAATGTACTTGCAATACAAAGTAGTAAAATGCATATCCACAGTTTTGAAATACTTTTTTTTAATCTTACCATTTCTAGAGCATTAAGTGTACCACTGAGCCATGGAGCCTTTGGGTCAATGCGGTGTGTCCTGCGTATATCAGTGAGACTGTAAGGAGAGGCAAAATACATTTAGTGTGTATACATTTTCAATATTTATTTTTTATGAATGACAATGAGAGTTCACAAGCAGATGACAAACTGACTCACATTACAGCTGCAACACCCAACACATTCACACACCCAACTCGTCACATATTGACGGTTTTGACAGGACCCCTTGGCGTCACATTTTAACGCTTTGGGTATACCTTTGGCGTCATTTTTCGACGCGTTGGGTAGACCGATAGATTTCTATAGATGATTTTAAAAATAAAAAAATTAAAAAACTTTGATTAATTGAACAAAATTTTTAAAATAAAAATATAAAAAACTTTGATTAATTGAACACAATCGTAGCAAATTATATATATTTATTAACATCAACAAACCTCCGATAAAAATACGTTATCCAGCATGCTCTCTAAGAAAACGTTTAACTGCTTACTTGCACACGCTGTGGAGCGCTGTTAAACTCACATTTGAATGCCGTTTTGGTTAAGACTACCCAACCCGTCGAAAAATGACGCCAAAGGTATACCCAGGGCGTTAAAATGTGACGCCAAGGGGTCCTGTCAAAACCGTCAATATGTGACGAGTTGGGTGTGAGAATGTGTTGAATTGTCCTATTGGCACACTAAAAATAAAATTCCATGCAACATTACAGAACCACATTTGCTTTAATTAGAGTACATTTAATATTTAGGGGAATCCCGGGCTAGTTGTCACACAGGGAAGTTATCATAGAGGCTATAGCTCAGTAACTACAGTATAACTATTGAGACAAAAGTCCAATTACACAAATTTATGTTTTATCTAGCAATTAATTTTGTATTTTGGTTTCAAACACATAGTTAAAAAATGTGGAAACAACAAACCCACACTTGCATAGATTCAGTTTTTTCAAATAAAAATGAACTGATGTTTCTGAAAAGCCTATAATAGACTGTTCAATGGCTTGTACCCATTGTGACAACTTACCCCATGTAGTGTGACAACATGCCTCACTATTCTACTCTACGACAGATACGTTTATCCAAAGAAAAAGTACACAGAAAGCCTGATATGGTCAATGACACAATGAAGAATTTAGTTATTCACTAAAACAAATGTGCTTGCAATGGACAGGATGTATCTCCCACATTTAATTTCCTCTTTATTTACTACTTAAGGCAAACATGAAAGGGCCTTAAATGTATTCTCAGGTCTGAGAAGACAGAGGTAGAGATCAGCTGTGAAAATGGAAATTCAAAATGTACTCATGAGGAGTTTGGTTGTCATGGGGATATTTGCATCTGTGATCTGGACTATTACAGGTAAAGTTCTTTGATTAGATCATATATTATTCTAAGTGTTGGAATAGTGCATCTTTGCCAATGGCTTGCTCCGTTTTTTTTTTTGTTTTTTTTTTTACTTTACAGATGCTGAAAAGGTGAAATCCTGCTGTAAAACATGTCTACAGGGGAGAAGTAAAAAATCCCATTATTGCTTACAGTAAACAAGAATCTAATCCTCCATGTGTGAAGGCAGTCATGTAAGAATCACAGGCTCTTTTTACAGAAACCATAAACTTCACAATTAAAGATCATCCTCATCCAAAGTTGTTTTCTGTATCTTCAAAAATGTTTTTATTTTGTTTCACAGCTTTGCGACTGAAAAGGGGGAATTCTGCAGTGATTCGCCAGTTTCTGTAAGTTCGACTTAACAAATGTGTTGAAACTTAGCAGAATTTGTAGAACAACATAAATTGCTTATAGTTTAAATTTAATCTATTTAAAGTATTCAAACCGATCCATATTTAAGATAATATTCTATTATTCACACCATTTTAATTTTATTGCAGAAGTGCTAAAAGGAAAAAGGTGGCTGAAGAACATGTGCTAGAACACCTGACCTCACCGATACCAACAACATCCATTACTGACACCACTCTTGTGGGAAGATCTACCCAATCTACCCAAAGATCAACCCAAGAACTTACACAAGGATCCACCTAAGAACTTCCACAAGGATACACCCAAGATTTTACACAAGGATCCACCAAAGAATTTGCACAAGGATACACACAAGAACTTGCACAATGATCCACACTCAAGAACTTATACAAGGATCCACTCAAGAATGTACACAAGGATCCACCCAAGAACTTACACAAGGATCCACCCAAAAATTTACACAAGGTTCCACTCAAGAACTTACACAAGGATCCACCCAAGAACTTACACAAGGATCCACTCAAGAATGTACACAAGGATCCACTCAAGAATTTACACAAGGATCCACCCAAGAACTTAAACAAGGAACTACTCTTGATCTTGCAAAAGGATCCACCCAAGAACTTGCACAAGGATCCACCCAATAATTTGCACAAGGATCCACCCAAGAATTTACACAAGGATCCACCCAATAATTTGCACAAGGATCCACCCAAGAACTTACGCAAAGATCCACCCAAGAACTTTCACAGGGATCCACTCAAGAACTTACAAAAGGATCCACCCAAGAACTTACACAAGGATCCACTGAAGAATTTACACAAGGATTCACTCAAGATGTTAGACAAGGATCCACTCAAGAACTTACACAAGGATCCACCCAAGAACTTACACAATAATCCACTCAAGAACTTACACAAGGATCCACTCAAGAACTTACACAAGGATCCACTCAAGAACTTACACAAAGATCCAACCAAGAATTTACACAAGGATCCACTCAAGAATTTACACAAGGATCCACCCAAGAACTTAAACAATGATCAACTCTTGATCTTGGCAAAAGGATCCACCCAAGAACTGGCAATGGGAGAAGGTCATGTGGTTTGATGAGTCCAGATTTACAATATTACAAAGCAATGAGTGCATCAGGGTAAGAAGGAACGCACATGAAGCGATGCAACCATCATGCATAGTGCACACTGTACAAGACTCTGGAGGCAGTGTTATGATCTGGGGTTGCTTCAATGGGTCAGGTCTAGGCTCAGCATCATTAAGCAGCAATAAAATCAAGTTAGCTGACTACCTGAATGTACTGAATGACCAGGACAATGCCAAGATAGGGCTCAGATTGTGAAAGAGTGGTTCAGGGAGAATGAGGAATCCTTTTCACACATGAATTGGCCACCACAGAGACCTGACCTTAACCCCATTGAAAGTCTTTGGGATGTACCAAAACATTAATGCAACTCAGGATGGAAATAAATGTTGTGACGGTTCATAAGGTTGTCAAAACTATGCCACGACGAATGTGGGTCATAATCAAAGCTGAAGGCGGTTCAACTAAATATTATGCAACCTTTTTTTTGGTGAAGCTGCTACCATTCCTGAAGTGTCCATTATTTAAGGGAGGAAGAAGAATTTTCCATAAACATAACTGATATGGATACACAAGAGCATGGTGCTCTTCATTTTAGTATTTATATATATCATATATATAATATGTATTAATATATAATAAATGGGGGTTACATTTATACAGCTTCTCCACAACTTTTACTTTCTATACTGTCTTACTGGTACTTTGTAAAGTCTCTATACAGTTCATTGTATCAATATTTTAAATAGTCAATTTAAAAAAATACACATCATTGACTTGTTCATGTCACTTTTGTTGCAATATTTCCAGTTTTGGCTGCAGTATCATTTTTGTAATTGAATGGCCTTCCTGTTGGTGATGTGTGTAAATCAATAACTGAAAATAATGCTGTCATGTTCATCAAACAGTCTCTTACTTTTCAAGAGATTCTGATGGTGTGGACCCCATAACCCCCCCCCCCCCCCCCCCCCCCCCCCGTTTTGTTTACTTCCTGTTTTGTTTATTTTCGATCATTGCACAATGGCCGTAAATTAGCAACTTGTCAATGTTACATGGTAAAATGTATTTGCATTTTATCTAAAGTTGAAAAAAATTATAAAGTATTGATGTGCTGAATTGTACTATTGGCATAAAATTCCATGCAACATTACAGAACCACATTTGCTTTAATTAGAGTACATTTAATATTTAGGGGAATCCCGGGCTAGTTGTCACACAGGGAAGTTATCATAGGGGCTATAGCTCAGTAACTACAGTATAACTATTGAGACAAAAGTCCACTTACACAAATGTATGTTTTATCTAGCAATTAATTTTGTATTTTGGTTTCAAACACATAGTTAAAAAATGTGGAAACAACAAACCCACACTTGCATAGATTCAGTTTTTTTAAATAAAAATTAACCGATGTTTCTGAAAAGCCTATAATAGACTGTTCAATGGCTTGTATCCATTGTGATAACTTACCCCATGTAGTGTGACAACATGCCTCAATATTCTACTCTATGACAGATACGTTTATCCCAATAAAATACATGGAAAGCCAGATATAGTCAATGGCACAATGAAGTAATCATTCACTAAAATAAATGTGCTTGCAAAGGACAGGAAGTATCCTCCACATTTCAGTTCTGCTTTATTTACTACTTAAGGCAAACTTGAAAGAGCCTTAAATGTATTCTCAGATCTGAGAAGAGAGAGGTAGCGATCAGCTGTGAAAATGGAAATACAAAATGTACTCATGAGGAGTTTGGTGGTCGTGGGGATTTTTGCCTCTGTGATCTGGACTATTACAGGTAAAATTCTTTGATTAGATCATATATTATTCTAAGTGTTGGAAACATGCATCTTTGACAATGGCTTGCTAAGTTTTTTTTTTTTTATTTACAGATGCTGAAAAGGTGAGCACCTGCTGTACACATGTCTCCAGGGTAGAAGTAACCGATCCCATTATTGGTTACTGTAAACAGTATTATAATCCTCCATGTGTGAAGGCAGTCATGTAAGAATCACAGGCTCTTTTTACAGAAACCATACACTTCACAAATAAAGATCATCCTCATCCAAAGTTTGCTTTCTGAATCTTCAAAAAAAAATGTATTCTGTTTCACAGCTTTAAGACTGAAAAGGGGGAATTCTGCAGTGATTGGACACGACCATGGGTTTTGAAGAAAATTCAACATTTTCTGTAAGTTCGACATAACAAATGTGTTGAAACATAACAAATGTGCAGAATTTGTAGAACAACATAAATTGCTTATAGTTTAAACTTAATCTACTTAAAGTATTCAAACATCTCCATATTTAAGATAATATTCTATTATTCACAACATTTTAATTTTATTGCAGAAGTGCTAAAACGAAAAAGTTTAATGAAAAATGTGTGTTCCAACACCTGACCTCACCGACACAAACAACATCCATTACTGACACCACTCTTGTGGAAAGATCTACCCAGTCTACCCAAAGATCAACCCAAGAACTTACACAAGGATCCACCCAAGAACTTACACAAGGATCCACCAAGGAACTTACACAAGGATCCACCCAAGAATTTACACAAGGATCCACTCAAGAACTTACACAAGGATCCACCCAAGAACTTAAACAACGATCCACCCAAGAGCTTAAACAAGGATCAACCCAAGAACTTACACAAGGATCAACCCAAGAACTTACACAAGGATCCACCCAAGAACTTACACAAGGATCACCCCAAGAACTTACACAAGGATCCACCCAAGAATTTACACAAGGATCCACCCAAGAACTTACACAAAGATCAACCCAAGAACTTACACAAGGATCCACCCAAGAATTTACACAAGGGTCAACCAAAGAACTTACACAAGGATCAACCCAAGAACTTACACAAGGATCCACTCAAGAACTTACTCAAGGATCCACCCAAGAACTTACACAAGGATTCACTCAAGAACTTACACAAGGATCCACCCAAAAACTTAAACAAGGATCCACCCCAGAGCTTAAACAAGGATCCACTCAAGAATTTACACAAGGATCCACTCAAGAACTTACTCAAGGATCCACCCAAGAACTTACACAAGGATCCACTCAAGAATTTACACAAGGATCCACTCAAGAACTTACACAAGGATCCACCCAAAAACTTAAACAAGGATCCACCCAAGAGCTTAAACAAGGATCCACTCAAGAATTTACACAAGGATCCACCCAAGAACTTACAAAAGGACACACTCAAGAATTTACACAAGGATCCACCCAAGAACTTACACAAGGATCCACTCAAGAACTTATACAAGGATCCACTCAAGAACTTCCACAAGGATCCACTCAAGGGTTTACCCAAACAACTGTCAGCTGATCATGAATGTCGAGAAGTGTTGTTGTTTAATTATTTAATTTGACATTTTTTACATTGGAAAGTAAATTGATTTCACTTTGAAATATATCACATTTCACTCAAAGTACTGTTAAGTACTTGTAACACCTGTGGCAAGAAGGATGACACAAGTCTGTGAGATTTTCAGTTTGTGTTTAATGAGGGAAAAAATTATTAGTGTCAGTATGATGATGCATGCTGAAACAATTGCAATAAGAAATTAAAAAAAGAATAAACTACAGATCAGAAACTACAGGTTTTGCTTGTGGTTGATTATGTTTCTGGTTGTGTGCCAGAGATTGTGTGCAACTTAATTAGGAAAGCTGACACTGAAATATGGGATGATTTTGTGAGCTCTCTGTTAATGAATGAGGTGTGCATTAGTACAGGACTTTTCAACATGTGGGCGCCTGTCGAGTGAAGTGAAACATTTTTGGAACTGCTGTTAATTTTATAGGTCCATTTCAAGACATTGTATGTGGTAACATCCTTTCAGTTACAATATTGTTTAGACAGGAAAACCCAACAAAAAATTAGACCAAGCATCACCAACGGCAAGCGGGACTGCATGAATGTCTGTCTTATTCTTTCTCCTTAATAAATCACATTTCCTACATAACCGCTGCAGTGTCCAGAAACTAATAATAACTCTGTGCTATTTACCTTTTTTTTCTCCTGACTTTTTTCTACTCTAAACTCAAATATATTTTCAATGTTTACCATGCACACCAACACTTTTCATGTGTTGGACAAACCTCTGCATGCCGCGAAAGGTTTGTTGAAGTCCTTAAGCTTGTGACACGAGTGTTGTGAAACGGCCTTCATAGCAGAGACGCACCGCACGTGTCCGGTGTCAACAGGGCGATTCAGGGTATCATGTATATTTTGGATTCAAAACAGCAAATGTCACCAAAAGGAGACATTTGCATTAATAAAAAAATTGGGAAAAGTAAATAAACCTATTCACTATCCAGTGGGCATTACAGTCTAGCAAATCCAAAGCTCATGAAGCTAGCGTGACATCTAATAAAGGATGATGTCATATGAGCAGTCCACTTCTGATTATGGAACGATATCTTTGCATTTTCTGGTGTACAGTAATGATATAATAGATAAAATCATTAACACAAACCTTAGTTCACCGAAAAATTCTCAATTTTGTCCGTGGTGAGAACCGCTCACTGCAGAAGATGATCCAAAAAGCCAGTGTCAGGTAACTCATCAGCTGAATGCTAATTACACAAGCTACTCTGAATTACACAATACTGTTATAAACCATAAATCTACACCATGTTGAAAATATTGTACAAAGAAAAAAACAAGCTGTGGTCTGATTTCACATTATGTTGCAGTTCAGTCTGTAGATCTGCTAATTCATTTCTCTCTTTATTTATTTTTGAAATATGAATGTCCTGGTTTATGTATAATGTTTAATGTATTTTATTTTAGACTTTTATTTAAATATTTAATTCTATTAAGTAATTTGTCCTTTATTTGTTTAAATTTAACTGAGAGTAATGTTTATTTTCTCACATGTCTACATTATATATATTTTTTAATTTTGGAAGACATAGCAATTTTCAGTCATTAATATGCATGTAAACAAAAAAGAAACTTTACAAAAATAATAAACACTTTACATTAAAATGTATCTTTTTGTCTCTCTCTCTCTCTCTCTCTCTCTCTCTCTCTCTGTCTGTCTGTCTGTCTGTCTGTCTCTCTCTCTCTCTCTCTCTCTCTCTCTCATTACAATACAAATATTCTGTGGTCAGATTTTTCCAGAGTCAAGACCACAGATTAATGTAAATTTACATTTCTTAATTTAGCAGACACTTGTATCCAAAGTGACTTGAGAAAATGAGGAAAGATACAACATACCTATAAGCGATTCATCTTAAGGAGACAGCAGCACGAAAACTGCTGCATTACAAAGTTTCAGAAAAGTCTGGAAAGTTCTAGAGTGAATGAATGAATGTTACATTTACATAGTCTTTTTCTGACACTACACTCAAAGCGCTTTACATTGTGAACAGGGGGCTCTCCTCAAACACCACCAGTGTGTCATGTTCATCAAACAGTCTCTTACTTTTCAAGAGAATCTGATGGTGTGGAGCATTTGAGTCTGACAGTTGTGAAATGGAATCGGCCAATTCATGTGTGAAAATGATTCCTCATTCTCCCTGAACTACTCTTTCACCATTGCTCACTTTATGCCTATGTGTGAAATTCCAAAGGAAAAAATTCTCAACCCCTATTGGATGAGGTGCATGACAGAATGCCCCTCAAACATGATGATGTCATCGGGAGTAGAAATACCTCTGAGATCATTCTGGGCATTGCTTCCAGTGACTTTGAGCAGATGAACACCCATTCTACCTACATCACGTGATTCAAGAAAGAGGATAACGTCTTGGCAAAGATAGAATATTTTAGTGTGTTATTATTGTGTATCAAGGTTATTACTTGTACAGTTTACAGACCGCCAAGTCCACTCATTGCTGCTAAATAATACTCAAGGTATTACTGTAATGTACTGTTACCATGAATAAGATTTGTTGTGTTGTAATCCAACCACGTTGAACTGTTGTGTATTTACACCATCGCGGCTGAGACCAGAGAGTTTATCACTTTACCACTTTATTCTCTCTCTGTCAAACTAACCGCACACACACGCAACCCGTCACAAACTTTTGGCTAGTGGATAACTTGGTGATAAAGCTTAGCTTTGTCCACAAGTTATTGTACAAGCGGAGATACGTGGTAAACAGGTAGACGCCATTAACTGGCTTCTCTCCGCCCACATCCACGGCCATATTCTCTGGCCGGAAATCTCGTGTGACGTCCACGTGAGAGTCCACGTCCGCCTTACACACACACACACACACACACACACACACACACACACATATACCTTCCTCTCTTTCATATCTAATAATGTCACTGTTTAGTTTGTAGTTGTAAGTCGGAAGTTTATTGACTGCATTGTATTGATTATTAATTGATATTACTGCATCAATAAACTTTGTTATATTTCAAAGAGAAGCATTTTGGTTTGGTTGCATACACCTGTGTCAAAGGCTGGCAGGGGATCCCAGTGCTCAGATTCAAGCCTTCATTGTTTCCTTTTGAATGTCGATGTTATCCTGATGTCGATGTTCCTAAGAGAACAATCTAATATTGTGACTGTTATATTGTCTGGTTATTAGTCCCTGATTCCAGGGTGGTTCCCCAGCAATATTAATTCTTATTAATATTTTATTGATTATGATGATTGATAAATATCTTTGATGATTGTTGAATTCAATAGGATAAATAAGCTAGTGTTAATTCTAATCAATGTTCTATTGATTTTATTAATTGATTATTATCTTTGATAATAATTAATATCCTATTGAATTTGATAATTGATGGTTATCTTTGGTGATTGTTGAGTTAAAAGATAAAAAAAAACTAACATTGCTTTTAATCAATGTTCTATTAATTTTAATAATCTATGATAATTATATGTTTGCTAGTAACCAAACCCGCTCCAAAATGCAGAGCACTACAGTTTAAAAACATCAACAGTAACAAATAATACTTCAAAAAGCAAAAATACAGAAACATTAGATCACCTTTACAGGGTGCTTGTAGGTAGTTTCAAAAGTACTCTGTCACAGATTCAAGCCAGAGGTCACAGCAATGGAGATTAGTACACATTTACACCCACACTTTGACAGTCATATTAAACATTACACTGATGGAAACTAAGCATCTTCCTCCAGATAGATTCATGACAGACAGAAGTATCAGTGAATGAAACTCTTGACTGTTCTGTGCCAATAAGTTTTAGACTTGAGGATTTTCACATAAGTAGAGGAGAACAGGGATACATTTTGAATAACTTTAGCTATGCTGGTCCCACTTTATATTCAGTGTCTTTAACTATGTACTAACATTAAAACAATACAATACAATGTATTTATTGTGCAACTACACTTTGTCCTGAAAAATTCTTACAAGATTCACAATTGCTGCTATGAGGTTGAGGTACTGGTAGGTTTAGGAGTAGGGTTAGGGTTAGGGTCAGGGTTGGGTAAGGGTGAGCAATAAGTTTAACAGTGTAACTACATATGTAATTAACTGCAGGTGCTATAAATGTCAGTGCAATGCAACAACACATATGTACATAGTAAGTACTGTACATTGTATTAAATGATTAACTATATAGTAGTTAAAGACACCAAATTTATAGTGGGTTCACTTTTTTAAAGTAGAATATGTTTAAAGCCTAAAGCTTTAAAAATTTCAAACAACTTTGACACTAAAGCAGTTATTGCACATTTCAATTAAATGTATGACTTAACAAATCAGATGCAATTAAACTAGAAGTGCACAAAAGCACATGATACATTCATAATACCAAGACTATATTGTTTTATTGTTACTATTGTAATAAAAAACACCCTCAAACACTAGACACAATACACAGGCTTAATTCATGACCTCATCTATTTGATGTGAACAACACAAGTAAGCAAGACAGAAAAGGTTTATATGGAAAATACATATATTGTAATAAACTTTAAACACAAAGAGACACTTTATATAACAGTATCTGTTAAATACAACAGTAATTTAAAATCTTCTCTGCATCCACACTTTCTAATCAGGTATGGTAAATCTATATTTTAATATTAAGTTAACAGTAATAGCAAATGTAAGCTGGGCTGCTCTCTGTGCATTCTTCATGTGCCAGTTTTGGCAAACCAAATTCCTTCAGTGCAGAACATGCATCACATTCACACAGACAGAAATACCACAGATCTTTTGTCATGTTGCTACCACATCAGACTTGGAAACAGCATGAATACTGTTCCTAATGAAGAAGAGATAACTGTGTAAAAGTTTGTGTGTTTTAGTCTCTCAATAACATTATATGAGCTGTTTATGACCTGAAAATTACACTGCCCTCTCAAAAACAATTATAATAAAAAAATCACCTCTCGGAACTAAATAATCAGATACTTAAGAGCCTTTGATTGGATCATTATTGCAGTGATTAATATTTTTCAGCTTGTAACAATTCTTTTAATCCTAACAGATGCAGTGTGTAGCTTCTCATTACTTATACAACCATGTCAGAAAACGTATCCCGTGGTCGTGGAAAAGATGTTACTGTGTTTCAGAGGGGGCAAATTATTGGCCTGCATCAAGTAAAGAAAACAACTAAAGAGATTTCTGAAATCAGTGGATTTGGGTTAATAACTTTCCAACGCATTATTAAAACCTGGGAGGATAGTTGTGGACTGTCAGCTTCGGAGAGGAAAAGTGGTTGGAAAGAAATCTTGAACAATCACAGATCACTAAAATGCTTGGTGAAGTCACGTCATAAAAAATCAACAGTTTAACTCACGGACTGTGTTTAATAGTAAAAGTAAGAGCATTTCCACACACACACAATACGACGAGAACTTACAGGATTGGGACTAAACCGCTGTGTGGTCACAAGAAAGCCACTTGTTACTGAGGCTAATCGGGAAAAAATATTTTAGTTTGCTAGGGAGCATTAAGATTGGACTGTGGAGCAATGGAAAAAGGTCATGTGTTCTGATAAGTCCAGATTTACCCTATTCCAAAGAACTACCTGAATGTACTGAATGACCAGGTTTTCCCATTAATCGTTTTTTCTTCGCTGATGGCACGAGTATATTCCAGGATGGCAATGCCAAGATTCGTCGGCTCAAATTGTGAAAGAGTGGTTCAGGGAGGAATGAGCAATCATTTTCACACATGATTTGGCCACCACAGAGACCTGACCTTAACCCCATTGAAAGTCATTGGGATGTGCTAGAGAAGACTTCACAGAGTATTTAGACTCTCCAGTCGTCATTACAATATCTCGGCCAAAAATGAATGCAACTCTGGACGGAAATAAATGTTGTGACATTTCATAAGTTTGTCGAAACAATGCCATTACAAATATGTGCCGTAATCAAAGCTAAAGGCAGTGCAACTAAATATTAGAGTATACGACTTTTTTTGGCCATGCAGTTTATATGTTTATAGCTACCATTCCTAAAACTGTCCATTATTTAACCCTTTCATATGTAAATTCTAAATGATTTAACTGATTCCCCAAGCGTGAATTTTTTTTCGGCAGTTATTTTATAACGTAGCAAATTTTTAATTCCAGTGTGACGCACCAAGATTGTCACGCGATACTCTGGGCAGTCACATGACGGTTCACCGCTGTCTTGTCACGCTTGGAGCTGGTGCACAGAGTATAGGTAAGCGTTTAGCTTTTTTCTTCACTTTAAACCCTTCCTCGTTGGTTTAAAACATGTATAAACTATAATAAATGTTTTAACCAATGGTTTATATTGACATTTATTTATTTATTTTCTCGGGCTTTGAACTTCACACCCACGTGCAACTTTTCTGCCAACGCATTACAGGATTGCTACTGGTGAGAACATTTTTAGTCTTTTTCGATTGAGAATTGTTGAAAATTATTTGCAAACACATGTAGACCATGATAAATGCATTAATAATATGCTTATGATATGTATATATCGTAGTTTGATGTCATTTATGTAATAGCTTGTGCTGTTCACTGCTTGTTTAATGTTGTGGGCATATTGCACATATCTAATGTTTTATCGTGTTCACTTTGGTAAAAAGCTGTTGTGTAAGGTATAGTCTATAGTCTATTCTAATGCTAATATTAGGAATGGGTTGCAATTGAAAGTAGCATGATTTATTTGTTCTGCTATTTTGGCCAGGTCTCTCTTGAAAAAGAGATTTTATATCTCAATGAGACAAACCTGGTTCAATAAAGGTTAAAAAAAATTATAATCTGTTATTCATCAGCAATATTCTCTAATGCAAAGGCAAAATACACATTTTACAAAATTGAGTTATGACTGAAAGTCTCTATGATTATGATCTGTCTTCAGTATACAGTATAAAAAACATGTATCTTTGCTCTGTGAGAGTTAAAAAATTTGATTTTATTTAATTTTGTTTATTTATCTACGCTTTTATATGCATTTGTTTATAGTCAATACAACTTTTTTATATAAATATCAATATAATGATTAACAATATAAATATTTTAACAAATACAAGTAACATAACCATAACATCTACTAAACAGCATTCATAACATTCAATTACATTGCAGTTGTAAACAAAAGCCCACAATGCACACATTTAATAGTAGAAAAAAATACACCATTTACAATACATAACAATGGAAATGTAACCACAACTAACATTTGCTTATTTTATTTCACAGTTCTCAGTAATGCTTCAGTTTGTGGTACTCAAAACATGGGCTAACACAAATGGGAGTGTTGCACAGCTCTCATGTACTCTGTGAGAATCTTAATACTTTACTACTCTGCTTCATCTTTGTTCGTTTTGCAGTTGATCATGGTCATTCTCATCCTATTTGCCCCCCTGTGCCTCAGGCCCTGTAACGTTTCTAGGAGAATGTGGAACTGGTATACCAGTATCCTTCCTCACATAAGGCGGTAAGTAGCGCTGCACAATTAATCTAAATAAATCAAATGTAAATTCCACAAACGGAGTCTTGTCATGAAAAGGATATTTTTAAGAACATTTCTTATTTTTTTTGTGATGTCATAATATCAAAAGGTTAAATTGTTTAATTGATTTATAGTGCTAATAAAACTTGATTTGAAAAAAAATCTCCTTTTTTTTTAATTCAGATTTGTGCTATGCAAAGAAGACCTATTCATGCTTTTCCAAGTTAGTTTGGCTTGAATATGTCATAGGCACGGAGAGTTTGAGTATTGTCACGAATGTCAAATATAAAACTAAGTTTACTGCACTAATGTTATGGGTATATTGCACATATCTAATGGTTTATCATGTCACCTTGATCAAAATCTGTTGTGTGAGGTATAGTCTATATTCTAATGCTAATATTAGGAATGAGTTGCAATCGAAAGTAGCATGGTATGCAATTCATCAGCAATATTCTCTAATGCAAAAGGCAAAATACACATTTTACAAAACTGAGTTATGACCGGGTCTATTGGATTATGATCTGTCTTGTGTCAGATGGGTTTTGCTAAAATATCTCATATTCCAACAAACAGAGTATGACAATTGGCTGTACAATTAAAATAAAGTTTGAAGCCATTTTTGTTCCTGTGTTGGCATAGTTACAATGTTTAACCTTTGTAATGCAGTGTAGACACTGTTTCCTCCCATCGCCATTAGACGCTCAAATGGGTTACTAGTATGAAATGTATGCTCTGTGAGAGACAAGAGATAAGTTCAGTATTAGCATTATTCTTAATAATATTTTATTTAATTTTATCTATTGATCTATAATTTTATTATGCATTTGTTTATAGATAATATTTTTTAAAGAAATATCAGTATAATGATTAACAATATAACTATTTTAATAAAAACAAGCAACCATAACAACTAATAAATAGCATTCATTACATTCAATTTCATTTCATTTTTGGTAAACAAAAGCACACATTTCCTAGATAATAAACCAATTATATGTAAATATAACAATAACTAATACAAATTTCATAACAATAATTTTTTTTAATTAAAATTAAAAGCTTATTGCTTATTTTATTAGAAATCAGTAATTAACTCAGTAATAAAACTTCAGTGTGTGGTACTCCTCAAAACATGGAGCAACACACAAGGTTGTAAGAAGGTAAACATCCCTCTTGTCATGCCATTTCACTGCCAGTTGTGTTCCATTATCTCTACATTCAACCTGGTCCTTTGTCATTTTGCAGGTGAATGTTGGCATTCCCTTCCTGTTGGCTCGTACTCTCCCACAAGCTCCTGTGTCCAGAGGCAGGAGGTGCTGGAACAGTGTGGGACTACTGTACCAGTTGTCCACGAACAGGATGTGACCCTTTTTCAAGTACGGGGCCAGTTATTTCATGACAATGGACCCAGAGATTCTAAGGCCTTCATAGTGCTGGATGTTGGTGGTGGATCCTGTGTATATGATAATGTTCTGCACGTAACCTGTAAGCACATCACATAACACAAAAAATGTAACCCCAAATCTATGTCGTTTAGTTGGTATGAATACCCTTGAATTTCATCAACGACTCATCGACACACAGATCCCTGTAGGGCACAAAGATGTTACGAATGAATGACGTGAAAACAGTGAAGATTTTTCAGATTTTTTACAGGGGGTCGTTGATGTTTGCCATCGCATTGTTGGAGAAGTGTAGGCAGCGGAGGAGCAGAAGGAAGCAGTCCTGGGAAAACAAAGTCCCGAAAAATGGTCAGGAGCATGGGATCTGTCCTCCAATAAACAAAGTGAATTTTTTTTTCAGAATTCCCATTAGCAGCACTGTCACCAGGAATCTATACATTTCGTGAGCATTTGTTGAAACCCACTTTGCAATCTTGCCTTTCACTTCAGGTGGTGTTTTTTCCTGCAGCTCTGAGGCATAGCGGTTTGTTTCCTTAACAATTTCCTCAATTAGCTCCTCAGTAAGGAACATCTTAAAACACTGGACTTCATTGGGTGATTCAGGGGGGTTTTGCACGCCGCACGTCTGGTCATCAAAGGCAACCCCAGGCCCAGGAAGGGTAAAATTAGGAGGGGGGGTGTAGACTAGTGATAGGCTATGGTCATGGCCATTGTTTGTTTTTTTTTTAAAGTTTTTAAATTGCAGTGCAGGCCTGTCTGAAAAAAAACTATATATATTTACACAGATTCACAATTAAAAATAATTAACAACATCTGTTTCATGTGAATAAAACGTTGCGTTTGAAATGTGATCGTTTTTCTCGCTGTTGTCATAGACATGAGTGTGTAGATATGTGCTGGAAAATTGTATTCCAATACTTCTGTTTATTTGAATACAATAAAAATGAAAAGACTGTTCGAGCAGCTGTTTTAGACATAAATGACAAGCATATACAGCAACATGAAAGCAGATTTGGTGAGTTTATCGTCTAGTGTGCTGCTGTTATATCTGATGTGGATACACGAGATGGTGTGGATACACGAGCATGGTGCTCTTCATTTTAGATGTGTGGATATGGACAGTAAACTTATATGGTAAGTGTTCTATGTTTGTTTGAACGCATACAACGTAAAAATAAACATTTTCATGTGATTTGAAAAGACTGTTCGAGCAGATGTTTTAGACATTATGTGCTTAGCCAGTCTCTATGTTGCAACTAAACCATACGGCAGCTGATATGGTGAGTTTCAGTTAGTTTGCATGGTTATACATTGTGTAAATTTGTAGTCTTGTTTGGTTTGAATGCCTGTAACAAACATATGGTTGAAAAGATTGTTCAAGCAGCTTTTAGCCAATCCCCCTCTGTAGCAGCAGTAGCTAAACAGCGGGAATGGAGATTTTAATTTAAAAATTTGCCAGTGGATGACGTCAGACACGAACGTTCTAATCAAACCGTTTTGATGGTACTCCCCAGGGACCACTCTGGAATGATCAAACCAGTGTGATGGTACGTGCGAAAAGGAGTAAGAAGAATTTTCCAAATACATATCTGATGTGGATACACGAGAGCATGGTGCTCTTCATTTTAGATGTTATATTAAATGGGGGTTACATTTATACAGCTCCACTATTTTCCACTACTTTTACTTTCTATACTCTCTTACTGTTACGTTGCACTTTTCCTCATTCTCTATGCAGTTCATTGTTTCAATATTTTAAATAGCAAAAAAAAAAGAAATACACATCATTGACATGTTCATATCACTTTTGTTGCAATATTTCCACAGTTTCGGCCTTCCTGTTGTTGATGTGTGTAAATCGGTCACAGAAAATGATGCTGTCATGCTCATGAAACAGTCTCTTACTTTTCAAGAGAATCTGACAGTGTGGAGCATTTGAGTCTGACAATTGTGAAATGGAAAGACACGACCCATGCCGTCAAACCAGCCAATAAAAGCCCCCCACAATAGAAGTAGGCCTAATATTAGAACGTCAGTGTTTACTTCCTCTTTTGTTTCTATTCGATCACTGGACAATTGGCATCAATTTGCAACTTGTCAATGTTATATGGTAAAATTTATTTGCATTTTATCTAAAGTTGAAAAAATTATAAAATATTGATGTGCTGAATTGTCCTCTTGGCATACTGAAAATAAAATTCCATGCAACATTACAGAACCACATTTGCTTTAATTAGAGTACATTTAATATTTAGGGGAATCCCAGGCTAGTTGTCACACAGGGAAGTTATCATATGGGCTATAGCTCAGTAACTACAGTATAAATGTTGAGACAAAATTCAAATTACACAAATGTATGTTTTATCTAGCAATTAATTTTGTATATTGGTTTTCAAACACATAGTTCAAAAATGTGGAATCAACAAACCCAAACTTTCATACATTCTTATTTTTCTTATGTTTCTGAAAAGCCTATAATTGTTCAATGGCTTGTACACATTGTGACAACTTACCCCATGTAGTGTGACAACATGCCTCACTATTCTACTCTACGACAGAAACATTTATTCCAATAAAAAGTACACAGAAAGCCAGATATGGTCAATGGCACAATGAAGTAATCATTCACTAAAATAAATGTGCTTGCAAAGGACAGGAAGTATCCCCCACATTTCATTTCCTCTTTATTTACTACTTAAGGCAAACATGAAAGAGCCTTAAATGTATTATCAGATCTGAGGAGAGAGAGGTAGAGATAAGTTGTGAAAATGGAAATACAAAATGTACTCATGAGGAGTTTGGTTATCGTCTGGATATTTGCATCTGTGATCCGGACTATTACAGGTAAAATTCTTTGATTAGATCATATATTATTCTAAATGATGGAAACATGCATCTTTGACAATGGCTTGCTCAGTTTTTTTATTAATTTATTTTTACTTTACAGCTGATCAAAAGCCGACCTCCTGCTGTACACATGTCTCCAGGGCAGAAGTAACTGATCCCATTATTGGTTACAGTAAACAAGAAGCTAATCCTCCATGTTTGAAGGCAGTCATGTAAGAATCACAGGCTCTTTTTACAGAAACCATAAACTTCACAATTAAAGATCATCCTCATGCAAAGTTTGCTTTCTAAATGTTTTTATTCTGTTTCACAGCTTTACGACTGAAAAGGGGGAATTCTGCAGTGATTGGACACGACCATGGGTTTTGAAGAAAATTCGCCAGTTTCTGTAAGTTCGACATAACAAATATGTTTAAACATAACAAATGTGCAGAATTTGTAGAACAACATACATTGTTTATAGTTTAAACTTAATCTACTTAAAGTATTCAAACATCTCCATATTTAAGATAATATTCTATTATTCACACCATTTTAATTTTATTGCAGAAGAGCTCAAAGAAAAAAGCTTGCTGAAGAACGTGTGCTCGAACACCTGACCTCACCGACACCAACAACATCCATTACTAACACCACTCTTGTGGGAAGATCTACCCAATCTACCTAAAGATCTACCCAAGAACTTACACAAGGATCGAAAAGAATTTGCCAAGGATCCACCCAAAGGTTTTCCCAAACAGCTGACAGCTGATCATGAATGTCTAAAAGATGTTGTTGTTGTTTAATTATTTTAATTAAAAAAAAATTACATTAGACAATACATTTATATTTAAACTGAATATTTAAAATTGAATATTGTGAAAATATATTTGATGTAGGGCTATTTGTAATAAGTCAGTTAATTTATTCCACTTATAAGAACTGAGATACAGTCAAATTGTAATATTATAATGTTTATAAAAGTAATATAATATTTTGAGTATAATGTTTCACATTGAAATCTATCACATTTAACTCAATGTACTGTCAAGTACTTATAAAACCTGTGGCAAGAAGGGTGATGCAATATTTTTAGATTGATTTGTATGAGGGTAAAATTATTAGTGTCAGTATGATGATGCATGCTGAAACAATTGCAATGATAAATTCAAAAATATAATAAACTACAGATCAGAAAATACATGTTTTGCTTGTGGTTGATTATGTTTCTGGCTGTATGCCAGAGATTGTGTGCAACTTAATTAGGAAAGTTGACCCTGAAATATGGGATGTTTTTGTGAGCTCTCTGTTAATGAATGAGGTGTGCATTAGTACAGGAATTTTCAACATGTGGGCGCCTGTCAAGGGAGGCACGAGATATAGGATCACACTCAAGTGAAGTGAAAAATAATTGGATCTGCTGTGAATTATATAGGTCCATTTCAAGACATTGTATGTGGAAACATCCCTTCAGTTACAGTATTGTTTAGAGAGTGTTGTTGTCTGAAAATCCCAGGAGATTAGCAGTTACAGAGATACTCAAACAGCCCATCTGGCAACAACAACCAAACTACAGTTGAATTCACTGAGATCACATTTTTCCCCATTCTCGGGGTTGATGTGACTATAAACTGAAGCTCCTGACCTGCCTGATTTGATACACTGCACTGCTGCCACACGATTGGCTGATTAGATTATTGCATGAATAAGTAGGTGTACAAGTGTAAAGATCTGTAGCCAAGATTTTAAATAATGTGCCTATAGTTAAACTGACTTTGAAAAATAAACTAAGAAATATATGCTTATGTAAAGAAATGGACAACTAGCCTCTACAGTCTTATCTTTATTTACTGTATTTTTTATTGTCACACCTCCCTCAGCTCTCCACCTCCCACAGTGTTCAGCTCCTCTTCTCCCGACTTCTAATACGCTACACCTGCACACAATCAGCTCGCTCATTAGGGACAGCTTAAATAGATCACCTTCACTCCAGTTCACCATTAATATCAGAAGAAAAGTGCAATTGCAAGAAGGGTAAATTAAAATGCAAATAGAAAAGTGTGACAAGAGTTCTGCAATACAATTGAGAGAGAGTGTGTAATGGAGAATGATTAGGAAAATGAATGGTATTAATAACTATAAGCAGATCTCTGTGATAGAAGAGAAAGGGAAAACGTCCACTACAAATAAGAAAAAGGCAGAAGTCTTAACTACAACCTTTGCTAAAATCCACAGTATTGAAAACTTGGATTATAAATTTTTAAAAAGAAGACAAGAAATAAGAATTGTATAAGAATGTCTGTAAGAAAAAAACAAGGAGTAGATAGCAATAATGAAGATTTTAATTATTTTAAGTTAAAAATATCCATTAACAATTCAAGGAATAACCCCAGGGAGTGACATGGCCCATTTCAGTATATTAAAAATTTACCAGAGATTATATAATCATGTGTTAAATGAAAGTACTTTATCCAAAGATTGGAAATGTGCAATAGTGATAGCAATAGTTAAACCAGGGAAAGATACAAAATCTAACAGTAATAGACCAATTGCACTCGCGTCTACTTTTTGCAAAGTAATTGAGAAAATTATAGTAAGAAGGTTGAATTACTTTTTGGAGAAAAAATAAATATCACCAGATCAGAGTGGTTTTAGGAAAAGAGTTTTACAATGAATGCTCTGCTAATATTTGAAAATTATGCCAAAAAAAAAAAAAAGCACTTCTAATGAGAGAATATCTTGTTGCAGTTTTCTTTGATATTGAAAATGCATACAACACTTTATGAAGGGATGGAATTGTAATTAACTAAATAACTTTGAATAGGGGGCAGAATGTATGACTGGATATTAGATTTATTATTTGAAAGAACATTCCAGGTAAGAATAGGGGAAGAAATGTCAGCACCGTATGATATTTTGAATGGAACTCAACAAGGAAGTGTCATCAGTCCAGTTTTATTTAATTTAATGATATATATGAAAACATTAATCCAAATATTGGGAAGGCATTATATGCCGATGATGGAGCAGTATGGAAAAGAGGTAGGAATTTAAGAAATATATATATAAAGGAATACAAGAAACAATAAGTGAGGTTGAAGAATGGTCAATAGATTGGGGAAGATTATTTTTAGTACCAAAGACTCAATATATGATTTTTACAAAGAAAATGAAAATGGAACAAATTGTTCTGAAATTATATGATCAACCACTAGAAGGAGTGACTGAATTCAAGTATCTTGGATTAATCTTTGATGAGAAATGAACATGGAAGAGACATATTAAGAAAATGTAAAACAAATGTAAAGGTATAATAAATTGCATGTCTTCAATAGCCAAGCATGAATGATGAGCCAGCAAGAGTTCACTGTTACATGTATATCAAGCCTATACATTCTAGTATAGACTATGGGTGTGCAGTGTATAGGTCTGGATCTAAATCAGAATTGAAGAAATTGGATAATTAACAGTCTAGAGCACTTACAATCTGTAGTGGAGCAATAAGATCAACCCCTTTAGATGCCATCAGTGTTGAAATGGGGGAGATGCCATTAGACTTAAGAGGGGAAAAGCTAGCTATGATGTATTGGGTTAACTTTAGAAGGAAGTGACAACAATCATGGCACATGGACAGTTTTATAAGATTGCTGGGAATACAAAAGTAATGGATGAAATAGCTTTGGATGGAAGTAAAAATCTAAAAATCACATGTACATAAGTATTCACAGCCTTTGCTCAATACTTTGTTGAAGCACCTTTGGCACCAATTACAGCCTCGTCTTTTTGAGTATGATGCTAAAAGCTTGGCACACCTTTTTTTGGGCAGTTTCTCCCATTCTTCTTTGCAGGACCTCTCAAGCTCCATCAGGTTAGATGGGGAGTGTCGGTGCACAGCCATTTTCAGATCTCTCCAGAGATGTTCAATCGGGTTCAAGTCTGGGCTCTGGCTGGGCCACTCAAGGACATTCACAGAGTTGTCACTCCTTTGTTATCTTGGCTGTGTGCTTCGGGTCATTGTCCTGTTGGAAGATGAACCTTCGCCACAGTCTGAGGTCCATAGTGCTCTGGAGCAGGTTTTCATCAAGGATGTCTCTGTACATTGCTGTATTCATCTTTCCCTCGATCCTGACTAATCTCGCACTTCCTACTGCTGAAAAACATCCCCACAGCATGATGCTGCCACCACCATGCTTCACTGTAGGGATGGTATTGGCCAGGTTATGAGCAGTGCCTGGTTTCCTCCAGACATGACGCTTGCCAGTCAGGCCAAAGAGTTCCATCTTTGTTTCATCAGATCAGAGAATTTTGTTTCTCATGGTCTGAAAGTCCTTCAGGTGCCTTTTGGCAAACTCCAGGCAGGCTGTCATGTGCCTTTTACTGAGTAGTGGCTTCCGTCTGGCCACTCTACCATACAGGCCTGATTGGTGGAGTGCTGCAGAGATGGTTGTTCTTCTGGAAGGTTCTCTCTCCACAGAGAAATGCTGGAGCTCTGTCAGAGTGACCATCGGGTTCTTGGTCACCTCCCTGACTAATGCTCTTCTCCCCTGATCACTCAGTTAGAGCTCTAGGAAGAGTCCTGGTGGTTCCAAACTTCTTCCATTTATGGATGATGGAGGCCACTGTGCTCATTGGGACCTTCAATGATGCAGAAATTTTTCTGTACCCTTCCTCAGATCTGTGCCTCGATACAATCCTGTCTCTGAGGTCTACAGACAATTCCTGGGACTTCATCTCTTGGTTTGTGCTCTGACATGCACTGTTAACTGGGGCATAACATAATATAAATAGAATATAAACAGATGTGTGCCTTTCCAAATCATGTCCAAGGGTGATCAGTGGAAACAGGATGCACCTGAGCTCAATTTTGAGTGTCATGTCAAAGGCTGTGAATACTTATGTACATGTGATATATTTTTATTTTTTTTATTTTTTTTTTTAGTAAATTTGCAAATATTTTAAACAAACTTTTTTCACGTTGTCATTATGGTGTATTGTTTGTAGAATTTTGAGGAAAGTAATGAATTTAATCCATTTTGGAATAAGGCTGTAACCAAAATGTGGAAAAAGTGAAGCGCTGTGAATACTTTCCAGATGCACTGTGTACATTATTGTACAGATTGAAAGCAGAGATTAAAACAGTGTACTTTTTTTGGATACCTGCACACATTGGGATAGCAGGAAATGAAATGGCTGATAAATTAGCAAAAAAAAAAAGCATTAAAGAAAAACTTGGTGGGTATTAAAGGTGAGAAGTCCCTGGTGAGAAGTGAGGTAAAATCAGTAATTTAAAAGAAACTAGTCAATTTATGGCAACAAAGGTGAGAAAGGTGAGAAAATAGCAGCACAGCAAGATGGTATTATCCATCCATCAACAACCGCTTATCCTGTACAGGGTCACGGGGGGCTGGAGCCTATCCCAGCTAACTTTGGGCGAAAGGTGGGGTACACCCTGGCCAGTCCATCGCAGGGCCACACATAGACAAACCACCATTCACACTCACATTCACACCTAGGGCAATTTTTTTTTTTTTTTTTTGGGAGACATCAATTAACCTAGCCTGCATGTCTTTGGATGGTGGGAGGAAGCCGGAGCACCCGGAGAGAACCCACACAGACACAGGGAGAACATGCAAACTCCACACAGAAAGGCTGGGGCAACCGGGGTTTGAACACACGACCTTCTTGCTGTGAGGCGACAGTGCTAACCGCTGCACCACCATGCCGCCCCAAGATGGTATTATAATAATACAAAATTAGTAGAAAAAGAAAAATTTTATGGAAGGTATAGAAAGGAAGAAGATATAATCTCTAGATTAAGACTGGGACACACAGGATTAAATTCAACACTTGCAATAATTGGGATGCATGAAAATGGTATGTGTGATGAATGTGATGTTTTAGAAACAGTAGAGCATTCACTATTTAAATGTAACAAATACAATGATCAACGAAGTACTCTTTTTAATAATATAAAGGATAGACCAGTAAATGTTATGTACCTCTTGGGAAATGGTTTGAGAGATTCTCAGACATATAGGGCTGTTTTAACCTTTTAAAAGAATACAGGACGCTTCACTGTGTGTATCACTCCGCTGAGCGGTGCAGTGCAGGCACGAGGCTTAAATATATAAATTTAGAAGCTGTGCAGTAAAATTGTGCGTCTGTTGGTGTGTGTGGGCATGTTTATTTGGTTTACGAGGACAATTTTACAAGGGTATTATGCAATAAATGTGGTTTATGAGGACATTTCTAGTGTCCCCATAATTTATATAGCTTAAAAAAACATATTAAACAATGTTTTATTGTTAGGGTTAGAGGATAGAATCTATAGTTTGTACAGTATAAAAATCATTATGTCTATGGAAAGTCCTCATAATGATTGGTAGACCAACGTGTGTGTGTGTGTGTGTGTGTGTGTGTGTGTGTGTGTGTGTGAGCAAGTATTTATCACTTTTTGGGGACCAAATGTCCCCATAAGGATAGTAAAAACCCGAAATGTTTGACGACAAATTCAGACAATTTGTCGGTCCACATGAGGAAAACAGCTTAAAAATCATACTAAATTATGTTTTTTTTTTTTTTTTTTTTTTTTTCTATGTAAAAATAGATATTTTATATAAATATCAATATAATGATTAACAATATAAATATTTTAACAAATACAAGTAACATAACCATAACATCTACTAAACAGCATTCATAACATTCAATTACATTGCAGTTGTAAACAAAAGCCCACAATGCACACATTTAATAGTAGAAAAAAATACACCATTTACAATACATAACAATGGAAATGTAACCACAACTAACATTTGCTTATTTTATTTCACAGTTCTCAGTAATGCTTCAGTTTGTGGTACTCAAAACATGGGCTAACACAAATGGGAGTGTTGCACAGCTCTCATGTACTCTGTGAGAATCTTAATACTTTACTACTCTGCTTCATCTTTGTTCGTTTTGCAGTTGATCATGGTCATTCTCATCCTATTTGCCCCCCTGTGCCTCAGGCCCTGTAACGTTTCTAGGAGAATGTGGAACTGGTATACCAGTATCCTTCCTCACATAAGGCGGTAAGTAGCGCTGCACAATTAATCTAAATAAATCAAATGTAAATTCCACAAACGGAGTCTTGTCATGAAAAGGATATTTTTAAGAACATTTCTTATTTTTTTTTGTGATGTCATAATATCAAATGGTTAAATTGTTTAATTGATTTATAGTGCTAATAAAACTTGATTTGAAAAAAATCTCCTTTTTTTTTTAAATTCAGATTTGTGCTATGCAAAGAAGACCTATTCATGCTTTTCCAAGTTAGTTTGGCTTGAATATGTCATAGGCACGGAGAGTTTGAGTATTGTCACGAATGTCAAATATAAAACTAAGTTTACTGCACTAATGTTATGGGTATATTGCACATATCTAATGGTTTATCATGTCACCTTGATCAAAATCTGTTGTGTGAGGTATAGTCTATATTCTAATGCTAATATTAGGAATGAGTTGCAATCGAAAGTAGCATGGTATGCAATTCATCAGCAATATTCTCTAATGCAAAAGGCAAAATACACATTTTACAAAACTGAGTTATGACCGGGTCTATTGGATTATGATCTGTCTTGTGTCAGATGGGTTTGGCTAAAATATCTCATATTCCAACAAACAGAGTATGACAATTGGCTGTACAATTAAAATAAAGTTTGAAGCCATTTTTGTTCCTGTGTTGGCATAGTTACAATGTTTAACCTTTGTAATGCAGTGTAGACACTGTTTCCTCCCATCGCCATTAGACGCTCAAATGTGTTACTAGTATGAAATGTATGCTCTGTGAGAGACAAGAGATAAGTTCAGTATTAGCATTATTCTTAATAATATTTTATTTAATTTTATCTATTGATCTATGATTTTATTATGCATTTGTTTATAGATAATATTTTTAAAAGAAATATCAGTATAATGATTAACAATATAAATATTTTAATAAAAACAAGCAACCATAACAACTAATAAATAGCATTCATTACATTCAATTTCATTTCATTTTTGGTAAACAAAAGCACACATTTCCTAGATAATAAACCAATTATATGTAAATATAACAATAACTAATACAAATGTCATAACAATAATTTTTTTTAATTAAAATTAAAAGCTTATTGCTTATTTTATTAGAAATCAGTAATTAACTCAGTAATAAAACTTCAGTGTGTGGTACTCCTCAAAACATGGAGCAACACACAAGGTTGTAAGAAGGTAAACATCCCTCTTGTCATGCCATTTCACTGCCAGTTGTGTTCCATTATCTCTACATTCAACCTGGTCCTTTGTCATTTTGCAGGTGAATGTTGGCATTCCCTTCCTGTTGGCTCGTACTCTCCCACAAGCTCCTGTGTCCAGAGGCAGGAGGTGCTGGAACAGTGTGGGACTACTGTACCAGTTGTCCACGAACAGGATGTGACCCTTTTTCAAGTACGGGGCCAGTTATTTCATGACAATGGACCCAGAGATTCTAAGGCCTTCATAGTGCTGGATGTTGGTGGTGGATCCTGTGTATATGATAATGTTCTGCACGTAACCTGTAAGCACATCACATAACACAAAAAATGTAACCCCAAATCTATGTCGTTTAGTTGGTATGAATACCCTTGAATTTCATCAACGACTCATCGACACACAGATCCCTGTAGGGCACAAAGATGTTACAAATGAATGACGTGAAAACAGTGAAGATTTTTCAGATTTTTTACAGGGGGTCGTTGATGTTTGCCATCGCATTGTTGGAGAAGTGTAGGCAGCGGAGGAGCAGAAGGAAGCAGTCCTGGGAAAACAAAGTCCCGAAAAATGGTCAGGAGCATGGGATCTGTCCTCCAATAAACAAAGTGAATTTTTTTTTCAGAATTCCCATTAGCAGCACTGTCACCAGGAATCTATACATTTCGTGAGCATTTGTTGAAACCCACTTTGCAATCTTGCCTTTCACTTCAGGTGGTGTTTTTTCCTGCAGCTCTGAGGCATAGCGGTTTGTTTCCTTAACAATTTCCTCAATTAGCTCCTCAGTAAGGAACATCTTAAAACACTGGACTTCATTGGGTGATTCAGGGGGGTTTTGCACGCCGCACGTCTGGTCATCAAAGGCAACCCCAGGCCCAGGAAGGGTAAAATTAGGAGGGGGGGTGTAGACTAGTGATAGGCTATGGTCATGGCCATTGTTTTTTTTTAAGTTTTTAAATTGCAGTGCAGTCCTGTCTGAAAAAAACTATATATATTTACACAGATTCACAATTAAAAATAATTAACAACATCTGTTTCATGTGAATAAAACGTTGCGTTTGAAATGTGATTGTTTTTCTCGCTGTTGTCATAGACATGAGTGTGTAGATATGTGCTGGAAAATTGTATTCCAATACTTCTGTTTATTTGAATACAATAAAAATGAAAAGACTGTTCGAGCAGCTGTTTTAGACATAAATGACAAGCATATACAGCCACATGAAAGCAGATTTGGTGAGTTTATCGTCTAGTGTGCTGCTGTTATATCTGATGTGGATACACGAGATGGTGTGGATACACGAGCATGGTGCTCTTCATTTTAGATGTTATATTAAATGGGGGTTACATTTATACAGCTCCACTATTTTCCACTACTTTTACTTTCTATACTCTCTTACTGTTACGTTGCACTTTTCCTCATTCTCTATGCAGTTCATTGTTTCAATATTTTAAATAGCAAAAAAAAAAAAAGAAATACACATCATTGACATGTTCATGTCACTTTTGTTGCAATATTTCCACAGTTTCGGCCTTCCTGTTGTTGATGTGTGTAAATCGGTCACAATCGCTGTCATGACACAATCGCTGTCATGCTCATGAAACAGTCTCTTACTTTTCAAGAGAATCTGACAGTGTGGAGCATTTGAGTCTGACAATTGTGAAATGGAAAGACACAACCCATGCCATCAAACCAGCCAATAAACACCCCCCACAATAGAAGTAGGCCTAATATTAGAACGTCAGTGTTTACTTCCTCTTTTGTTTCTTTTCGATCACTGGACAATTGGCATCAATTTGCAACTTGTCAATGTTATATGGTAAAATTTATTTGCATTTTATCTAAAGTTGAAAAAATTATAAAATATTGATGTGCTGAATTGTCCTCTTGGCATACTGAAAATAAAATTCCATGCAACATTACAGAACCACATTTGCTTTAATTAGAGTACATTTAATATTTAGGGGAATCCCAGGCTAGTTGTCACACAGGGAAGTTATCATAGGGGCTATAGCTTAGTAACTACAGTATAAATGTTGAGACAAAATTCAAATTACACAAATGTATGTTTTATCTAGCAATTAATTTTGTATATTGGTTTCAAACACATAGTTCAAAAATGTGGAATCAACAAACCCAAACTTTCATACATTCTTATTTTTCTTATGTTTCTGAAAAGCCTATAATTGTTCAATGGCTTGTACCCATTGTGACAACTTACCCCATGTAGTGTGACAACATGCCTCACTATTCTACTCTACAACAGATACGTTTATTCCAATAAAAAGTACACAGAAAGCCAGATATGGTCAATGGCACAATGAAGTAATCATTCACTAAAATAAATGTGCTTGCAAAGGACAGGAAGTATCCCCCACATTTCATTTCCTCTTTATTTACTACTTAAGGCAAACATGAAAGAGCCTTAAATGTATTCTCAGATCTGAGAAGAGAGAGGTAGAGATCAGCTGTGAAAATGGAAATACAAAATGTACTCATGAGGAGTTTGGTTATCGTCTGGATATTTGTATCTGTGATCCGGACTATTACAGGTAAAATTCTTTGATTAGATCATATATTATTCTAAATGATGGAAACATGCATCTTTGACAATGGCTTGCTCAGTTTTTTTATTAATTTATTTTTACTTTACAGCTGATCAAAAGCTGAACTCCTGCTGTAAACATGTCTCCAGGGCAGAAGTAACTGATCCCATTATTGGTTACAGTAAACAAGAAGCTAATCCTCCATGTTTGAAGGCAGTCATGTAAGAATCACAGGCTCTTTTTACAGAAACTATAAACTTCACAATGAAAGATCATCCTCATCCAAAGTTTGCTTTCTAAATGTTTTTATTATGTTTCACAGCTTTAAGACTGAAAAGGGGGACTTCTGCAGTGATTTGACACAACCATGGGTTTTGAAGAAAATTCGCCAGTTTCTGTAAGTTCGACATAACAAATATGTTTAAACATAACAAATGTGCAGAATTTGTAGAACAACATAAATTGCTTACAGTTTAAACTTAATCTACTTAAAGTATTCAAACATCTCCATATTTAAGATAATATTCTATTATTCACACCATTTTAATTTTATTGCAGAAGAGCTCAAAGAAAAAAGCTTGCTGAAGAACGTGTGCTCGAACACCTGACCTCACCGACACCAACAACATCCATTACTAACACCACTCTTGTGGGAAGATCTACCCAATCTACCTAAAGATCAACCCAAGAACTTACACAAGGATCGAAAAGAATTTGCCAAGGATCCACCCAAAGGTTTTCCCAAACAGCTGACAGCTGATCATGAATGTCTAAAAGATGTTGTTGTTGTTTAATTATTTTAATTTAAAAAAAATTACATTAGACAATACATTTATATTTAAACTGAATATTTAAAATTGAATATTGTGAAAATATATTTGATGTAGGTCTATTTGTCAGTGACAAGTCAGTTAATTTATTCCACTTATAAGAACTGAGATACAGTCAAATTGTAATATTATAATGTTTATAAAAGTAATATAATATTTTGAGTATAATGTTTCACATTGAAATCTATCACATTTCACTCAATGTACTGTCAAGTACTTATAAAACCTGTGGCAAGAAGGATGACGCAAGTCTGAGAGAGTTTTAGATTGATTTGTATGAGGGTAAAATTATTTGTGTCAGTATGATGATGCATGCTGAAACAATTGCAGTGATAAATTCAAAAAAATAATAAACTACAGATCAGAAACTACATGTTTTGCTTGTGGTTGATTATGTTTCTGGCTGTATGCCAGAGTTTGTGTGCAACTTAATTAGGAAAGTTGACCCTGAAATATGGGATGTTTTTGTGATATCTCTGTTAATGAATGAGGTGTGCATTAGTACAGGAATTTTCAAAATGTGGGCGCCTGTCAAGGGAGGCACGAGATATAGGATCACACTCAAGTGAAGTGAAAAATAATTGGATCTGCTGTGAATTATATAGGTCCATTTCAAGACATTGTATGTGGAAACATCCCTTCAGTTACAGTATTGTTTAGAGAGTGCTGTGTCTGAAAATCCCAGGAGATTAGCAGTTACAGAGATACTCAAACAGCCCATCTGGCAACAACAACCAAGCTACAGTTGAATTCACTGAGATCACATTTTCCCCCATTCTCGGGGTTGATGTAACTATAAACTGAAGCTCCTGACCTGCCTGATTTGATACACTGCACTGCTGCCACACGATTGGCTGATTAGATAATTGCATGAATAAGTAGGTGTACAAGTGTAAAGATCTGTAGCCAAGATTTTAAATAATGTGCCTATAGTTAAACTGACTTTGAAAAATAAACTAAGAAATATATGCTTATGTAAAGAAATGGACAACTAGCCTCTACAGTCTTATCTTTATTTACTGTATTTTTTATTGTCACACCTCCCTCAGCTCTCCACCTCCCACAGTGTTCAGCTCCTCTTCTCCCGACTTCTAATACGCTACACCTGCACACAATCAGCTCGCTCATTAGGGACAGCTTAAATAGATCACCTTCACTCCAGTTCACCATTAATATCAGAAGAAAAGTGCAATTGCAAGAAGGGTAAATTAAAATGCAAATAGAAAAGTGTGACAAGAGTTCTGCAATACAATTGAGAGAGAGTGTGTAATGGAGAATGATTAGGAAAATGAATGGTATTAATAACTATAAGCAGATCTCTGTGATAGAAGAGAAAGGGAAAATGTCCACTACAAATAAGAAAAAGGCAGAAGTCTTAACTACAACCTTTGCTAAAATCCACAGTATTGAAAACTTGGATTATAAGTTTTTAAAAAGAAGACAAGAAATAAGAATTGTATAAGAATGTCTGTAAGAAAAAAACAAGGAGTAGATAGCAATAATGAAGATTTTAATTATTTTAAGTTAAAAATAGCCATTAACAATTCAAGGAATAACCCCAGGGAGTGACATGGCCCATTTCAGTATATTAAAAATTTACCAGAGCTTATATAATCATGTGTTAAATGAAAGTACTTTATCCAAAGATTGGAAATGTGCAATAGTGATAGCAATAGTTAAACCAGGGAAAGATACAAAATCTAACAGTAATAGACCAATTGCACTCGTGTCTACTTTTTGCAAAGTAATTGAGAAAATTATAGTAAGAAGGTTGAATTACTTTTTGGATAAAAAATAAATATCACCAGATCAGAGTGGTTTTAGGAAAAAGAGTTCTACAATGAATGCTCTGCTAATATTTGAAAATTATGCCAAAAAAAAAAAAAAAAAAAAGCACTTCTAATGAGAGAATATCTTGTTGCAGTTTTCTTTGATATTGAAAATGCATACAACACTTTATAAAGGGACGGAATTGTAATTAACTAAATAACTTTGAATAGGGGGCAGAATGTATGACTGGATATTAGATTTATTATTTGAAAGAACATTCCAGGTAAGAATAGGGGAAGAAATGTCAGCACCGTATGATATTTTGAATGGAACTCAACAAGGAAGTGTCATCAGTCCAGTTTTATTTAATTTAATGATATATATGAAAACATTAATCCAAATATTGGGAAGGCATTATATGCCGATGATGGAGCAGTATGGAAAAGAGGTAGGAATTTAAGAAATATATATATAAAGGAATACAAGAAACAATAAGTGAGGTTGAAGAATGGTCAATGGATTGGGGAAGAATATTTTTAGTACCAAAGACTCAATATATGATTTTTACAAAGAAAATGAAAATGGAACAAATTGTTCTGAAATTATATGATCAACCACTAGAAGGAGTGACTGAATTCAAGTATCTTGGATTAATCTTTGATGAGAAATGAACATGGAAGAGACATATTAAGAAAATGTAAAACAAATGTAAAGGTATAATAAATTGCATGTCTTCAATAGCCAAGCATGAATGATGAGCCAGCAAGAGTTCACTGTTACATGTATATCAAGCCTATACATTCTAGTATAGACTATGGGTGTGCAGTGTATAGGTCTGGATCTAAATCAGAATTGAAGAAATTGGATAATTAACAGTCTAGAGCACTTACAATCTGTAGTGGAGCAATAAGATCAACCCCTTTAGATGCCATCAGTGTTGAAATGGGGGAGATGCCATTAGACTTAAGAGGGGAAAAGCTAGCTATGATGTATTGGGTTAACTTTAGAAGGAAGTGACAACAATCATGGCACATGGACAGTTTTATAAGATTGCTGGGAATACAAAAGTAATGGATGAAATAGCTTTGGATGGAAGTAAAAATCTAAAAATCACATGTACATAAGTATTCACAGCCTTTGCTCAATACTTTGTTGAAGCACCTTTGGCACCAATTACAGCCTCGTCTTTTTGAGTATGATGCTAAAAGCTTGGCACACCTTTTTTTGGGCAGTTTCTCCCATTCTTCTTTGCAGGACCTCTCAAGCTCCATCAGGTTAGATGGGGAGTGTCGGTGCACAGCCATTTTCAGATCTCTCCAGAGATGTTCAATCGGGTTCAAGTCTGGGCTCTGGCTGGGCCACTCAAGGACATTCACAGAGTTGTCACTCCTTTGTTATCTTGGCTGTGTGCTTCGGGTCATTGTCCTGTTGGAAGATGAACCTTCGCCACAGTCTGAGGTCCATAGTGCTCTGGAGCAGGTTTTCATCAAGGATGTCTCTGTACATTGCTGTATTCATCTTTCCCTCGATCCTGACTAATCTCGCACTTCCTACTGCTGAAAAACATCCCCACAGCATGATGCTGCCACCACCATGCTTCACTGTAGGGATGGTATTGGCCAGGTTATGAGCAGTGCCTGGTTTCCTCCAGACATGACGCTTGCCAGTCAGGCCAAAGAGTTCCATCTTTGTTTCATCAGATCAGAGAATTTTGTTTCTCATGGTCTGAAAGTCCTTCAGGTGCCTTTTGGCAAACTCCAGGCAGGCTGTCATGTGCCTTTTACTGAGTAGTGGCTTCCGTCTGGCCACTCTACCATACAGGCCTGATTGGTGGAGTGCTGCAGAGATGGTTGTTCTTCTGGAAGGTTCTCTCTCCACAGAGAAATGCTGGAGCTCTGTCAGAGTGACCATCGGGTTCTTGGTCACCTCCCTGACTAATGCTCTTCTCCCCTGATCACTCAGTTAGAGCTCTAGGAAGAGTCCTGGTGGTTCCAAACTTCTTCCATTTATGGATGATGGAGGCCACTGTGCTCATTGGGACCTTCAATGATGCAGAAATTTTTCTGTACCCTTCCTCAGATCTGTGCCTCGATACAATCCTGTCTCTGAGGTCTACAGACAATTCCTGGGACTTCATCTCTTGGTTTGTGCTCTGACATGCACTGTTAACTGGGGCATAACATAATATAAATAGAATATAAACAGATGTGTGCCTTTCCAAATCATGTCCAAGGGTGATCAGTGGAAACAGGATGCACCTGAGCTCAATTTTGAGTGTCATGTCAAAGGCTGTGAATACTTATGTACATGTGATATATTTTTATTTTTTTTATTTATTTTTTTAGTAAATTTGCAAATATTTTAAACAAACTTTTTTCACGTTGTCATTATGGTGTATTGTTTGTAGAATTTTGAGGAAAGTAATGAATTTAATCCATTTTGGAATAAGGCTGTAACCAAAATGTGGAAAAAGTGAAGCGCTGTGAATACTTTCCAGATGCACTGTGTACATTATTGTACAGATTGAAAGCAGAGATTAAAACAGTGTACTTTTTTTGGATACCTGCACACATTGGGATAGCAGGAAATGAAATGGCTGATAAATTAGCAAAAAAAAAAAGCATTAAATAAAAACTTGGTGGGTATTAAAGGTGAGAAGTCCCTGGTGAGAAGTGAGGTAAAATCAGTAATTTAAAAGAAACTAGTCAATTTATGGCAACAAAGGTGAGAAAATAGCAGCACAGCAAGATGGTATTATAATAATACAAAATTAGTAGAAAAAGAAAAATTTTATGGAAGGTATAGAAAGGAAGAAGTTATAATCTCTAGATTAAGACTGGGACACACAGGATTAAATTCAACACTTGCAATAATTGGGATGCATGAAAATGGTATGTGTGATGAATGTGATGTTTTAGAAACAGTAGAGCATCCACTATTTAAATGTAACAAATACAATGATCAACGAAGTACTCTTTTTAATAATATAAAGGATAGACCAGTAAATGTCATGTACCTCTTGGGAAATGGTTTGAGAGATTCTCAGACATATAGGGCTGTTTAACCTTTTAAAAGAATACAGGACGCTTCACTGTGTGTATCACTCCGCTGAGCGGTGCAGTGCAGGCACGAGGCTTAAATATATAAATTTAGAAGCTGTGCAGTAAAATTGTGCGTCTGTTGGTGTGTGTGGGCATGTTTATTTGGTTTACGAGGACAATTTTACAAGGGTATTATGCAATAAATGTGGTTTATGAGGACATTTCTAGTGTCCCCATAATTTATATAGCTTAAAAAACATATTAAACAATGTTTTATTGTTAGGGTTAGAGGATAGAATCTATAGTTTGTACAGTATAAAAATCATTATGTCTATGGAAAGTCCTCATAATGATTGGTAGACCAACGTGTGTGTGTGTGTGTGTGTGTGTGTGTGTGTGTGTGTGTGTGTGTGTGTGTGTGTGTGTGTGTGTGAGCAAGTATTTATCACTTTTTGGGGACCAAATGTCCCCATAAGGATAGTAAAAACCCGAAATGTTTGATGACAAATTCAGACAATTTGTCGGTCCACATGAGGAAAACAGCTTAAAAATCATACTAAATTATGTTTTTTTTTTTTTTTTTTCTATGTAAAAATGCAGAAAGTTGCACTTTACTTATTGTCACTTTATACCTGGCTGCTACCTCAATAACTGCTATGTGCATAGAACACTATCTTAAAGTATGTTATGTTTACATTTGTCATTTTTAGAAACTGTCTCTCACTGTGTGTCTATTGTCCTGTTCATTGTTAGCAATTTATTGTACTGTCCCATACTTTTGGCACACGTTTTTGCACGTGCACTTTTATATAGGTATTGTATTTAGTCTGTGTAGTCTCATGTGGTTCTGTGTTTGTCCATGTTGTTTTATGTAGCACCATGGTCCTGGAGGAACGTTGTCTCGTTTCGCTGTGTACTGTTCTAACTGTATATGGTTGAAACGACAATAAAAAAAACACTTGACTTGACTATATTTATTTCTTCTGAGACCATGATTTCATTTGATTTAAAGCTGCCTGGTGTTAACAGAATTGTTTATAAACACCAAAAGTAAACAATAATACATCATCTTCCTCTAGATAGATCAGGGGTGTCAAACTTGGTTCCTGGAGGGCCACAGTCCAGCAGATTATAGCTCCAACCCTAATTAAACACACATGAAGCAGCTAATCAAGGTCTTCAGGAGTGCTTGAAGATTACAAGGAGGCATTTTGGAGCAGGGCTGGAATAAACTCTGCAGGGCTGCGGCCCTCCAGGAACTGAGTTTGTCACCACTGAGATCTATAACTGTGTACTAACAAAATACAATGTATTTATTGTGCAACTACACTTTGTTCTGCAAAATTCTTTCAAGATTCACATAAAAAGTCAGCTGACTACCTGAATGTACTGAATGACCAGGTTTTCCCATCAATATTTATTTTTTTTCTTACCTGACGGCTCGGGCATATTCCAGGATGATGATGATGATGCCAAGATTCATCTGGCTCAAATTGTGAAAGAATGGTTCAGGGAGAATGAGGAATCATTTTCACACATAAATTGGCCACCACCTGAAACCCATTGAAAGTAATTGGGATGTACCAAAAATTAATGCAACTCAGGACAGAAATAAATGTTCTGACGGTTCATAAGGTTGTCGAAACAATGACACAACAAATGTATGTTGTAATCAAAGCTGAAGGCGGTCCAACTAAATATTAGAGTATGCAACTTTTTTGGTGAAGCAGTGTATCTGTTTATATCTACCATTCCTGAAGTGTCCATTATTCAAGGGAGGAAGAAGAATTTTCCATAAACATAACTGATATGGATACACGAGAGCATGGAGTTCTTTATTTTAGATTTTTTATATAACATATATTATAATATATTTAATGGGGTTACATTTATACAGCTTCTCCACTACTTTTACTTTCTATACTGTCTTACTGTTATGTTGCACTTTCCTCATTCTCTATGCAGGTCATTGTATCACTATTTTAAATAGTAAATAAAAAAGAAATACACATCATTTAATTTTTTGTTGCAATATTTCCACAGTTTCGGTTGCAGTTTCATGTTTGGAATTGAATGGCTTTCCTGTTGCTGATGTGTGCAAATCGGTCACTGAAGATGATGCTGTCATGTTCATGAAACAGTCTCTTACTTTTCAAGAGAATCTGACGGTATGGAGCATATGAGTCTGACAGTTGTGAAATGGAAAGTCATGACCCATGCCATCAAATCAGCCAATAAACACCCCCCACAATAGAAGTAGGCCTAATATTAGAACGTCAGTGTTTACTTCCTGTTTTGTTTCTTTTTGATCATTGTACAATAGGTGGAAATTAGCAACTTATAAAAATTATAAAGTACTGATGTGCTGAATTGTCCTATTGGCATACTGAAAATAAAATTCCATGCAACATTATAAAACCACATTTGCTTTAATTAGTGTACATTTAATTTTTAGGGGAATCCCGGGCTAGTTGTCACAGAGGGAAGTTGCCATAAGGGCTATAGCTTAGTAACTACAGTATAAGTTTTGAAACAATATTCCAATTACATAAATGTATGTTTTATCTAATATTGAATTTTGAATACTGGTTTCAAACATACTGTAAAAAAAAAAGTGGACACAACATACCCACACTTGAATAGATTCAGTTTTGTTATTATAATTTACATTGTCACAGTCAAAATGTTTCTGAAAAGTCTATAATAGACTGTTCAATGGCCTGTACCCATTGTGACAACTTACCCCATGTAGTGTGACAACATGCCTCACTACTCTACTCTACGACAGATACATTTATTCCAATAAAATACATGGAAAGCCAGATATGAGCAATGACACAATGATGTAATCATTCACTAAAATAAATGTGCTTGCAAAGGAAAGGAAGTATCCCCCACATTTCATTTCCTCTTTATTTAATACTTAAGACAAACTTGAAAGAGCCTTAAATGTATTATCAGATCTGAGGAGAGAGAGGTAGAGATCAGCTGTGAAAATGGAAATACAAAATGTACTCATGAGGAGTTTGGTTATCGTCTGGATATTTGCATCTGTGATCTTGACTATTACAGGTAAAGATCTTTTGATTAGATCATATATTATTCTAAGTGTTGGAAACATGCATCTATTCCAATGGCTTGCTCAGTTTTTTTTTATTAATCTATTTTTTACTTTACAGATGCTGAAAAGGTGAGCTCCTGCTGTACACATGTCTCCAGGGCAGAAGTAACCGATCCCATTATTGCTTTCAGGATGCAAAAATCTAATCCTCCATGTGTGAAGGCAGTCATGTAAGAATCACAGGCTCTTTTTACAGAAACCATAAACTTCTCATCAAAAGTCTGCTGTTGTATTTTCAAAAATGTTTTTATTCTGTTTCACAGCTTTAAGACTGAAAAGGGGAACTTCTGCAGTGATTGGACACAACCATGGGTTTTGAAGAAAATTCGCCCGTTTCTGTAAGTTTGACTTAAAAAATGTGTTGAAACTTAGCAGAATTTGTAGAACAACATACATTTCTTATAGTTTAAAGTTAATCTACTTAAAGTATTCAAACATCTCCATATTTAAGATAATATTCTATTATTCACATTAATTTTATTAATTTTATTGCGGAAGAGCTCAAAGGAAAAAGATTGCTGAAGAACGTGTGCTTGAACACCTGACCTCACCGACACCAACAACATCCATTACTGACACCACTCTTGTGGGAAGATCTACCCAATCTACCCAAGAATTTGCTCAAAGATCCACTCAAGAATTTGCACAAGGATCCACTCAAGAACTTACACAAGTATCCACTCAAGATGTTACACAAGGATCCACCCAAGAACTTGAACAAGGATCCACCCAAGAACTTGCAAAAGGATCCACTTAAGAATTTGAACAAGGATCCACCCAAGAACTTGCACAAGGATCCACCCAAGAACTTGAACAAGGATCCACCCAAGAACTTGAACAAGGATCCACCCAAGAACTTGAACAAGGATCCACCCAAGAACTTGCACAAGGATCCACTTAAGAATTTGAACAAGGATCCACCCAAGAACTTGCACAAGGATCCACCCAAGAACTTGAACAAGGATCCACCCAAGAATTTGAACAAGGATCCACCCAAGAACTTGAACAAGGATCCACCCAAGAACTTACACAAGGATCCACTCAAGAACTTGCACAAGGATCCACTCAAGAACTTACACAAGGATCCACTCAAGAACTTGCACAAGGATCCACTCAAGAACTTGAACAAGGATCCACCCAAGAACTTACACAAGGATCCACTCAAGAACTTGCACAAGGATCCACCCAAGAACTCGCAGAAGGATCCACCCAAGAACTTGCACTAGGATCCACTCAAATGTTTACCCAAAAAATGTACAGCTGATCATGAATATCTAAAATTAATCAAGATGTTGTGGTTGTTTAATTATTTCAATTTAAAAAAACTTTACATTAGACAATAAATTGATATTTAAACTGAATATTTAAAATTGAAAATTGTGAAAATATATTTGATGTAGGGCTATTTGTCTGTAATAAGTCAGTTAACTTGTTCCACTTATAAGAACTGAGATACAGTCAAATTGTAATATTATAATGTTTAGAAAAATAACACAATATAGTGTGTAATATTTCACATTGAAATCTATCACATTTCACTCAATGTACTGTTAAGTACTTGTAACACCTGTGGCAAGAAGGGTGACGCAATATTTTTAGATTGATTTGTATGAGGGAAACAATTATTAGTGTCAGTATGATGATGCATGCTGGAACAATTGCAATGTGAAATTCAAACATGAATAAACTACAGATCAGAAACTACACGATTTGCTTGTGGTTGATTATGTTTCTGGTTGTGTGCCAGAGATTGTGTGCAACTTAATTAGGAAAGTTGACCCTGAAATATGGGATGTTTTTGTGAGCTCTCTGTTAATGAATGAGGTGTGCATTAGTACAGGAATTTTCAACATGTGGGCGCCTGTCAATGGAGGCACGAGATATAGGCTCACACTCAAGTGAAGTGAAACATTTTTGGAACTGCTGTGAATTATATAGGTCCATTTCAAGACATTGTATGTGGTAACATCCCTTCAGTTACAATATTGTTTAGACAGGAAAACCCAACAAAAAAGCAGACCAAGCATCACCAACGGCAAGCGGGACTGCACGAATGTCTTTCTGATTCTTTCTCCTGAATAAATCACATTTCCTACATAACCGCTGCAGTGTCCAGAAAATAATAATAAATCTATGCTAGTAACCTTATTTTTTCTCCTGACTTTTTCTACTCTAAACTCTTGCATAGACTGGTATGCTTAAGCTTGTGACATGAGTGTTGTGAAACGGCCTTCGTATAAGCGATGCTCCGGTGTCCGGTGTCGACAGGGCGATACTGGGTATGAATAAAATGAATCATGTAGGTGATATATTTTGGATTCAAAACGGCAAATGTCACCGAAAGGAGACGTTTGCATTTCTAAAAAAATCTGAAAAAGTAAATAAACCTATTCAATATCCAGTGGGCATTACAGTCCAGCAAAACCAAAGCTCACGAAGCTAGCGTGACATCTAATAAAAGATGATGTCATATGAGCTGTCCAGTTCTGATTATGGAATGATATCTTTGTATTTTCTGGTGTACAGTAATGATATCATAGATTAAATCATTGACACAAACCTTATTTCACGGAATAAATCCTCAAATTTGTCAGGCAACAACAACCAAGCTACGGTTGAAATCACTGAGATCACATTTTTTCCAATTCTGTGGGTTGATGTAACTATTAACTGAAGCTCCTGACCTGTATCTGCATGGTTTTATGCACTGCACTGCTGCCACATAATTGGCTGATTAGATAATCGCATGAATATGTAGGTGTACAGGTGTTCTTAATAAAGTGTTTAGTGAGTGCATTAATAAGTGTACTGAAAAGATGTTAAACACCAATAAATCCATTGATTGCTTAGATGGATTTGTCCAAAATCGTCCCAAAAGGAATTTTTTGTGCAATTCCTGTTGAACAAACGTTTGAGCATTTTTAATGTTTTGCTGTTTCACAAATTGTTTTGCATTTAATAATAATGATATTTCTGATCCTATAGATTATAGTGTTACAACATGCCCCCATTATATTAAATTAACTGTATATTTTTTTCCCGGGCAGTAACAATATGTTTTCTATTTTATTTTTTTGTCTGGTCTGCTTTCACATCAGGAGGTGAGTTCTTCTCCTAAAGATTGGCATACTGCACACAAATGAACATTTGCATGAATAGGCTGCTTGTACGGAAATAAAATTACATTTTAAATTGAATTTAGTTTGCTTCCCTGATGCCAATAAAGTTGAAATTTAACAAACTAGTGACAAAATGCTTCTAAATAAGATTTTTTTTCAGTGATATCTCATGACCCCAAAAAAACAACATGCTGTAAACCAAATATGGTCAAAAAAAATACTCCTGTTCAGAGCAAAATCACAAGCTGTTACAAAATTTCAACAATAGACAATTGTGTTGCAGCTGTAATGTGAGTTTGTAATCTGCTTGTGAACTCTCATTGTGTTACGATCCATACTGTCTTTTGTTTATGTACCTTTATTTTTAAGTTTCTGGCACCTTTTACGTTCCATATTGTCTTTTGTTTTATGCACTCTTATTTTGAAATTATTCTCCTGTTCCTGTTTCCCAGTCTTGTCATGTCCTGTTTTCCCTCCATGTTCATGTGTCTGGTTTTCATTGGTTCATTGTTTGATTGCTTTATTATCTTGTTTTGAGTTCTGTTTGTCCATTGGCTTTTGTTTCCCCTTGGTTTTGTATTTAAGCCCTCATGTTTACCTTGTCCTTTGTTGGTTATTGTTTGGTGTTTGATGAATGTTCCACGTCAACCCAGCCTTCAATCGTGTTCCTGCCTGTGCCCTCCTTGGAAGATTCCCCGTGTTGATATCTTGTGTTTATACCTTTATTTTCGCCTCGTGGCTGTTTTATTTGTCCCTGTGTTCACCGTTCACTTGACTGAGTTAATTTCAATAAAACTGCACCTGGATCCTCACTCCTCGTCTGCCTCCCCTCGTTACACATTGTCATTAATGAAAAATAAATATTGAAAATGTATACACACTAAATGTATTTCACCTCTCTTTACAGTCTCATTGATAAACACAAGATGCACTGCATTGATCCAAAGGCTCCATGGCTCAATGGTACACTTAATGCTCTAGAAATGGTAAGAAGATTAAAAAAAAAAAACTTTCAAAACTGTGTATTTACATTTTACTACTTCACTGCATAATGAATAGATATAGGACTACAGACAATATAATGTTACACCTCTTCAAAGGGTCTATGCAGTATGCCACATAATGTGGACATTTTTTTAATGAAAATCTCCTCCTCAGAAATCTCCTCTTCCTTTTTCGGCTCCTCAGAAAAATCCTGAATGAACTCGACGTATTTCCCCACTTTTATACCCATATGTCCAGGGGCTGTGTATGCAAATACTGTCTGCCAACTTCTCATTGGCCTTTTTTTATAGATCAGAGGCATATTCAGCACTCAAGAGAGACCCCTTGTGTCGCTTCTTCGACACAACGTCTCGTTCCCTCCATTAGGGAACGGAGGTTCCCCGTCTGTCGCTCACTTCGACGTCGTGTCGAAGAAGCGACACTAGGGGTCTCTCTTGAGCGCCGAAAGATACCTCTGATCTATACTCCGCCTCCGGATACAGATATAAAGGCGAGAGAAATACGCTCGTTCATTCAGTAATTTTCTTCGGAGCCGATGGTCGTGTTTATGCTGACTGCTGCGTGTAACACTGCTGATCCTGCTTCTGATCCTCTGACGCTCTGCTGTTGTTGGATTTACGGCGCACTACAGTGGCTGTTTTCTCTTCTCTGCCGGCGTGCAGTTTGCCCCTGGGCGCTTCGACAGCGCAGAGTTGAAAGAGTTCCCTTTATAAAGAGTTATATTTCTCATAAAGAGTTTATTTCTCTAAAAGAGCAATACATAGTGGTGTTGAACGCCCTTTTCAGGGCGCGTCTTTATAAAGATGCCATTCAACCCCTGTGTAGTTCCTGGATGCGGTAGAGTGCTCTCCGCTTCTGACGGCCACAGGCGCTGTCTCGTGTGTCTGGGCGCCGATCACACCGAGGCAGCGTTTGTGGATGGCTCATGTTCTCACTGCGAGAACATGACCATGGTAACGTTGCGGTCGCGGCTCACTTTCAATAGAAAGCACGCCACTCCAGCCGCCCCCCATATCGCTCCTTCTTCCCACGGGATTGAGGACGATGCGGTTGGCGCTGGAGGCGATTTGGGGAGGGCAGCGGGTGCGCTTCCGCCGGGCACGTCCCCTCGGACCACCCGCCCCCCGGCACGCTCGTTTACCTCCGTCCAGTCTCGAGGTAACGGCGACTCGCCTCCGGGCCGGTCTGCCTATCCTCTGGAGCTTGAAGCCGATGAGCTCGCCGCTCCATCGGAGAGCGCAGCATCTAACGCTGACTCCTCCCCTGGACCTCCGCCTTTGGGCCAGCAGGCCCAGGTTGAGGCGGATGCGCAGATGTCCAACATGCTTGCCCGGGCCGCCGTCGGGGTGGGGTTGGACTGGAAGCCTCCACCCTCCCCACACCCGTCACGGTTGGATGACTGGTTCCTGGGGTCTGGGCGCCGCTCACAGCCACGCCCCCCCGGTCCCGTTTTTCCCGGAGGTGCATGACGAGCTGACGTCTTCATGGAGAGCGCCGTTCTCCATTCGTCAAAAGCCCTGCTCGTCCGCTCTCGCTACCCTCGACGGCTGAGAGGCCCACGGGTACACGGCGATTCCCCAGGTGGACAGGGCAGTTGCGCTCCATCTTTGTCCCGGTGACCCTACCACCTGGCGCGGGCGCCCTGTACCCCCTTCCAAGGCCTGTAGGACTTCATCCTCCTTAAACAACAAAGCCTACAGCGCCGCGGGACAGGCCGCCTCCGCCTTGCACGCCATGGCCCTCCTGCAAGTCCACCAGGCCAAGGCGCTCAGAGATCTGCACGAGGGTAGCCCTGATCCCGATGTGTTGCAGGAACTGCGCTCAGCGACCGACCTCGCCCTCAGAGCCACGAAGGTCACCGCGCAGGCACTCGGGCAGGCGATGGCCACCCTTGTGGTCCAGGAACGTCATCTTTGGCTCAACCTGGTCGAGATGCGTGAGGCCGACAAAGTTCGCTTCCTCGACGCCCCTGTCTCCCAGCTTGGCCTCTTCGGCGACACCGTCGAGGACTTTGCCCAGCAGTTCTCCGCGGTGAAAAGACAGACGGAGGCCATCTCTCACATCCTGCCTCGCCGCAAACCTGCCGCCAAGGCCACTGCCCCGTCTGCTCGCCGAGGGCGTCCCCCTGCGGCTAAGAAATCTGCTCCGCCTCAACCCGGGCCCAGCTCTCAGCCCCTGCGTCGAGCACACCGCAAGAAGCAGACGCCCCCCGTCTCCCGGACTCCCTCGAGGACCCGGAAGGCTCCCAGGCGGTCCTGAGACGGACGACCCAGCGACACCAGGTGGTAAGACCACTCCGTCCCCCGGTGGAGGTCCGGGAGGAGAATCTTTTGTTTCCAAGCAACTTAATTTGCCGCCCCCCCCTTAGATGGGGTTGCGGTACCCACATTCTCAGTAAAAGAGCTATTTCCTATGTCTCTGGGTCACCTGGCCCGCAAATGCCGTTCTCACGGCACTTTGCCCTTAGATCTCAACAGTCCTGGCTTCGTGGACACGGACCACCCGTCTTCAGCCCCACGACTGTCCCCCGGCCGGCCGGTTCCGACGAGTCTAGAGGACGCCTACCCAGGACCTCCTCCTCAGTCGCTAACCCGCCCCCTGCCGGGTGTGCGGAGCAAGGTAAGTGCTTTGAGTCTTTTCTCAGCACCTCAGCCGCGGGTCGCCTCGTCGCCGCCCAACGCTGCCCTACCTGCTCCGCCTCGCTGCGAAGCCCCGCCGGGTACGTCCAAATTGACCGTCCCTTTGGTGCCCCTAGCGCAGAGGTTGGACGCGTGGCTTTCACTTCCCAACCCGTCTTGCTGGCTGGCACGGACCATCCGACTCGGTTACGCAATTCAGTTTGCCAGGCCCCCGCCCCCCTTCATGGGCGTCGCTTTTCTGCAGTACACGGCGAACAGGCCCACTCCCTGCGCGCGGAAATCGCGACTCTTCTGGCCAAAGACGCGATAGAGCCTGTCCCTCCAACCGAGATGAAGAAGGGTTTCTACAGCCCTTACTTCATCGTACCCAAGAAAAGCGGCGGCTTACGACCAATCTTGGACCTGCGAGTTCTCAACCGAGCGTTGCACAAACTCCCGTTCAAAATGCTCACGCAGAAGCACATCTTAACCTGTGTCCGGCATCTAGATTGGTTCGCAGTGATAGACCTGAAGGACGCGTACTTCCACGTCTCCATCCTGCCCCGACACTGCCCCTACCTGCGGTTTGCGTTCGAGGGCCAGGCGTATCAGTACAAAGTCCTCCCCTTCGGCCTGTCTCTGTCCCCTCGCGTCTTCATGAAAGTCGCAGAGGCAGCTCTTGCCCCGCTCCGAGAAGCCGGCATCCGCATACTCAACTACCTCGACGACTGGCTCATCCTGGCCCACTCGCGAGAGTTACTATGCGCCCACAGAGACCAGGTGCTCAGGTACCTCAGCCGTCTGGGGCTTCAGGTCAACTGGGAAAAGAGCAAGCTCACTCCAGTTCAGAGCATCTCTTTTCTCGGGATGGAGTTAGACTCGGTCTCAATGTCCGCACGTCTCACCAAGGAGCGTGCCCAGTCAGTGTTGAACTGCCTCGCCGCCTTCAGGCCGGGCACAGCGGTCCCCTTAAAACTTTCCCAGAGGCTCCTGGGGCATATGGCATCCTCCGCGGTGGTCGCGCCGCTGGGCTTGATGCATATGAGACCGCTCCAACACTGGCTCCGGACCCGAGTCCCGAGACGAGCATGGCGCCGCGGCACGCACCGGGTAACAATCACCCCCGCCTGCCGACAAACATTCAACCCCTGGACAGACCTCTGTTTCTTACGGGCTTGAGTACCCCTACAGCAGGTGTCCAGATGCGTCTTGGTCACGACCGACGTCTCCAGATTGGGTTGGGGCGCCGTTTGCAACGGGCACGCAGCCTCAGGCCGTTGGAAAGGGGACCAGCTGCGTTGGCACATCAACTGCCTCGAGTTGTTGACCGTCCTTTTTGCCCTGCGGAAGTTTCTCCCGTTAATTCGGGACGAACATATCCTAGTCAGGTCGGACAGCACCACTGCGGTCGCGTACATAAATCGCCAAGGCGGCTTACACTCCCGTCACATGTCACAACTCGCCCGTCGTCTCCTCCTTTGGAGCCAGCACCGACTCAAGTCGCTGCACGCCACTCACATCCCCGGCAACCTCAATGTGGTAGTGGACGCGCTGTCACGACAACGCTTGCCTGGTGGAGAGTGGAGGCTTCACCACCACTCGGTTCAGCTGATTTGGGAATGGTTCGGCAAGGCCCAGGTAGACCTGTTTGCCTCCCGGGACACCTCCCACTGCCCGCTCTGGTATGCTCGTTCAGAGGCTCCCCTCGGGGCAGATGCACTAGCACACAGCTGGCCGGTGGGGCTGCGCAAGTACGCATTCCCCCCAGTGAGCCTTCTTGCACAGGTGCTGTGCAAGGTCAGGGAGGACGAGGAGCAAGTCACTCTCGTGGCTCCTTACTGGCCCACCCGGGCCTGGTTCTCGGACCTCGTACTCCTCGCGACAGCCCCTCCCTGGCGAATTCCCCTGAGGAAGGACCTTCTTTCTCAGGGACGGGGCACGCTCTGGCATCCGCACCCAGACCTCTGGAACCTCCATGTCTGGTCCCTGGACGGGACGCGGAAGATCTAGCTGGTCTACCACCCACGGTCGTAGCCACGATCAACCAAGCCAGATCCCCTTCTACCAGGCAACTCTACGCCCTGAAGTGGCGTCTGTTCGTCAATTGGTGTTCTTACCGGGCAGAAGACCCACAGAGGTGCGCAGTTAGGTCGGTGCTCCTGTTCCTACAGGAGAGGTTGGAGGGGAGGCTGTCCCCGTCCACCTTAAAGGTGTATGTTGCCGCTATCGCAGCTCACCACGACCCAGTAGACGGCAAGTCCCTGGGCAAGCACGACTTAATCGTCAGGTTCCTAAGAGGCGCCCGGAGGTTAAACCCCTCCCGGCCAAACCTGTTCCCCTCCTGGGATCTCTCGGTGGTCCTCGCCTGTCTTCAGAGATCCCCTTTCGAGCCGCTAGAATCAGCTGGACTCAGGGCCCTCTCTCTAAAGACGGCCCTGCTGATCGCGCTCGCCTCCATCAAGAGGGTCGGGGACCTGCAAGCGTTCTCTACTATTGACACTTGCCTGGAGTTCGGTCCAGCAGACACTCATGTGATCCTAAGACCTTGACCGGGCTATGTGCCCAAGGTTCCTACCACGCCCTTTAGAGATCAGGTAGTGAACCTACAAGCGCTGCCCCGGGAGGAGGCAGACCCAGCCCTCTCACTATTGTGTCCGGTATGTGCCTTGCGTGCCTACCTGGAACGCACCCAGAGCTTTAGGCGCTCTGAGCAGCTCTTTGTCTGCTTTGGAGGACAGCAGAAAGGGAACGCTGTCTCCAAACAGAGGCTGTCTCACTGGGTGGTGGAGGCCATTCAATTGGCCTACCACACCCAGGCCGTGCCACCCCCCTTACGGGTTAGGGCCAACTCCACTAGGAGCGTGGCATCCTCATGGGCACTGGCGAGGGGCACCTCCCTAGCAGACATTTGCAGAGCTGCAGGCTGGGCAGCACCTAATACCTTTACGAGATTCTACAATCTCAGGGTTGAGTCAGTCTCGTCCTGTGTTCTCTCAGGTCTGAGCCCGTAGAACTCGGTACACGTCGACGATCTGACCGGGTGAACCACTTGTTCCAGCGCCGTTTCCCTCTGCCAAGGCAAAACAGTGCGTTTTGTCCCAGAGGACCTAGGTCCCTGGTTGATTCCTCCCTAGCCCTTCGGGCCCGCAGCAGTTCAGCGGAGGAACGTGCTGGTCCAGTCCACTACGGGTACCTCCGGCTACCCCTACTGGAATAGGTGCTCCACAGATTAGGCCTCCTACGGGACTCCTCCTGTGTGTATTTCCGCGGTACGGTCACCTTACGAGCTGACCCGCGTCTCCCTTAGGCAGTCCTTCGCTGCCCTCCGGTCGCCGTGTTGTAGCAACTCCCCCCTCCTCGAGGTTGGATCTACCACCGCGCCATTTCCTCCCACATGCCCAAAGTGGCCATGTGATGTATTTTGCCACCTTTACCTCCCCTGCTGGGCAGGTGTGGCCTCCGCAGGGTCTTTTCCCCCTAAAAGAATAGGAATTCAGGAATAAGACCCCCTTCCCTTGATGCGGTAAGGGCCCCGGCTGCTCTTGCTCTATGCCGAGAAAACATAGAGAGAAAAGAGGCCCAGCCAGGCTTGGCCCGTTCCCTAGTTGGGAGCGTCACCTTGTTCCCCCCTGGGTAACCAAAAGGATGCTGACGCTTTTTCGGGGCATTAGGGAAGAGTACATGCAGCCTGAACACAGTTGGTCGCTTGTGCACGTGCAAATACCTGCCCGCTTCTGTGTCAGCAGTACACGTACACGGCTCAGCGCATGGCGAGTTTTGAAGTGGACCCCTAGTGTCGCTTCTTCGACACGACGTCGAAGTGAGCGACAGACGGGGAACGTCTCGGTTACGTATGTAACCTCCGTTCCCTGATGGAGGGAACGAGACGTCGTGTCTTCCCGGCCACGTCGCTAAGCCGAGCCGCTGAGATGCCCGGAACACTCCAGGCTGCATGAACGAGCGTATTTCTCTCGCCTTTATATCAGTATCCGGAGGCGGAGTATGCAAATACTGTTCGCCAACTCTCATTGGCCTTTTTTCATAGATCAGAGGTATCTTTCGGCGCTCAAGAGAGACCCCTAGTGTCGCTTCTTCGACACGACGTCTCGTTCCCTCCATCAGGGAACGGAGGTTACATACGTAACCGAGACGTTACATATGTAACCTAGACGTTTCTTATAGGTCCTGTAACTGCACAGGTTAACTGGTTTAAGTTTTTTGCCATTTTTGCAGTTAATTGTAGACAGGGTTGGGGAGTAACAGAATGCATGTAACGGGATTACGTATTTAAACTGTATTCCATTACAGTTACAATTTAAAAATTGATCATTAGAATACAGTTACATTTAAAATGTATTTTGATTTCTGAAGAGATTACTTTGCATTTTATTGTCATTTCTTTCATTTAATATTTAGTCCATTCCGATGGAAAACATTTTTACATGTAAAATATGCAATCCAAAGTGCATTTGAACAGCGGTGAAACACTTTCTTATGATGTGTTACATTCATACGAGCAGACAGAGAAGTAAGTTTGGAGCAGTAGAAATAAACCTTGTGTAAATTGACAGATTTATGCTAAACTAAAATGCCTTTTCTAGCCATTTTACATGCACACATTATCAGGCACCATCATATTTTTTTAACAAGACAATTCACATTAGATCATAATTAAATTTTTCTAGTAAGACCTTTGAGATTAGGGCAAAAATCATATTCTTGATAATAATTTTTTTACTGTTTTCCTGTAAAAATATCTAAAAATCCAATCAATTTGAATGATCATGTTTTAGAAACAACACTGCATAAGATATTTAGGTTTTTCAGAGAATGTATTTTTAACATGTGTATTTTGTCTTACTGTACTGGCAGAGTTTTTATAGTCAAAACAAGTGAAACAATCTACCAGTGCTGAAGAAGTAATCCAAAGTATTTAGAATATGTTACGTAATCTAATGGAATACATTTGAAAAGTAACCTTCCCAACCCTGATTGTAGTGAAGTATAATGGTCCTGTGGTGTGACAAATAAGAGTTCAAAATTCAGTGTACTCTCTCAATAAATCCGGTCACAAAAGCTGCATGCATAATAGTTATAAAAGTATCAGCAAAATATGCTGTTTAAAGGTGGAGTTTTAGAAGTACAGCATGTCACACAACTACCCATAAGCAAAAATCTTATGGTGTATGTATGTATGTATGTGTGTGTGTGTGTGTGTGTGTGTATATATATATATATATATATATATATATATATATATATATATAACAACAGTTAGTTCTGGTCCTTGTTGTAGAAATTTTAAATACTCACTGATCAGTAATAGTCATTGCAAAGGAATGCCGGAATGCCCCTGTATCTAATGAATGTAGAGGGGGAAGATCTGCTTTTGTCGGAGACCTTGGGGAAAAGAGGTATAAAAACAACTCAGTTCTCCCCTTCTCCGTCTCACTCATGGCACAGATTATTCCTGTGTAATGACTGGGTCCTTCTTGCAAGAATAAATTCTTTTAAAAGACTGTTTGATTCAGAGTGTCTCTTACGCAGTGATAATGATTGGTTAATATTTTCTTTGCCACAACATCCTCTAATCTGATTGGACGAGAGATGTTCCATAGTGCTGATGGCATGAGACTCGGACGCTTCACTGTGTGTATCACTCTGCTTGTGTCTGTGCTGTTCTAAACTAAAGTGTAAGAGCAATGCAGATGTGTTAAGAGCAACTGTATATGAGTCTTACATTTCATATTTTAGCCAGTAGGTGGTGGCAAAAGACCATTTTTGTGTGTAATAAGAGCCAGTTAGGTGACGTGACATGAAGTGAGTCGGTGTCACTGATCATTAGTATTACTACTACACTACTAACGCTAGGAAATAGTTTAAACGGCTTTAAACTAACAACTTCAACATTAAGGCTCATCACAGCTGAGAGACACAACAGACTGATTCATTACACAAACCCAAGGTTACCTCTCACCTAAGTTTATTGGAGAAGACATACTGTTCAAAATGGCAGAGGAGATTGCTGTCTCTATAGTGAATGACACTTGCACACCGGCTACCACGAAATAGGGAGGAATACCCCCGCTCGGACGCTATTTGTCCACTCAGAAAGCTGATCTTCAGGAAGTTGACAGCATCTCTGCTTGGGAGTGGCAACAGGTGATCACACATTCTCTGCCTCTCTCTCTCTCTCTCTCTCTCTCTCTCTCTCTCTCTCTCTCTCTCTCTCTCATACACACACACATCCTTGTTTCTCCAATAGCTTGTTAGAAACAGCCCAAGCCGTGATACTACTTCTAAAGTACTACTTTAATTACTATCGAAGGCTTGGACACATCATTTATTTTGAAATAGCAACGGCAGATTATGATCTGTCACGTAAGAAAGTAGTTCCATAAACAAATGCATTTTTTATGACCATACTCATTGAACTGTTGTACTGTATATAAGCAATATCACATTCACAATTATGCAATACAGTATGGCCCTAAATCAGCACAGTGCTGATTTAGGGCCATATCGACTCTTGCTCATATGATATTGCTTAAATATATATATATATATATATATATATATATATATATAAGCTGTGCAGTGTGTGTCTGTGTGTGTGTGTGTGTGTGTGTGAGACTGTCTGTTATGAAGATAATTTTGGTGCAAATCAAATGAGCACAGGATTTACAATTCAAAGTTTATTACAAGGTACATATGAATGACAATGAGAGATACTTGGCAGAAAAGTCACATTTATTATTTATTAATTTAATTAATTAAACTTTGGTTATAAAATATTTACCTGCCCTGTCCAAGAGTCTTAACCAGTCAGATTACACATAGGCTAAATCAAACATATTAATAAACACCAGCACATGACACATGACAAATACTTAATAAACATGTTTTTGTCAATATAGTAAAGCTGGCTATCTTCTGCATTCAACAGGAGTCAGAAAGCATGTCTTTGGCTTGACCGCAGTTACCAGCATGCATATATAAACTATAAACAAATGTATAACGGTGAGGGATTTCAGAAAAAGAAAGAAAAAAAATACCTTTATTGAAAGATGCTCATGGAAGTTTTTTTTTTTCCTGTTCGGGCCTCATGTTCAGCCAATGGAGAGGAGCCCAAACTAGCTCTTCGGATTGGCCAAAATTCTCTGATCTCTGAACAGTGCCCAACTGCTGCCTCTACAGATGCACAAATCACTTTTGCTCCATATTTTACACAAACATGTGGTGCAGAAGGGAGAGCGCACGGAAAACAGTGTTTGATACTCGTAGCAGCAGATTCAAGCAGTTGTAGTTTTGTACTTGTGTTTGTGCGAGAAAAATATAAACGAAAAAAAATATATATTTGTGAGAAAATATTCTACAAGTGTGCAACTCTCATTGGATGAATTCACATACTGATTTGCGGATAAGCACAATTTGTCCGTAACTTCACATTTTTTGATGCGGTGTGTGAATGTGTTTTGCACCATATTTACTGCAAGAACTGTAGCAAAAATTTGAGTGTATGAGTTTCTTAATTTGTGATTCGTAGAAAAGGATTTGTGCACATTCAATAAAGAATTTGAGAAGGTGTAACTGTTGTGTTTGTGGGAGAGAAAAAAAAAATCTACAAGCTTGCAACTCTTTTTTTTTTAAATACTTTATTTTCAGTTTTTTCAGTTATAAAAAACAAACACTTAAGAACAAATAGACTAAGAAAATAAAATAAAAATAAAAATAACCCCCCTCCCCAAAAGGGTGCTCCAACATTTTACAGTAAATATGTAATGTAACAATGTCTTTGAGGTCATTCACATTCTAATATCACATTTTCCACATGATCTAGATAAGGTTGCCAGATTTTAATAAAAGTGTTGTATCTCTTTCTAAGGCTATATGTTATTTTTTCTAATGGCACACATCTATTCATTTCTAAATACCACCTACTTATAGATAGAGGGGAATCCGACTTCCATGAGACAGTAATACATTTTCTAGCCACTGCCAGAGCCATCTCTAGAAAATGTATTTGAAACCTGTTTAACATTTTATCAATTTTCATGAAGTTCCCCAGCAAACAAAACTCTGGGTCAACCGGTAATGAAATTTGTGTAATATTAGTCAAGGCACTACAGAAGTCAATCCAGAAATCTCGCACTTTTACACATGACCAAGTACAGTGTAGGAAGGTGCCCACTTCTATTGTACAGCGGAAGCATGCGTCAGATAGCTCAGGTTTGAACTTATGAATCTTCTCCAGAGTTAAATATAACTGATGGAGGAAATTATAGTGGATAAGTCTAAACCGTGCATTAATAGTGGCAGATAGACTGTCTTTACACAACTCTGACCAAAGTTGCTCTTCAATTGTGGTGTTTAAGTCTGATTCCCACTTCCCTTTGGACCTATACAAATCAGGTTTAGGACATTCTGATATCAGCACAGAGTATACTTTAGAAATAAGTTTACATTGTCCACTTTCTTGCAACAATTTCTCCATTTCGGTGAGCTTGGGCAGAGTCATGCTGTGGTTCAGAGTGCTCCTCAAAAAAGATCTCAATTGAAGGTAACAAAAAAAAAGTGTTGCTGGGCAGGTTATATTTCCTCCTTAGTTGTTCAAAGGACATGAAAAGTCCATCCTCATAACAATCCTCCAAAGTATGAATTTCACTGTGATGCCATGTCTCCAGGATCTTGTTATTTACAGTCATCGGAATAAGCTCGTTTTGTTTTAAAGGTGACTTTGGCGACAGTCTTATCTCCTTGCCGATGGTCTTATGTACATCATACCAAAGTTTAATAAGATGTAACAGAATTGGATTGTCAGTTTTCTTTGATAAAACTCGGTAGTTGTATTTGTACACAAATTCACTAAAGGAGTTATCTTTCAAGGAATGAAATGCAATATAAACCCAGGATGAAATTGTGTCTTTCTCAGACATAGACCAAATAAATCTAATTTGGGCAGCAAAATAATATTTTCTAAAGTTGGGTAATTGTAGTCCCCCTGACTGATAGTCCCACGTTAATTTCTCCAAAGATATCCTTGGTACCTTGTTGCTCCAAATGAACTGTCTTACATTTTTGTTAAGAGTTTTGAAAAAGTTTTGGGGTAATGGAATAGGCAATGATTGAAAAAGATACTGCAATCTTGGTAAAATGTTCATTTTAATGCAATTAATTCTTCCGATCAAAGTGATGGGAAGACTAGTCCATTTGTGTAGATCTTCCTCAATTTTTTTGAGTAGTGGACAATAATTCAGTCTATAAAGATTTTTTAAGTTATTATCCACAACTATGCCAAGATATTTAATTCCAGTTGGGGCCCATTTGAATGCGGATGCACCTTGATACGTATGATAATTAAATGTTGTTAAGGGAATTATTTCACTCTTATCGTAGTTTGCTTTGTATCCTGAAACAATACTATAGGTGTTTAATAAATCCTGTAATCGAGTGAGAGATTGAGAGGGGTCTGTCAAATATAAAAGGACATCATCAGCGAATAAATTAATTTTATGGACTGTCTGTCCGACCTTGAAGCCCTTTATATCAGGGTCCCTTCTAATTGCTTCCGCTAAGGGTTCAATGGCTAAGGCGAACAGACTCGGAGACAACGGGCATCCCTGTCTACTGGATCTATGTAATGAAAATGGAGATGAAATTTGTCCATTAGTAATAATCTTTGCTTTGGGGTTATAATATAGAGTTCTCACCCAGTTAATAAATGTATGTCCAAAACCAAATTGAGCTAATACCTTAAATAGATAGGACCATTCCAGCCTATCAAAGGCTTTTTCGGCATCTAACGCCACAGCCACTGTATGGTCCGGCCTTGATTTTGCTAAATGAATTATATTGAAAAACCTACTTAAGTTATTAGCAGATAGTCGTTTTTGGATAAAGCCACTCTGATCTGGATTAATTATTTTTGGTAATACCAGGCTAAGCCTGTTTGCTAACACTTTAGAAATCAATTTATAATCTGAGTTCAATAATGAAATAGGCCTGTAAGAGGCACATTTTAGTGGATCTTTATCTTTTTTTAATATAACTATGATTATAGCAGACGTAGATGATTCGGGAAGCCTATGCGTCTTAGATGAAAGGTTTATTACATCCATAATCAGCGGGGTGAGTAAATCTATAAATTCCTTATAGAATTCAGGTGGGAAACCATCCTCTCCCGGGGATTTATTAGATTGAAGTGAGTTGAGGGCTTTTATCATTTCTGCCTGCGTGAAGGGGAGGTCCAACGTTTTTTTATCTTCTTCACTAATTTTTTTAAATTCGATTCCAGACAGAAAATTGTCTATATGGGTTAAATCTTTAGGTAGCTCTGACTTATACAAATTTGAATAAAAGTTTTTAAATGTGTTTCAGGCCATCTTAGTTTCTAATATTTACAGATTAACAGGTGTTCTTCCCAAAAAGATAAAACAGGCAAATTTCTGCGAATAAAATGTGCGATATGCACAACCAACCACATTTAGAGCCCAACGTATAGACACTAGCTACCTCTGTTGGACTATATGAGATAGAGCCTGTTTCAGTTTGAATAGCATTAATACTTCTAGTGTTTTCCTCTGTCTTCAGTTGCCAGGATAATATTTTATGTGCTTTCTCTCCCAATTCATAATACCTCTGTCTAGTTCTTAAAATAGCTCTTTCCGTTTTGTAAGTGTCCAATGTATTGTATTGGAGTTTTTTTTGGACTAAGGATTGATATGTGTCAGAAGAACCATTTCTTTGATAATCTTTTTCTAGGAATAAGATTTCTTTTTCCAATTTATCAATATCCTCTGTGTATTGCCTTTTCAGGCCTTTTGTATAAGAGATTATTTGCCCTCTCAGATAGGCTTTCAACGTATCCCATAAAATAAAGCTATCGGGGGAGGAAGCACAGTTTGTTTCACAAAACAACTTAATCTGGTCTCTTATAAACGTGCAAAAGTCTGTCCTTTGTAGGAGAGTGGGATTAAGACGCCACCTATATGGTGCTTTAGGTTTATCTGGAAACAAAATGGACAAAGTCAGTGGCGAATGATCCGATAACGTTCTGGATAAATAATCAGAGTCTAATACTCTATGAAATAATTGGGTGGATAATAGGAATAAATCAATTCTAGTATGGGAATTATGAGGGCATGAATAAAAGGAATAATCCAGGGTCTGAGGGTGCATCCGCCTCCAAATGTCTATTAAAATTAGATCTTTCATATATGTTTGAGTGGTTTTGGCTGCTTTTGAATTTGAAATGGTCTTTGTCGATTTGTCCATTATAGGATCTAAGCAAAAGTTGAAGTCCCCTCCTATAAGTATATTTTGTAGCCCCCCCCCCCCCGCAACCTTTAGAAACATATTTTGCATGAACAATTCATCATCATAATTCGGTGCATATAAATTTAGGAGTGACCATTGTTCTGAGAATATTCTACAATTAACAAAAACATATCATCCTGAGGAGTCAATATCAGTATCAAGTATTTCCAAAGGTGTATTTTTATTTATCAAGATGGCTACTCCCCTGGCTCTTGAATTAAATGAAGGTGACACTACCTGCCCCACCCATTCTCTCTTTAATTTTTTGTGTTCCTGCGCAGTGAGGGTGAGTTTCTTGCAGAAATACTAAATCTACTTTTAACTTTTTGAGATATGCCAAAACCCTTTTTCTTTTTATTGGCCCATTCAATCCTTTAACATTAAAACTGACAAATTTCAATACTCTATCCACTAAATCCTTTCTTATTTATGGGCTTCATTCGACCTCTCACAGTCACAATATTACCATAAGCAGAACACATGTAAACTTGTAAGCAACAAATAAATGGAGCACCCAAACAAAAAAAAAGAAACTTACCCCAAAAACTACAAAAAGAACCCCCTAGTGCCATCTCCAAAAGTGTGGCACACTTCCCTTCCTCTGGAAAGGTCTTGTATCCGTGAACAATTAGCTTAACTTAAGACTAAGGTCTTCTGCCCCCCAGGGGCTCTCCGCTATATAATATAGAACATTATATGAAACACTCTAATATAGAACTGGCTGTAATAAGATAACCACTCAAATAGGTGAACAGTATCATAAAATTGTGGAGTCAGTTTGCACAATGGCTGAAATTAAAAAGGTGCGTCAGGCCACTTATTTACACTTCTCTTCCATTTTCAAGTGTACTCTCTCACAAACACTGCTGCTTCTCTTGGCGTTTTAAATGTTTTCTTTTTCCCATCTGAGAGCATTACCCTCAAGGTAGCGGGATACAGTAAAGCAAACTGGATACCTTTGGACTTCAGCTCTTTCTTTACTCGATCATATTCCTTTCGGCGCTTCACCAGATTGGCACTCAGATCAGGAAAAAACATCACCGGCAACTTCTCATACAATATGGGACCGCTGCTTTCCCTGGACAATTTTGCTGCCGTACGGAGTATCTTCTCCCGGTCCTGATATTTCAACAGACGTATCAACACCGCCCTCGGCCTTTCCTCCGCGGGTGGCCATGGCGCGGACGTCCGATGTGCTCGCTCTATTATTAGCGGCTCGGGAAAGTGCTTTTGACCCAATACAGTCGGAAGCCAACTGGTGAAAAAAGTGACCGGGTCACTCCCCTCACACCCTTAACGCACGTTAAGAACGCGAATATTGTTCGAATATTGAATATTGATCGCCCCAATGCGATCTTCCGCTTCAGTGATGCGGGATGTCAGATTATCAAGCATAGACTTTAAACCCGATATGGACTCGTTAATCTCTGCCGTTTTGGTATCCAATTGATTGGAGAGGGCTAGGTTCCCATTTCGTATCTCTTGAAGTATAAGAGCATTGTCCCCAGTAGGTTGTGCTTGTCTGTGCGCCATCTTGTTAATGCTAGCTTCTTGTTGCTGGCCTTCTTCTTCACACGATGAAATATGTACACTCGTCGAGTTAGTTTGCTTATTTTTAGATCTCAGATCCATTACACGGCAGACAAATCAGAATAAAAGAGTAGTTTTCCTTTTTGAAGGGATAAGAGTGATTTTAAGAATAAAAATTCGGAGAGCATCCAGGAACGCGTCCCTCTAGCTCAGCTGCATCACGTGACCCCCAAGCTTGCAACTCTTAAAATAAATTTATCTGTGACTTCAAATTTACTGATACATGTGTGGCTAATCACTACAACTACAAATTACACTCACAGGTGCTCATTTGATTTGCTCAAAATTATCTTCATAGTCTGTCTGTGTGAGTGAGTGTGTGCCCGTGTGTGTGTGTGTGTGTGTGTGTGTGTGTGCGCGCATTTATTTTAAATCAAATACATTTTCCAGAAAGTGAGATTTTCACACATTGTATGTCTGCATGTGCATTGCAAGTACGTATATGCACCACCTGAGTGTTAACCTGTTTTTCATTTCTATTCAACAGAGAGGTGTAAAATGCAAAGATCGAACTAAATCTAAAACAACAAAATTATGATCTTCACCAGATATACCAGCAAACTTTTTCCCATTCAATGCCAATTACACAAGCTACTCTGAATGTCACAACACTGTTTTAAACTATAAATATCCACCATGTTGAAAATAGGAAACAAAGGAAACAAGTTGTGGTCTGATTTCACACTATGCTGCTGTGCAGTCTATAGATCTGCTAATTCATTTCTCTATTTATTTATTTATTTATTTATTTTTGAAAGATGAATGTCCTGGTTTATGTATAATGTTTAATGCATTTTATTTTAGACTTTTATTTAAATCTTTAATAATATTAAGTAATTTTGTTATGTATTTGTTAAAAATTAACTGAGAGTAATGTCTATTTTCTAATATGTCTATATTATATTGTGACAAGGAGGAGGGCGGGGCTGGGCCATGACTATGCATGTCCAGCCCCCATTTGGGCTAATCAGCCGAGGAGAGGGATAAATGTGGCGGAAAGCGGCAGTTCAGGAGAGAGAGAGAGAGCTACAGGCACCTGCCCTGTATGCATTTATTTATTTTTGTCCGGTTCCTGCTTCCTTCTTTCCAATAAACCCTGCTACATATATGTTTTCTCTTTTTTTCTCAAAATCTGGTAATTTGGAAAACATAGCAGTTTTCAGTTCTTTAAGTTTATGTAAACAAAAGAGAAACTTTACAAAAATAATAAACACTTTACTATAAAAATATTATTTTTGTCTGTCTCATTACAATCAAAATATTCTTGGGTCAGATTTTTCCAAAGCCAAGACCACAGCTTAATGTACATTTACATTCATTCATTTAGCAGATGCTTGTATCCAAAGTAACTTGAGAAAATGAGGAAAGATACAACGTACCTATAAGTGATTCATCTTAAGGAGACAGTAGCACAAAAAGTGCAGCGTTACAAAGTTTCAGAAAAGTCTGAAAAGTTCTAGAGTGAATGGTTAAGTGAAGGTCATTCCACCACCGAGGTACATAGAAGCTGAAAGTCTGTGATAGTGTATTTATTTCTGCTGAGACCATGATTGTGGGTCTTCGCTCCGAGAAGAACACCAATTCTCGAACAAGCGCCACTTTAGTGTGTAAACGTGTCTACGACAGCAGGTGGTAGATCAGCTACATCTTCCACGTCCTGTCCAGAGGCCAGACGTGGAGGTTCCAGAGGTCTGGGTGTGGATGCCAGAGTGTGCCCCGTCCCTGAGAAAGAAGGACTTTCCTTAGGGGAATTTGCCAAGGAGGGGCTGTAGCAAGGAGTATGAGGTCCGAGAACCAAGTGGTGGGCCAATAGGGAGCCCGGGCGAGTTGTGACATGTGGTGGGAGCATACACCGCCTTGTCAATTTACATACGCCACCGTCGTGGTGCTGTATGATCTGATTAAGGTGTGTTTGCCCTGAACTAGGGCAAAGAATACAGCCAACAACTCTAGGCAGTTGATGTGCCAGCAAAGCGGGGGCCCCCTTCCAACAGCCCGCAGCTGTGAGCCCATTGCACACGGTGCCCCAACCCAATTTGGAGGCGTCAGTCATGACAAGATGCGTCGGGACACCTGCTGCAAGGGGATTCCTGCCCGCAGAAAGCAGAGGTCTGTCCAGGGTTTGAATGTTTGGCAGCAAGCGGGGGTGACCATCACATGGTGCGTGCTGTGGCGCCATGCTCGTCTCGGGATTCGAGTCTGGAGCCAGTGCTGAAGCGGTCTCATATGCATCAACCCCAGTGGTGCGACCACCGCAGAGGACGCCATATGCCCCAGGAGCCTCTGGAAATTTTTAAGGGGACCGTAGTGCCTGGCCTGAAGGTGGCAAGGCACTCCAGCATTGACTGCGTGCGCTCGTTGGTGAGGCGCGCTGACATTGAGAATGAGTCTAACTGCATGCCGAGAAAAGAGAAACTCTGAACCGGGGCAAGCTTGCTCTTTTCCCAGTTGACCTGAAGCCCTAAACGGCTGAGGTGCCTGAGCACCTGGTCCCTGTGGGCAGATAGTAGCTCTCGGGAGTGAGCCAGGATGAGCCAGGCATTGAGGTAGTTGAGTATGCGGATGCCGGCTTCTCAGAGAAGGGGGCAAGGGCTGCCTCTGTGACCTTCGTAAAGAAGATTTCCGCTCACAGGGAATTGGCATGTTTGCCATGTACTGCGGTAAAGCGGATGCCCCCGAAGGGGGGTGGGGGGCCTGGCAAACAGAATTGCGTAACCGAGTCGGATGGTCCTGCCCAGCCAGCATGACGGGTTGGGAAGTGAAAGCCATGCATCCAAGATCTGTGCTAGGGGCACTAACGGGACGATTATTTTTGACGTAGCTGGTGAGAACGGCATTTGCTGGTCAGGTGACCCAGAGACAAAGGAAATAGCTCTGTTATTGAGAATGTGGGTACCACAGCCCGGAATTCTCCTCCCGGCACTCCACCGGGGAACGGAGTGGTCAGTCGCTGAGCGCAGTTCCTGCAGCATGTCGGGATCACGACTAACCTCGTGCAGATCTTTGAGTGCCTTGGCCTGGTTGACTTGCAGGAGGTGCCATGGCATGCAGGGTGGAAGCAGTCTGGGACCGCTCCACCGTCTAGGGTAGCGAGAGCAGAGGAGCAAGGAAGCCGGTTTCAGGCAGTAAAAGGTGCCCTTTAAGGCTTACTCAACTCGTCATGCACGTCCAGGAAGAAAGGAACCGGGGGGGAGTGGCTGTGAGCGGCGCACATGCCCGAGGAACCAATCAAGTAGCCGTGAGGGGGGAACGGAGGTTTCCAGTCCAGCCTCGCGCTCACGGCAGCCCGTGAAAGCATAGCGGACCTCTGTGCGTCAGCCTCAGACTGGGCGAGCAGACATGAAGTTGGCAGCCCAGGCGAGTCATCGGCATCAGACGCAGCTGTGATGCTCTCTGATGCAGCGGCGATACCGTCATCCAATTCCGGGGGCTCAAGGGAGAATGCCGGCTGGCTGTGAAGCGTCCCAAGCTCGGACGGAAGCAAGCTAGTGTGCCGGGGGAGGCGGGTGGTTCACAGGGATTTACCCAGAGAAACTGAGCCCTTCATAATCCCCAAATTGCCTTCAGTGCCCGTGGCGCCTGCCCCAATCCCATAAGAAGGAGATGAGGTGCAGGGGGCGGCTGAGGTGGCTTTCTCTCGTGACAAAAGAAAGCCACGACCGCAATGCTGCCATGGCTATGTTCTCGCACTGAGAACATGAACCATTCATAAAACGCTACCTGCATGTGATCGCAGCCCAGGCATGCGAGGCAGCTTTTATGACCATCAGAAGTGGAGAGGAATCAACCGCATCCAGAAACTACACAGAGGTCAAAAGACGTCTTTAAAAAGACACGTCCTGAAAAGAACATTCAACGCCAGCTGTGTATTTGCTCTTTTAGAAAAAAATCACTCTTTTACAAACACTTTGCGCAGTCGAAGCACCCAAGGGCAAACTGCACTGCCATGCAGATGTAGTAGTAGGGAATTTCCCATTCCTTGTTTTGCGTCATGACTCTTATATGGGACTGGTTGGATGAGTTAATTAGGGCCGGTGTATTTAAGTGTGTAGATAGGAAGCCCTAGAATGTAGGCTGTGTCATACCCGCCCCTCTTCCGGTTACCGGTATCACTATAGCCGAGGTAGGTGACGGAGGTTATGCACGGCTTCATGTGGTTTTAAAGTGTTTAGAGTATGTGTTTAATCTTTTGAAGTGATTGCTGTAGCCGTTTCGACGGCGTGCCCTCGGAGTTGCGTCAAGCGCTCATTTGAAAGCTTAAGGTATGTCAGCTATCGCAATATGTTGTGGTGTGGTCTCTATGGTGTTAGTCGAGTTTAATGAGGGTTATTGTGTGTTTTATCAGAACATTCGCGAATGCATCCTGACATCGTGATGTGCGTGTAATTCTTGTGTGGTATGTATGATTTAGTGAAGGTTTTGTATCTCTTGACTGGAATAAATCATTGTCTGATTGTTATGTTTTGTTTTGCAGTCTTTTGCGTACCACATGATGGTCAACTCAGGTCGTGCTGCTGTTTTTCGTGATTAGGTTATTTTCTTTGTCTTTCGTGACTGGAAATTTTTCTTAAGTTTCTATAACTTTAGTAGTCTTTCTCTGTGTTTTGTTTGTTTCTATTTTACGGTTTGGGTTATTTTGTTAATTCAACATAGAAGTTGGTTGGCCAGTGTGATTGGGCCGTAGTGGCCGTGGGGTGTACTTATCTCGTAGTGTGTAGTGTCCACCTAACCGCCACCCTTTGCAGTATCTTATGGTCCTCAATGCCGATGAGGTAGGGCGGATTATCCGTGTACCAACTGATCTGGTCAACCATCATATATTTGTGTCTGATGTGATGTTGTGATGATTTGGTAATTGTACTGTACCCACTAATTTTTCTTTGCTTGTGTTTCTTTTGGTTTCAGTCAAGTCTGAGTGCGCCAAGGGGGAGGCTAGTCACTTGGGTGAAACATTTGCTGTGAGCGTGGAGCACCAGGGTTTGAACACTTCTTCCCATTTTTGTTTGCTGTGCACACATAATGAAAGCACATTCTTTTTACAGCTAGATTGCCACCCCCAAGGTAAGCTTTAGCCTTGTAATTTCTATTCTTTTTGGTTATTACTTCATTTTCTTTGTTTTATTTGATGGGAATGGTATAGTATTCTTTTTTTGTGAGGTTTGATGTGATTCTGTGTTTGAATCAGGTGTGGAGGAATGTTCTTTTTAACATTATGCTATTATTGTTCTAATAATCATGCCAGTATTTATACCATGATTAAATTATGCTAGTGGAATGTTTTCTTAAACAAATAAAAGTATTAATTTGTTCATTATATGAAGCGACTCTGTCTTTTCACTGCACCACCGAACTTGTGTTCCTTTCTTATTTCCTTGAGTGCAATTCCCAAGGTGGCGTAGTCAGTGCTATCTGAATTAAATCATATTGAACGTATGAGCCCGGTGACACAGAGAAGGAAAAAGCCGCTGAAGTGCACCATAGATCCAACAGCAGATCTCTCAGAGGTAAGAGGAACAGGTGTGTGTGACTCGCAGCTCACTCCATACATTGGCTCCGAAGAAAATTTCGGAATAAAACAGATGCATTTCCCCGCCTTTATACCCGTATGTCCGGGGGCAGGACATGCAAATTCTGTCCGCCAACTTCTCATTGGCCTTTTTTCATAGATCAGTGGTATATTCGGCGCTCAAGAAAGACCCCTAGTGTCGCTTCTTTGACACAACGTCGAAGTGAGCGACAGACAGGGAATCACTGTTTGGATTTAAATAATCAGATACTTAAGAGACTTTGTTGCCATTATTGCAGTGATTAATATGTTTCATCTGGAAACAATTATTTTAATCCTAACTAATGCAGTGTGTAGCTTCTTGTTACTTAACCATGTCGTAAGACGTATCCCGTGGTCATGGAAAAGATTATTGGCCTTTATCAAGCAAAGAAAACAACAAAGGAGATTTCTGAAATCACTGGAATGGGATTATTTAAACCCGGGAGGATAGTGGTGAACCGTCAGCTTCAGTGAGGTAAAGTGGTTGGAAAAAAATCTTGAATGATCTTGATCAGAGATCACTAAAATGCCAGGGGAAGTCACATCATAAAAAAAATTGACAGTTTAACTCATGGCTATGTTTATGGTGAAAGTAACGTACAGGATTGGGACTAACAGCTGTGTGGCCTTAAGAAAGCCACTTGTTAGTGTGGCTAATTGGAAAAAAATTATTTCAGTTTGCTAGGGAGCATTAAGATTGGACTGTGGAGCTATAGAACAAGGTCATATGGTCTGATGAGTTCAGATGTACAATATTACAAAGCAATGGTCGTGTCAGGGTAAGAAGGGATGCGCATGAAGCGATGTGCCCATGATGCATAGTGCCCACTGTAAAAGCCTCTGGAGGCAGTGTTATGATCTGGTGTTGCTTCAATTGGTCAGGTCTAGGCACAGCAATGTTATGCAGCAATAAAATTAAGTCAGCTGACTACTTGAATGTACTGAATGACCAGGTTTTCCCATCAATGTTTTTTTTTCTTCCCTGATGGCACGGGCATATTCCAGGCCAAGATTCATCTGGCTCAAATTGAGAAAGAGTGGTTCAGGGAGAATGAGGAAGCATTTTCAAACATAAATTGGCCACCACAGAGACCTCACCTAAAACCGATTGAAGGTAATTGGGATGTACCAAAAATTAATGCAACTCAGGACGGAAATAAATGTTGTGACGGTTCATAAGGTTGTCGAAACAATGACACAACAAATGTATGTTGTAATCAAAGCTGAAGGCAGTCCAACTAAATATTAGAGTATGCAACTTTCTTTGGTGAAGCAGTGTATCTGTTTATATCTACCATTCCTGAAGTGTCCATTATTCAAGGGAGGAAGAAGAATTTTTCATAAACATAACTGATATGGATACACAAGAGCATGGTGCTCTTTATTTTAGATTGTGTGTGTGTGTAATATACACTCACCTAAAAGATTATTAGGAACACCTGTTCAATTTCTCATTAATGCAATTATCTAATCAACCAATCACATGGCAGTTGCTTCAATGGATTTAGGTGTGTGGTCCTGGTCAAGACAATCTCCTGAACTCCAAACTGAATGTCAGAATGGGAAAGAAAGGTGATTTAAGCAATTTTGAGCGTGGCATGGTTGTTGGTGCCAGACGGGCCAGTCTGAGTATTTCACAATCTGCTCAGTTACTGGGATTTTCACGCACAACCATTTCTAGGGTTTACAAAGAATGGTGTGAAAAGGGAAAAACATCCAGTATGCGGCAGTCCTGTGGGCGAAAATGCCTTGTTGATGCTAGAGGTCAGAGGAGAATGGGCCGACTGATTCAAGCTGATAGAAGAGCAACTTTGACTGAAATAACCACTCGTTACAACCGAGGTATGCAGCAAAGCATTTGTGAAGCCACAACATGCACAACCTTGAGGCGGATGGGCTACAACAGCAGAAGACCCCACCGGGTACCACTCATCTCCACTACAAATAGGAAAAAGAGGCTACAATTTGCAAGAGCTCACCAAAATTGGACAGTTGAAGACTGGAAAAATGTTGCCTGGTCTGATGAGTCTCGATTTCTGTCGAGACATTCAGATGGTAGAGTCAGAATTTGGCGTAAACAGAATGAGAACATGGATCCATCATGCCTTGTTACCACTGTGCAGGCTGGTGGTGGTGGTGTAATGGTGTGGGGGATGTTTTCTTGGCACACTTTAGGCCCCTTAGTGCCAATTGAGCATCGTTTAAATGCCACGGCCTACCTGAGCATTGTTTCTGACCATGTCCATCCCTTTATGGCCACCATGTACCCATCCTCTGATGGCTACTTCCAGCAGGATAATGCACCATGTCACAAAGCTCGAATCATTTCAAATTGGTTTCTTGAACATGACAATGAGTTCACTGTACTAAAATGGCCCCCACAGTCACCAGATCTCAACCCAATAGAGCATCTTTGGGATGTGGTGGAACGGGAGCTTCGTGCCCTGGATGTGCATCCCACAAATCTCCATCAACTGCAAGATGCTATCCTATCAATATGGGCCAACATTTCTAAAGAATGCTTTCAGCACCTTGTTGAATCAATGCCACGTAGAATTAAGGCAGTTCTGAAGGTGAAAGGGGGTCAAACACAGTATTAGTATGGTGTTCCTAATAATCCTTTAGGTGAGTGTGTGTATATATATATATATATATATATATATATATATATATATATATATATATATATATTTTTTTTTTTTTTTTTTTTTTAAATGGGGTTACATTTATACAGCTTCTCCACTACTTTTACTTTCTATACTGTCTTACTGTTACTTTGTACTTTTCCTCATTCTCTATGCAGTTCATTGTATCACTATTTTAAATAGTAAATAAAACAGAAATACACATCATTTAATTTTTTGTTGCAACATTTTGCTGAATTTTTCGTTTGCAGTTTCATTTTTGTAATTGAATGGCCTTCCTGTTGGTGATGTGTGTAAATTGGTCACAGAAAATGATGCTGTCATGTTCATGAAACAGTCTCTTACTTTTCAAGAGAATTTGATGGTGTGGAGCATTTGAGTCTGACAATTGTGAAATGGAAAGACACGACCCATGCCATCAAATGCCCAGGCCTAATATTAGAACGTCAGTGTTTACTTCCTGTTTTGATCATTGTACAATGGCCGTAAATTAGCAACTTGTCAATGTCATATGGTAAAATATATTTGTATTTTATCTACAGTTGAAAAAATTATCAAGAATTGATGTGCTGAATTGTCCTATTGGCATACTGAAAATAAAATTCCATGTAACATTATAAAACCACATTTGCTTTAATTAGAGTACATTTAATTTTTAGGGGAATCCCGGGCTAGAATGTCACACAGGGAAGTTGTTATAAGGGCTATAGCTTAGTAACTGCAGTATAAGTTTTGAGACAATATTCCAATTAGACAAATTTATGTTTTGTCTAATATTGATTTTGAATACTGGTTTCAAACGTATTGTTCAAAAAAAGTGGACACAATATACCCACACTTGAATAGATTCAGTTTTGATTTTTGTTTTTATAATTTACGTTGTCACAGTCAAAATGTTTCTGAAAAGCCTATAATAGACTGTTCAATGGCTTGTACCCATTGTGACAACTTACCCCATGTAGTGTGATAACATGCCTCACTATTCTACTCTACGACAGATACGTTTATTCCGATAAAATACATGGAAAGCCAGATATGGGCAATGACAATGAAGTAATATTCACTAAAATAAATGTGCTTGCAATGGACAGGAAGTATCCCCCACATTTCAGTTCCGCTTCACTTACTACTTAAGGCAAACTTGAAAGAGCCTTAAATGTATTCTCAGATCTGAGAAGAGAGAGGTAGAGATCAGCTGTGAAAATGGAAATACAAAATGTACTCATGAGGAGTTTGGTTGTCGTGGGGATATTTGCATCTGTGATCTTGACTATTACAGGTAAAGTTCTTTGATTAGATTATATATTATTCCAAGTGTTGGAAACATTCATCTTTGACAATGGCTTGCTCAGTTTTTTTACTTTACAGATGCTGAAAAGTTGAACTCCTGCTGTAAACATGTCTCTAAGGCAGAAGTAACTGATCCCATTATTGGTTACAGTAAACAAGAAGCTAATCCTCCATGTGTGAAGGCAGTCATGTAAGAATCACAGGCTCTTTTTACAGAAACCATAAACTTCACAATTAAAGATCATCCTCATCCAAAGTTTGCTTTCTGTATCTTCAAAAATGTTTTTATTCTGTTTCACAGCTTTAAGACTGAAAAGGGGGAATTCTGCAGTGACTGGACACAACCATGGGTTTTGAAGAAAATTTGCCAGTTTCTGTAAGTTCGACATAACAAATGTGTTTAAACATAACAAATGAGCAGAACACATTGTAGAACAACATAAATTTCTTATAGTTTAAAGTTAATCTACTTAAAGTATTCAAATATCTCCATATGTTAGATAATATTCTATTAATCACACCATTTTAATTTTATTGCAGAAGAGCTCAAAGAAAAAAGCTTCCTGAAAAACGTGTGCTTGAACACCTGACCTCACCGACACCAACAACATCCATTACTGACACCACTCTTGTGGGAAGATCTACCCAATCTACCCAAAGATCTACCCAAGAATTTGCACAAGGATCCACTCAAGAACTTGCACAAGGATCCACTCAAGAACTTGCACAAGGATCCACTCAAGAACTTGCACAAGGATCCACTCAAGGACTTACACAAGGATCCACTCAAGGACTTACACAAGGATCCACTCAAGGACTTACACAAGGATCCACCCAAGAACTTACACAAGGATCCACTCAAGGACTTACACAAGGATCCACCCAAGAACTTGCACAAGGATACACCCAAGAACTTGCACAAGGATCCACCCAAGAACTTGCACAAGGATCCACCCAAGCACTTACACAAGGATCCAATCTAGAATTTAAAACAAGGATCCACTCAAGAATATGCACAAGGATCCACCCAAGAATTTGCACAAGGATCCACCCAAGAACTTACACAAGGATCCACCCAAGAACTTGCACAAGGATCCACCCAAGAACAAGGATCCACTCAAGGGTTTACCCAAAATATGTACAACTGATCATGAACATCTATAAGTAATCGAGATGTTGTTGTTGTTTAATTATTTCAATTTAAAACATTTTACATTAGACAATAAATTGATATTTAAACTGAATATTTAAAATTGAATATTGTGAAAATATATTTGATGTAGGGCTATTTGTCTGTAATAAGTCAGTTAATTTATTTCACTTATAAGAACTGAGATACAGTCAAATTGTAATATTATAATGTTTAGAAAAATAATATAATTATTAGTGTGTAATATTTCACATTGAAATCTATCACATTTCACTCAATGTACTGTTAAGTACTTGTAACACCTATGGCAAGAAGGGTGACGCAATATTTTTAGATTGATTTGTATGAGGGAAACAATTATTAGTGTCAGTATGATGATGCATACTGAAACAATTGCAATGTGTAATTCAAAAATGAATAAACTACAGATCAGAAAATACATGTTTTGCTTGTGGTTGATTATGTTTCTGGTTGTGTGCCAGAGATTGTGTGCAACTTAATTAGGAAAGCTGACACTGAAATATGGGATGTTTTTGTGAGCTCTCTGTTAATGAATGAGGTGTGCATTAGTACAGGACTTTTCAACATGTGGGCGCCTGTCAATGGAGGCACGAGATATAGGCTCACACTTAAGTGAAGTGAAAAATTATTGGAACTGCTGTGAATTATATAGGTCTATTTCAAGACATTGTATGTGGTAACATCCCTTCCGTTACAGTATTGTTTGGACAGGAAAATCCAACAAAAAAGCAGACCAAGCATCACCAATGACAAGTAGGACTGCACGAATGTCTGTCTTTTTCTTTCTCCTGAATAAATCACATTTCCTACATAACCGCTGCAGTCTCCAGAAAATAATAATAACTCTATGCTAGTAACCTTACTTTTTTCTACTCTAAACTCTTGCATAGAACGGTAAGCTTAAGCTTGTGACATGAGTGTTGTGAAACGGCCTTCGTATCAGCGATGCACCGCTCGTCTCCGGTGTCGACAGGGCGATACTGCGTATGAATAAAATGAATCATGTAGGTGATATATTTTGGATTCAAAACGGCAAATGTCACCGAAAGGAGACGTTTGCATTTCTAAAAAAATCTGAAAAAGTAAATAAACCTATTCACTATCCAGTGGGCATTACAGTCCAGCAAAACCAAAGCTCACGAAGCTAGCGTGACATCTAATAAAAGATGATGTCATATGAGCTGTCCAGTTCTGATTATGGAATGATATCTTTGTATTTTCTGGTGTACAGTAATGATATTATAGATTAAAACATTGACACAAACCTTATTTCACAGAATAAATCCTCCAATTTGTCCATGGTGAGAACTGCTCACTGTAGAAGACGATACAAAAAGCCAGTGTAAGGTAACTGATCAGCTGGTTTATTCTGACGCCACCGCTGGGTTGTCACAGAGTGGTTATCTGAGTTACCGTAGCCTTTCAGTCAACTTAAACCACTCTGGCCATTCTTGGACCTCTAAAACCAAGAAGGCATTTCCGTCAACAGAACTGCCGCTCATTGGATGTTTTTTTGTTTTTGGCCCCATTCTGAGAAAAACCTGGGGACAGTTGTGTCAGCAGTTACAGAGATACTCAAACCAGCCCGTCAGGCAACAACAACCAAGCTACGGTTGAGATCACAGAGATCAAATTTTTTCCAATTCTGTGGGTTGATGTAACTATTAACTGAAGCTCCTGACCTGTATCTGCATGGTTTTATGCACTGCACTGCTGCCACACAATTGGCTGATTAGATAATCGCATGAATATGTAGGTGTACAGGTGTTCTTAATAAAGTGTTTAGTGAGTGCATTAATAAGTGTACTGAAAAGATGTAAAACACCTGCAATAAATCCATTGATTGCTTAGATGGAATTGTCCAAAATCGTCCCAAAAGGAATTTTTTGTGCAATTCCTGTTGAACAAACGTTTGAGCATTTTTAATGTTTTGCTGTTTCACAAATTGTTTTGCATTTAATAATAATGATATTTCCGATCCTATAGATTATAGTGTTACAACATGCCCCCATTATATTAAATTAACTGTATATTTTTTTCCCGGGCAGTAACAATATGTTTTCTATTTTATTTTTTTGTCTGGTCTGCTTTCACATCAGGAGGTGAGTTCTTCTCCTAAAGATTGGCATACTGCACACAAATGAACATTTGCATGAATAGGCTGCTTGTACGGAAATAAAATTAAGTTTTAAATTGTATTTAGTTTGCTTACCTGAGGCCAATAAAGTTGAAATTTAACAAACTATTGACAAAATGCTTCTAAATAAGATTTTTTTTTTTATTAATGACATTTTTCTGTTTGTTTTGCAGTGATATCTCATGACCCCAAAAAACCAACATGCTGTAAACCAAATATGATTTAAAAAAAAAATACTCCTGTTCGGAGCAAAATCACAAGCTGTTACAAAATTTCAACAATAGACAATTGTGTTGCAGCTGTAATGTGAGTCAGTTTGTCATCTGCTTGTGAACTCTCATTGTCATTAATACAAAAATAAATATTGAAAATGTATACACACTAAATGTATTTCACCTCTCTTTACAGTCTCACTGATATACGCAGGATGCACTGCATTGACCCAAATGCTCCATGGCTCAATGGTACACTTAATGCTCTAGAAATGGTAAGAAGATTAAAAAAAGTATTTCAAAAATGTGTATACACATTTTACTTCTTCACTGCATAATGAATAGAATCAGGACAACAGACAATATAATGTTACACCTCTTCAAAGGGTCTATGCAGTATGCCACATAATGTGGAAATTTTTTAATGAAAATCCAAATTTTGTTAACATTTTTATAAAGGTATTTAATAAAGTGAATTTCTTATAGGTCCTGTAACTGCACAGGTTAGCTGGTTTAAGTTTTGTTTGCCATTTTTGCAGTTAAATGTAGGCAGGGTTGGGGAGTAACGGAATGCATGTAACGGGATTACGTATTTAAACTGTATTCCATGACAGTTACAATTTAAAAATTGATAATTAGAATACAGTTAAATTTAAACTGTGTTTTGATTTCTGAAGAGATTACTTTTCATTTTATTGTCATTTCTTTCATTTCATATTTAGTCCATTCCAATGGAAAAATTTTTACATATAAATGATGCAATCCAAAGTGCATTTGAACAGCGGTGAAACATTATGATGTGTTACATTCATACGAGCAGACAGAGAAGTAAGTTTGAAGCAGCAGAAATAGAAATAAACCTTGTGTAAATTGACAGATTTATGCTAAGCTAAAATGCCTTTTTACATGCACACATTATCAGGCACCATCATATTTTTTTATCAAGACAATTCACATTAGATAATTTATTTTTTCTAGTAAGACCATTGATATTAGGGCAAAAATCATATTCTTGATAATATTTTTTTTTATTGTTTTCCTGTAAAAATATCTAAAAATCCAATCAATTTGAATGATCTTGTTTTAGAAACAACACTGCATAAGATATTTAGGTTTTTCAGAGAATGTATTTTTAACATGTGTATTTTGTCTTACTGTACTGGCAGAGTTTTGTATAGTCAAAACAAGTGAAAAAATCTATCAGTGCTGAAGAAGTAATCCAAAGTATTTAGAATATGTTACGTAATCTAATGGAATACATTACAAATTACATTTTACAGCATGTATTTTGTCATCTCTAGTGGATTACATTTCAAAAGTAACCCTCCCAACCCTGATTGTAGTGAAGTATAATGGTCCTGTGGTGTGACAAATGAGAGTTCAAAATTCAGTGTACTCTCTCAATAAATCCAGTCACAAAAGCTGCATGCATAATAGTTATAAAAGTATCAGCAAAATATGCTGTTTAAAGGTGGCGTTTTAGAAGTACAGCATGTCACACAACTACCCATAAGCAAAAATCTTATGATGTATGTATGTACTGTATGTATATGTATGTATGTATGTATGTATGTATGTGTATATATATATATATATATATATATATATATATATATATATATATATATATATATATAACAACAGTTAGTTCTGGTCCTCTAATCTGATTGGATGAGAGATGTTCCATAGTGCTGATGGTGTGAGACTCGGACGCTTCACTGTGTGTATCACTCTGCTTGTGTCTGTGTTGTTCTAAACTAAAGTGTAAGAGCAATGCTGATGTGTTAAGAGCAACTGTATATGTGTCTTTACATTTCATATTTTGACATTTCATATTTTAGCCAGTAGGTGGTGGCAAAAGACCATTTTTGTGAATAAGAGCAAGTTAGGTGACGTGAAGTGAGTCGGTGTCACTGATCGTTAGTATTACTACTACACTACTAAAGCTAGAAAATAGTTTAAATGGCTTTAAACTAACAACTTCAACATTATGGCTCATCACAGCTGAGAGATACAACAGACTGATTAATTACACAATCCCAAGGTTACCTCTCACCTAAGTTTATTGGAGAGGACATACTGTTCAAAATGGCAGTGGAGATTGTGGTCTCTGTAGTGAATGACACTTGCACACCGGCTACCTTGAAATAGGCAGGAATACCCCTTCTTGGACGCTAATTTTTCCACTCAGAAAGCTGATCTTCAGGAAGTTGACAGCATCTCTGCTTGGAATTGGAAGCTTTGTCCCGCGTCCCGCAAGTCATAAGCAGTGTCCCGCATTTCATAATCAATAAGCAGTGTCCCGCATAATTATTATTATTATTTTCGGTCATTTTTATTTCATCGTCCTTTAAGTACAAAATCACTATTAAAAAAAAAAAAGTTAATAAGAAAACACTGAATATGTGCAGAGCGCAACATTTTCTTGCCGGAACGGGAAAACACTGGAGAAAAAAAAACAACTGCAACAGAAAAATGGGTCTATCCGGAGCTCCCGAGAAGAGAAAGTGTCTTTGTTCGTATAATAAAGAATTTGAGAAAATATATACATGGTTAAAACCAGTTACAGGTGACCCTAAAAAAGGAGAGTGCAGGGTATGCCACCGAAGTTTCACGGACAACTCTGCTGAAGCATTTCCGTGCCCAGCTCATGGTCATGACAGCTCTGGTATCTTTGGCTTTGAGCGTTCCTGTCACCAACGCGTTTGTGGAGATGGTGTTTTCTCTGATGACCGCTGCGTGGACAGAGACAAGGAACTGAGCATCTGTGGACCTCATAATAAGTGAACTCCTAGTGAAAGTGAACTACAGCTACACCTGCCAGGAGTTCTACAGACATAATGAATGAGAAGGCCCTACTCGAAACTGCCAGATCAGACAAAACTATTTAAATTGAAGATGCACTAAATCCGATAAGAACGCAATTTTCGTTCTAGTCTTTAATGACGGAATTGATGTGCTTATTTGGAAATGTGCTTTTTAACGATTAGAGTATTATTTTCACTTCATTATATTTAGATTGAGTAGGTCTGTGCTGTTAAAATTAGTTTGTATAGTAGACCTTATGCCAAACTGAGTGATGTTAACAATGCCGATCAGCGCCGTCATTAACATTTAACATCACTGCAAAAATACATCTAATATAAAATCAATATTTATTCACCTAGTACAATAATAGTAAGTTATCTCTCCCTCGTGTCCCGCATTGTCCCGCAAAATCAGGTCTGCTGTCCTGCAACAGAGCAATAGCCAGGTGGTCACCCTACTGCTTGGGAGTGGCAACAGGTGATCACACACGCTCCGCCCCTCTCTCTTTCTCTCTCTCTCTCTCTCTCTCTCACATGCACGCACATCAGTGGCGGCTGCTGGTCTTTCAAAGAGGGGAAGCTCATTTTCGGCCTACATTATAAACTTGTCCATTTATTTAAAAGTACATTTAGGAAGGCCCTGTTTTGTTTGACTGTTTCATTATGTTTAGCCACTTGAATGCAAACACCTTCATTGATTGCATGCTCAACCCTGATCCTGCCCATGCAACTTAATCTTGCACATGCACTCACATGTTCATTGCTCTTTTCATGTCTTTTATATGCCCTGTCAAAGTTAGACAGATCTCCAAACCCCACCTTTGACCAAACAACACATCCGTGAGATGGTTTCATCAAGAGGCATGGCCAGCAGTACATTTTATTTGTCACAGCACTTCCAGTCAGCCAGTTAACTTTGTCATACCAGGAGAGCTGAAAAGACCTGTTATTTTTCCCTATCTTTTGCATTAAATCAATCTTAGGTGTTGATCTGCCCTGCTGTTTAATTATAATTTTTTCCTCGTAAGGAAGACTTTAAAATGGCGTCGTCAAAATTAGGTCGACAATATTAGCACTGTCTGCCATCGTGCGCAGTTTCACCCGTACGACGCTAGCCTAGCCTACTGTATAAATGAATGAATGAATGAATGAAAAAAAATTTAACTTGGTAAAACTGAAACAAGGAATGTGGTGTATAATTGTGTGAAATGTATTATGCAAATTGACTAGCAATTTCGCCAAACAAATATCAAGAAATAGATTGCAGCAGTTTGTCTTTCGACTACACTTGAGAAATCCGCGATGGGACAGCACGCGAATACCTTGTGCGACTTCTTATAGTACAGATTTGCTGTCAGTCAAAAGGAGAGGCAGTCTTTCGACAGATCCTCCAATCATTACGCGGAAGCCCGGAGTCCGGGCCAGCCCACTCCTCATTCACCCCCAGAGAAGCTAAGCGCCCGTGGGAGGGACATAATCGCAACATTTATCGAATGACGTGTAGTTTCGGAGCACTGAAAAAAACTGTTCAAAGCAGCCCCATTGAAGTCAATGGACGCTCGGCTTCAACAGGGAAATGCACTGTGACGCTACGGGAATGTATGAGAATGAAATCGTGTCAGCTGACCTGCTATATGTAGCTGATTCTGAACGAACTCGTTTTCGAGATGAACATGTTCTAACGCATTTTTAGTCAATAAATTGTTTACACAATAGTACATATTTGACCATTATTTTTTTGACATTATAGGGGAAGCCGAGCCTCCCTTGCAGTCTTAAAGAAATCCCCACTGACGCACATCCTTGTTTCTCCAATAACTTTAATAACAGCCCAAGCTGTTACTACTTCTGAAGTGACATTTTTTAATTACTATCGAAGGCTTGGACACATCATTTGTTTTGAACTAGCAATGGCAGATTATGATCTGTCACATAAGAAAGTAGTTCCATAAACAAATGCATTTTTTTCTGACCATACTTATTGAACTGTTGTACTGTATATAAGCAATATCACATTCACAATTATGCAATACAGTATGGCCCTAAATCAGCACCTCTGTGATTGCCTACAGCCTTGTGCCTGCAGCTGCATCACAGCAGTGCTGATTTAGGGCCATATCGCACTCTTGCTCATATGATATTGCTTAAATATATATGTATATACAAGCTATGCAGTGTGTGCGTGTGTGTGTGTGTGTGTGTGACTGTCTGTCTATCTGAGTGTGTGCCTGTGAGTCTGTGTGTGTATTGGTGTGTGCCTGTGTGTGTGTGTGTGTGTGTGTGTGTAACTGTCTGTCTGTGTGAGTGAGTGAGTGAGTGAGTGTGTGCCTGTGTGAGTGAGTGGGTGTGTGCCTGTGTGTCAGTGTGTGTGTGTGTGTGTGTGTGTGTGTGTGACTGTCTGTCTGTATGAGTGAGTGAGTATGTGCGTGCATTTTATTTAAACCAAATACATATTCCAGAAAGTGAAATTTTCACACAAACATTGTATGTCTGCATGTGCATTGCAAGTACATTTATGCACCACCTGAATGTTAACCTGTTTTTCATTTATATTCAACAGAGAGGTGTAAAATGCAAAGATCGAACTAAATCCAAAACAACAAAATTATGATCTTCACCAGCTATACCAGCAAACTTTTTCCCATTTAATGCCAATTATACAAGCTACTCTGAATGTCACAACACTGCTTTAAACCGTAAATATCCATGTTGAAAATATTGCTCAAAGGAAACAAGCTGTGGTCTGATTTCACACTATGCTGCTGTGCAGTCTATAGATCTGCTAATTCATTTCTCTATTTATTTATTTATTTTTGAAAGATGAATGTCCTGGTTTATGTATAATGTTTATTGTATTTTATTTAATGCTTTTATTTAAATCTTTAATCCTATTAAGTAATTTGTTATTTATTTGTTAAAAATGAACTGAGAATAATGGTTATTTTCTAATATGTCTATATTATATTGTGACGAGGAGGAGGGCGGGGCTGGGCCGTGACTATGCATGTCCAGCCCCCAGCAGTTCAGGAGAGAGAGAGAGCTACAGGCAGCTGCCCTGTATGCATTTATTTATTTATTTTTGTCCGGTTCCCACTTGCTCCTTTCCATTAAACCCTGTTACATATATGTTTTCTCTATTTTTTCTCAAAATCTGGTAATTTGGAAGACATAGTAGTTTTCAGTACTTTATGAGTAGTTCATGTAAACAAAAGAGAAACTTTACAAAATTAATAAACACTTTACTATAAAAATATTATTTTCGTCTATCTCATTACAATCAAAATATTCTTGGGTCAGATTTTTCCAAAGCCAAGACCACAGATTAATATAAATTAACATTTATTCATTTAGCAGATGCTTGTATCCAAAGTGACTTGAGAAAATTAGGAAATATGCAACATACCTATAAGCGATTCATCTTAAGGAGACAGTAGCACAAAAAGTGCTGCATTACAAAGTTTCAGAAAAGTATGAAAAGTTAGAGAGTGAATGGTTAAGTGCTCAAGAAAATGTTGTGTCTTTAGACATTTTTTGAAGATAAAGAGGGAGTCTGCATCATGGATGGAGTTGAGAAGGTCATTGCACCACTGAGGTACATAGAAGCTGAAAGTCTGTGATAGTGGTTTGGTGCATTTTTTGCCTATTTTTAAATCTAAACTAAAAACATTTTTTATTTTTTTTGGCCTACAATTTATGACGTGATGCTTCACTGTATTTACTCTGTTTTTGTATTTTGTGTGACTTTGTGCTGATGGTATTTTATGTTTTATTGTACTGCACATTGGTCAGCGGTAGTTGTTTTTAATAGTGCTCTATAAATAATAAATTGATTGATTGATTGATTGATTGATTTTGGAATAACTCGCTTTTTTGGTCCCACCTTATATTCTGCGTCTTTAACAATGTACTAAAACAGTACAATGTAATTTATGTTTCTGCAAAATTCTTACAAGATTCACATTTGCTGCTATGGGGTTGAGGTACTGCTAGGTTTAGGAGTAGGGTTAGGGTTAGGGTCAGGGTTGGGTTAGGGTGAGCAGTAAGTTTAACAGTGTAACTACATATGTAATTAAATGTAGGTACTATAAGTGTCAGTACAATGCAATAACACATATGTACATAATAATTACTGTACATTGTATTAAATGATTAAAGTGTTACTTCAGGATTTAGCATTAAGCTTTGTATCAGTAGAAAACCAGTAGTATTTTCGAATTACTAAAATCGTCATTTTGCGTCATCGGAGGATTTTTGGGCCAGAGGCTTACAGCCAGTATTCCGCATGTTTTCACCACGCCCATATGGGGCGGGATCTCACTCACAGAATGTGAAGATAGTGTCAGCCATCTTTCTGTAGAAGCTAAGCGAACAGGCTCTTGCTCTGTGTAGAAAGTTTGTATACAAGTAGGCTAATCACGATGGCGGAAGGTAGTTTTGAAGTTGAAATGGCAGAAGGGGATTTCAAAGATCTGTTGCGAGAATCTGATGCTCGCGCTACCTGTACGAGCTGCAATACAGCGATGAACAGTTGCGGGAGATGGAGGAACAAGAGGCAGCCGGAGCAGCTGCTGTAGCAGGGGAGCAAAACCTGCTTGGCAGGCAGGAGGAAGAGCCCGGCCAGACTCGAGTTGGGGCGGACTGGTGGTGTCAGTGCTCTCGCTGTGCACCTATGGAAACAGATAGAGAGTCCTATTGCTGTCGCGAATTTCAGCGATGCCATTTTCTTCTGGACGAGATCGCTGAATCCGCTGATGAAACAGCACCGCTAACTTGAGCATGTATAACTGAGCACCCAAGTTTTGTACCACACATGGACAGGGGAGTCCTGGAAACTTATTTTAGGATCCCGAAGATAAATTGGAAATGCCAGCAAAAGCCTGCAGGGACAAACGGACGGCTTAGTGTAAAGTGAGTATTTTGTTTGTTTTTCTTTTTGTTACTAAGACGTCATGTACAGAGTTTGGACACCCGGAATTATCATAATCTTCTTCCCCCGTAGTCAGTCAATTTATCAACTAACTCGCGATTTATAGAGTCACGATGTATCAAAGCAAGCCTAGTTGTATCAAATTTTCAGATACTGCTGCCTGTAACCGGTAGGCGTGGTTTGGGAGTGGCCTCGTAAGGGCAGCAAAGCAAGTGCATTCTGGGAGTTGTTGTCTTTCAGCCACATGTGTAAAAAATACATTTTCTGCCTTTTCTCAGTCTAGAATGCTTCAAATTCAAAAATAATTTCACATTTATACTATATAAATGACCAATTTGAAATACACATTCATCTTCCCAGAGGTGAAGTATCCCTTTAAGTACATAGTAGTTTAAGACAAAAATGTATAGTGGGTTTGCTTTTTTAATATAGAATATGTTTAAAGCCTAAAGCTTTGAAAATTCCCAAATAACTTTGACACTAAAGCAGTCATTGCACATTTCAATTAAATGTATAACTTAACAAATCAGATGCAATTAAACTAGAAGTGCACAAAAGCACATGATACATTCATAATACCAAGACTATATTGTTTTATTGTAACTGGGAAAATATCAGAATAAAAAGCTTTATATGTGCCTACTATTGTTACTAAATAAAAAACACCCTCAAATACTAGACACAATACACAGGCTTAATTCATGACCTCATCTATTTGATGTGAACAACACAAGTAAGCAAGACACAAAAGGTTTATATGGAAAATGCATACATTGTAATAAACGTTAAACCTAAAGAGACACTTTATATAACAGTATCTGTTAAATACAACAGTAATATAAAATCTTCTCTGAACCAACACTTTCTAATTAGGTATGGTAAATCTATATTTTAATATTAAGTTAACAGTAATAGCAAATGTAAGCTGGGCTGCTCTCTGTGCATTCTTCATGTGCCAGTTTTGGCAAACCAAATTCCTTCAGTGCAGAACAGGCTTGGGAAACAGCATGAATACATGTTCCTAATGAAGAAGAGATAACTGTGTAAAAGTTTGTGTGTTTTGGTCTCCCAATAACATTATATGAGCTGTTTATGACCTGAAAAATACACTGCCTTGTCAAAAAAAAATTAAATAAATAAAAACGTCTAGGTTACGTAGGTAACCTCCATTCCCTGATGGAGGGAACGAGACGTTGTATCGAAGAAGCAACACTAGGGTCTCTCTTGAGCGCTGAATATACCTCTGATCTATGAAAAAAGGCCAATGAGAAGTTGGCAGACAGAATTTGCATGTCCCGCATAAAGGTGTGGAATTGCATCTGCCCGAAATGGTCTGGCCACAACAGTGGCTCAGCTCAGCGACGTGGCCAGGAGGACACAACGCCTCGTTCCCTCCATCAGGGAACGGAGGTTACATACATAACCTAGACATTCCCTGTCTGTCGCTCACTTCGATGTTGTGTCGAAGAAGTGACACTAGGGATACAATTTAAATCATGCCATGCGCTGAGCTGTGTACATGTACTGCTGACACAGGAGCGGGGAGGTACTTGACGTGCCAAAATGACCAGCTGTAACAGACTGCATGTACCCTTCCCCAATGCCCCATAAAGTCGTCAGAATCATTATAGTTACCCTAGGCAGGGGAACAAGGCGACGCTTGCCAACCTGGTAACTGGCCGAGCTTAGCCGGGCCTCTTTTCTCTCTATGTTTCTCACATAGAGTCAACGGCTGGTGCCCTTACACGCACCAGAGAAGGAGGTCTTACCCAGTTTTAGGGAAAAGACCCTGCGGAGACCACACCTGCCCAGAGAGGGGGAGGTAAGAGTGGTGAATACACCAAATGGGCTTTTAGGTCACATGTGGGAAATGGATGCAGTGGTAGATCCCGCCTCTTCGGAGGGAGGAGTTGCTACAGACACAGCGACCGGGGGGCAGCAGGAACTGCCCAAGGGAGATGCGGACCCACTCGTAAGGGGGCCGTTCCGTGGAAAATACACACAGGGGGGAAGTCCACGTAGGAGCCCTGACCTGCGGAGCACCTATTCCAGTACACGGTAGATTTGAGTACACGCAGTGGATTGGGTCGGCAAATTCCTCCACCGAATTGCGAACCCTGAGGGCTAGGGAGGAATCAACCAGGGAGCCGAGTGAGTGGGATCTCCTAGGAAAAAAAGTGCACGAAAAAAAACATGGGATGAGACTGACTCTACCCTGAGATTGTAGAATCTCCAAAGGTATTAGGTGTTGCCCAAAACGCTACTCTGCATATGTCTGCCAGGGAGGTGCCTGGGGGCACGGCCTGGGTGCGATAGGCCAATGGAATGTGTCCACCACCCAGTGGGAGAGCCTCTATTTGGAGACAGAGTTCCCTTTCCACTGTCCACCGAAGCAGACAAAGAGCTGCTCAGAACGTCTAAAGTTCTGCGTGCGGTCCAAGTAGGTACACAAAGCAAGTACCAGACACAGCAACGAGGGGCTGGATCTGCCTCCTCCCGGGGCAGCACTTGCAGGTTCACTACCTGGTCTCTGAAGGGCGTGGTAGGAACCTTGGGCATGTAGCCCGGCCGCGGTCTTAGGATCACATGTGTGTCTGCCGGACCGAACTCCAGGCAAGAGTCGCTGACAGAGAACACTTGCAGGTCCCCGAACCTCTTGATGGAAGCGAGTGCGATCATCAGGGCCGTCTTTAGAGTGAGGGTCCTGAGTCCAACTGATTCTAGCGGCTCGAAGGTGGGTCTCTAAAGGTCCGAGAGGACCACTGAGTGATCCCAGGAGGGGAACAGTCTTGGCCTGGAGGGATTCAACCTCCGGGTGCCTTTTAGGAACCTGATAATCAAGTCGTACTTACCCAAAGACCTGCCGTATACTGCGTCGTGGTAGGCTGCAATAGCAGCTACATACACCTTCAAGGAGGGGACAGCCTCCCCTCCAACCTCTCCTGCAGAAATGAGAGCACTGACCTGACTGTGCACCTTTGTGGGTCTTCGCCCAGAAAAGAACACCAATTCGCGAACAAGCGCCACTTTAGGGCATAAGGTTGCCTGGTAGAAGGTGCTCTGTCTTGGTTGATCGTGTCTATGACAACAGGTGTTAGATCAGCTACATCTTCCGCATCCTTTCCAGGGGCCAGAAGTGGAGGTTCCAGAGGTCTTGGTGTGGATGCCAGAGCGTGCCCCGTCCCTGAGAAAGAAGGTCTTTCCTCAGGGGAATTTGCCAGGGAGGGGCTGTCGTGAGGAGAACGAGGTCCGAGAACCAAGACCGGGTGGGCCAATAGGGAGCTACCAGAGTGACTTGTTCCTCGTCCACCCTGACCTTGCACAGCACCTGTGACTTGAGTCACTGCTGACTCCAAAGGAGGAGACGACGGGCGAGTTGTGACATGTGGCGGGAGTGTACGCCGCCTTGGCAATTTATGTATGCCACCATCGTGATGCTGTCTGATCTGATCAAGACGTGTTTGCCCTGAACTAGCGGGAGAAATCTCAGGAGGGTAAAGAATACAGCCATTATCTCTAGGCAGTTGTTGTGCAAGCACAGTGCCAGTGCAGCAGGGCCCTCTTCCAACGGCCCGCAGCTGCGTGCCCGTTGCACACGGCGCCCCAACCCAATTTGGAGGCATCAGTCGTGACCAAGATGCGTCGGAACACCTGCTGCAAGGAGACGCCTGCCCGCAGAAAGCAGAGGTCTGTCCAGGGTTTAAATGTTTGGCGGCAAGCGGGGGTGACCATCACACGGTGTGTGCCGTGGCGCCATGCTCGTCTTGGGACTCGAGTCTGGAGCCAGTGCTGAAGTGGTCTCATATGCATCAACCCCAGTGGCGCGACCACCACGGAGGACGCCATATGCCCCAGGACCATCTGGAGAGTTTAAGGTGGAGAGGCACTCCAGCACTGACTGCGCGTGCTCGTTGGTGAGGCGCGTTGACATTTAGACTGAGTCTAACTCCATGCTGAGAAAAGAGATGCTCTGAACCGGGGCGAGCTTGCTCTTTTTTCAGTTGACCTGAAGCCCTAAACAGGATGATTATTTTTGACATACCGGGCAGGGCTTCGCAGCGGGGCAGGGCAGGTAATACGGCGTCAGGAGGCAAATGTTTGTCCCGAGGCTCTGGTGCTGAGAAACTCGGCCAGCCGGGGAACAGTCGTAGGGTTGAAGAAGGAGGGTCCATGTCCAGCACATCGGGACTGTTGAGGTGTGGTGGCAGAGTACCGTGAGAACAGCATTTGCGGACCAGGTGACCCAGAGACAAAGGAAATAGCTCTGTTATTGAGCCCAGAGGCAGTGCATTAAATGAAATAAATTCAACAAAGAATATGTATATGGTATATGTATATATAACATATATTGTGTATATTAAAATATATTAAATGGGGTTACATTTATACAGCTTCTCCACTACTTTTACTTTCTATGCTGTCTTTCTGTTACTTTGTACTTTCCTCATTCTCTATGCAGTTCACTGTATCACTATTTTAAATAGTAATTAAAAAAGAAATACACATCATTTAATTTCTTGTTGCAATATTTCCACAGTTTCAGTTGCAGTTTAATTTTTGTAATTGAATGGCCTTCCTGTTGCTGATGTGTGTAAATCAGTCACAGAAAATGATGCTGTCATGTTCATGAAACAGTCTCTTACTTTTCAAGAGAATCTGATGGTGTGGAGCATTTGAGTCTGACGGTTGTGAAATGGAAAGAAACGACCCATGCCATCAAACCAGCCAATAAAAGCCCCCACAATAGAAGTAGGCCTAATATTAGAACATCAGTATTTAATTCCTGTTTTGTTTCTTTTCGATCATTGTACAATAGGTGTAAATTAGCAACTTGACAATGATGTTATATGGTAAAATATATTTGCATTTTATCTACAGTTGAAAAAAGTATTGAAGTGCTGAATTGTCCTCTTGGCATACTGAAAATAAAATTACATGGAACATTATAGAACCACATTTGCTTTAATTAGAGTACATTTAATATTTAGGGGAATCCCAGGCTAGTTGTCACAGAGGGAAGTTATCATAAGGGCTATAGCTCGGTAACTACAGTATAAGTTTTGAGAAAATATTCCATTTACACAAATTTATGTTTTATCTAATATTGAATTTTGAATACTGCTTTCAAACATATTTTTCAAAAAATGTGGACACAACATACCCACACTTGAATAGATTCAGTTTTGTTTTTTGTTTTTATAATTTACATTGTCACAGTCAAAATGTTTCTGAAAAGCCTATAATAGACTGTTCAATGGCTTGTACACATTGTGACAACTTACCCCATGTAATGTGACAACATGCCTCACTATTCTACTCTACGACAGATACGTTTATTCCAATAAAATACACGGAAAGCCAGATATGGTCAATGACACAATGAAGTAATCACTCACTAAAATAAATGTGCTTGCAAAGGACAGGAAGTATCCCCCACATTTCAGTTCCGCTTCATTTACTACTTAAGGCAAACTTGAAAGAGCCTTAAATGTATTCTCAGATCTGAGAAGAGAGAGGTAGAGATCAGCTGTGAAAATGGAAATACAAAATGTACTCATGAGGAGTTTGGTTGTTGTGGGGATATTTGCATCTGTGACCTGGACTAAAGGTGAAGTTCTTTGATTAGATCATATATTATTCTAAGTGTTGGAAACATGCATCTTTGCCAATGGCTTTCTCAGTTTTTGTATTAATTTATTTTTTACTGTACAGATGCTGAAAAGTCGAACTCCTGCTGTACACATGTATCTAAGGCAGAAGTAACCGATCCCATTATTGGTTTCAGTAAACAAGAAGCTAATCTTCCATGTTTGAAGGCAGTCATGTAAGAATCACAGGCTCTTTTTACAGAAACCTTAAACTTCACAATTAAAGATCATCCTCATCCAAAGTTTGCTTTCTGTATCTTCAAAAATGTTTTATTCTGTTTCACAGCTTTATGACTGAAAAGGGGAACTTCTGCAGTGATTGGACACAAGAATGGATTTTGAAGAAAATTCGCCAGTTTCTGTAAGTTCGACTTAACAAATGTGCAGAATTTGTGGAACAACATAAATTGCTTATAGTTTCAACTTAATCTACTTAAAGTATCTCCATATGTTAGATAATATTCTATTAATCACACCATTTTAATTTCATTGCAGAAGAGATCAAAGAAAAAAGCTTGCTGAAGAACGTGTGCTTGAACACCTGACCTCACCGACACCAAAAACATCCATTACTGACACCACTCTTGTGGGAAGATCTACCCAATCTACCCAAGGATCCACAGAAGAACTTACAGAAGGATCCACTCAAGAGTTTACACAAGGATCCACCCAGGAATTGTCACAAGAATCCACTCAAGAACTTGCACAAGGATCCACTCAAGAACTTGCACAAGGATCCACTCAAGAATTTGCACAAGGATCCACTCAAGAGTTTACACAAGGATCCACTCAAGAATTTGCACAAGGATCCACTCAAGAATTTGCACAAGGATCCACTCAAGAGTTTACACAAGGATCCACTCAAGAATTTGCACAAGGATCCACTCAAGGGTTTACCCAAAAAACTTACAGCTGATCATGAATGTCTAAAAGTAATCAAGATGTTGTTGTTGTTTAATTATTTCAATTTAAAACATTTTACATTAGACAATACATTTATATTTAAAATGGATATTTAAAATTGAATATTGTGAAAATATTTTTGATGTAGGGCTATTTGTCTGTAACAAGTCAGTTAATTTATTCCACTTATAAGAACTGAAATGTAGTGAAATTGTAATATTATAATGTTTAGAAAAATGATATAATTATTAGTGTGTAATATTTCACATTGAAATCAATGTACTGTTTAGTACTTGTAACACCTGTGGCAAGAAGGATGACGCAAGTCTGCAAGATTTTTAGATTGATTTGTATGAGGGAAAAAAGTATTTGTGTCAGTATGATGATAATGAATGCTGAAACAATTGCAATGTGTAATTCAAAAATGAATAAACTACAGATCAGAAAATACATGTTTTGCTTGTGGTTGATTATGTTTCTGGTTGTGTGCCAGAGATTGTGTGCAACTTAATTAGGAAAGTTGACCCTGAAATATGGGATGTTTTTGTGAGCTCTCTGTTAATGAATGAGGTGTGCATTAGTACAGGACTTTTCAACATGTGGGCGCCTGTCAATGGAGGCACAAGATATAGGCTCACACTCAAGTGAAGTGAAAAATTATTGGAACTTCTGTGAATTATATAGGTCCATTTCAAGACATTGTATGTGGTAACATCCCTTTAGTGACAGTATTGTTTAAACAGGAAAATCCAACAAAAAAGCAGATCAAGCATCACCAACGACAAGCGGGAGTGCGCGAATGTCTGTCTGGTTCTTTCTCCTCAATTAATTACATTTCCTACATAACCGCTGCAGTGTCCAGAAACTAATAATATATCTGTGCTAGTTCCATTATTTTTCCCCTGACTTTTTTCTACTGTAAACTCAAATACATTTTCAATGTTTACCATGCACACCAACACTTTTCATGTGTTCGACAAACCTCTGCATGGCGCTTACGTAGAGAGGTTTGTTGAAGCCCTTAAGATCGTGACACGAGTGTTGTGATACGGCCTTCGTATCAGTGACTTACAGCTCGCGTACGGTGTCGACAGGGCGATACAAGGAATGAACTAAATTAATCATGTATATTTTGGATTCAAAACGGCAAATGTTGCCGAAAGGTGACATTTGCGTTACTAAAATAATCATTCAAAAATAAACATTCACTATCCAGTGGGCATTACTGTAAAGCAAATCCAAATCTCAAGAAGTTAGCTTGACGTCTATAGCACTGATGTCATATGAGCTGTCCAATTCTAATTATGGAACGATATCTTTGGATTTTCTAGTGTACAGTAATGATATCATAGATAAAAAACATTGACACAAACCTTATTTCACTGAATAAATCCTCCAATTTGTCCGCGGTGAGAACCGCTCACTCCAGAATACGATCCAAAAAGCCAGTGTAAGGTAATTACACAAGCTACTCTGAATTACACAACACTGTTATAAACCATAAATCTACACCATGTTGTGAATATTGCTGTGGTCTGATTTCACATTATCCTGGTTTATGTATAATGTTTAATGTATTTTATTTTAGACTTTTATTTAAATCTTTAATCTTATTAAGTAATTTGTTATTTTTTGGTTTAAATTTAACATAATGTTTATTTTCTAACATGTCTATATTATATGTTTTCTCCTTTTTCTCAAAATCTGTTATTTTCGAAGACATAGCAGTTTTTAGTACTTAAAGTGCATGTAAACAAAAGAGAAACTATTCAAAAATAATAAACACTTTACATTAAAAATGTTCTCTCATTACAATCAAAATATTCTGTGGTCAGATTTTTCCAAAGCCAAGACCACAGATTAATGTACATTTACATTTATTCATTTAGCGGATGCTTGTATCCAAAGTGACTTGAGAAAATGAGGACAGATACAACGTATCTATAAGCGATTCATCTTAAGGAGACAGTAGCACGAAAAGTGCAGCATTACGAAGTTTCAAAAAAGTCTGAAAAGCTCTAGAGTGTAGGAATGAATGAATGTTTCATTTATATTGACACCACTCAAAGAGATTTACATTGTGAACATGGGACTCTCTTCAAACACCACCAGTGTGTAGCATCCACCTGGATGATGCAATGGCATCCATAGTGCACCAGTATGCTCACCACACACCAGCTATTGGAGAGGAGAGGAAAGAAGAGAGTAGAGTGATACAGCCGATTAATGGATGGGGATTATTAGGAGGCCATGATTGAGAATAGCCCTAGGGGGTAATTTGGGCAGGACACTGGGATTAAGTGCTCAAGAAAAAGTTGTGTCTTTTAAAATTTTTTGATGACAGGGAGGAGAGAATGCTTCACGGACGAAATTGGGAAGGTGATTCCAACACCTAGGTACATACATCAAATATACTTTGATGTATATTTATTTCTGCTGAGACCATGATTTAATTTGCTTACTTTATGCCTATGTGTGAAATTCCAAAGGATCGAATTCTCAACCCCTATTGGATGAGGCGCATGACAGAATGCCCCTCAACCATGATGTCATCGGGAGTAGAAATACATCTGAGTTTCTTCTGGGCATTGCTTGACTAGCATGGGAGCAAGTCCGGCAGCCGTGCCTTTTCTCTCACTATGTCTCATAGGACGTGAATCTTAATACTATGAAATATGTTGGGGAAGGCAGTCTTTCCCAGTCCTATTCTTTCAGGGGGAAAAGACCCTGCGGAGGCCACATCCTGCCCAGTCTAGGGGGAGGTAGCATGTGGCAAATATCCAACAAGGGTTGTGAAGCTGTACGTGGGAAATGGCGTGGTGGTAGGTCGAGCCTAATGAGGGGTACTCTACAAGCATGGCGACTGGGGCAGTGGGGCTGCCCAAGGGAAATGCGGGTCCGCCAACCGGGGGACTGTACCACGGGAAATACACGGGGAGTTTGCCTGAAAAAGGAACTAAGCCCGTGGAGCCCGACACCAGTACAGAGCACCTGTGACTCGTAGTGGGTCTGGCCATGAATTGCTCCAATGAATTCGCCTGCCAGAAGGCTAGGGAGGAGAACATCCAGGGAGCGACGCTCAGTGGCTAACCTGGGATAGAAGGCGCACAGGATCAACTTGGTGAAGGGTGCTGTGGGCAAGCGGAACAGAACACCAGGTCGGTTGTGCCACGTTATCGAGTTCTACCGATTGTAAATTTCTGGCAAAGGTATTGGGTGTTGCCCAGCTTGCTGCTCCGCAGATGTGTGCTAAGGAGGTGCCATGGGTCAGTGCCCATGAGGATGCCACACTTCTCGTAGAGTGTGCTCGAACCCACAAGGGGCCTGGGTGTGATAAGCTAAGGAAATAGCATCAATGACCCAGTGAGCTAACCTCTGTTTGGAGACGGCGTTCCCGTTCCGCCGTCCGCTGAAGCAGACAAAGAGCTGCTCAGAACATCTAGAGCTCTGCGTTCGGTCCAAATAGATACACAAAGCATGTACCGTAACGAGAAGACTGGGTCTGGCTCCTCCCGGGGCAGCTTGCTTGCAGGCTCACAACCTGGTCCCTGAAGGGGGTCGTAGGAACCTTGGGCACGTAGCCCGGTCGCAATCTTAGGATAACGTGAGAATGTGCAGGATCAATCTCCAGGCAGGTGTCGCTGACAGAGAACGCATGCAGGTCCCCAACCCTCTTGATGGAGGCTAACGCGATCAGGGGGTCTGTCTTCAGGGAGAGGGCCTTGAGCTCAACTGTATCAAGCGGCTTGATGGGGGGTCTCTGAAGGCCTGAGAGGACCACAGAGAGATCCCAGGAGGGGAACAGGCTAGGCCAGGGAGGGTTCAGTCTCCGGGCACCTTTTAGGAACCTGAAAATCAAGTCGTGCTTACCTAGGGACTTGCCATTTACTGCATCGTGGTGGGCTGCGATAGCAGCTAAATATACCTTCAAGGTGGAGGGGGACAGCCTCCCCTCCATCCTCTCCTGCAGGAATGAAAGCACTGACTGAACTGTGCACCTCTGCGGGTCTTCGACTGGAGAAGAACACCAATTCACGAACAAGCACCACTGTAGGGCTTAAAGTTGCCTTGTGGAGGGAGCTCTGGCTTGGTTGATCGTGTCTACGACTGCAGGTGGTAGATCCACTAGATCTTCCGCATCCCATCCAGGGGCCAGACGTGGAGGTTCCAGAGGTCTGGGTGCGGGTGCCAGAGGGTGCCCCGTCCCTGAGAAAGAAGGTCCTTCCTCAGGGGAATTTTCCTGGGAGGTGCTGTCGCAAGGAGTGTAAGATCCGAGAACCAGGCCCGGGTGGGACAGTAAGGGGCCACCAGGATGACCTGTTCCTCGTCCTCCCTGATGTTGCACAGCACCAGTGCAAGAAGGCTCACTGGGGGAAATGCGTACTTGCGCAGCCCCTGGGGCCAGCTGTGTGCTAGCGCGTCTGTCCCGAGAGGAGCTCCTGTCAGGGAGTACCAGAGCGGGCAGTGGGAGTTGTCTTGGGAGGCAAAGAGATCTATCTGTACCTTGCCGAATTGTTTCCAAATCAGCTGGACTACCTGGGGGTGGAGCCTCCACTCTCCGCTGGGTGAAACCAGCCTCGAAAGCTTGTCTGCCATCGTGTTGTGGTTGCCAGGGATGTGAATGGAGCGCAGCGACCTGAGTCACGGCTGACTCCAAAGGAGGAGATGACGGGCGATTTGTGACATATGACCAGATTTATATACACCCACGATTTATATACGCTACCGTCGCGGTGCTGTTTGAATGGATCAAGACATGCTTGCCCCGGATTAGTGGGAGAAACCTCCGTAGGGCAAGAGATACAGCCAACAACTCTATGCAGTTGATGTGCCAACGCTGCCAGAGGCCAGCAGCAGCGTACGCGTTGCACACGGTGCCCCAACCCTGTCGAGAGGCGTCTGTGGTCACCATGACACGTCTGGACACCTGCTGCAAGGGGAATCTGGTCTGCAGAAAGCAGAGGTCTGTCCAAGGGTTGAAAGTCTGGTGGCAAGAAGGGGTGATTGTCACACGTTATGTGCCATGACGCCATGCCCAACTCGGGACTCGAGTCTGTAGCCAGTGCTGAAGTGGTCTCATATGCATCAACCCGAACAGCGCGGCCATGGCTGAGGATGCCATATGCCCCAGGAGCTTCTGGAATTGTTTTAGAGGAACCACTGTGCCGGGCTTGATGAGAGTGAGGCACCTGAGCACTGACTGAACGTGCTCATTGGTGAGACGCGCTGTCATTGAGACTGAGTCTAACTCCATGCTGAGAAAATAGATGCTCTGAACCAGGATGAACTTGCTCTTTTCCCAGTTGATCTGAAGCCCTAGAGGAATGAGGTGCCTGGTCCCTGTGAGCGCACATCAACTCTCGAGAGTGAGCCAGGATGAGCCAGTCATCGAGGTAGTCGAGTATGCGGATGCCCACTTCCCTTAGCGGGGCAAGAGCTGCCTCTGCAATCTTCGTGAAGATGCGAGGGGACAGGGACAGGCCGAAGGGGAGGACCTTGTACTGATACGCCTGGCTGTCGAACGCGAACCGTAAGAAGGGTTGGTGTCGAGGCAGAATGGAGACGTGGAATACGCGTCCTTCAGGTCTACCGCCGTGAACCAATCTAGCTGTCGAACGCAGGTAAGAATCTGTTTCCGCGTGAGCATTTTGAACAGGAGTCCGTGTAAGCCCCGGATGAGAACCCACAGGTCCAAGATTGGTCGCAACCCGCCGCTTTTTTTAGGTACGATAAAGTAAGGGCTGTAGAAACCCTACTCCATCTTGGCTGGAGGGACGGGCTCTATCGCATCCTTGAGGAGCAGGGTCGTGATATCTGCTCATAAGGTGCTGGCTTTCTCGCCGCACACGGAAGTTGAGCGAACACTGCTGAAACGAGGTGAGAGCCGGGCGAACTGAATCGCGTAGCTGAGTCTGATGGTCCTGGCCAGCCAGCGTGATGGATTGGGAAGTGAAAGCCACGCATCCAAACTCCGCGCGATGGGCACTAACGGGCGATTGCTTTTGACGTACTGGGTGGGGCTTCGTGGTGGGGGGGGGCAGGTAACAGCGCGCCAAGAGGCAGAAGAGCATCCCAAGGCTTGGGTGCTGAGAAAAGACTCAAAGCATTACCTTACTCCGCGCACCCGGCAGGGGGCAGGTTAGAGACTGAGGAAGAGGTCCTAGAGAGGCATCTTCAAAACTTGTCAGCACTGGCCTGCCGGGCGTTGAGAAATTGCGCCTTGTCAACATCGCGCATCTTGACCATGTTCAGCCAGAGGTGACGCTCCTGGACCACGAGGGTGGCCATCGCCTGCCTCAGTGCCTGCGCTTTGTGACCTTCGTTGTCTCTGAGAGTGAGTTCGGTGGCAGAGCACAGTTCCTGCAGCACATCGGGGTCGGAACTACCGAGGTGCAGATCTTTGAGTGCCTTGGCTTGGTGAACTTGCAGTGTGAAGCAAGTGTGCCGGGGAGCGGGTGGTTTGTGGGGATTTACCCGGCAAAACCGAGCCTGTCGTCATCCCCAAATCACCTTCATCACCAGCCGGGTCATCCTCAATCCCGTGGGAAGAAGAAATGACACGGGGGCCGGCTGAAGTGGCTTTCTCTCGTGAGAAAAGAAAGCCGCGACCGCAATGTTGCCATGGCTATGTTCTCGCACTGAGAACATGAACCATTCATAAAATGCTGCCTGCATGAGATCGCAGCCCAGGCACGCGAGGCAGCTTTTATGACCGTTAGAAGTGGAGAGAAATCAACCGAAATAAACAACAAAGAGGCAGAAAGACATCTTTAAAAAGACGCGTCCTGAAAAGGATGTTCAATGCCTGCTGTGTATTGCTCTTTTATGAGTGGGAACTCAAACTCTTTTAGAGGAAATAATCTCTTTTTAGGAGGAGAAACACTCTTTCAGGCAATGAAAGTACTGTCGAAGCATCCAGGGGTGTGGACTGCACAGCTTGCAGAGAGAGAGAGCGCCAGCTGGAAATAGATCCAACAGCAGTGCTTATCACCAGTAGAGGTGAGTGGAACAGTGGTGAACTCAGCTTGCTGTTGCACAGCTTTTTGGCTCCGAAGAAAAATTATGACTGGCACTCGCTGCCCCGCTTCCCTTCCCTGTCCGGGGCGGGGCATGCAAATTCTCCCAACTTGACATTGGCCTTTTCTCAGGTTCAGATGTATGTTTGGCATCCTAGGAAGACCACTTGTGTCACTTCATTCGACACAACGTCGAGTGAGTGACAGAAGGTGAACTGAGCATCATCTTCCTCCAGATAGATGCATGACAGTCAGCAGTATCAATGAATGAAACACTTGACTGTTCTGTGCCAATACGTTTTTGACTTAAGGATTTTCATGTAAGTAGAGGAGAACAGGGATCATTTTGGAATAAATTTAGCTTTGCTGGTCCCACTATATATTGGGTGTCTTAACTATATACTAACGCAATACAATATATTTATTGTGCAACTATGAATGAATACATGTTCCTAATGAAGACGTGATAAAAAAAAGTCACCGTTTGTATTTCAATTAGCAGATATTTAAGAGCCTTTGATTGGATCTTTATTGCTGCAATTAATATGTTTCAGCTGGTATCAGTTTTTTTAACCCTAACTGATGCACTGTGTAGCTTCTCATTTCTTAAGCGTCCATGTGAGAAGGCATATCACGTGGTTGTGGAAAATATGTTACTGTGTTTCAGAAGGGGCAAATTATTGGCCTGCGTCAAGTAAAGAAAACAACTACGAAGATTTCTGAAATCACTGGAATTGCATTATTAAAACCTGGAAGGATATTGGTGAACCATCAGCTTCGGAGAGGAAATGTGGTTGAAAAAAAATCTTGAGTGATCGTGATCAGAGATCACTAACATGCTTGGTGAAGTCACATCATAAAAAATTGACAGTTTTACTCAAGGGCTATGTTTAATAGTAAAAGCAAGAGCACTTCCACACACACAATGCGAGGAGAACTTACTGAATTGCAACTTTGTTAGTGTGTTTAAACAATAAAAAAATAACTTCAGTTTGCTAGGGAACATGAAAATTGGACTGTGGAGCAATGAAAAAGGTTTATGTCGACTGATGAGTCCAGATTTACCCTATTCCAAAGCGATGTGCGCGTCAGGGTAAGAAGGGATGTACATGAAGCGATGCACCTCTGGAGGCAGTGTTTTGATCTGGGGTTGCTTCAATTGGTCAGGTCTAGGCTCAGCAACGTTATGCAGCAATAAAATGAAGTACTGAATGTACTGAATTATTAGAGTATCAGACTTTTTTTTGGCCAGGTAGTGTATCTGTTTATAGCCACCATTCCTATTTTCCATTATTTAAGGGAGGAAGAAGAATTTTCCAGAAACTTAACTGATATGGACACATGAGAGCATGGTGCTCTTATTCTTAGACATTATATTAAATGGGGGTTACATTTATACAGCTTCTCCACTACTTTTACTTTCTATACTCTCTTAATGTTACTTTGCACTTTTCCTCATACTCTATGCAGTTCATTGTATCACTATTTTAAATAGTCAATTAAAAAGAAATACACATCATTGACTTTACATTTTTACAATTTATGCATTTGGCTGATGCCTTTATCAAAAGCGAATAACATAGACCTTATTACAATGAGGAGTTAAGTGCCTTGCTCAAGGACACAATGGTGGTGGCTGAGGGGAATCGAACCAACAACTTTCTGCTAAACAGTTTAGTGCTTTAGCCAACTACGCCACCACCACTCCCCTTGTTCATGTCACTTTTGTAGCAATATTTCCACAGTTTCGGCTGCAGTTTCATTTTTGTAATTGAATGGCCTTCCTGTAGATGATGTGTGTAAATCAGTCACAGAAAATGATGCTGTCATGTTCATGAAACAGTCTCTTACTTTTCAAGGGAATCTGATGGCGTGGAGCATATGAGTCTGACAGTTGTGAAATGGAAAGTCACGACCCATGCCCTCAAACTGGCCAGATATTAGAACGTCAGTGTTTACTTCCTCTTTTGTTTCATTTCGAATATTGGACAATGGGCATAAATTAGCAACTTGTCAATGTGACATGGTAAAATGTATTTGCATTTTATATTGATGTGCTGAATTGTCATCATTGCATACTGAAAATAAAATTCCATGCAACATTATAGAACCACGTTTGCTTTATTCAGCGTACATTTAATATTTAGGGGGTTCCCGGGATAGTTGTCACACAGGGAAGTTGTCATAGGGGCTATAGCTCAGTAATTACAGTATAAGTTTTGAGACAAAAGTCCAATTACACAAATTAATGTTTTATCTAGCAGTTAATTTTGTATATTGGTTTCAAACACATAATTAAAAATGTGGAAACAACAAACCCACACTTGCATACATTCATATTTTTTTAATAAAAATTACAAAATGTTTCTGAAAAGCCTATAATAGACTGTTCAATGGCTTGTACCCATTGTGACAACTTACCCCATGTAGTGTGTCAACATGCCTTACTATCCAACTCTACAACAGTTATGATTATCCAAATAAAACTATATGGAAAGCCAGATATGGGCAATGACACAATGAAGTAATCATTCACTAAAATAAATGTGCTTGCAAAGGACAGGAAGTATCCCCCACATTTCAGTTCCGCTTTATTTACTACTCAAGGCAAACTAGAAAGAGCCTTAAATGTATTCTTAGATCTGAGAAGACAGAGGTAGAGATCAGCTGTGAAAATGGAAATACAAAATGTACTCATGAGGAGTTTGGTTGTCGTGGGGATATTTGCATCCGTCTTCCCTGTCAAAAAGCTACACTTTGATGCTGCGCTGATTTAGCGCTTTGGGAGCAACTTTAGCTGTGACCAGCTGTGAATATGTGTGCAACACATCAGTGAAATTGACCAGAATTTATAGCCTCTGCTGGTGACATTATTGGATGCACCTGTAGCAGGGCTATAAATAGATGCGTCACAGGTGCATCTTCAGATCTTTTGTCTTCAGATCATTCTGTGTGTGGTGCTTCTTGACTGAGAACTTTCTACTTTCCTCTGTTAGGAGTTAGAATTGTTAGGCAGTGCGTAGAAAACTTTCCTCTCTCTTTTCTTTAAAAAAAAAAGGGAAGAAGAAAAAGAATGACTGATAAACAAAGCAAGCTGTGTGTGTTCCCATGTTTACACTATGGCTGAAACGGAAACACACCAGTTTTGTTTTGTGTGTTTGGGGGAAGAGCATGCTGCTCTTGTGTTGCAGCGGGTGCGAGCATTGCGATCTGTTTACAGTCAAAATGGTTCGAACTCGTCTCGCTTATTTCCAAGAGCCAGCACCCACTCTTTCATCGTGGGGCTCTCACATAGATCTGACTGAGGAGCGAGAGACCATCCCTATCGCTCACTCTCTCCCCAGATCCAGCGGATCCTTCTTGTAAGCATGAAGCGCGCTTCGGCGCCTCATCGGTTCATGAGGGGGATGCTGAACCTCTGAACATTCCACGCACAATAATAAAGTGGCTGAGGAATTACTCAAGGTGGTTACTCGGGCTGTGGCCAGGCTACAGTTAGACAGGGCACACGAACAAGAGACCCCCCCCAAACGCTCCAAACTAGAAGACAGATTTCTTTCTGGTGGCCAAATGATGAGCTCTCTCATTCATGGAGGAAAACTGTGTCTTCGTGCCCTCGACATCGACATATTCGACTATCGTGGGTGCCGAGGCACGGGGATATTCAGTGATGCCGCCGGTAGAAGAGACACTTGTGGGTTATCTCTCGCCTGGCTCGGTATCATCACTAAAGAGACCCACTCTCCCCACAAAGCCGTGCAGGACCACCTCCACTCTTGTGGGTAAGGCTTATCAGGCAGCAGGTCAGGCTGGTGCTGCCCTGCACACTATGGCAGTGTTACAGGCATACCAGGCTGATCTGTTGAAGGACCTGAGTGCGGGCACCACGGTCCACGAAGAGGCTTTCTCTGAGCTTCGTCGAGCCACAGATCTGTCTCTCTGCATGACCAAGCAGATGGCTCATGCCATTGGCCAGTCTATGTCTGCTATAGTCAGCATGGAGAGACACTTATGGCACAACCTGCCGGGCATCGGAGACATGGACAAAATTTTCCTTCTCGATGCCCTAATTTCGCCTTCTGGCTTATTTGATGCTATAACATTGTATAGAAATATTTTCTACCTTTTTTGTATATTTTTTTTAATAGGCAAATAAACCTTTATAGCTTATTTGTGATATGTTGACTTACAGTAACTCCCACTGTATTTCCCAGTTCAACTCATTCTTTCAAAATTCAAAATTGGTGACACAGTATCACCAGACTAAAGCAACTTAATGTCCCATTTGACACTAGATGTCATATTTCTTCTTTATGTCTCAAAATGTTGGACATTTTCAAATACTTTACACTCAAATGAAACACTTTACGCATGACATTTCACATCTTTTCACATGATTTTCACTTTATCTGTGATCCATGATTTGTCGGATATGAAGAATTAATTTGTGAAGCAATAACTTGGATCACTGAAAACTTTAATCATTAAGAAGTAATTGTAATGTTGCAAAATGATTAATCATGATGCAATTTATTCCATGTGCTTTGTTCATAAGACGTACAATGACAATGCAAAGACTTCCCTGTTCTCTATTCTATATAAAAAGCAAAAGCAGGGGCCTGGGTAGCTCAGTAAGTAAAGACACTGACTACCACACCTGGAGTCGCAAGTTTGAATCCATGGATTGCTCAGTGAATTCAGTCTGGCTTCCTTAGAAACTAATTGGCCCGGTTGCTAGGGTGGGTAGAGTAACGTTGGGTTACCCTCCTCGTGGTCGCTACAACGTGGTTCTCGCTCTTAGTGGGGCACGTGGTGAGTTGTGTGTGGATGCGCGGAGAATTGCATGAGCTTCCACACCCATAAGCTCTCCACGGTAACTCGCTCAACATGCCATGTGATTAGATGCGCGGATTGACATTCTCATACGCGGAGGCAACTGAGATTTGTCCTCCACTACCCAGATTGAGGCAAGTCACTATGCCACCAGAAGGACATTAAGTGCATTGGGAATTGGGCATGCCAATTTGGGGAGAAAATGGGAGAAAATCCAAAAATAAGCAAAAGCAGTCCAAGAGCAGCAGACAATTCAAAGCAAACAGGCTCCTTCATAAACAATGCACCTTTATCCATAGCATTCCATCAAATAATTTGTTTGTTTTGTCTGACTATTCTTCTGTGTGCTATCACATCAGGAGGTGGGTTTTCTTCTCCTAATGCTTGACATTCTGCACACAAATGTAAATTTGCATGAATAGGCTGCTTGTATGAAAATAGTTTTACATTGACTTTGGTTTGCTTACCTGAAGCTAATAAAGAATTTAAATTTAACAAACTAGTGACTAGATGCTTCTAAATAAGAAAAACCTTTTAAAAAAATTTTTGAAGACGGAAAGGTAGTCTGCTTCACGAATGGAGTTGAGAAGGTCATTCCACCAACAAGGTACATAGAAGCTGAAAGTCTGTGATAGTGATTTGGTGCCTCTTTGATGTATATTTATTTCTGCTGAGACCATGATTTAATTTGATTTAAAGCTGTGTGGGGTTAACAAAAGAGTATATAAACACAAACAGTAAACAATCATACTTAAAAATGAAAAATAAAAAACATTAGACCACCTTTACGGAGGGTGTTGGTGGGTAGTTTCTGAAGCACTCTGTCACAGATTTAAGCCAGAGGACACAGCAATGGAGATTTTACTCTCACTCAAGTAAATTTCTAATGACATTATTTTTACTTTTTCTTCTTTACAATGTGTGGCGTTACTGTCATTATATTACTGGGTTTAATTTTAATTAATGTGTAATTTATTGAGAGATTATTGAATGGGACTTTTACGAGAGCGGAAGTTCACAGCTGCGTACGATGAGATGCTCTCACAGACTGTCAATCAAGTCATCAGTGCAGCAGCATCAAGCTCTTCAAAGTGAAACACTTTCTTCGCTCTGCAAGGTGCGTGGGGAACGCACGTATGAGATGTGCGGGTGTGAGGCAATGTGGCAACAAGAGTGGCTGTGTCCGCAATTGTTCACTCATTCACTACTTACAATATAGTGAATGGCAGTTAGTGCACTATATCTCAGCATTAAGTGAATGAAATGAGTGAATTCGGACGAGAGTATCGGAGCTCTGGGGCTGGTGCAGAAACGTCACATATGAAATTTTTAAATACTTGGGCCTTGTTATTCTTATTAAATAATATATTAATACAATAAATCTTAATTTTGTTTGTAATTTTTAATATGTACTGTGTGTTAATTTAAAGAGTAAACACATTTGATCAAATAAAGAGTACTATTTATAATGTATCTGTATGTTTTGTCTCTCTGTATTTTATTTAATTTTTATCAAGTAATGATTTGCCAAAACATAATTTACTACATTCAGAATGAAATAAAACATTGCAGGAGTGAAGGAAGCAGTAAACTCCTAGCTTGTACATCTTCCCTGTGGTGAATTGTGGGAACTTAACCATCATCGAGTTTACTTGAAATGTACACTTTACAAATTAGAGTGCATTGTGAGTACTAATGAGTGAACAAAAGTCGGAATGAGTGGCTCACTCAGAATTCAGACACTCCAACAAGATAGCAAAAAATTGAAATGCTGGTGCACTATATAGTGGATAGCGGGGGCGGTTTCAGACACAGCGAGTGTTCTACGATCAGGGTTGGTGCCCTACGTAGGATGTGTTCTCTACATTTAGAGAGTGGCGGTACATGCTGTACACAACTAATGATCTAAATATCATATCATCAGTAACTGCAGTATATGTTTTGAGACATAAGTCCAATTACACAAATGTATGTTTTATCAAGCAATTAATATTGAATATTGGTTTCAAACACATAGTTAAAAAATGTGGAAACAACAAACCCACACATGCATTTATTTATATATATATATATATATAAATGTTTCTGAAAAGCCTATAATAGACTGTTCAATGGCTTGTACCCATTGAGACAACTTTCCCCATGTAGTGTGACAACATGCCTCACTATTCTACTCTACGACAGATAAGTTTATTCCAATAAAATACATGGAAAGCCAGATATGGTCAATGACACAATGAAGTAATCATTCACTAAAATAAATGTGCTTGCAAAGGACAGGAAGTATCCCCCATATTTCAGTTCCGCTTCACTTACTACTTAAGGCAAACATGAAAGGGCCTTAAATGTATTCTTAGATCTGAGAAGAGAGAGGTAGAGATCAGCTGTGAAAATGGAAATACAAAATGTACTCATGAGGAGTTTGGTTATCGTCTGGATATTTGCATCTGTGATCTGGACTGAAGGTGAAGTTCTTTGATTAGATCATATATTATTCTGTGTTGGAAACATGCATTTTAATAATGGCTTTTTATTAATTTATTTTTTACTTTACAGATGCTGATAAGTCGAACTCCTGCTGTACACATGTATCTAAGGCAGAAGTAACCGATCCCATTATTGGTTTCAGTAAACAAGAAGCTAATCTTCCATGTGTGAAGGCAGTCATGTAAGAATCACAGGCTCTTTTTACAGAAACCTTAAACTTCACAATTAAAGATCATCCTCATCCAAAGTTTGCTTTCTGTATCTTCAAAAATGTTTTTATTCTGTTTCACAGCTTTATGACTGAAAAGGGGAACTTCTGCAGTGATTGGACACAAGAATGGATTTTGAAGAAAATTCGCCAGTTTCTGTAAGTTCGACTTAACAAATGTGCAGAATTTGTGGAACAACATAAATTGCTTATAGTTTCAACTTAATCTACTTAAAGTATCTCCATATTTTAGATAATATTCTATTAATCACACCATTTTAATTTCATTGCAGAAGAGATCAAAGAAAAAAGCTTGCTGAAGAACATGTGCTCCAACACCTGACCTCACCGACACCAACAACATCCATTACTAACACCACTCTTGTGGGAAGATCTACCCAATCTACCCAAAGATCCACAGAAGAACTTACAGAAGGATCCACTCAAGAGTTTACACAAGGATCCACCCAGGAATTGTCACAAGAATCCACTCAAGAACTTACACGAGGATCAACCCAAGAACTTTCAGAAGGATCCACCCAAGGGCTTAGCCAACATTTCAGAATTAAGGGGGACAGAATGTTTTGCATTGGACGTGAAGTGTAAGAAATATATTTTTATTTTAAGTCCTGAAATAACTTTATGATGACTGATATTGCACCAAATTAAAAGGGAGCACATAGAATGTATAAAATAATTTACCAGAAAATATTTTATTTCTTGCAACTTACACTGTAAAAAACATTGTGAATCTATTTCTACCAATTTCACTCAATGTTCTGCTAAGTACTTGTAATACCGGATATATACATTATTCATAATTCATAATCAAATGTTAATTAGCCTGAGTGAGTTGTTTATATATAACCAGTGAACATAAGTAATAACACCAAGTTCAGTGAAATTTGCAACCTTTTTTTAATCTTCCTCTACAATGACTAGTACTATGAGTAGGAAATAACAACTTTCATTTTTGCTAATTCTCTTTATTGTCCTAAAATACTTAGATGCTAATAAAAGTGCTCAAAATCAGCCTCGTACTTGGGGACATTCAATTACTTTATTATAACTTCATGTCAGTGCCAAAATATGGCATTGGTCATTATAAGCTATCCACATTTTGATAACACAACAAAATGAATAAACAAACCCATACAGCTGAAGTAAAAAAAATATCCAACTTTTCACATATTAACTACGTACACTTACCAGAGTGAAACTAGACAAAAGTTAACGCAATGAACTCTACAGCTACATGTTTTTAGTGGTAAATACACACTAACCCTCAACACTGGAGCCCCGCAGGGCTGTGTTCTCAGCCCACCTGTATTCCCTTTACACACATGACTGTGTGGCGACACATAGCTCCAATGCCATCATTAAGTTTGCTGACGATACGACGGTTGTAGGTCTGATCACTGACAATGATGAAACAGCCTACAGAGAGGAGGTGCACACTCTGACACGCTGGTGTCAGGAGCACAACCTCTCCCTCAACGTCAGTAAAACCAAGGAGCTTGTGGTGGACTTCAGGAGGAAAGACAGAGAACACAGCCCGATCACCATTAATGGAGCACCGGTGGAGAGAGTCAGCAGCTTCAAGTTCCTCGGTGTCCACATTACTGAGGAACTCACATGGTCCGTCCACACTGAGGCCGTTGTGAAGAAGTCTCACCAGCACCTCTTCTTCCTGAGATGGCTGAGGAAGTTTGGAATGAACCACCACATCCTCACATGGTTCTACACCAGCACTGTAGAGAGCATCCTGACTGGCTGCATCACCGCCTGGTACGGCAATAGCACCGCCCACAACCGCAAAGACCTGCAAAGGGTGGTGCGAACGGCCAGAAACATCATCGGAGGTGAGCTTCCCTCCCTCCAGGATATATATAACAGACGGTGTGTGAAGAAAGCTCGGAGGATTATCAGAGACTCCAGCCACCCGAGTCATGGTCTGCTCTCACTGCTTTCATCAGGCAGGCGGTATCACAGCATCAAGACCCGCACCACCCGACTACATGACAGCTTCTTCCCACAAGCAATAAGACTTTTGAACACATGATCTCTCACGATCAACAATCAGCACTGCACTTTATTAATCCTCATTCTGTCAAATATATTCTCCCCAATTCAATTATTTTGTGTATATATTTATACCCTTATCTAGTGTATGTGTATTCTACATTGTGTGTATTGTGTACATTTGATATGTAAATTGTTGTGTAAGTATGTGTACATTTGTTATGTAAATTGTGTTGTGTAAATATGTTGTTTATTGTAAAGTGGTTTATGTCTCGTCACTGTCATGACTGCTATGTTGCTCGGAACTGCACACAAGACTTTCACCTACTGTTGCACTCGTGTACACAGTAGTGTGACAATAAAGTTATTTGATTTGATTGACATTTAGGGTGGTTTCACATATAGCCAGTTTAAAATGAACCAAAAAGGGATCCAGCTGCATATGACCTCAGTGCTTTTGGATATCACAATGTAAGTGGACTTAAAAGAGGACACAGTTTCTTTTTTGGTCCTTTTTGCACTGGTGTGCTGCATTGTAGACACTTTATTGTTCATACCACAATTCCTTCAGAGCTCAGACACCTTGGCAGTCACAATTACTGTATGCCATTTGGCTAACAATAAATTGCCATAATGTGGCAGGGCGGAGGGCAGGGCCAGGTCGTAAGTCCACACACCCGGTCCCTTATTAGGCTACTCGAGCCTCTGAGAGGGATAAAGGCCGATGGCAGATGGTGGTGCGGGAGAGAGAGATTGTTTACGGACATGTCCGTCATGTGTGTGTTTTGTCTTTTGTTTAAGTTTGTCATTCAAATATTATTTATATCGTCAAGCCGGTTCTCGCTTCCTCCTTGCCCGTCTAAATCCCTTTACACACACATATAATAATGATTATTATTGGTCACTTCTGAAGGTGTATGTCTGCTGAATACACATTCACCTTAAGTAGAAATGTATATAACTTGGAATCACATAATAGGTTTATGATTTCCTTTAAGGCTTTAACAACTTAAAGATATTGCACAGGGATAGAATGACATGAAAAATTATATTTTCAATCTTAAAATATTTCAAAACACTTAAATACATGTCTCTCTTTTTGGTCATCTTTACATTGAAATAGAGAGCTTTGCTTTCACTATCAGAATAGTTTGTATATTCGTGGCAGTTTGGCACAAACCTCAGCAAATGGCACGAGCACCACAGAACATCAAAGCAGTTCATCATCACACGCTCTTGAGAAATTGCTCTGACTGTGACCGGTTTCATTTGGAGTGCTCAGATAAGACTGTGGTCATGGTAATCATGTTATTTTTATATTCGCTTAAAATTCCCTAATTTAGACGGTGCAATTTAAAGTTCACAATAATCTCGGTTATATTAAATAATCTCGATCAAGCCATTATGTAATGCATCTGAATGGCAAGCCTCGAGGTACTTATGTCATAACAAAAAGCAAAACAGACTTGTACCTCTTCGCCTTCACATAGCAATCAATCAAACCGCAAAAGGACCCGCAAACGAACCGTACTCAGACCACTTCACCTCATTTGGGTTGTCTACATTTACACGTTATATTGCTCTGAGACCATTTGGCGTGCTCAAACTAGGTGTGAAAACGCCCTCAATTAAAAAGTTCATTTTTACCTGCAGGAAAATCACCCTTTTCACTAAAAAAAAATTGGCAAAGATTTAAACAAATAATTTAAACAAGATTTATAAATATTTTAAGAACATATTGAAAATTTTAACTGAGTACATTTTTTTATTTTAATGCAAAAGCTGCAATATTTTGAACATGATTTTAGTTTCAAATCATTTTAAAGTTCATCCTCATTAAAGTTAATTAAAACATTTGCATTTGTGCATTATTTAATGATTCTAAACGGGAAACTAAACCTTAAAAATAAATTGAAATATTTCTGTGTACTTATTGGGGGAGTATAATTAGATAAAGTGTCTGTATTTCTTTTAGTATAATTCTTGTAAAACATCTCCAATACTTCATGCAGCTGATTTTGTTCTTTCTGATGGGGGATATCATGAATGAGGTTTCTCATAAATTATGCTCACTCAGCTGTCATGTTTTGTGAGAGGTGTGAATTTTTGTGAATGTATGACAGCCACTTGATGTAGCGGTTTCAAATAGGTGGTGGTAAGTTTCTGACACATTATTTTCCAACCAAACAGTATTTCTTTTAAAAGACCTCATTATAATAAGACATTATACATCGTACATCAACACAGACTATCTGAACAAGACGCCTTTGATCTGAACATCAAGAGCTACAGAATGCTGTGCTGGACTTTCAGATTATTCACTTTTTCTGTTCTGATCACACTCATGGGATGTTTCACGGGAGCATTTGGCAACTGTAAGTAACTAAACAAAAATAATATTGACATCAATTATATGTAATATAATATTTTGTACTGCATGTCTCTATATGCTGCTGATGTTTTTGGGAAACCTGTTAAGCCATCAAGCAGACACAAAGGATAGATACTGTACATTCAGATAAATTCAGGATAGGGACATCGCTAGACTTCTGAATAGACTTTGTTTTAACAAAGCAAAGTTTCAATTTAACAGTATGAAAGTGTTACATAATAATACAATAATTAGACAAGTTCAATGCCATCTGATTTTAAACTATTTAAAAATCAAGGTACTCCAAAGAGGCTTTTTAAATGCAGCGTAACTCAACGCACATGACATGGAAATTTGAACCAGTTTTTGGATAATTTTTGTTTGAATTTAATGTGAGTTTTTGTCATTTTAAGACCTATGTATTGTGCTATTTAAGCTCATAGCTCACTGTTCTGATATTCTGAGTTGTGTTTAAGGAACTTCCATTGCAATAAACATTCTTTATTCCCACATATATTCCGGACAAAAAACAGAATAACCGCTTGTGAAACATTGTGGATAATCGAATGGTAAAAAATGTAACCGTGCACATCCCTACTACAATTTATCAATGGATAATGATAAATCCAGATATTTGGTCAGCTCACGTGTAACTTAACCAGTTAGCAACTGTTAGCTCATTAAAGTGGCTACCTGGCTACTGGCATAAGAATCGTACTTCATACAAATCTTATCCTTGTTAAGGTTTTGTTGTATTGAAGGTATTGTTAAAGACATACCTTCTTCATTCTGATCGGCTAATGCTAAATAAAGTCTACATGGTTCGCCAGTCAGTGAACTTGCTGCTAATTTGATTATGGAGGATAATTCTTAAATGCGCTAGCTGATTTTACCTAGACAGAGTCCATCTTAGAGAACGAGAAGGGATGCTCCGAACAAGTTGACTGGCGCATGCATTCAAATCTACTCGGCGTGTGGATTGTGAACAAATGCAGATTAGAAATTAGCTTTAGGGTTTGGATTAGGCACTCCTGTGAGAGAAAATAGAAAGCTCCACCACGAGGCATTCGTAATGAATCGTCTGATGAAGTTGAGCATGAACAGCAGGCAAATGTCAAATTTCGAACTGTGAATTAATGCTGATGGGGCTCACTGATCAGACTAATTAACATTTAAACCCAGAATTGCCGCCTGCCTTGTTGTTTTGTACTCTTATGTAATTAACATTAAGCCTTACTTTTTTCTCTCTTTTTTTCATCACAATAAAACATTCAGGCTATTAACAAAAGATCCAGGCCTTCAGCCCTATCAGCCAGGGTCTAGCTACACCGCTGGTTCAGGATATCATACTTCTGTCTTAAATTTGACACTTTGGTCACATGGGGTCAAGAGAATATTCGTACTGGTTAGTGGTGCAACGGAAGTGCATATCCTGTTGCAAAAAAGAGCTTAAAAAAAGTTATGATCTTAGCAAAAACCTTCAAAACACGACTAGATTAATACCTCATCTGCAGGCTTTGAGTATCTCATCCCAGCACCATGCACCTCTACTGGAAAATAACTCTGGTGCTGATGCTTCTTGTGTGTGTTACTGAGCAGCAAGGCAGTTGTAAGTACTGGATTTTTGAAAGCTTATCTTAGAGGTATTGGAGGGGTATTTCAATGTCATTCCTTCAGATTGATGGATTTTTTTTATTAATATTTTATTTATATATGAAATTATGTATGAAATATCTTGCATTTACTGTAAGACATGTTTTTATCCATGTAATGAGGTTCAAGGAATGAGGAAGTGGGAGATGGCGATTCCAACTCAGGAATGTCACTATTATTAACAAACATGTTTGCTTAAATGCACACAGTATAGCTTCAGATAAATCACTCAAAAGTTCTCTTGGCAGAGGTCAACACACTCGTAGCTTGTCAGCTGGGCTCTCTCTCCCAACTGCTGCTGTCTCCTCTCCTTAAATGCCCCCATCATTCCTCACTGAAACAGACAGGTGTAAAGCACAGGTGGAAATCATTCACCACTTCTCTCTCCTGCTTCACTCTCTGCAGCACGGCACTCGGCTATGCCCTAAATAATGGTTTTGGTGTTTAAGGGTTTAATGGTGGTGAATGCACTTCTGATTTATATTGCATTTATCTGTATCATGAATTTGTGATTTTCTTTGGAGTTTTCACACCTGAACTTTTATGAGTAAAACTCTCTCTCTCTCTCTCTCTCTCTCTCTCACACACACACACACACACAGATCGTCGGCCAACTAATGTGGGAGTCAACTGCTGCAAGGAGGTGTCGAGAGCAAGAATCCCTCTTAAAATAAATCTGACTGGATACAAACATCAGAATGCTCTGGCTCCATGTGTCGATGCTATTATGTAAGGTCACTCTTTCTAGTCTAATGCCTTAACAGTTAATATATGTGCAATTGTTGCATGTGTTCGTTGCATTTATGTATCTGTCTTGCACAACAGATTCTACACTGAGAAGGTAAAATACTGTTCTGATCCAAAAGCATTGTGGATTCCACACCGATTGAAAGGTACAACTCTAATTTTGCATCTGTTTTTGCAAGATTATGTTTCTGTTATATGTGAGAGAACAATATAACAGACTAATCATGGTTATTATTCCTCCAGGTCTGAAGGAGATACAGGACTGAACAAAGTCTAAAAGATGCATATGTATTGCATATCTAAAGAACAAAAAGCTTTTCATTGCAAAATATATATAGTATATCTATATATATATATCTTAAGAGAGAATATGTATTATGTGTGTTTATTTAATAGAAGAAAAAAAAAATTACTGTTCTTCCTATGTAATCCTATGTCTTTATTATCGAGTTGTAACTGTTCAAATGCAGGCCACAAAATGGCGCTTTACCTTTGACTCCCGATGATGCAGAGTTGATTCTAATAACTTGCACAAAAAAAAATTTAAAATAAAAAAACAGATGGCTAGTAAAAGAGCATAATCTGCAGTCTTCTCCAGTCTGTTAATTAACAATGGAAGGCAATATGTGTCTTTAGGATTTTAACTTGTATTTTAGGACTTTAATTTAACATGTTTACTTGAACTTGAATTACATTCAAACATTATTCATTAATCCTATTATAATCGTATTATTAATCCAAATGTACGTGGCACAAATCCGTATATCAAAGCGTATTCTTACTCAATAATATTGCATTCATGTAATAGCTTTTACTCCATCTAGTGGAGAGCCTCACAAAGTGCTTAAACTTCAGTTGGTTATAATACAAATAATGTACAATATATCCAAGCATGATAGGGCTACCATAGTATAAGAATCTGGTGAACCATATTGTACAATGGTATATATTAAACTGCCATCGTATTAACGTCTGATTCCACCAGTGTATCACCAAATAAAATATTTTTTTGTAATGGATGTTAACCATCTAATGGTTTTAATGAGTGCACAAATCACTAGCACTAGATACTTGTGAGGAGCCACCATAGTCAATGCAGGTTAAACTATTAATGCTGGTAAAACTGTTGGGATGAACATTCTGTATATCTCAGGCAAGAGAGACTTGCTGTGATCTATACTTTGGATCAAGTTTATTTCCTCTGATTGTGTCTTTGTATTTGTCTCTAGTTTATCAGGTCATCAAATAATGACATTTTCCACCAGGTGATAGGAATCACAATCAAAAGGTGAATCGTGTATATGATTTCAAGTAGCATCGTTAAATGCCCACACATTCAAGCTAATGGATTACAATGCACAGCACTGTCCACATGATACAGAAATCACACAATAATATATTTTTAACACTTTAAATCTTAACTAGCCTATGGACTAAACAGCTCAGCATATTCATTCAATTATTAAGACAAACTATAAATAACATATTCTCATCTATTCAATACAATCAAATTATCCATCCATCCATCGTCAACCACTTATCCTGTGTACAGGGTCGCGGGGGGCTGGAGCCTATCCCAGCTAACATTGGGCGAAAGGCGGGGTACACCCTGGACAGGTCGCCAGTTCATCGCAGGGCCACACATAGACAGACACACACTCACACTCACACTCACATCCACACCTAGGGCAATTTTTTGGAGACACCAATTAACCTAATTTCATACTAGTGATGTTTGGTGGATGGTGGGAGGAAGCCGGAGCACCCGGAGAGAACCCACGCAGACACGGGGAGAACATGCAAACTCCACACAGAAAGGCCGGGGCAACCGGGGTTTGAACCCACGACCTTCTTGCTGTGAGGCGACAGTGCTCCTTGATTTAAACCTTTTTTTAGAGAATCAGTAAGTTACCAGGAAACTCCTCTTGGTTCTGGTAGATCCTGTATATTGAGCTTGCGTTTTCAGTTCCTCTTTATCTACTTCATAAGGCTAACTATAAGATCCTCAAATATCTTCTTTCCTTTTAATTATGTACTAACACAATACAATGTATTTATTGTTCAACTACACTTTGTACAAGATTCACATTTGCTGCTATGAGGTTGAGGTCAGGGTTGGGTTAGGGTGAGCAGTAAGTATAACAGTGTAACTACATATGTAATTAACTGCAGGTACTATAAATGTCAGTACAATGCAACAACACATATGTACATAGTAAGTACTGTACATTGTATTAAATGATTAAGTACATAATAGTTAAAGACGCTAAATTTATTGTGGGTTCGCTTTTTTAATGTAGAATATGTTTAAAGCCTAAAGCTTTGAAAATTGCCAAACAACTTTCACACTAAAGCAGTTATTGCACATTTCAATTAAATGTATGACTTAACAAATCAGATGCAATTAAACAAGAAGTGCACAAAAGCACATGATACATTCATAATACCAAGAATATATTGTTTTATTGTAACTGGGAAAATATCGGAATAAAAAGGTTTATATGTGCCTAATATTGTTACTAAATAAAAACACCCTCAAATACTAGACACAATACACAGGCTTAATTCATGACCTCATCTATTTGATGTGAACAACACAAGTAAGCAAGACACAAAAGGTTTATATGGAAAATGCATACATTGTAATAAACTTTAAACCTAAAGAGACAATTTATATAACAGTATCTGGTAAATACAACAGTAATTTAAAATCTTCTCTTCATCGACACTTTCAAATCAGGTATGGTAAATCTATATTTTAATATTAAGTTAACAGTAATAGCAAATGTAAGCTGGGCTGCTCTCTGTGCATTCTTCATGTGCCAGTTTTGGCAAACCAAATTCCTTCAGTGCAGAACATGCATCACATTCACACAGGCAGAAATACCACAGATCTTTTGTCATGTTGCTACCACATCAGACTTGGAAACAGCATGAATACTGTTCCTAATGACTATGAGATGACTATGTAAAAGTTTGTGCGTTTTGGTCTCTCAATAACATTATATGAGCTGTTTATGACCTGAAATATACACTGCCTTGTCAAAAAAAAGTCCCTGTTTGGATTTAAATAATCAGATACTTAAGAGCCTTTGATTGGATCATTATTGCAGTGTGTGGCAGCGGGGGCGTGGTCAAGCGCCCGTCCGAAGGGGAGAAAGCGGTAAGGGCGCTTGCACCTGAGCTAAATTATGTCTAACACCTGTCTCTAATTTCAGTGAGCACGGGGAGAGCGGCATAAGAGAGCCACAACACCACCAGTGAGTGACAGAAATGCCAGTCCAGTGTTGGCCTTGAGAGAGAGAGCGCTATATAGATTGTTTCATGTTCACTGGCCTCTAAACATTAATTAAAAGCTTACCTTTTGAGTTACGCCCCTGTCTCTGTGTCCACCCTCCTCGTCAGTCTTGTGAACCACGTTACACAGTGATTAATATTTTTCAGCTTGTAACAATTATTTTAATCCTAACTGATGCAGTGTGTAGCTTCTCATTACTTAAACAACCATGCCGGAAGACGTATCCCGTGGTCGTGGAAAAGATGTTACTGTGTTTCAGAGGGGGCAAATTATTGGCCTTTATCAAGCAAAGAAAACAACTAAAGAGATTTCTGAAATCATTGGAATTGTGTTAAGAACTGTCCAACACATTATTAAAACCTGGGAGGATAGTTGTGAACCGTCAGCTTCAGTGAGGTAAAGTGGTTGAAAAAAATCTTGAACGATCACAATCAGAGATCACTAAAATGCTTGGTGAAGTTGCATCATAAAAAATTGACAGTTTAACTCACGGACTGTGTTTAATAGTAAAAGTAAGAGCATTTCCACACACACAATATTACGAGAACTTACAGAATTGGGACTAAACAGCTGTGAGGCCACAAGAAAGCCACTTGTTAGTGAGGCTTATTAGAAAAATCTACTTTAATTTGTTAGGGAGCATTAAGATTGGATTGTGGAGCAATGGAAAAAGGTCATGTGGTCTGATGAGTCCAGATTTACCCTATTCCAAAGCGTTGGCCGCGTCAGGGTAAGAAGGGAAACACATGAATCGATGTGCCCATGATGCATAGTGCCCACTGTATAAGCCTCTGGAGGCAGTGTTATGATCTGTGGTTGCTTCAATAGATCAGGTCTAGCCTCACCAATGTTATGCAGCAATAAAATTAAGTCAGCTGACTACCTGAATGTACTGAATGACCAGGTTTTCCCATCAAAGTTTTTTTTTCTTCCCTGATGGCACGGTCATATTCCAGGATGATGATGCCAAGATTCATCAGGCTCAAATTGTGAAAATGTGGTTCAGGGAGAATGAGGAATCATTTTCACACATAAATTGGCCACCACAGAGACTTGACCTTAACCCCATTGAAAGTCTTTGGGATGTTCCAAAAAATGTATTATATATATTCAAATATATTAAATGGGGTAACATTTATACAGCTTCTCCACTACTTTTACTTTCTATACTATCTTACTGTTACTTTTTACTTTTTCTCATTCTCTATGCAGTTCATTGTACCATTTTAAATAGTAAGTAAAAGAAAATACACATCATTTACTTGTTCATGTCACTTTTGTTGCAATATTTCCACAGTTTCGGTTGCTGTTTCATTTTTGTAATTGAATGGCCTTCCTTGCAGATGTGTGTAAATCAGTCAGAAAATGATGCTGTCATGTTCATGAAACAGTCTCTTACTTTTCAAGAGAATCTGATGGTGTGGAGCATTTGAGTCTGACAATTGTGAAATGGGAAGACATGACCCATGCCATCAAACCAGCCAGAAAAAAAAAGAAAAAGAAAACACAAAATTGGTGAAATAGGCCTAATATTTGAATGTCAGTTTTTTTCTTCCGTTTTTTTTTTTTTTTTTTCGATCATTGTACAATGGGCGTAAACTAGCAACTTGTCACTGTTACATGTTAAATGTATTTGCATTTACATTTAATATTTAGGGGAATCCCGGGCTAGTTGTCACACAGGGAAGTTATCATAGGGCCTATAGCTCAGTAACTGCAGTATATGTTTTGAGACAAAAGTCCAATTACACAAATTTATGTTTTATCAAGCAATTAATTTTGAATATTGGTTTCAAACACATAGTTCAAAAATGTGTAAACAACAAACCCACACATGCATTTATATCTATATATATTAGGGCTGTCAATCGATGAAAAATTTTTATCGAATTAATTACATGGTGTCCCGGTTAATTAATCCCGATTAATCGCATATACAAATATTTGCTGAGAAAGCCCCTCATATAACAATAATTCAATATATAAAGATTATACATATTTATATCAATATATAATTATACATAGTTAGCTTTAAATAATAATAAAGTAAAATATATATATATATATATATATATATATATATATATATATATATATATATATATATATATATATAAAATATTCAGATAATTAAAATGCATTACATTCTTGTGGCAGAAAAGTTAATCATTAATAAGACAATACAAAAAGCTGCTTTAGAATACAATGTATTGTTTACTACCATATTATTGATCATAAGTCAATCATTGGCATACAGTTCACAGCAATCCATTTCACAAGTGAATTTGTCAATCAGATTGAGATTTATTATGAGGGCTTTTTTAAGGACCTGTCAATCTACACCTGCATCAGACACGCTTGTGTAGCGTCTCGGGTGCGTTGCATCATGAACATAAAATGTTTAGTTCACTGTTTCAAGTTAAATATAGTTTAATACTCAATCTTTAAACACATCTTGAGATTCCTTAGTTCGCATTTGCCCTCCTTCAAGTGTTTTGAACACAAGAACAGTGTTTTCTTCACTATATAAACTGTTCATTGCTCATACAGAGAAATTTCACTTACTGCCCTCTGGAGTAAACAGGTAGTACTACAAGCTTACATTTCTCAGGAATCTTCCATATTATGGTCCATGGGCATGCTATTAATTGCGTAATTTTTTTAACGTGTTATTTTTGTCAAATTAATTGCACTGAATTAACGCATTAAATAGACAGCCCTAATACATATATATATATATATATCAAATCAAATCAAATCACTTTATTGTCACACTACTGTTTACACGAGTGCAACAGCAGGTGAAATTCTTGTGTGCAGTTCCGAGCAACATTGCAGTAATGACAGTGACAAGACATAAACCACTTTACAATAACAACATATTTACACAACACAATTTACATAACAAATGTACACATACCTACACAACAATTTACATATCAAATGTACACAATACACACAATGTAGAATACACATACACTAGATAAGGGTATAAATATATATACACACTAACTGAATTGGGAGCGAGAATATATTGACAGAATGAGGATTAATAAAGTGCAGTGCTAATTGTAGATCGTGAGAGATCATGTGTTCAAAAGTCTTATTGCTTGTGGGAAGAAGCTGTCATGTAGTCATGTCATATATATATATATATATATATATATATATATATATATATATATATATATTTAAAAAATGTTTCTGAAAAGCCTATAATAGACTGTTCAATGGCTTGTGCCCATTGTGACAACTTACCCCATGTAGTGTGACAACATGCCTCACTATTCTACTCTACGACAGATAGGTTTATTCCAATAAAGTACACAGAAAGCCAGATATGGGCAATGACACAATGAAGTAATCATTCACTAAAATAAATGTGCTTGCAAAGGTCAGGAAGTATCCCCACATTTCATTTCCTCTTTATTTACTACTTAAGGAAAACTTGAAAGATCCTTAAATGTATTCTCAGATCTGTGAAGAGAGAGGTAGAGATCAGCTGTGAAAATGGAAATACAAAATGTACTCATGAGGAGTTTGGTTATCGTCTGGATATTTGCATCTGTGATCTGGACTAAAGGTAAAGTTCTTTGATTAGATCATATATTATTCTAAGTGTTGGAAACATGCATCTTTGACAATGGCTTGCTCAGTTTTTGTATTAATTTTTTTTTTACTTTACAGATGCTGATAAGTTGAGCTCCTGCTGTACACATGTCCCTAAGGCAGAAGTAACCGATCCCATTATTGGTTACAGTAAAGAAGACAGAAACCATAAACTTCACAATTAAAGATCATCCTCATCCAAAGTTTGCTTTCTGTATCTTCAAAAATGTTTTTATTCTGTTTCACAGCTTTAAGACTGAAAAGGGGAACTTCTGCAGTGATTGGACACAACCATGGGTTTTGAAGAAAATTCGCCAGTTTCTGTAAGTTCAACATATAAAATGTGTTTAAACATAGCAGAATTTTTAGAACAATATAAATGGCTTATAAATAAAACATAATCTACTTAAATTATTCAAACATCTCCATATTTAAAATAATATTCTATTAATCACACCATTTTAATTGTATTGCATAAGTGCTCAAAGGAAATAGATTGCTGAAGAACGTGTGCTCGAACACCTGACCTCACCGACACCAACAACATCCATTACTAACACCACTCTTGTGGAAAGATCTACCCAATCTACCTAAGAACTTACAAGGATCCACCCATGGGTTTACCCAAACAACTGACAGCTCATTGATCACAAATGTCTAAAAGTAAACAAGATGTTGTTTTTTTTTATTATTATTTTATTTTACATTTTTAACTTTGGACAGTAAGTTCCTCTACAATCACTAGTAATATGAGTAGTAAATAAAAACTTTCATTTTTGCTAATTATCTTTATTTTCCTAAAATACTTACATGCTAATAAAAGTGCTCAAAATCAGCCTCGTAATTCGGGATGTTCAATTACTTTATTATAACTTCATGTCAGTGCCAAAATATGGCATTGGTCATTATAAGCTATCCACATTTTGATAACACAACAATGAATAAACAAACCCATACAGCTGAAGTAAAAAAAATATCCAACTTTTCACATGTCAACTACCTACACTTCTGCTTTACCAGAGTTAAACTAGACAAAAGTAAACGCAATGAACTCTACAGCTACATGTTTTTAGTGGTACATTTAGGGTGGTTTCACACAGAGTCAGTTTAAAATGAACCGAACCCAGTTCAGTTAAAGTGAACCAAAAAGGGAACCAGCTGCATATGACCTCAGTGCTTTTGGATATCACAATCTAAGTGGACTTAAAAGAGGACCCAGTTTCTTTTTTGGTCCTTTTTGAACTGGTGTGCTGCATTGTAGACACTTTATTGTTCATACCACAATTTCTTCAGAGCTCAGACACCTTGGCAGTCACAATTACTGTATGTCATTTGGCTAACAATAAATTGGCATACATATAATAATGATTATTATTATTGGTCACTTCTGAAGGTGTATGTCTGCTGAATACACATTCACCTTAAGTAGAAATGTATATAACTTGGAATCACATAATAGGTTTATGATTTCCTTTAAGGCTTTAACAACTTAAAATATTGCACAGGGATAGAATGACATGAAAAATTATATTTTCAATCTTAAAATATTTCAAAATACTTGTCATGTCTCTCTTTTTGGTCATCTTTACATTGAAATAGAGAGCTTTGCTTTCACTATCAGAATAGTTTGTATATTCGTGGCAGTTTGGTGCAAACCTCAGCAAATGGCACGAGCACCACAGAACATCAAAGCAGTTCATCATCACACGCTCTTGAGAAATTGCTCTGACTGTGACCGGTTTCATTTGGAGTGCTCAGATAAGACTGTGGTCATGGTAATCATGTTATTTTTATATTTGCTTAAAATTCCCTAATTTAGACGGTGCAATTTAAAGTTCCCAATAATCTCGGTTATATTAAATAATCTCGATCAAGCCATTATGTAATGCATCTGAATGGCAAGCCTCGAGGTACTTATGTCATAACAAAAAGCAAAACAGACTTGTACCTCTTCGCCTTCACATAGCAATCAATCAAACCGCAAAATGACCTGCAAACGAACCGTAGGCTACTAAGACCACTTCACCTCATTTGGGTCGCTCTGAGACGGTTTGGCATGCTCAAACTAGGTGTGAAAACGCCCTCAATTAAAATGTTCCTTTTTACCTGCAGGAAAATCACCCCTTTCACTCAAAAAAATTTGGCAAAGATTTAAAGAAATAATTTAAACAAGATTTATAAATATTTTAAGAACATATTGAAAATTTTAACTTGAGTACATTTTTTTATTTTAATACAAACGCTGCAATATTTTGAACGTGATTTTAGTTTCACATCATTTTAAAGTTCATCCTCATTAATGCTAATTAAAACATTTGCATATGTGCATTATTTAATGATTCCAAACGGGAAACTAAACCTTAAAAATAAATTGAAATATTTCTGTGTGTACTTATTGGGGGAGTATAATTAGACAAAGTGTCTGTATTTCTTTTAGTATAATTCTTGTAAAACAACATTTTGTTCTTTCTGATGGGGGATATCATGAATGAGGTTTCTCATAAATTATGCTCACTCAGCTGTTGTGTTTTGTGAGAGGTGTGAATTTTTGTGAGGGTATGACAGCCACTTGATGCAGCGGTTTCAAATAGGTGGTGGTAAGTTTCTGACACATTATTTTCCAACCAAACAGTATTTCTTTTAAAAGACCTCATTATAATAAGACATTATACATCGTACATCAACACAGACTATCTGAACAAGACGCCTTTGATCTGAACATCAAGAGCTACAGAATGCTGTGCTGGACTTTCAGATTATTCACTTTTTCTGTTCTGATCACACTCATGGGATGTTTCACGGGTGCATTTGGCAACTGTAAGTAACTAAACAAAAATAATATTGACATCAATTATATGTAATATAATATTTTGTATTGCATGTCTCTATATGCTGCTGATATTTTTGGGAAACCTGTCAAGCCATCAAGCAGACACAAAGTGTAACTTTGTAAGGGATAGATACTGTACATTCAGTTAAATTCAGGACAGGGACGTCGCTAGACTTCTGAATAGACTTTGTTTTTAACAAAGCAAAGTTTCAACTTAACAGTAAGAAAGTGTTTGTGCAGACACAAATACAATAATTAGACAAGTTCAATGCCATCTGATTTTAAACTATTTAAAAATCAAGGTACTCCAAAGAGGTTTTTTAAATGCAGCGTAACTCAATGCACATGACATGGAAATTTGAACCAGTTTTGGGATCATTTTTGTTTGAATTTAATGTGAGTTTTTGTCATTTTAAGACCCATGTATTGTGCTATTTAAGCTCATAGCTCACTGTTCTGATATTCTGAGTTGTGTTTAAGGAACTTCCATTGCAATAAACATTCTTTATTCCCACATATACTCCGGACAAAAAAACAGAATAACCGCTCGTGAAACATTGTGGATAATCGAATGGTAAAAAATGTAACCGTGCACATCCCTACTACAATTTATCAATGGATAATGATAAATCCAGATATTTGGTCAGCTCACGTGTAACTTAACCAGTTAGCAACTGTTAGCTCATTAAAGTGGCCAGAGGTGTCAAGTAACGAAGTACAAATACTTTGTTACCTTACTTAAGTAGAAATTTTGGGTATCTATACTTTACTGGAGTAATTATTTTTCAGCCTACTTTTTACTTCTACTCCTTACATTTTCACGCAATTATCTGTACTTTCTACTCCTTACATTTTAAAAATAGCCTCGTTACTCCTATTTCATTTCGGCTGGTTTTCATTCCGGCTTGTCATCATTCAAAAAAAACAAAACAAAAAAAAACCTAGATAAATCGCACCATCTGGATAGACTGAATTTGATTGTGGTTGGATGAGAAGTATAAACATATACCATTCAGGCACCCTTTTGGTTTGTACGCGATCCATCGCACCTGCACATGACACACACAAATCACTTTATGAACACATAGCAGACGTATGTAGCCAAGTACGAAGATTTCCGTGGCAAAGAATCAAGAGGAGAACTCGAGCGAAATGTCCCAACCAAGCACCAGCGAGGAGGTTGGTAGCCAGGAAGACCAGCCAACCCTTATACATCCCTGGCCGTACATGGAAGAATTTTTCGAAATGGTTGGATGCAAAAACAATTCCTTTCGAATGCGCTGCAAGCTCTGCGCACCCAAATACCACGAGCTAATGGCTTTCAAAAACTCGCCGTCTAATTTGAAAAAGCATATTGAGGTAAGCTGAAAGTTTTTTATCAGTCAATTATTGACAAAATATTGTAGTAACCTAGTAATGTACTAATGGTAAATTTGCAATGTTTGCTATGGCTAGGTAACGTTACATGCCAAGACATACCATGGTTTGCTTGCTAGCTTTTTCGGCTAAACCAAGCCTATTGGTAACTCTTTGTTGCATGTATTGTACTTAATTGATGTAGATTACCCTGTTGTTGTACATGCAGGATTTAGTCCACAGTGTTTGTTAAATCTAGTTATTAATATTTTTAGATTTTTTTTGATTAAGTATTAATTTTGACAGCATTGTTTATTGTATATAGACAACCATACAAGGGCAATTGTTACCAAGCCTGCCCGGGGTACAGCAGTTTTCTTCTCCGTTGCCCACACAGATTCCTAGAGCTAAGCTTGGATGTACATTTACATTCCAATAAAGGTTATTAATAACATGCCTCTGAAGTTTGACTTTTTTCACCATTACAATACTTATAGGCAACTAGTCATCATATCTCCATGAAACACATGTTAATGCTCAGTAGTACACATATGGTTCTTTAATGTATTTGCATTGTACTAAAATGTGTTCATTTTCAATGGGCATATACATATATGTGGCTGAAACAGGTAGCCTAGTTCATCCCAAATTTTTTTTAATATAACATTATAGTCATTATGGCCTTTAGAAACATGTTTTTTTGAGGAGGTGGTAGTGCACTATAGGCCCCTGTGGCGCGGCCTAAGCTTTTGTCATTAATGGAATTTTTTTCCCTTACATTACTTTTACTTTTATACTTTAAGTAGTTTTGAAAGCAGTACTTTTATACTTTTACTTGAGTAAAAAGCTTGAGTTGATACTTCAACTCTACAAAAGTCTTTTTAAACCCTAGTATCTATACTTCTACTTGAGTAATGAATGTGAATACTTTTGACACCTCTGAAAGTGGCTACCTGGCTACTGGCATAAGAACCGTACTTCATACAAATCTTATCCTTGTTAAGGTTTTGTTGTATTGAAGGTATTGTTAAAGACATACCTTCTTCATTCTGATCGGCCAATGCTAAATAAAGTCTACATGGTTCGCCAGTCAGTGAACTTGCTGCTAATTTGATTATGGAGGATAATTCTTAAATGCGCTAGCTGATTTTACCTAGACAGAGTCCATCTTAGAGAGCGAGAAGGGATGCTCCGAACAAGTTGACTGGCGCATGCATTCAAATCTACTCGGCGTGTGGATTGTGAACAAATGCAGATTAGAAATTAGCTTTAGGGTTTGGATTAGGCACCCCTGTGAGAGAAAATAGAAAGCTCTACCTCGAGGCATTCGTAATGAATCGTCTGATGAAGTTGAGCATGAACAGCAGGCAAAAGTCAAATTTCAAACTGTCAATTAATGCTGATGGGGCTCACTGATCAGACTAATTAACATTTAAACCCAGAATTGCCGCCTGCCTTGTTGTTTTGTACTCTTATGTAATTAACATTAAGCCTTACTTTTTTCTCTCTTTTTTTCCCCACAATAAAACATTCGGGGCAATTAACAAAAGATCCAGGCCTTCAGCCCTATCAGCCAGGATCTAGCTACACCGCTGGTTCAGGATATCATACTTCTGTCTTAAATTTGACACTTTGGTCACATGGGGTCAAGAGAATATTCGTACTGCTAAGTGGTGCAACGGAAGTGCATATCCTGTTGCAAAAAAGAGCTTAAAAAAAGTTATGATCTTAGCAAACACCTTCAAAACACGACTAGATTAATACCTCATCTGCAGGCTTTCTGAGTATCTCATCCCAGCACCATGCACCTCTACTGGAAAATAACTCTGGTGCTGATGCTTCTTGTGTGTGTTACTGAGCAGCAAGGCAGTTGTAAGTACTGGATTTTTGAAAGCTTATCTTAGAGGTATTGGAGGGGTATTTCAATGTCATTCCTTCAGATTGATGGATTTTTTTTATTAATATTTTATTTATATATGAAATTATGTATGAAATATCTTGCATTTACTGTAAGACATGTTTATATCCATGTAATGAGGTTCAAGGAATGAGGAAGTGGGAGATGGTGATTCCAACTCAGGAATGTCACTATTATTATTAACATAAACATGTTTGCTTAAATGCACACAGTATAGCTTCAGATAAATCCCTCAAAAGTTCTCTTGGCAGAGGCCAACACACTCGTAGCTTGTCAGCTGGGCTCTATCTCCCAACTGCTGCTGTCTCCTCTCCTTAAATGCCCCCATCATTCCTCACTGAAACACAAGACAGGTGTAAAGCACAGGTGAAAATCATTCACCACTTCTCTCTCCTGCTTCACTCTCCACAGCATGGCACTCGGCCATGCCCTAAATAATGGTTTTGGTGTTTAAGGGTTTAATGGTGGTGAATGCACTTCTGATTTATATTGCATTTATCTGTATCATGAATTTGTGATTTTCTTTGGAGTTCTTATCAAGATACAGATCAAGTTTTCACACCTGTACTTTTATGAGTAAAACTCTCTCTCTCTCTCTCTCTCTCTCTCTCTCTCACACACACACACACACACACACACACACAGATCGTCGGCCAACTAATGTGGGAGTCAACTGCTGCAAGGAGGTGTCGAGAGCAAGAATCCCTCTTAAAATAAAACTGACTGGATACAAACATCAGAATGCTCTGGCTCCATGTGTCGATGCTATTATGTAAGGTCACTCTTTCTAGTCTAATGCCTTAACAGTTAATATATGTGCAATTGTTGCATGTGTTCGTTGCATTTATGTATCTGTCTTGCACAACAGATTCTACACTGAGAAGGTAAAATACTGTTCTGATCCAAAAGCATTGTGGATTCCACACCGATTGAAAGGTACAACTCTAATTTTGCATCTGTTTTTGCAAGATTATGTTTCTGTAATATGTGAGAGAACAATATAACAGACTAATCATGGTTATTATTCCTCCAGGTCTGAAGGAGATACAGGACTGAACAAAGTCTAAAAGATGCATATGTATTGCATATCTAAAGAACAAAAAGCTTTTAATTGCAAAATATATATAGTATATCTATATATCTATCTATATATATATATATATATATATATATATATATATATATATATATATATATATATATATCTTAAGAGAGAATATGTATTAGGCCTATGTGTGTTTATTTAATATAAGAAAAAAAAAAATACTGTTCTTCCTATGTAATCCTATGTCTTTATTATGGAGTTGTAACTGTTCAAATGCAGGCCACAAAAGGGCGCTTTACTTTTGACTCCCGATGATGCAGAGTTGATTCTGATAACTTGCACACAAAAAAATTTAAAATAAAAAAACAGATGGCTAGTAAAAGAGCATAATCTGCAGTCTTCTCCAGTCTGTTAATTAACAATGGAAGGCAATATGTGTCTTTAGGATTTTAACTTGAATTTTAGGACTTTAATTTAACATGTTTACTTGAACTTGAATTCAAACATTATTCATTAATCCTATTATAATCGTATTATTAATCCAAATGTACGTGGCACAAATCCGTATATCTAAGCGTATTCTTACTCAATAATATTGCATTCATGTAATAGCTTTTACGCCATCTAGTGGAGAGCCTCACAAAGTGCTTAAACTTCAGTTGGTTATAATACAAATAATGTACAATATATCCAAGCATGATAGGGCTACCATAGTATAAGAATCTGGTGAACCATATTGTACAATGGTATATATTAAACTGCCATCGTATTAACATCTGATTCCATCAGTGTATCACCAAATAAAATATTTTTTTGTAATGGATGTTAACCATCTAATGGTTTTAATGAGTGCACAAATCACTAGCACTAGATACTTGTGAGGAGCCACCATAGTCAATGCAGGTTAAACTATTAATGCTGGTAAAACTGTTGGGATGAACATTCTGTATATCTCAGGCAAGAGAGAAAGACTTGCTTTGATCTATACTTTGGATCAAGTTTATTTCCTCTGATTGTGTCTTTGTATTTGTCTCTAGTTTATCAGGTCGTCAATGTTGTGTATTGAGGTCATGACGTACCGGAAGGGAATAAAGGTGATATAGAAGTTAAATCTGGTGTCTGTGTGGTTCGATCCGAAATAACTAGAAAAGATATAACATTGGCGACGAGGATGCTATAACAAGGACTCACTCGTTAGTTAAATCTGAAAGTGAGTTAGACGTGCGTCACGCCGACTAGTTTATCCCGGTTAACTGAAAAGTTGAGGGGAGATAGCGCGCGTTAAAAATGGACGGTACTGTTCCTAAATTCGACTGCTACAGTGATCCAGCCACGTTGGGTCCGCGGTGGACAAGATGGTTAAATGCATTCGAACTTTTTGCCGATGGAAAGGGTTTGATCCTGACTGACGATGCACCTGACGCTACAAAGCAAAGAAGGAGAGCCTTGCTCTTACATCACGCTGGGACAGATGTGCAGGATATTCGCTGACACAGGAGGGCCAACAGATTACGTGCAGGCAGTAACAGCACTGAAAACATACTATGTTCCTCAGGTAAACACAGCGTTTGCAAGACAGTCGTTTTATCAGCTAAATCAGAAAACTGGACAGACCGTGCAACAGTTTACCACGTTTAAGGCAAGCGGCAAAAGATTGTGATTTTGGAGCTGATAAAGACAATCAAATTGGGGATGCTGTTCTGAGTCGGTGCAGCTCTGAATACGTGTGTAGAAAATTGCTAGAGGAAGGAACGGCTTTGACACATGCTCGCATGCTAGAAATCGCAGCGCAGTGCGAACGTGTTGAACTGCAGATGGCGGCGTTGCACGTTTCTCCAGAGACTGAAATGAAAGAGACGGTGAGTCTTGTGTCCAGAAAAGGAGTGAGAGATCAGAAAAAACGAATGCTATGTAGAAAAAGTAGTGCTGATTCAAACAAATCCTGCTATAGATGTGGACAGACAGGTCATTTTGCAAAAGATTATAAATGCCCCGCACGTGGAAAATCATGCAGAAAGTGCAATGGAAGAGATCATTTTGCAAAAATGTGTAAAACAAAAGAAATTGTAAGACAGACAGTGCAAAGAGTTGAATCAGAGGTGAAAAATCAAGAGTTTGCATTTGTCGTAAGAGAAGAGAGCAACATGGACAGAATAACATTTTCAGTTGGAGGTGTCAGACTACCCATGTTAGTTGACTCAGGAGCAACAAGCAACATAGTGGATGAAGGAACGTGGGAAATGTTGAAAGAAAAAATGATCAAGTGCAGCTCTGCCAAATCAGACAAAAAACTGTATGCATACTCATCAAGTGAACCCTTACCAGTGAAAGGAATTTTCTGGTGTGAGGTCGGAATCGGAAAACGCAGCACAACAGCTGAGTTTACAGTTATTTGCAGGAGAGGGGAGCCACTGCTCGGAAAAGACACAGCAGTTAAATTAGGAGTGCTGAGGATTGGAGCTAATGTTGCAGTGGTAAGTGATGTGAAGTCCATGATAAAAACAGAAATAGCCAAAATTGTTCTGTGGAGTAGGCAAACTAAACACAAAACAAATTAGTCTGCACATAGACAGCACAGTGACACCAGTTGCACAACCCCTTAGGCGTGTCCCATTCCACCTCCAGAGAGGCTGTTGAGGAAAAAATAAATGAGCTGCTCCACATGGACATTATCGAAAAAGTCAATGGAGCAACCCCTTGGGTAAACCCAGTTGTCATTGTACCCAAAGCAAATGGGGAAATAAGGATGTGTTTGGACATGAGACAAGCAAACACCGCAATCATTCGTGGGCGGTTCCCGATCCCTACAGTGGATGAACTGTTGCAAGGAATGAATGGGTCAGTCGTTTTCAGCAAATTAGACCTGAAATGGGGGTACCATCAGCTGGAATTGACCCCGGAATCAAGAGACATCACCACGTTCGCCATTCATAATGGCATATATAGGTTCAAAAGACTGCTGTTTGGAGTGTCGTCAGCAAGTGAGCAGTATCAGCACGAAATAGCCACTGTTCTTGCTGGCATCGAAGGAGTAGAGAACATATCAGACGACAACATCCATCATCCATGCACCTGACAAAGAGACTCATGAGAAAAGAATGCATGCAGTACTAAAGAGACTGGAAAGCTGCGGCTTGACTCTGAATGTAGAGAAGTGCCAGTTTAACATGGACAAATTGGTGTTTATGGGCATGCTGTTTTCAGTGAAAGGCACAGGGCCAACGGCAGAGAGGGTGAGAGCAGTTGTGGAGGCAAGAGAGCCTGAAAACGTTTCAGAGGTGAGAAGCTTTCTTGGTTTAGCTGGCTATAGTAGCCGCTTCATACCTCAGTTTGCGAGCATCTCAGAACCTCTGCGCAGACTGACAAAAAAAGACACCAAATTTAATTTCGGAACTGATCAGAAGAAAGCTTTCAAAACTCTCAAAGATAAGTTGGCCGAGGCCACAACACTGGCTTACTTTGATAAGGACACACCAACTAAAGTCATTGCTGATGCTGGACCAAAGGGCGTTGAAGCAGTACTAGTTCAGGATCAAAGTGAAGGAATGGTTCCTGTTTGCTATGTGAGCAGGAGCTTGACAGAGTGTGAACAAAGGTATTCACAAACAGAGCGCAAAGCACTTGCTCTGGTCTGGGCATGTGAACGATTGCACCCTTATGTTTATGGTCAGAAGTTTGATCTCGTCACAGACCACAAGGCATTGGAAGCAATTTATAGCCCTCGCTCAAAACCATGCGCACGAATCGAAAGGTGGGTCTTGAGATTACAGCCTTATGATTTCCGTGTGATTCACATACCTGGAACACACAACATCGCAGATCCTCTGTCATGTCTGCTGGGCCCAACAGCCAAAGGTGAAATGCACACACATAAAGCAGAGGAATATGTGCGGTTTATAGCAGTTTGTGCGACACCCAGGGCCCTGACCACCAAGGAAGTCGAGCAGATCTCAGCAAATGATGTGGAATTACAGAGACTGAGAACTGCTATTCAAACAGGTTGTTTTGATGACTGTCCTGCATACAGACATATTGCAGGTGAGCTATGTGTCATTGGCCAAATAATACTCAGGGGAACCAGAATTGTTTTGCCACAGTCGCTGCAAGGAAGAGCATTACAGTTAGCACATGAGGGTCATCTTGGTGTGGTAGGAACAAAACAACACCTGAGAACAAAGGTTTGGTGTCCTGGAATGGACAGGGCCGCAGAACGATTTGTGAGGACATGTCATGGTTGTCAGTTGGTAGCGAAACCAGATGTTCCTGAACCACTGTCGCCCACAGTGATGCCTGAAGGACCATGGCAAAACTTAGCCACAGATTTACTTGGTCCTTTACCGGATGGACATTCGATTCTGGTTGTTGTCGACTATTACAGCAGGTACTGTGAATATGCAATCCTCAAGTCAACAACAGCGGAAAAAGTGATTGACCGTTTGGAAGACATTTTCAGTCGGCACGGACTTCCTTTAACGATCAGGTCAGATTGTGGCCCACAATTCAAGTCCCATCAGTTTCAGTTTTTTTGTGAGGAGAACGGAATACACCATATCAGAACAACTCCAAAGTGGGCGCAAGCAAATGGAGAAGTGGAAAGACAAAACGCATCACTGATGAAACGAGTACGGATTGCCCAAGCTGAGGGCCAGGATTGGAAAAGAGAGCTACGCAAATATGTGACTGTCTACAGGTCCATACAACACGCCACAACGGGCAAAAGCCCAGCGGAACTTCTTTTTCAGAGGAAGATCAGAGGGAAGTTACCAGACATCACAACTCCACACAGTGACCTTGAAGCTCGAGACAAAGACGCAGAGCAGAAAGGAAAAGCCAAAATATACACAGACCACAGACGAGGCGCTAAGACATCAGGCATAGAGGTTGGAGATCAAGTGCTTGTGAGACAGGACAAAACGGACAAATTCACAACAACATTCCACAGCACTCCTCACAAGGTTGTACACAGAGAAGGTAACAGCGTTGTCATTCAGGCACCCACTGGAGCAAAGTATGCACGGAATACAACATTTGTCAAGAAGTTTCTGTCTGCGGAAACACCAACATTGGATGGTGAAATTATATGTGCTCAGGATCCAAGTAATTATAAGGACCAAAAGGGAAGTGCAGAGGAATACAAAGGGAACTGTGAAACATTTCAGAGAGAAGAACAGGTTCCTAAACCTTGCAGACCCCAGAGACAAATCAAATTGCCTAAAAGGTTTAGAGACTATGTTGTTGAGTGACTGATAAAGGTTAGGCTGTGTAAGAAGGAAAACAAGTAAAAAATCAGATTAAGAGTTATGTTGTGGTGCAGTGCATCTGTTCAGAATGCATTGCTGATGTTCTATCAAGATGTACGGTGTTACATGTACTTTGAATGTTCTGAACGGTCTTAATTTGTAAGAAAATGTGAATGTTTAATTGGGGTAAGTTCATATTCAAGTAGAGGGAGGGTGTTGTGTATTGAGGTGACGCCATCTACGTCATGACGTACCGGAAGGGAATAAAGGTGATATAGAAGTTAAATCTGGTGTCTGTGTGGTTCGATCCGAAATAACTAGAAAAGATATAACAGTCAAATAATGACATTTTCCACCAGGTGATAGGAATCACAATTAAAAGGTGAATCGTTTATATGATTTACAGTAGTATCATTAAATGCCCACACATTCAAGCTTATGAATTACAATGCACAGCACTGTCCACATGATACAGAAATCACACAATAATATATTTTTAACACTTTAAATCTTAACTAGCCTATGGACTAAACAGCTCAGCATATTCATTCAATTATAAAGACAAACTATAAATAACATATTCTCATCTATACTATACTATCAAATTATGATATATTGAAAAAGACACTTCTTAATTTCATACTAGTGTTGTTTCATCTTGCCCCTTGATTCAACCTTTTTTTTAGAGAACCAGTAAGTTACCAGGAAACTCCTCTTGGTTCTGGTAGATCCTGTATATTGAGCTTGCATTTTCAGTTCCTCTTAATCTACTTCATAAGGCTAACTATAAGATCCTCAATATATTGGGACTTGATATTATACTTGATATTTTGGACTTGAATTTGAACATGTTTACTTGAACTTGAATTACATTCAAACATTATAACCAAATGTACGTGGCACGAATCAAGCTTGTTAAATTCAGAATACATTTTTGAATACACTGATTCAGGTTTTATATGCAGATTCATGTAAATTTGACAAAGACATCCGGGGTACTCAGGAAGAGCAATCGAGACTGTATTGTCGATCTCCTTCTTGACCAATCACTGGATAGTTCACAGTTAGAAAAGGAAGGGTCCGCTGTGAAGCTACGGTAGCTGGTTGGCTCACTAAACAGCAGCCAAGTTTAATGTATCCCCTGTATGTTATGTAGAGCATTAATACAAACATTTATAAATAAATGATAAAAGCAAAAACAGCAGCAAAGATTAGTTTACCCCCTTGTAATTACAACACGAGTGGCACGTTGATCTGATAAAGATAAGTAAGCACATCAGAAATCAGATGACTGATAAACATTTATTTCATGCATCAAACAGTTTACCATTCACACTAATTACTTCTGGAGTTTGCATCATGGCAGAACAAGTAACGTCTCGTATGTAACCTCCGTTCCCTGATGGAGGGCACGAGACGGCGTGTCGAAGAAGCGACACTAGGGGTCTCTCTTGAGTGCCGAATATGCCTCTGATCTATGAAAAAAGGCCAATGAGAGTTGGCGAACAGTATTGCATACCCCACCCCCGGACATACGGGTATAAAGGCGAGGGAAATACGCACGAAATACGCCGGGGGCCCGGGCAAGCATGTCGGACATCTGCACGTCAGCCTCAACCTGGGCGTGCTGGCCCGAAGGCGGCAGCCCAGGGGAGGTATAAGCGTAAGACACCGCGCTCTCCGATGGAGTGGTGAGCTCATCCACCTCGAGCTCCAGAGGATAGGCAGACTGGCTGTGAGGCGAGCCACTGTTGCCTCGAGCACAGATGGGAGTCAACGAGTGTGCCGGGGGGGGGTGGGTGATCTGAGGGGGCATACACGGCGGAGCTGCACCCGCTGCCCTCCCCAAATCGCCTCCATCGCCAGCCGCATTGTCCTCAATCCCGTGGGAAGAAGGAGCGACACGGGGGGCGGCTGGAGTTGCCATGGTCATGCTCTCACAGTGAGAGCATGAACCATCCACAAACGCTGCCTCGGTGTGATCAGTGCCCAGACACACGAGACAACGCCTGTGGCCATCTAAAGCGGAGAGCACTCTACCGCATCCAGGAACTACACAAGGGCGGAATGGCATCTTTAAAAAGACGCGTCCTGAAAAGGACGTTCAACGCCGCTGTGTATTGCTCTTTTAGAGAAATAAACTCTTTTATAGAGAAAATTGCTCTTTATAAATAAAGCGCTGAAGTGCGCCGTAGATCCAACAGCAAAGCAGAACATCAGAGGATAGAAGCAGGATTCTGGTGTGTCACTCGCAGCTGGCTGCATACACGACCATCGGCTCCTCAGAAAATGTCTGAATGAACGTGCGTATTTCCCTCACCTTTATACCCGTATGTCCGGGGGCGGGGTATGCAAATACTGTTCGCCAACTCTCATTGGCCTTTTTTCATAGATCAGAGATATTTTCGGCACTCAAGAGAGACCCCTAGTGTCGCTTCTTCGACACGATGTTGAAGTGAGCGACAGATGGGGAACTTATGCTAGAGTGAGGTGCGGACAGCGGACCCTTCCTTTTCTAACTGTGAACTACATTGTAATTGGTCAAGAAGGAGATCGATTACATACAGGCTCGATTGCTCTTCCTGAGTGTCTTTGTCAAAATTAACATGAATCTGAATATAAAATCTGAATCAGTGTATTAAAATATTTATTCTGAATTGAATGATCTGGATTCGTGCCACAAACTATAAATAACATATTGTCATATATACTATACTATCAAATTATGATATATTGAAAAAGATGCTTCTTAATTTCATACTAGTGTTGTTTCATCTTGCCCCTTGATTATGTAATGGTGGGTGTCCAAACAATGGAAGAGATGAGACGCAGGAGTAGAACCTTAGAATCTTTTAATTATAAACACTGAAGTAGAACATTCACAGGAGTGGAACATACGCTGGAGACATCAGACTTCCAACATAACAATTCAAACATCACAATTCAAGGACTGACCAAAACTTAAAACTAAAATATATATACATAAGGATGGAGAGATTAGGGAAGGGGATACTAGGAAATGTAGTGCAGGAGAACATTTCAAAATAAGAGTCCTTGAACACGGTGGAGACAAACTGTGACAGATTAAACCTTTTTTTAGAGAAAAGGTAAGTTACTAGAAAACTCCTCTTGGTTCTGGTAGATCCTGTACATTGAGCTTGCATTTTCAGTTCCTCTTTATCTACTTCATAAGGCAATCTATAAGATCCTCAAATATCTTCTTTCCTTTTAACTATGTACTAACACAATACAATATATTTATTGCGCAACGACACTTTGTTCTGCAAAATGTTTACAAGATTCTCACTTGCTGCTATGAGGTTGAGGTACTTCTAGGTTTAGGAGTAGGGTTAGGGTTAGGGTCAGGGTTGGGTTAGGGTCAGCAATAAGTTTAACAGTATAACTACATATGTAATTAACTACAGGTACTATAAATGTCAGTACAATGCAACAACACATATGTACATAGTAAGTACTGTACATTGTATTAAATTATTAAGTACATAGTAGTTAAAGACACCAAATTTATAGTGGGTTCTCTTTTTTAATGTAGAATATGTTTAAAGCCTAAAGCTTTGAAAATTGCCAAACAACTTTCACACTAAAGCAGTCATTGCACATTTCAATTAAATGTAAGACTTAACAAATCAGATGCAATTAAACTGGAAGTGCATAAAAGCACATGATACATTCATAATACCAAGACTATATTGTTTTATTGTAACTGGGAAAATATTGGAATAAATTGGTTTATATGTGCCTATTATTGTTACTAAATAAAAACACCCTCAAATACTAGACACAATACACAGGCTTAATTCGTGACCTCATCTATTTGATGTGAACAACACAAGTAAGCAAGACAGAAAAGGTTTATATGGAAAATGCATACACTGTAATAAACTTTTATCCCAAAGAGACAATTTATATAACAGTATCTGGTAAATACAACAGTAATTTAAAATCTTCTCTGCATCCACACTTTCTAATCAGGTATGGTAAATCTATATTTTAATATTAAGTTAACAGTAATAGCAAATGTAAGCTGGGCTGCTCTCTGTGCATTCTTCATGTGCCAGTTTTGGCAAACCAAATTCCTTCAGTGCAGAACATGCACTGGACTGAACCAACATTTTAGCTATCACATTCACACAGACAGAAATACCACAGATCTTTTGTCATGTTGCTACCACATCAGACTTGGAAACAGCATGAATACTGTTCCTAATGAAGAAGAGATAACTGTGTAAAATTTTGTGTGTTTTAGTCTCTCAATAACATTATATGAGCTGTTTATGACCTGAAATATACACTGCCTTGTCATAAAAAAGTCCCTGTTTGGATTTAAATAATCAGATACTTAAGAGCCTTTGATTGGATCATTATTGCAGTGATTAATATGTTTCAGCTTGTAAAAATTATTTGAACCCTAACTGATGCAGTGTGTAGCTTCTCATTACTTAAACAACCATGTCAGAAAACGTATCCCGTGGTCGTAGAAAAGATGTTACTGTGTTTCAGAGGGGGCAAATTATTGGCCTTTATCAAGCAAAGAAAACAACTAAAGAGATTTCTGAAATCTGTGGAATTGTTTTAAGAACTGTCCAACACATTATTAAAACCTGGGAGGATAGTTGTGAACCGTCAGCTTCAGTGAGGTAAAGTGGTTGGAAAAAAATCTTGAACGATCACAATCAGAGATCACTAAAATGCTTGGTGAAGTTGCATCATAAAAAATTGACAGTTTAACTCACGGACTGTGTTTAATAGTAAAAGTAAGAGCATTTCCACATACACAATACAACGAGAACTTACAGAATTGGGACTAAACAGCTGTGAGGCCACAAGAAAGCCACTTGTTAGTGAGGCTTATTGGAAAAATCTACTTTAATTTGTTAGGGAGCATTAAGATTGGACTGTGGAGCAATGGAAAAAGGTTATATGTCTAAGTCCAGATTTACCCTATTCTAAAGCGATCAGGGTAAGAAGGGAAACGCATGAAGCGATGTGCCCATGATGCATTGTGCCCACTTTACAAGCCTCTGGAGGCAGTGTTTTGATCTGGTGTTGCTTCAATTGTTCAGGTCTAGGCTCAGCAATGTTATGCAGCAATAAAATTAAGTCAGCTGAATACTTGAAAGTACTGAATGACCAGATTTTCCCATCAATGTTTTTTTTGCAAATCAATGCATGCCATAATCAAAGTTGAAGGCGGTCCAACTAAATATTAGAGTATGCAATGAGAGCATGGTGCTCTTCATTTTAGTTTATATATATAAATATATATATATATATATATATATATATATATATATATATATATATATATATATATAGTAAAGCTAATAGAACTAGATGTTTCAATCCCTTTAGTAGGAAACTCTTGACAGCAGCAGTCGGTTTGGAGTGGTGAAAAGGAGGATAAGGTATGTCACTGGGGTCATCAGGTGGGCACCCTGCTTCATTGACGTTTCGTTAATTTACGCCCACAACGTCTCCATAAGGCTCAACAGTGTACCCAGCGTCCCAGGTACACCCCCCTCCATGCCATACCCTCCATATCCCTGAAGGACTCTGCATGGCAGGGGCGTCCTTCTCCCTGAGTCGGGCCTAAGCCTGACCGCATACCATCTGTCTCTACCTTAGTGTACAATAGGTTATATTTTTTTCCTGTTTAGTTTCTTTTCGATCATTGTACAATGGGCGTAAACTAGCAACTTGTCACTGTTACATGGTAAAATGTATTTGATTTACATTTAATTTTTAGGGGAATCCTGGGCTAGTTGTCACATAGGGAAGTTATCATAAGGTCTATAGCTCAGTAACTACAGTATATGTTTTGAGACAAAAGTCCAATTACACAAATTTAAAAATGTGGAAACAACAAACCCACACATGCATTTATCTATCTATCTGTGTATATATATATATATATATATATATATTTATAAAATGTTTCTGAAAAGCCTATAATAGACTGTTCAATGACTTGTACCCATTGTGACAACTTACCCCATGTAGTGTGACAACATGCCTCATTATTCTACTCTACAACAGATACGTTTATCCCAATTAAAAGTACACAGAAAGCCAGATATGGTCAATGGCTCAATGAAGTAATCATTCACTAAAATAAATGTGCTTGCAAAGGACAGGAAGTATCTCCCAAATTTCATTTCCTCTTTATTTAATACTTAAGGCAAACATGAAAGAGCCTTAAATGTGTTCTCAGATCTGAGAAGAGAGAGGTAGAGATAAGTTGTGAAAATGGAAATACAAAATGTACTCATGAGGAGTTTGGTTATCGTCTGGATATTTGCATCTGTGATCTGGACTAAAGGTGAAGTTCTTTTATTAGATCATATATTATCCTAAGTGTTGGAAACATGCATTTATGACAATGGCTTGCTCAGTTTTTTATTTACTTTACAGATGCTGGCAAGTCGTTCTGCTGTAAACCTGTCTCCTGCTGTAAACATGTCTCTAAGGCAGAAGTAACCGATCCCATTATTGGTTACAGTAAACAAGAAGCTAATCTTCCATGTGTGAAGGCAGTCATGTAAGAATCACAGGCTCTTTTTACAGAAACCATAAACTTCACAATTAAAGATCATCCTCATCCAAAGTTTGCTTTCTGTATCTTCAAAATGTTTTTATTCTGTTTCACAGCTTTATGACTGAAAAGGGGGAATTCTGCAGTGATTGGAAACAACCATGGGTTTTGAAGAAAATTCGCCAGTTTCTGTAAGTTCGACATAACAAATGTGTTTAAACATAACAAATGTGCAGAATTTGTAGAACAACATGAATTGTTTAAACTTAATCTACTTAAAGTATTCAAACATCTCCATATTTAAGATAATATTCTATTATTCACACCATTTTAATTTCATTGCAGAAGAGCTCAAAGAAAAAAGCTTGCTGAAGAACATGTGCTTGAACACCTGACCTCACCGACACCAACAACATCCATTAATGACACCACTCTTGTGGAAAGATCTACCCAATCTACCCAAGAACTTACACAAGGATCTACCCAAGGGTTTACCCAAACAACTGACTTTTTTTGACTTTTTATTATTTTATTTACATTTTTAAAATTGGACATTAAATTGATATTTAAACTGAACATTTAAAATTGAAAATTTTGAAAATATATCTGATGTAAGTCATTCATTTATTCCAATTGTAAGAACTAAAAAACAGTGAAATTGTTTGAATATAATTATTAGTGTATAATATTTCACCCAAAAATATCACAAAGTACTAGTAACACCGGATATGTACATTCTTCATAATTCATAATCAAATGTTAATTAGCCTGAGTGAGTTGTTTATATATAACCAATGAATATAAGTAATAACACCAAGTTCAGTGAACTTTGCTACCTTTTTTTAATCTTCCTCTACAATCAGTATTACTGTGAGTAGTAAATAACAACTTTCATTTTTGCTAATTCTCTTTATTGTCCTAAAATACTTACATGCTAATAAAAGTGCTCAAAATCAGCCTTGTAATTGGGGATGTTCAATTACTTTATTATAACTTCATGTCAGTGCCAAAATATGGCATTGGTCATTGTAAGCTATCCACTTTTTGATAACACAACAAAATGAATAAACAAAACCATATAGCTGAAGTAAAAAAAATATCCAACTTTTCACATATTAACTACCTACACTTCTGCTTTACCAGAGTTAAACTAGACAAAAGTAAATGCAATGAACTCTACAGCTACATGTTTTTCACATAGAGTCAGTTTAAAATGAACTAAACCCAGTTCAGTTAAAGTGAACCAAAAAGGGAACCAGCTGCATATGACCTCAGTGCTTTTGGATATCACAATCTAAGTGGACTTAAAAGAGGACCCAGTTTCTTTTTTGGTCCTTTTTGAACTGGTGTGCTGCATTGTAGACACTTTATTGTTCATACCACAATTTCTTCAGAGCTCAGACACCTTGGCAGTCACAATTACTGTATGTCATTTGGCTAACAATAAATTGGCATACATATAATAATGATTATTATTATTGGTCACTTCTGAAGGTGTATGTCTGCTGAATACACATTCACCTTAAGTAGAAATGTATATAACTTGGAATCACATAATAGGTTTATGATTTCCTTTAAGGCTTTAACAACTTAAAGATATTGCACAGGGATAGAATGACATGAAAAATTATATTTTCAATCTTAAAAATATTTCAAAATACTTGTCATGTCTCTCCTTTTGGTCATCTTTACATTGGAATTGAGACCTTTGCTTTCACTATCAGAATAGTTTGTATATTCGTGGCAGTTTGGCACAAACCTCAGCAAACGGCACGAGCATCACAGCGCAACAAAGCAGTTTGATTTGATTTGATTTATTTCTGGATCAAAACAATAAAAACAGTAATCCAAAGGATAACATGCTAAAGTAGAATACTTATTTCCAGCACGGTCCTTGGTGATGCACACAGGAAAACAATAAACAAGAAGCAAACATACAGTACAGAAGCAATCACATAAAAACAAACTAAAATAAAAAAACACAAGCAGTGAAAAAACTCTCCAATTTATCAATAAATATTCACCTTGTTCCATAAAAGTTTCTTGACCTGGGTTTTAAAAATCCCTTGTGATGATAGGAGTTTTGTAGCAGTAGGCAAACTATTCCATGCCATGATACCAGTATAAAAAAAAAATTTTTTTTTATTGCATTAGTAGCTCTAGGAACTATGCAAGAGCGAATGCTGGCCCTAGTATTATGACTATGCTGCATATGGACCATGGTTAAGTTAGAATATAAATATTTGGGGGCATGACCATTTACAATGTTAAACATATGGTTCAGCTTAAGTTGTTCTACTCTTAGATGTACAGGTAGTAGACCAGCTCTTGTAAACTCCTCCCTACCTATATGAGTATGAGGGGGTGCTTTTAATAGGTACCGAATAACATTGTTTTGCAGCACTTGGAATTTGTTTTTAAGTTTCACAGTCAACCCAGAAAACCATGCAGAGCAAGCAAAATCTACATGGCATTGAATCGGAGTTAATACCAATAATTTCTTTACAGAGAAATCAAAAAGCTTTGTCTTGCGATATAAAAACTTAAACTTACAGGCACATTTGGCTAAAACCTTGGCTGCAATGGATTCACCTATAAGTGATTGATCCAATGTTAAACCCAAATATGTGACACTTGATTTGGATACAATTTCAGACCCATTACACATCACCTTTAAAGTATTTAATTTTGCTAACTTCCTTTTTGTACCAAACAGGATTGATTCAGTCTTGCCCAGATGCATAGAGAGCTTATTGTCTACTAGCCACTGGTTGACAGACTCAAGCTCTATACCAAGAGTATTTTCAATGTCTTTTACATTACACCCTGGGACAAGTAAAGCAGAATCATCAGCATATAATAGCACCTTGCACCGTACCGCAGCTGATCTGTCATTTATATGTATAAAATTGAGCACGGTTCGTTTACAGTTTGATTGATTGCTATGTGAAGGAGAAGAGGTACAAGAGATTATTGTGAACTTTAAATTGCACTGTCCAAATTAGGGAATTAGGGAGTTCATCATCACGCGCTCTTGAGAAAATGCTCTGACTGTGACCGGTTTCATTTGGAGTGCTCAGATAAGGCAGCGGTCTTGGTAATCATGTTATTTCTATATTCACTTAAAATTCCCTAATTTGGACAGTGCAATTTAAAGTGACAGTGCAATTTAAAGTTCACAATAATCTCAGTTATATTAAATAATCTCGATCAAGCCATTATGTAATGCATCAAAATGGCAATACCATATATGTGTCATAACAAAAAGCAAAACAGACTTATACCTCTTCTCCTTCACATAGCAATCAATCAAACTGTAAACAAACCGTGCTCAAACCTCTTCACCTCATTTGGGTTGTCTACATTTACACATTATATCGCTCTGAGACGTTTGGCGTGCTCAAACTAGGTGTGAAAACGCCCTAAATTAAAATGTTCCTTTTTACCTGCAGGAAAATCACACTTTTCACAAAAAAAATAAATAAATAAATAAAAGAACTGAAAGAAATTTGGCAAAAATGTAAACAAATAATTGTATGCATGTTTCCAACACAGAATAATATATGATCTAATCAAAGAACTTTACCTTTAGTCCTGATCACAGATGCAAATATCCCCATGACAACCAAACTCCTCATGAATCGTACTTCATACAAATCTTATCCTTGTTAAGGTTTTGTTGTATTGAAGGTATTGTTAAAGACATACCTTCTTCAATCGGCTAATGCTAAATAAAGTCTACATGGTTCGCCATTCAGTGAACTTGCTGCTAATTTGATTATGGAGGATAATTCTTAAATGCGCTATCTGATTTTACCTAGACAGAGTCCATCTTAGGGAGCGATTCAAATCTACTCGGTGTGTGGATTGTGAACAAATGCAGATTAGAAATTAGCTTTAGGGTTTGGATTAGGCACCCCTGTGAGAGAAAATAGAAAGCTCTACCTCGAAGCATTCGTAACGATTTGTCTGATGAATTTGAGCATGAACGGCAGGCAAAAGTCAAATTTCGAACTGTCAATTAATGCTGATGGGGCTCAATGATCAGAATTAATTTACATTTAAAGCCAGAATTGCCGCCTGCCTTGTTGTTTTGTACCCTTATGTAATTAATATTAAGATTTACTTTTTCTCTCATTTATTTCATCACAATAAAACATTCAGGGCTATTATCAAAAGATCCAGACCTTCAGCCCTATCAGCCAGGGTCTAGCTACACCGCTGGTTCAGGATATCATACTTCTGTCTTAAATTTGACACTTTGGTAACATGGTGTTCAAGAGAATATTCATATTGGTTAGTGGTGCAACGGAAGTGCATATCCTGTTGCGAAAAAATAGCTTAAATAGAGTTATGAGCTAAGCAAACACCTTCAAAACAAGACTAAATTAATACCTCATCTGCAGGCTTTGAGTATCTCATCCCAGCACCATGCACCTCTATTGGAAAATAACTCTGGTGCTGATGCTTCTTGTGTGTGTTACTGAGCAGCAAGGCAGTTTTAAGTCCTGGATTTTTGAAAGTTAATCTTAGAGGTATTGTAGATGGCAAGTTTTGGGTAAGCACGACTTAATCATCAGGTTCCTAAGAGGTGCCCAGAGGTTGAATCCCACCCGGCCAAGCCTGTTTCCCTCCTGGGATCTCTCAGTGGTCCTTGCGGCCCTCCAGAGACCTCCCTTCGAGCCACTAGAATCAATTGGTCTCGGGCCCTCTCTCTAAAGATGGCCCTGCTGATTGCGCTCGCCTCCATCAAGAGGGTTGGGGACCTGCAAGCGTTGTCTGTTAGCGACACTTGCCTGGAGTTCGGTCCGTCAGACACATATGTGATCCTAAGACCCAAGTGCCCAAGGTTCCTACCCAGCCCCTTCGTTGCTGTGTCCGGTACGTGCTTTGCATACCTACTTGGACCGCACCCCGTGCTTTAGATGTTCTGAGTAGCTCTTTGTCTGCTTTGGTGGACAGCGGAAAGGGAACGCTGTCTCCAAACAGAGGCTTTCCTACTGGGTCACGGACACCATTTCATTGGCCTATCACACCCAGGCTGTGCCACCCCCCTTGTGGGTCCGAGCACACTCAACAATGAGTGTTGCATCTTCGTGGGCACTGGCCAGGGGCACCTCCCTGGCAGACATATGTAGAGCAGTGAGTTGGGCAACACCTAATTCATTTGTGAGATTCTAAAATCTCCGGGTTGAGTCAGTATCGTCCTGTGTTTTCTCAGGTCCGAGTCAGTAGAATTCTGTAACACGCTGACTTGCAGCTGGCGTCATTTCCCTTGGATGAGGTAAAACTTTGTGCTTTCTCTCCCAGGATATCCCACACATTTGGATCCCTGGATAATTCCTCCCTAGCCCTTTGGGTCTGCAGTTCATCGGAGGAACTCGCCGACCCAGTCCACTGCGGGTACTTAATCTACCCTGTACTGGAACACTAGGTCAGGACTCCTACGTGGACTCCCCCTGTGTGTATTGTCCACAGTACGATCCCCTTATGAGTGGACCCGCGTCTCCCTTAGGCAGTCCCAGCTGCCCTCCGGTCGCCATGTTGTTGCAACTCTCCCCTCCTAGCGAGGCTGTATCTACCTCTGCGCCACTTTCCACATGCCGCCTAAAAACCCATGTGATGTATTCGCCACTCTTACCTCCCCTTCCGGGCAGGTGTGGTCTCCGCAGGGTCTTTTCCCCCTGAAAGAATAGGAAACTGGGTAAGACCCCCTTCCCCCGATGCGTGTAAAGGCCCCGGCCGTTTCTTGCTCTATGCGGAGAAACATAGAGAGAAAAGAGGACCAGCCAGGCTGGCCCGTTCCCAGGTTGGCAAGCATCGCCTTGTTCCCCTGTCTAGGGTAACCAGAAGGATTCTGACTTTTTTGGGGCATTGGGGAAGGGTACGTGCAGTCTGACACAGCTGGTCTCCTTTGCACGTAAAATACCTGCCCGCTCCTATGTCAGCAGAACACGTACACGGCTCAGTGCATGGCGTGATTTAAATTGGACCCCTAGTGTCACTTCTTCGACACAACGTCGAAGTGAGCAACAGACGGGGAACATCTAGGTTACGTATGTAACCTCCGTTCCCATGTAATGAGGTTCAAGGAATGAGGAAGTGGGAGATGGCGATTCCAACTCAGGAATGTCCCTATTATTATTAACATAAACATGTTTGCTTAAATGAGCAACTTAAAATAGCTTCAGATAAATCACTCAAAAAGTTCTCTTGGCAGAGGTCAACACACTCGTAGCTTGTCAGCTGGGCTCTCTCTCCCAACTGCTGCTGTCTCCTCTCCTTAAATGCCCCCATCTTTCCTCACTGAAAAACAAGACAGGTGTAAAGCACAGGTGGAAATCATTCACCACTTCTCTCTCCTGCTTCACTCTCCACAGCATGGCATTCGGCCATGCCCTAAATAATGGTTTTGGTGTTTAAGGGTTTAATGGTGGTGAATGCACTTCTGATTTATATTGCATTTAACTGTATCACGAATTTGTGATTTTCTTTGATGGAGTTCTTATCAAGATATAGATCAGGTCACACTTATACTTTTATGAGTAAAACTCTTAAAAATATATATATATATCTTAAGAGAGAATATGTATTATGTGTGTTTATTTAATAGAAAAAAATAACTGTTCATAAGTTATTATTAAGCTTATGTGAATTTTGGTCAATATGTACGTGTAACCTTTTTTTTGCCTGTAGTAAAATTAAAATTTTAACTTTGAACAAAAAGCATTAAAACTGTTTAATTTTACACAAAATTAAAAAAGTTCTTCCTATGTAACAGTTTGCACTGTCTTTATTATCGAGTATCGACTGTAACTGTTCAAATGCAGGCCACAAAAGGGTGCTTTACCTTTGACTCCTGATGATGCGGAGTTGATTCTGATAACTTGTAAAAATAAATAAAAATCTGCAGTCTTCTCCAGTCTGTTAATTAACTATGGAATGCAATATGTGTCTTTAGGATTTGAACTTGAATATTAGGACTTTAATTTAACATGTTTACTTGAACTTGAATTACAGAGAATGTAAAGACCTCTGAAGAGGGACAGGCTAAAAGGGATGAGGATAAAGACATGTTTTCTGATCCCATTATTGGTTACAGGATGCAAAAATGCAATTCTCCATGTGTGAAGGTAGTCATGTAAAAAGCTCAGCCCCTCTCTATGGAGAGTAATGTTTAATGGTCATCACCATTAAAGATCAGTCAGATCCAAAGTTTGCTTCCTCTCATCAATCTCTGTTTTATTAAGATACTTCTGTCAAAGCTACCATAAGAAAACAGTGCAGTCTCTCATTCTAGGTTAAGTTACCACACTCTATCCTAAACATAATTCTCATCCCACTAAACAACTTAATTAACATAAATACTAAAATATCATATAATCACCTTGAACCAACTTATCAATTCCAAGCATGTCAAAAAAAAAATTAATACATATAACATCAGTCAGGCCATTAATGTACTCTATATAAATGTATAAACTATATACTATTTAAATATAACAAGCCACACTAAGATTTTCTTGCAAAATGGTGAAAACTACAGTTTCATCAACAAATACAATTAGTATTTGTACAAAACAAATATTTACAATTTAGTAGAGCATAGTAAATCTGCATACTAAATTTTGTGATGCAATCAGCATATCACTTTTGTTATACAGTATACTGTATAGCGAGCAGTGTAGTAATTATGTCTCTATTCCCTTTCTGTAGTGGATCATTCAAAACACTTATCTCATTGACACCTGAGAGACCAGAAGACATCCTAGATATCCTATACACCCAGATCTATTGTTTGGTTCGAGTCCACCTTAGTTGAGACTAAACAAAGTGAAAGCTGCATTAGTCATTAAAACCAGAGTTATTATTTTTTCAAAATTGAATTTAGTTTTTATTTAGAATTATCCTTATCTAAAGAAATAATAGTCTATACTGAGATTTCATTCTGAATCTTTTTTCTCTATCTGCAGACTTGTTTGTGGAAATACAGTACATACAAATGAGTCAACACAGTAATAATTAGCACTCACTGAGAAGTTACATCTCACAATTTGACTGCAATGCTACATCCAAAACACTGGAAAAGCCCACAGATAAGTTCTTGATTTCAAGTTTTTAACCATGATGAAATCGCAATGTGAGCACCATCTTGGCTGCACAAACGCCACATGCAATTTTATCAGTTGTCAAGACCTGTGTTGTGTGAAACTGCCTTGTTTAGTTTCTATTACATTGGATACATACCCGTCTTTATGTTTTCGTCATGCCAGCCACCTCGGAAGTCGATGCTCTACAGCACACTCTGTAGTAACATTCAAGCATATTGGTTGACTGATGAGTGTGCCTGTGCACGTGCATATGTGTGCGTGTGTTTGCTTAAACTTAAACAGAGTCTGAGTCCAAACTCGAGTACCCAAACTTTACTACACAGAGAGAGTATAGAGTGGTATCATTTTGCTGATGTCACTTCCTGTTCCTGTTGCTGACGGTGTAGGACTTACAACATCATGCTGCATGAGTGGTTGTAGCTTGCTAGCCTGCTTAGCATTGCTTATTCTTAATCTTTTACTTTCATTGATTTATTCTTTACCACTTTACCATGTGCTTCGGGTTTTTCCGCTTTACTACTGTTTCATCTGTGTGTATAATACCGCGTGCACAAGTTTCTCTAGTTTTTTGCTTTTTTTGTTGCATTTTTCCTCTTTTCTACATCTCGTGTCTCAAAAGCATGCATTTGTTTTTCTCCACTGAGTTTTACACTGATTATTGCATCAATCTCAAACATCTACTGATTAGGAATCACATCGATCTCAAACTCTCGCCACACAAGGACAACCATAACAACAACAACAACAACAACAACAACAAAAAATTGCGATAAGTCATGGCCTCTGCTCATGTTATTTCTTTCTGCATTACATGCCTCGTGTTATCTCTAGCTTCTGTCAGCAGTGAGGTATTCACATGTGATAAATGTAAGTAATTAGCAAGGCTGACGAAGAATGGTAATGAGCTAGAGGTACGCATCCTAACACCAGTGGAGGTCAGCAAGAAAGAGAAGCCGGTAGATACTGTTTCAGATGCAGATAGAACAGAGAGAAACACACACACTTTAGTTCCGGCTCTAGAGCCCCCACAGCAGGGAGTTTGGATGAAGTCTCGGCGGCATACTTGCTCAGCAAAGCGACACCACTCTCCCGTTCCTGTTAGGAATTCTACCCACTCTGTGATGCACCCACTGAGAATCATGTTGAAAGAGCCCTAAGAACAGGAAACATGAACGATGGCAGGTTCATTCATACATATTCCTGAGGAATCTTTGACACCATAATACATAACTCAGTTAGCTTGCTAATGATAATGGAAGTTTGGTCAAATACATGCTATTTTCACAGTGTAAAAATTTACAACATGCATCGAATGGTTTCTGATATACACTACTGTGCAAAAGTCTGTGCATAAGATGTTTCACAAAAGCATTTGTCTTAAGTTGGATATTTATATCTCCAGTTTTAGTGTTTAGTGTCAATAGGAAATATAAATGTTAAACTCCCAAACATTACTTTTGCAGATTCATATTAGAATAAAAGAACAGGGAGCACTGCAACAGATGTCATGGCCTCCACAAAGCCCCCGACTGAATTTTGTGTCAGTCTGAGATTACATAAAGAGACAGAAACAATTTAGACAGCCTAAATAGATAAAAGAACTGTTTTGAATTCTCCAAGAATCTTGGAACATCCTATCTGCCAACAACCAGGAAAAACTGTGTCCAGGTGTACCTAGGAGAATTGGTGCTGTTTTAAATGCAAATGTGGTCACACTGAATATTGATTTAGCTTTTTTATATTTACTGGACTTTGTATGGCATTATACGAAAGCTCAAAGAGGCCCTGCGTTTTTATTATTTTTCTGTCTCGTTTACTCGTGATCTTGACATAACAAATGTTGTTTTCTCGTGATCTTGACTTAACAAATGTTGTTTTCTTGTGATCATGACTAAAACATTTTCGGGATCTCAACATAACAAAAAGTTGGTTTCAATAAGGCTATCTGGAGGCAACAGCTAAACGCACTGTTGCATAATGGATGACCGAATATGTCATTACTTTGATCAAGAACTCACTCAAGCTGAAATAGCTGTGTGTCTCTCAGTCATTGACAACTTACAGATTAGTGTTAGACACCTTAGAAGTAGACTATCACGTCAACAACTTTGTCGTAGACAATACAGTGACCCTGAAAGTTTGGTCAATTTCATTGCCAACCAACTTGAGGGACCGGGATGTCTGTATGGCTACAGAATGTTGTTTGAAAGATGCCGATTAAATGGCTTGCGGCTGACCAGAGAAATGGTGAGAGAGGTGCCGTTCAGTCTGGATCCATTAGGTGTGGAGGAAAAAAGAGGGAGAAGGTTGCGGAGGCGAGATTACAGAGTACCGGGGCCCTAACTATCTGTGGCATATGGATTCATATGACAAACTAAAGCCTGGCATAGCAGTTAACGGCTGCATTGATGGTTTCTCGAGGCACATCATCTGGATGCAAGCCAACTTCGCCAACAATAATCCTAGAGTAATTGCTGGATATTGTGTCCTGAAAGATTATTTCAACTATTATGCTGAAAGAGAAGGTTCTTCACAAATAATCAGATCTGATTTTGTTACGGAAAATGTCCATGTGAACAGGCTACAAGAGTTTTTCCGTGAAGATTCGACAAGCACTGTCCATGGACCTTTTGTCTTTAAAGGAACAAGTCCAGCTAACCAGAGAATTGAGAGTTGGTGGGGCATATACAGAAGACAAAATGCAGATGCTGGATAGATATGTTCAAAGAACTGCAGTCAACTTGTGATTTCACAGGCAATGCAGTTGACAAAGGAATTTTATTATAATTATAATAATTAATAATTAAGGTACTCTTATTAAAACTTCAATTTATTTATTGTATTTAACATGTATCCAAAACAACTTAAAATATCAGTTTATTCATTTTATATAATGTAGCTCCTTACTGGAGTGATGAAAGTCATACATTTTGCATAGCCATGGTCTAGCGGTATTTGCCACAATCCAAGATTCTGAAGGGAATACAGCACATATTTGTCAGTGAATAGGGGATGGCATAAAAATATATATTTAAATGTATAATATAGCCCATTGAAAATGGTTGCCTTAACGTTTTAAGCCCTTTGGGGTCGACGGACTGGATTTTCCCCTCATAACAGTGGAAACGGGTCTTTTTTGGGCATACAGATAAGTGTAAGACATCATTAGAGACTATAAATGGTCTACTTTTATTTGTGTACACTCACAATAACAACAAAACATTGTGATTTTTAAAAAATAAACGTACAACGTACCAGGACTTTATCCATCAAAAGATTACTTGACTACCATAGATCCTGAAAAACTGGAAGTGATAATCCATGAAAACGACTGTCTGTGGAAATCAGACATACCCTGTGACCGTGATTTACATGACCTCTGTGTTCTTGTTATGGATGAGAATAATCTACAACCAGGTGCAACAGCCCCAGATGCATTAATAATAATAATAATAATAATACATTTTATTTAAAAGGCGCCTTTCTGACACTCAAGGTCACCGTACATGCATACATAAAAGTTTATACAATAAACAAATAATAAAGTTATACCAAAAATAGATTAAAATCAATTTAAAATCAAGTAAAATTACAAATGAATGGGTGCTACAACGAGTATGCTTGCTTAAACAAAAAAGTTTTCAGTCCAGTTTTGAAATGAGGGAAGGAATCCAAGTTTTTGAGATGAAGTGGAAGGGAGTTCCAAAGGCGGGGTGCAGAGCGGCTGAATGCTCTGCTCCCCATGGTGGCGAGACGGGCAGGTGGGACAGACAGATGTAGTGCGGAGGAGGATCTGAGAAAACGAGATGGAGTGGAAACATGTAAGAGATCAGACAAATAGGGGGGAGAGAGGTTATGGATAGCTTTGAATGTCAGCAAGAGGACCTTAAACTGAATACGGAACTGGATAGGAAGCCAGTGAAGCTGCTGGAGAACTGGAGTAATGTGATGGATGGAGGGGGTACGGGTAATGATTCGAGCAGCAGAATTTTGGACTAGTTGAAGTTTACGGAGTGATTTGTGAGGGAGACCCAAGAGAAGTGTATTGCAATAGTCTAGGCGGGAGGTGACAAGGCTGTGTACCAGAATGGCAGCAGTGTGGGGGGTGAGGGAAGGGCGAAGACGATTAATGTTACGTAGGTGGAAGTAAGCTGACCGGATGATGTTATTAATGTGTGGTTGAAATGATAGTGTGCTGTCAAGGATGACACCCAGACTCTTAACCTGAGGGGAAGGTGAAATAGATGAATTATCAATTTTGATGGAGAAACTGTTAGTTGAGCACTGAGACTCTACAAAAATATTCGCCCTCTGGTTAGAGAACTTTTAGGTTTATAGATAATGTGCATATCCCATAATTTAGAGTTTATATTTTCATGTGATTTTCAAACTATTTCTGTCTAGTTTGCAGGTTGTGTTTGTTATGTGTCATTCTTACATAGCTATATTTTATCAAATTTTACATTTTGACATTTATTGGAAACATTGTAGCAAAAGTAATTACATGGAAAGGTGAACTAAAGAGCTCTGTTTTATTAAAAGGACAACTGTAAGATCCATATACTTGTGTACAAATATATATAAATCAGTTGCAAAGGTAAATAAAGGCAAAAAGTAACACTCAAGTGTATTGCTTCAATAAATGGTGATGGAATAAAACAGGATATAGTGTTTAAACATGAATACATTACTTTCAAAACATCACAATAATTTAACCTAACTCTTAAGCATCTTTTTCGATTGGTGCAGGCACTTTTACATTAACTCATATATCAATGACTTGCCCTAATACCCATTGAATTTATAAGTGATATAAAATGTAAAAAAGAAAAAAGAATAGAAAAAACACCAGTCCCATTGAAATCAGTCCACCAATTTAGCTGTTAGCCCCGTGTCTCAGCATTCTGTTAGAATCTATAAAATTGGAAAACCAGGAGTCAAACATCCTATTCCATTCATAGCAGTGTTTACAATTTTTACATTAAATCCAACCACAACTTCAATCAACATTTTAGTCTGATGCAGGCATTTTTACAGTAACACTTATATATCTATGATATATCCATTACCCACACTCCACTGTTTAAAACTCTGCCCTAACTCTGCCCTAAATTCTGCATAGGTGCTGTAGTCACACAGCAGTTCCAGGTTATATGTACAAATTTGAGCAATGGACCTTCTTGAAAACACATTCATTTCTGTAAATGTTATGTTAATTGTCTTGGATAGGAATAAATCAGAGCTTTCTGGTCTCTTTCTCTGATGAATCATAGGAGATGATTGGATACAGTGATTTCAGATGGGAACATTGATTTTGGGAACTTGACGGATTTTGCCACATTTCTCGCCTTTGGTTGGAGATTCTTTGTTATCTCATCCAGCCTTTTGTCCATCATGGACTCCCCAACAGATCTCAGAATATGTTGCCAGCGCTTTATGCAGTGTTTACCAGTTCTTTGCATAGACCCTGTCACCATATCGAGGTATATACTTTGACAGTTCCTCTTCATTAAGTAGTCTGGCAACATGAGGATCAATCTGAAACACAAACATTATACTCTATTATCCCTTGTTTAGACTTATGTGTTTTTTTAAATTAAGACTAAGCCACAAAGTCAAAAGTTCTCTTAGCTACAATAATAACACTATATTTTTGTCATATTATATATTTATATAATTATTTTTTTTTAATTAATGAAGCTATGAAACAGGTGCAAAAAATAGCTACAAATCACTATTCAAATGTATAATTGCACCCTTATAAATAATGCTCTACACATTGTGTGTGTGTGTGTGTGTGTGTGTGTGTGTGTGTGTGTGTGTGTGTGTGTGTGTGTGTGTGTGTGTGATGCAGATTAAAGAAATGTAAAGTAAATTATTTTAGTGTGACTTATTAAGCACAGGGTATTACAGACATCACCATGAGTGAATTTACAATTTTGACTTATTGACTCTATAGAATTACCATACTTATTCACATCTTGCTTTATATTTTTTAATAAGGCATGATATGGTTGTTTTATTCTTCCCTTAGTACGGTTCAGCAAAGAGGCATGTAAATGCAAATATAGAATATTCTCTAAATAATCTCTCCAGGTTGCAAGATAGTACTATAGGATATATTCACTGGTGAGATACTTAAATAATATGTATTTTGGTTTTGGACAGTTTTTGGGATTTCGAGACTAGTTTATATTAAATAAATTGAATATGCCTCAATTTGCAAAATCTGTACTTTTTGACTTTTGAAACTGAAAACTTCATTGGCCAGTAAGGCCACCACAACTATGTGGGCTGTTATAATTAGTACTGTAAATGGATTCCACAAACTAAATCATTAGTTGATTAAAGTTGCTTTATCAATTCAACATACATTTTATAACAGACTCACACATCGTTATTAATATTGATAGTTTAAAAGGTATAGATGTAAAGATGAGCAATAAGTTCCAAATGCGTGCAGTTCGATAACAACCTTTATTATGTCGAGATCACGAGAAAACAAGAAAGACATTTTATAATAACGCAGGATTTCTTTGAGCTTCCGTAATACAGTGGTCTCAAAGTCTCAAGATCATAATTATATAATTATATTCGTCATAATGCACGGCTACTTTAGATTGCCGGGCGATGGAGAAACATTATTTTTGACCGCAGAATGGTGTACTTCCAAAAACCTAACAGCAGGGGTCGAAATAACTTCTGAAGCTATCAAGCCAAGCCTTGTTCCTCATCATCTATAAACATGATTCAATTCTCATATGTTCAATCAGTCAATAAACAGCTAGTCACATCGCACAGCAATCAACACATCAATATACCTACTAAATACATTCTAAATGCTAACAGGCTTGCAAATTTGCTGGTTTCTGAAACAATCGCACGAGTTTGGACCTGTGTCCACAGCACAGATACAAGTGGATCTAAAAATACACACCCTCTAACCTCTCAAAACATTTTAGGTAACTACTGTGCCCTTTTACTGAACCTGTCTTTATGTCTTCAAGTTGTAGACTTTACCATAGTACAATAACATCCATCATTATTTATATAGCAACATTGCCATTTATCTCATTTTGTTGTTCTTCTCATGGTCGCTGTTTATACTCACCTCAGCAGATGTCCTCTTTCAGGACGTGATGCCGTTAAAAAATCCAAAAGTCTCAGAAGCTGAGATTAAATGTTACAATTTGATATGTGTTTGTGCATTGTTTCCTCTTGATACAGTACTTGATCTCTGGCTTTTCATACAATGGAGCCACGATCGATCAGAGATTCTCGGAAGAGATGCTCTGGCTTGAGTACCAGCCAAAGACATGGTAGGCCTACTGTTAGTTTTTGGGGGTTCAAAAACATTAAGCAAGCTACAGTGGTTCTTATGTTCATGTGTTCATGTGGATATAGCACCGCCTGCTGATTTTTTGGAAGTGATGAAACATTATGCTATTGTTATTTGTATTTAATCTGTGCTGTCATCTCAAATGAAGATGTCTGAAATTAATCTGTCCTTTAATCACAGATAAATATTTTTTTATTAGTAATAGCCTACATCTGACAACTGCAATAAAAGAAATCAATTAACAAGTCTATTCATAGTGTGTGAATGGCTATATTTGTTTTATACAGAAGCTATATAAAGGTCTCAGATTCCTGGCATATTCTTAGCTAGTTTTAAATTGAATACAGTAAATATTTTTTATCATACTCAAAATCAAGGCTGTAATCAAAATAGACATTTGATTGAAGTTTAGTTAGTGTTTACAGCCATCGCAAGTGAACTGATTTATTAGAGTTGGTATTGAAAATTACAGTTGGGTCATTAAGTAAATTAAACCATGTCCCTCGTCTGTAACCATGTCTGTAAAATTATAACTTGCACGGTGTCAGTAGTCAGTATGTCTTTTGAAATGCAGTTTTTTTAATATTATTTATTTTATTATAGTTATTATAACTTTCCACATTGTCAGCAATAGTACTTTGTAAAAGAAAAAACTCATAATAAATAGTCTCCTCAAAGCAGAGTTGAGGACTAGCCCAGAGACAAAGCCAAAGTAGTGGGGTGTGATGGATCTTTTCTACCAAAAGATTAGGCTAATATATTTAATAGAATTCAACTTTCGAGGGCGCTTGAATATTAATATAACAAGATATAATCAACATTTGTTTTCAAGTTGGGTGAAAGCAATCCCATTTTTGTGATAAAATATTTTTATATTGTTAATATTTTTTCTTATTTTTACATTCTGATACCTACGTATGGGACATAGGAGTACTTTTGACTCATAAAATAGAGGTTACTGATGCTGAAGGCAATTTGGGGAGTTCAATGTGCGTGGTTTCGCTGTGTAATTCCCCGTAGACCTCCCATTCCCCAGCATGCTCGTTTGCCCCTGTCCACTTCAGAAATGAGACCATTTTCCTTTTTCCGAACAGGCTGCGGCACCAAAATTGTCAAAAAGGGCAGTTTTCCCCAGGAACGCACCCTCCCCGCCTTTGCACACCGGCCACGCCACACCTGCGGCCAGTGGGTTGTGACGTGTCTCGAGGACAGTCCAAGAGGCCCGCCTCCTCAGTCACTAACATGCCCATGCCTGTTTCGCAGAGCAAGGTAAGTGCTTTGAGCTCCCCCTCAGCACAGCGGCCTCGGATCAGAGCAATGCTCCCTTGCAGGTTCGAGCACACTCTACAAGGAGTGTGGTGTCCTCGTGGGCACTGGCCAATGGTGTCTCTCTAGCAGACATCTGCAGAGCAGCGAGCTGGGCAACACCTAATACCTTTGCGAGATTTTATAATCTCCGGGTTGAGCCGGTTTCATCCCGTCTTCTTTCAGGAGAACAGGTAGAGTTCAGTAATTCAGAACAGCTGGCCTCCACTGTGGCGAAAACATGCGCTTTTACTGCCAGTCGAGTTCACGAAGTCGAGGACCCTGGATGTCCTTCCTCCACAGCCCTATGGTTCACAAACTCGGCTGAGGAGTTTGCAGCCAGCCCCACTATGGTGTGTAATATGCCCTGTACTGGGATAGGTGCTCCATAGGTGCCGATTATGCCGGTAACCCCTGTGAAGTATATTCCGTGGTATGTTCTCAAAGATCCAAGGTGATAGGGGCTCTCAAAGGTCTCACTCCCTCCATCAGGAGGTTACGACAGTAACCGAGACGTTCTGCACACAAACGTCTAGGTAAGTGAAAACGCCCATGGTATCTGAGTGTAATTTCCAGTCATTTTTCTTCCTATACTATGCTGATGAGGAGATATTGGGTTCAGGTGTCTGTTCACAATAAGTTGCTATGGTATGTCTGGAGTGAGCTCCCTTCCATCTGCTGCTGTGATCCATTTATAATACCACCACTCAAACTTCTCATCAACTCGAGCAATGCCAAGAACAAACAACAGTATGCATCAGTGATTCAATATTTCACTTTTGCTTTGTTAAACCTGTAAAACATAAATTATGAAATATTAGGGCTGTCAAAAGATTAAAACTATATAAAAACACCTCTAATAAATTCAAGGGGGTGGAGGGCAGTTCCAAATCTCAGATTTTTTCAAGAAAAGAATGCAGTGTGGATGACACTCATCTAAATAAATCTGTTTTATGGTATAATACTGTATGCAAATCACATATTTAAAATACTGTATATACTGTATATTTAATCATTTAGCAGAAGCTTTTATTCAAAGCGACTTAGAAATGACCAACATGGCAAGCAATTTGTCATTTAAAAAGTCAACAATATCTGTAATATTGCAGTGCCAAGTTCTAAGAGTAGCTGGCATAGTATAGAATTCATGAATGGAAAAGTATGTTCATGAATGGTTTTCATTGATTAAAAAAAGTCAAATACTGTACTTGTACCTATACGCAACATATATTTCAAAACGCTACAAAAATGTCAGTTTTCATATTTGTAACATATATTTCCCCAAATTAATGGTGTAATTTGAATGTATGTGCATATGTTCTGAAGCACATTAAATATACATTTTATGTAAGGCCATATATCACATTTCTATATAGTGCAGAATAATATATGTGCTACTGTGCTACTTAGTGTGTTTTTCACCCATGCAAAATATCTTTTTTTAAGATAATACCTAAATGATATCCAGTGTAATATGATTTAAAAGGAACACATTTCTGGTTTGATGTCGATGAAGGATACTTGAGCCTTACTGATGGGGGGTGTCTGGGTATGTAAGACAAAAGATTGTGTGTCGTGAATCTGTGAGGACCTTGTTTTATTATCCACTAAGAGCGAATTAGCATTGGTCACTTTTGGATAATTATAACACCAAATCTCACTGAACAATCCAGCCATTTCCTTGCTATCATTTGATAGCAGGGACTTCTCAAGATGGCGCCGAGTATGGCTGCTGCTTCGCGAGCTCCGTCAAAACACTGCAGTTTATTGTTTGTTTTGTTTACAGTTCTGTGTTTTTTTGTCTTGGATGTTGTCTGCCTTATTGTGTACGACAGACAAACACTTTTGGACATCGTTTCGGCAATCACACACCGAAAACCGGACTGCACATTCCTCAATGCCGACCCGCGGTTTACAAACACGCCAGCGGAGCCCTTTGTTTGGGCTGCCCGGCCGCGGAAACGCGGAAGGAAAAGAGGAAAAAGAGCCGGCGTTCTCATCAGATTAAGACGTCGCGCAAATCGCCCCCCGCTACCCAGTATACTACTGGCAAATGTTCAGTCTCTGGACAACAAGCTCTGCGAGCTGAGAGCGCGGATCTCCTTCCAACGAGAGACGAGAGAATGCTGCGTTATCTGTCTTACGGAAACCTGGATGTCCGCGGAGATTCCAGACTCGGCCATCGAACCCACGGGTTTCTCCGTGCACCGAGCGGACAGAGCGAAAGACCTCTCAGGTAAAAGCAGAGGTGGAGGTGTATGTTTTATGATCAACAAATCATGGTGTGATCAGAGGAATGTACATTTTATCAGGTCTTTCTGCTCTCCTGATCTGGAATTTCTCATGCTTCTGTGTCGACCATTCTGGCTACCAAGGGAATTCACAGCGGTCATTATCACTGCTGTGTACATCCCCCCACAAGCCGACACAGACCGGGCACTCAGGGAACTGTATGGCAGTATAAGTGAGCAGGAAACCGCGCACCCTGAGGCTGCGTTCATTGTTGCCGGGGACTTCAACAAAGCCAACTTCAAAACAATAGCACCAAAATACCACCAACATATCAGCTTCAACACACGAGGGGACCGGGTTTTGGATCATTGCTATTCTCCTTTCCGGGATGGCTACAAATCCCTCCCCCGCCCACCATTTGGCAAATCAGACCACTCTTCCGTTCTGCTTTTGCCCGCTTACAGGCAGAAACTGAAACGGGATGCACCCGCCCTCAGGACGATCCAGTGCTGGTCGGACCAATCAGACTCTGCACTACAGGACTGTTTTGATCACGCGGACTGGGAGATGTTCCGGTCTGCCTCCGATGACGACATCGAGGTTTACGCTGATAGCGTAACGTGTTTCATCAGGAAGTGCGTAGAGGACGTTGTTCCAACCAAAACAATACGGATCTACCCCAACCAGAAACCATGGGTTAACGGCGATGTTCGCGCGGCACTTACTGCGCGGACCACCGCTTTTAATTCCGGGAACGCGGAGGAGTGTAAACAAGCCAGTTATGCCCTCCGTAACTCCATCAGTGCAGCCAAACGCCAGTACAGGCACAAAATTGAAGTACAGTTCAACACCACTGACTCCAGAAGTATGTGGCAGGGAATTAACACCATCACGGACTATAAACAGAATAAAAACTCCGCCATGAACACCGTTGCCTCTCTCCCGGACGAGCTTAATACTTTTTATGCTCGTTTCGAGGACAACAACAACACCGCCCTCGCGGAGAGAGCACTCGCGGCCGACACTACAGAGGTTGGTTCACTCTCCGTCTCTGTTGCGGATGTAACCCGATCCTTTCGACGGGTGAACATTCGCAAAGCCGCGGGTCCAGACGGCATTCCGGGCCGCGTCATCAGAGCATGCGCGAACCAACTGGCTGGTGTTTTTACGGACATTTTCAACCTGTCCCTCTCCCTGTCTGTAGTCCCCACATGCTTCAAAACATCAACCATTGTGCCTGTACCGAAGCAATCAAAAATCACTTGCTTAAATGACTGGCGTCCTGTTGCCCTCACCCCCATCATCAGCAAATGCTTTGAGAGGTTGATCAGAGATCACATCTGCTCTGTTCTGCCCACCTCTTTGGACCCATTGCAGTTTGCCTACCGCAAAAACCGCTCCACTGATAATGCCATTGCATCTACAATACACACTGCTCTCTCCCACCTGGAAAAAAGGAACACGTATGTGAGAATGCTGTTTGTAGACTACAGCTCAGCATTTAACACCATAATGCCCTCCAAGCTTGATGAGAAACTCCGGGCTCTGGGCTTAAACAGCTCGCTGTGCAGCTGGATCCTGGATTTCCTGTCAGGCAGACGTCAGGTGGTTAGAATGGGCAGCAACATCTCCTCATCACTGACCCTCAACACTGGAGCCCCGCAGGGCTGTGTTCTCAGCCCACTCCTGTATTCCCTGTACACACATGACTGTGTGGCGACACATAGCTCCAATGCCATCATTAAGTTTGCTGACGATACGACGGTTGTAGGTCTGATCACTGACAATGATGAAACAGCCTACAGAGAGGAGGTGCACACTCTGACACGCTGGTGTCAGGAGCACAACCTCTCCCTCAACGTCAGTAAAACCAAGGAGCTTGTGGTGGACTTCAGGAAGAAAGACAGAGAACACAGCCCCATCACCATTAATGGAGCACCGGTGGAGAGAGTCAGCAGCTTCAAGTTCTTCGGTGTCCACATTACTGAGGAACTCACATGGTCCGTCCACACTGAGGCCGTTGTGAAGAAGGCTCACCAGCGCCTCTTCTTCCTGAGATGGCTGAGGAAGTTTGGAATGAACCAACACATCCTCACACGGTTCTACACCAGCACTGTAGAGAGCATCCTGACTGGCTGCATCACCGCCTGGTACGGCAATAGCACCGCCCACAACCGAAAGACCTGCAAAGGGTGGTGCGAACGGCCAGAAACATCATCGGAGGTGAGCTTCCCTCCCTCCAGGATATATATAACAGACGGTGTGTGAATAAAGCTCGGAGGATTATCAAAGACTCCAGCCACCCGAGTCATGGGCTGCTCTCACTGCTTCCATCAGGCAGGCGGTATCGCAGCATCAGGACCCGCACCACCCGACTACATGACAGCTTCTTCCCACAAGCAATAAGACTTTTGAACACATGATCTCTCACGATCAACAATCAGCACTGCACTTTATTAATCCTCATTTGTCAATATATTCTCGCTCCCAATTCAGTTAGTGTATATATATATTTATACCCTTATCTAGTGTATGTGTATTCTTCATTGTGTGTATTGTGTACATTTGATATGTAAATTGTTGTGTAGGTATGTGTACATTTGTTATGTAAATTGTGTTGTGTAAATATGTTGTTATTGTAAAGTGGTTTATGTCTCGTCACTGTCATTACTGCAATGTTGCTCGGAACTGCACACAAGAATTTCACCTGCTGTTGCACTCGTGTACACAGTAGTGTGACAATAAAGTGATTTGATTTGATTTTGATTTGTTAGTGGCCACACCAATGTTATAATTTGTATTGTGCATCCAGTGTTGCACTGTTCTGATATTTATTTTAGGAATGTCAACAGACTATACTCTTTAACATGAGGATATTTCAGACCTTTCCCTAGAGTCTGAGCTTGGACAGTTCTCATTTCCTAGTCTGGGTATTCATTATTCAAGGTGTGTAAACCCTCCATCTGCTGCCTTCCTGATTAAAACACTGCACTTTCCATCTGAGCCAGTGGAGATACTTCACACAATCACCTCATTGTACCAGTGGCAAAAACAGCAGCATTAGACATGTTCATAAATTCAACATCAGCTGTTGTTTTTCTGATATTTCCCCTGATAAGGCATCAAGACTCTTGTTAATCATGATAAATGCACTTACAGTAAATAGCTTTTACAAAAATATACAGTGGTATTGCCAATGGATTTAGGGCATGGTAACACTGTGTGTTTGGTAATGCCACTGAAAGTAATTTTGAGTATAATTTAAATACCATAGCAACCATCGGTATTGTAATTATTCAATATAGTAGCATATGGCGTTCCAAAGATTTAAAATCAGTTGAACCTCTGTGAACCCCTTGAGATTTTTCTTCATCTTTGCATGATCACTTCTTTATGTATTATTGTTATTTATTACACAGCTTTCTGGAATACTCTACTCTGACTGGTCAATCCTTCAATACTGTGGTCTGATAATTCTGGATAATGACCGCACATAAGATAATATATTTATATTTTACTGGTCATTCTGTATATTGCAACTCATCTTTCCTACTTCTTGTATAACTCTGCGATCTCTGCAATAAGATGATAAAATAATTTAAATCCAAATCCATATTTAATGTGGAATTATTTATCTTTTTAGCAAATATTGGTGTAATAAGCGGGACAGGTTGCTGCCGGCACACTGCACGGGTGTTTGTAGCTTGCTATCCAGCTTTGCACTGCTTATTCTTATTCTTATAAATTCATCGTTTTCCCCTTTGCCATTTTACCACATGCTTCAGGTTTTTCCAAATTTCTGCTGTTTCAACTGCATGTATTTTATGACGCGCACCTGTTTTCTCTAATTTTTTATTTTTCCGCTTATCTACATCTTGTGTCTCGACTACGTGCAGTCATTTTCTCCGCTGTATTTACGTGAATTGCTGCATCAATCTCAAACATCTGCTGATCAGGAAACACATCGAACCACACCGACCTCAAACCCTCGCCACTCAAGAACAACCATAACAACAACAGCAAACAATTGCGGTAAGTCATGGCATCTGCTCATGTTATTTCTTCCTGCATTGCATGCCACATGTTTACTATAGCTTTTTCCATCAGAAGTGAGGGATTCACATGTTGTAAATGTAAGGAATTAGTCAGGCTGATGGGGAAATGTAATGAGTTAGAGACACGCATCCGAACACTAAATCAAATCAATCAAATCAAATCACTTTATTGTCACACTACTGTGTACACGAGTGCAACAGTAGGTGAAAGTCTTGTGTGCAGTTCCGAGCAACATAGCAGTCATGACAGCGACGAGACATATACCAATTTACAATAAACAACATATTTACACAACACAATTTACATAACAAATGTACACATAATTACACAACATAGTACTAATAAACAATGTACAGAAAACAATACACACAATATAGAATACACATACACTAGATAAGTGTATATAAAAATATATATACACTAGTTGAATTTGGGAGAATATATTTGACAGTCCAGTGTGAGATAATAAGATGAAGATTAATAAAGTGCAGTGCTGATTGTTGATCGTGAGAGATCATGTGTTCAAAAGTCTTATTGCTTGGGGGAAGAAGCTGTCATGTAGTCGGCTGATGCGGGTCCTGATGCTGCGATAATGCCTGCCTGATGGAAGCAGTGAGAGCAGCCCATGACTCGGGTGGCTGCAGTCTCTGATGATCCTCAGAGCTTTTTTCACACACCGCCTGTTATATATGTCCTGGAGGGAGGGAAGCTCACCTCCGATGATGTTTCTGGCAGTTCGCACCACCCTTTGCAGTTCTTTGCGGTTGTGGGCGGTGCTATTGCCGTACCAGGTGGTGATGCAGCCAGTCAGGATGCTCTATACAGTACTGGTGTAGAACCATGTGAGGATGTGGTGGTTCATTCCGAACTTCCTCAGCCGCCTCAGGAAGAAGAGGCGCTGGTGAGACTTCTTCACAACGGCCTTAGTGTGGACGGACCATGTGAGTTCCTCAGTAATGTGGACACCGAGGAACTTGAAGCTGCTGACTCTCTCCACCGGTGCTCCATTAATGGTGATGGGGCTGATTTCTCTGTCTTTCCTCCACTAGTAGACCAATAGTAGAGGTCAGTGAGAAAAAGAAGGTGGTAGATACTGTTTCAGATGTGGGTAGTACAGCATATTCGCTCAGCAAGCAACACCACTCTCCTGTTCCTGTTAAGATTTCATTCTTCTTTTTTTTTTGCTGCCCTTTTCTCCCCAATTTGGAATGTCCAATTCCCAATGCGCTCTAAGTCCTCGTGGTGGCGTAGTGACTCACCTCAAAGGGTGGTGGATGATGAATCTCAGTTGCGTGTCTGAGACCATCAATCCACGCATATTATTATGTGGCTTGTTGAGCATGCCTTCGTTAGGTTTTCCAATCGATTCTCCCCACTCATTGATGCACCCACTGAGAATCATGTTGAAAGAGCCTTAATAATTGGTGATTCCATTGTAAGGAATGTGGAAATAGAGACTCCAGTTACCATTGTTAAATGCATTTCCAGGGCTCGAGCATCTGACATCAAATCAATTTTAAGTTTTAAGTGTTGGCTAATGCTAAACGTAGATCTTCTAAAATAGTTATTCATGTCGGCACTAACGATGTCCGGCTTCTCCAATCGGAGATCACTAAAGCTATGTTAAAGAGGTGTGTGAACTTGCAAAAACCATGTCAGACACTGTAATATGCTCTGGCCCCCGCCCTGCTCATCGTGGTGACTAGGTTTATAGTAGATTAGTGTCATTGAACAGCTGGATGTCTGAGTGGTGTCCGGAAAATAGCATAGGATTTATAGACTATTGGAACGTTTTTGGAGGTAGACCTGACCTGCTAAATAGAGATGGACTCCATCCCTCCAGGGATTGTTCCGCTCTCTTCTCTAGTAATTTGGATAATAGTCTTAATAGTGATAGTTTTGACTAACTGGGGCCCAGGTCAGGAAGCAGACAAACTGGTTAATCTGAAGGGCTGCTAGCTGCCTTGAGATGTCACACAGGTCACATAAACTACAATACATAGAGACTGCATCACCTAGATATCATATAGAGGCTGTGTCTGTTACCCAAACTACCAAACACAAACCCCTCACTAAATCATTTAGAACAAATGTGGTTATGGTCAAACTTGATAAAAACTAAAAAATGTAATATAAACATCATATAAAGGTAGGGCTACTAAACATTAGATAATTGTAAATGAAAATTCATAGATCATAGTTTGGATGTGCTCTGTTTGACTGAAACCTAGCTTAAACTGGATGAATATATTACTTTAAATTAATCTACTTCCTCAGTTTATTGTTATAAACATGAGCCTTGTCTGAAGGGTCGGAGAAGAGGTGTTGCTACAGTTTACTGTTAAGTTTTTGATGTTACTCAGAAGACAGGATATAAGTTTAAGTCTTTTGAACTAATACTTAATGTGACACCATCAGATATAAATCTTAAATCTCTGTTGTCTTTTGCCCTTGCTATAGTATATAGATCAACCATACTCAGATTTCCTTGATGAATTTGCACATTTTCAAAAAAATTAATAAATAAATCAGATCTAGTAGTTAATGTTTGTTAGTGATGAGCAAAAAGAAAAAGTCTCTCAGGAAGTGTCTCGGCTGTTGGCCACACATGGCTACCTCCGGACCAACCAACAGTGTAGGGAAAAATTTTAAATACTTAAAAGTGACTACAGAACCATCAAGGAAATGTGGAAGTGGTTCGACCAAATGGACACTATCTAAACCGGTGAGCAATGGGAGGGAGAGTGCACTGGACTCGAAGCCACGATGGAGGATGGTACATTTTGTTACGTTAACTCTATACTCTGCTTGAGAGCTTCACTTTATTTAGTTGACCAGCTACTGGAAGCTTGCTTCTAAAACAACAAGGCCAATTTCACCATGCAGCACAATGAGCTAGTAGCTAACAGCTAGCAGTTTTGTTATTGTTTTGGTCAGTTTGTGTCATGTTTAAGATGATGTCATGGCAGTAGAGGTGGCGCAACTATGACGATCATCCTATAATCCCACCCATGTTGAGAGACACTAAACTGCAATGGAAATGCAAGCTCAGAAAAGTAAAGCGAGTAGAGTTGAGACGAGTTGAACCGTAACGTGCAGTGGAAAAGTGCAATTGTACAAATTGTGACAGGACAACTCATCATCATAATCATATGATAGATTTAATTCTGTCATATGGAATTTATGTTGATACTATAGAAATTCTACTGCAGAGCGATGACATCTCAGATAATTACCTCGTTTCTTGTTTGCTGCGATCAGCTAATGTCACTCAATCTACACCACACTATCGTTCAGGTAGAACTATTCTTTCAACCACTAAAGATAGTTTCACTAATAATCTTCCAGAATTGTCTCACATACTCATTTAGCCAAAAAGTCTAGAAGATCTTGATATAATAACAGAAAATATAAATACAGTCTTGATATTGTCCCCCCCCCCCCCCCCCCCCCCCATTGATTAAAGAAAATTCAAGAAAAAAGCCCCAAACCATGGTAGTGTGATCACACTCATGCTCTTGAGAGATCAGCTCGGAAAATGGAGCACAAGTGTAACAAAGTTCAATGGAAAGGAGGAGGCGAGAACCGGCTTGACAATGTAAATAATAGTTTAATGGCAAACTTAAACAAAAGACAAAACACACATGACAGACATGTCCATAAACGATCTCTCTCTCGTCGCACCACCGTCTGTGATAATGTACCGGGTGTGTATAATCCCAACCGTCCCCCCCCCCCCCCACCCCCCCCCCCCTCCGTCCTGCCACAACAAGTATTTCATGGTGTATGGAAGGATAGTGTCTGTAGCTACAGAAAGGCACTAAAAGCTGCCAGGTCAGCATATTTTAGTAAACTCATAGAAAACAACCACAAAAATCCTAGGTGTTTATTCAGTACTGTGGTTAAATTAGTTAAGAATAACTAACTGACTAAACCAGATATTCCATCGCAGCACAATAGTAATGACTTAATTGATTCCTTTACTGATAAAATTGAAATAATCAGAAATAAAATGCAATCAACTGTCACAGCACCTCAGAAAACAGTGTCTCATAATTTTCCTCACAAGCAACTTTAATTCTTCGCTGTCATGGGTCATGAAGAGCCTACAAAACTTGTAAAAAATCTAAATCCACAACATGAATGTTAGATCCAATACCAACTAAGCTCTTAAAAGAGGTATTTCCTGTAATTTCAGAACCTCTTTTTAATATTATTAACTGCTCGCTATCTTTAGGACATTTCCCAAGAAACTTTAAAATGGCAGTTATCAAACCACTCATTAAGCCACAGCTTGATCCTGGAGAATTGGAACATTACTGACCTATTTTATTTATCTACCATTTATGTCGAAAATACAAGAAAATGTAGTTTCCTCCCAACTATGTTTATTTCTAAAGAGAAATGGTATATATGAACAATTTCAGTAAGGATTTAGGCCCCATCACTGTACAGATATTGCACTTATCAGAGTTATAAATTAATTGCTCTTATCAAGTATAAGTGACCCTGACACTTACATAGTTTACTAATCTTAAACCATGACCTGCACTACACATAAATAACTAATATTGGCATTTTATTCACGCTGGTTAGCCAGAGGGGAACTGGCCCCCACAGTGAGCCTGGTTTCTCCCAGGGTAATTTTTTATTAACCAACATTTTATGGAGTTTTGTGTTCCTTGCCACAGTCGCCATCCGTTTGCTCACAAGGGTTATAAATATTATTATTATTTAACAATTTACAATCATATTTAATCAAACTACACTATGATCACTCTAAGTCTTAATAGATATTACAGTTTAATTTTTTTTAATAAATTATTTTCTTTAAAGCTGCTTTGAAATGATGTGTGTTGTGAAAAGTGCTATTCACATAAAAATAACTTGACTTAAAGAGCAGAAAGATTGTATTTTTCACAATATAAACACCAACAGAACACCGATGTAAACCGGAGGTGGAATTGAGCTGTTTCAGGAGACTCTACTGTCTCTTCTTACCATGCATTCAAGATATTAATCTTTGCATTTTGTGTGTTCCCTGAGAATCAAACCCATGATCTTGGTGTCACTAGTGCCATGCTCTACCAGCTGAGCTACAGGAACTTTCAACTTGCTGTAATTGATTAGATCTTTTTTGGGACATCAGTATCAACAGACAAACAGGGTGTCTAACTAAAAAAAGAACAGTTTCTCAGTTAGAGATATTTTTGAAGACAGCCTGATGACCAGAAGTGAAGAGGACAATTCATGGTACACCACCGTCATGACTGATGATTTTCTTGCTGTGTGGTGATATTGAGGCAAGCAGGGGGCTGACTCTAAGTACAGCTGAGCCAATTGAACAGCATGTCTTCAAAGACCCCCTAGAAGTTGTATGTGTGAATAGGGGTCAGTAACCGGTCATGACTTCCCAACAGACCATTTCTATGCCTCTGAAGCTCATGCCATCCAGTTGTGAATACCAGTCAGCGGTTTGGACGGACAGTGTACAATTTAAATACATGTCTATTTCCATACAGAGCTAGGCTTAAAAAGGCAGATCCATAATTCCCAATAATAAAGTGCGAGGATTCCACTTCATCACTCATTCGCTCATTTGGTTGCCACATCCACGGGATGACATATCCATTACTATTACCAGAGAGGATGCATGTCATTTCTGCCTGCCAAGGCTAATACCCATATCATCTAAACTGATTTAGCTGAGGAACAGAGGTTAAAAGCGCTGATAAGTCAGGACGAATCATGATGGGCCATTGTAAAAAAAAAAAAAAAAGCATCTGGACCTTCTTACCACTGAGGTTGTCTAATGCAGGCTAATTTAATGCTAATAGGCATTGTTTTGTTCATTTTATTTAAGTTGTGACACAAGAATGCATTAGTTAAACCTTAAGTTTGTACTAATTTGGTTGGTCTCTATAAGTTCAACCTTTACCGTATGATCTTACAATTTTGCCATCAAAATATTACATGTCATCATGAAACTATTTTGAAATGTGAGTGGTGCTTACTCATGTAAAACTCACTTCCACAATGCTAGGGTGTTATGGGTGGTTTCCAGGGTGTTGCTGTGTGTTTGCTAGGGCATTTCTTGGTAGTTGCTGGGTGTTCACTTAAAATACCTTACTACTTAATGAGCCCACCCCCAAAGTCTCATAATCCTGTCCCCATATGACTAGGGTCCCTCCCTCAATGTAAATCTATTTGATTTTTGTTTCACCTGTTTTATTAAATTTAATTGTTGATCGTCGATCTTTAAGTGCTCTGAGATCAAGGTACAATGTGTATTTTATTTCTTTAATCAGCCCTAGTTCTAGTTGGTAAAAGTTACAGTTGCAAGAAAAAGTATGTGAACCATTTGGTCTCATCTCACCATCTTCATCAAAGTCACAATTATAGACAAACATAATGTGCCAAAAGTTTGGACCATTCATCCTTACAGAACTGCTTCAGCTCAGCCATACTCTTAAGATGTTTGTTGTTGTGAATGGCTCTCTTGAGGTCATTCCACAGCATCTTTATTGGGTTAATGTCTAGGCTCTGACTGGGCCACTACAAAAGTTGGATTAAATTTTTTTTAAGCTATTCTGTAGTGGACTTATTTCAATGTTTAGGGTCATTGTCCTGCTGCATCACCCAACTTCTACTGATCTTCAACTGGCGAACAGGCACCCTGACATTATCTAGTAGGATATCTTGAAAAACGTGAATTAATTTTTCCCTCGATAATGGCAAGCCGTCCAGGAAGCAGCAAAACGAGCCCCAAATCATGATGCTCCCTGCACTGTACTTCACCGCTGGGATGATGTTTTCATGTTAGGTTGCGGTGCACTTTTTACAGCATCCGTAGTGCTGTGTTCTTCCCAAAAAATTAAAACTTGTTTTCATCAGTTCATCTCTTCGAGATAAGTTTGTAACCATTTCCAGCTTTATGCAAAGCAAAATTTCTTGATTGTAGGTCGTTTGAGATCTTTTTTGTAATGTATAGTCAAGTCATTTGTATTTTTATAGCACCTTTCACAACACATCATTTCAAAGTAGCTTTACAGAAGATCAGGCATTAACAGAAGATAAAACTGTAATGTCTATAATGTCTTAGAGTCATTGTGTAGTTTGATAAAATACAATTGTGAATTGTGTTTAAAAATAAGTAATTAAATAATAATTGTATTTATAACCCGAGTGAGCAAGATGAAGGCCACTGTGGCAAGGAACACAAAACTCCATAAGATTTTGGTTAATGGAGAAAAATAACCTTGGGAGAAACCAGACTCACTGTGGGTGCCAGTTCCCCTCTGGTTAACATCATGAGTATAATGCCAATATTACTTATGTATAGTGCAAGTAATGGTTTAAAATTATTAAACTAAGTAAGTGTTAAGGGTCAGTGTTTAAACAAAGATTTTGTATGAACAGTTCACATCAGCAGATCTCATGAATAACAAACTCAAAATAAGAGCTTTTTATAAGTCAAAGTAGCTCTAACCAACACCTCCAATTTTATTTAAAGAATTGGATGCCATATTTGTCAAAATTTTAAGACAATAAATGCAGGTGATTCCAAAGAGTTCACATACTTTTTCTTGTCACTGTAATAATAGGTAGTTGTTTTTATTCTAGGACATTACGATGTTTACAAATGTGCTGCTGCTGAGCATTGGGGCAAGAGTAGTTTAATATCCATGTGATGGCAGTGTGCCATCCATTATTCCCTAGACTGGACACAATCATGTCCATAAAAACTTGCCCAAAGGCTTAATCCTTATCCAAGCAACGGTTAACTGTATGCTTTGAAACCGCCAATGAGCCTACTTAAAGAGGACGACACAGAATCCACATATTAGTGGATTATGTCAGTTTATTGCTCCAGTTAAATTGTTTATTATGTATTAAACCAAACACATGTAAATGAAAATGTTCTCAGGAAGAGTAAAATAACTATATTGCATTAAGAAAAACATGCAGCTTTGTTTAGTACCTTTGAGATTACTGTGCATGTGGAGGCCAGCAGCCTAAAAACAAGTATTACTATTTGCTCCATTATTGAGGAGAATCTTCATCTTGAGGATACAGACAACAATAGAACAGGAAATAATTCAAAAACAGATCTGTGTTTGATACGATCTGTTTTGGCTGAGGCGGATTAATTGATAAGGATGTGAGAAGTGTTATCTTGTTTGGCTGGTCCTCATTTGTCATCTCATTTTGCATTCAATTTACACAGCAACAACAACACCCTTGTCTACAATAGCAATTGCAATTGCAAAAGATTGCTGCATATTAAATAGATTTAAATTCTAATGATTGAATAAGTTAATTGATTAATTGGGTGGTTAAATACATTACAATGGTATGAACTGTTGATTTGACGAATACGCTGAAAACTGACAAACAAAATACTCTTTAAATCAGCACCAACATTATGTTAACAGTGTTAACAAAAAACATGGCCAATCAATTAAGCAAAAAATGCTGAATTGAAACAGGTTAAAACAACTTCCACATTTAATGAAATACATTTACAAGAAAGCTTTTTGTAAAAACAGCAAAGTGCAGCAGAAAAAAAAGAATGATCTAATTAATAAAACAAAATGCACAACTTTTCAAAACTTTACAGCCTTTTTTACATAAATTTTTACATCATTACAATCTGTCATACTGTTGACCTCAGATAAATCATGACATAATATATTCCACAATGAAACTGGAATTCCCTCCTTCAATAATTGTTTTTAAATTGTGTTTCTTCCATTTTTAATGTTCAAGAGTCAGGTAAGTGTAGGAAAAGAGGGGGAATGGGATCTGCACATGACACATGCCAGACTTAAAATATATCCTACATGTCACAAGCATGTGCAGAACCCATTGCACAATGACTCTGACTCTTCAACATTTAAATTGGAGAACACATTTAATTCCTTTCTGCCAGTTCTAATTAAAGCTCAATCTTTTCTTCTCCCTTTGACAATTCGATAATGATGCTGAATGCCCCTGCCCATGGCATCTGTGTCACTTTAGATGAGCACACTTATCCACATGGTGTCCCGGGGTCCTTTTGCTTTTCAGGCCTGGCTAAAAGAGAACCAATCTCCTCTCCGTCCAACTTTGGAATCTTTGAACCGTAGATCCTAGAAGCTGCTCGCAACAATACAACAGAAAACAGCTCACACAGAAACACACTTTCTCTGTTTTGTCAGTTAATTTGACCTACATCTGCATCCAACTGGCTTCTGTATTAATTAGCTGTTTTTCAGTTGAATGAAAATAGCACAGGCAGTAGTGCAAACCTCCAATAATTCAGACAGAACAACACAAAAGAAAATATATACAGAGACATGGACAACATCTCCCATTGAAATTTCTAATGAACATGGGATATGAAAAACAGGAGTTCGCAAAGCAATAACAATGAAGATGTGGTTTGGTTTATCATCGGGACACATCTTTTTTGTGGGTTTACGAAATATTATCCCACATATTTGTGTCCATCTTGTCAATAAATCGAATTTCATTCATAAGGCTCTCTATTAAATATATTCATAATAACAAATAAGATATGTTACATTCACATGCTATAAAATGCATATCCTGGAAATTAGTATTTCAGTTCTTAATGTTCACAATGTTTCATACTGTGGCTTTTCTTCAAGCAACTTTAAGGTATAATGAGATAAAACTGACAAAGGGGTCTTGTAGAGTTCAAAATCAGTGCCAAGAAATTTTGACTTTTTCTTATCACAACTTATCATGACTTCTCTACTGCGCGACTGGGTTTAGTATAGGTTAGTTGCCACATTTTCCACTTTCATGAAAAAGTATATCTGATACATAATTTTTTTCTTGAAAAAAAAGTCTTTCTCTTACACCAAGATAATATGGACACCTTCGGCAATACAGTCCTCTTTATAAAAATCTCACATTTGAGTTTGCCATAGAGGTGACCTACTTCTTCCATTCATCCAAGACACTAAAATTTGTTCTTGGTTTTTCTGCCATTAACGCTGGGATATTCAAAGCACTGGAAAAATGCTGCCTGTGTTTTCATGCGATGATACTGTGGTGAAAGCACTGCACTATGAGTGACCATCTAAGAAAATTGCCATAGGCTTTAAGACGTATTTACATAACACTATTATATAATCAGAGCCTAATGCTCTGAAAGTGTTCACAAAAAGCTATGACTTGCATTTAATTTAAAAGGAATTGGAGTTTCACTGCTCCAGTGAATTTTGTTGGCTAATATAAAATTTGTTATCAAAAGAGAGCATTCAAAAATGACTTTCACTGAGATACAGTACAGTGTGTCATGCCCCATTATAGAGATTGCTGAAGTCTTATTTGTGCTGCATGTCAATGTCATGCTCCAATGGCAGAAAGCCTTGTCCTCTTCAACAAAAAGAAAAAAATACTGAATTATCTTATGAGAGGGACTGAACAAATCACATGATTCATCTCTGCATGTGTACAGACCCTATTTCTGAGAGGAGATCTTGGAGTGTGTCACACCACAGTGGTCTCAGTCTGCTGGAAAGACTGGGCTCTGGAGTTCCTGTGGAATTGGGCCATGTTGTCTGTGCCGTTCTTGGATATGGATGAACTATGCAGACGGCAATCTCGGCCGATATATCGCTTCAGGCGCAAACTCCGCCACTTTCTCTTGAGTTCACTCTGGACCTGCGTAGTAGTAAAACAGAAAACCTCTCAGATAAGTCTTTAGCATTAGCATAGCCACACACATGGGAAGTAGTGGTATATGGTATGCAATTTAAAGTCGACATTACATCTAAATTTACCCAATTTACTTAATACACACACTAAAAAATTGTCATGTAACTTAAATGTTCTTCATGTTGTAATGTCTAAATTAACTTTTTTTTTTATTTTTTATTTTTTTATATTATCCTACATAACTACATCAATCAAACTGCATTAGATTACACCAACAAAATACATTTTATGGGTCAGATCAATTAGAAAAAGAATCTTAAGGTAACAATTACATATGACCACTTTTTAGCTCTTGTTTTTATTTTATTTTAATTTTTTACTTGTTCTGCCTCTAAAATGACTTTGTTTTTGGCTGATGTCACCAAGTCATCATATTTTTTCAACCGCTCTCCTTCAATCACCTGTCATCTAACTTTTCACTTTCCAATCAACTTTTCACAATTCAAACGAATCCTCTGCGGATTATGTTTTCTTTTTTTTCTGGTTAAATATCCTGTTTCACTGGAATACATCATATTTAAGTAGTAACATGTGTTGTAAATGCTGTTACATGTTGACTTTTACTAAGAAGACACAATGTGTCATATAGTCATTTGAACTGTTTGCATTTGAAGTTTTAGTAAAGGTAGTAGTCATCTGTACAATTGTGAAATGTGCCATCGGTAGGATTAAAGACTGACCTCAGTATTCAAAAAACAGTATAGAATTGCAACCACGAAGCCCTGTGTGAGCACAGAGATTAAGATATTAGTGTCATAAAACAATCACACAAATGCAACATATAAGTGTAAGTATGTACTGTACGTATAATAACAAGTGATTCTTGAACACTCATAATTATCACCTGAAAAGATCCCAAGGCTAGGTTAAAGAATATTTTGTAGTTTTCCATTTCTTCATTTTCATCTATGATGTAAGCGAAAACAACATAGTTTACTCCTAAGAGAGGGATCAACAGAAGTGTCGACTTGGCCAATCTCCTGCAAATAGAGAGAGAGAGAGAGAGAGAGAGAGAGAGAGAGAGAGAGATGTTACAGGATTTGGTCAAAATGATTGAGAAATAGAGAATTCCCTACAGTTGTGATAGCATGGCCATTTTTGTCAAAGTGGACAAAGTGTATTTCCAAGCACACAATAGAGTGCTTCAAACTGCAATCTTAACTTTAGCTGAAAACAAAGGAGCACAAAGCAAACAGCACATATGGGAAAGCCATCAAACAGAGCACAGCCTCTCATGAATTAGCGACATGGCACTCAGCAGAATGAAAACGCAAGATTGCTACAAATCGGTGCATAAATATTTCACCACCCTTGCAAAACAAACACATTTAGCATATAGATAATAGAAGACTTTGCAGTTATCTATTTCAATCCAGTTTTCTGAGAAAAGTTTTCAATGGTAGAATGCCACTCAGCTATGGCCTGGCTAACAATCTGCAAAACATCAACTTTTGTGTTTTAAGTCATAAAGGTTTGGAACCACATGGGGATATTAAATGACAGAATTGTAATTTTTGGCTGAACTATCCTTTTAACTTGTTTAAAGAACTGTATACAAGCAATGTCACACTCACAACCGTGTATATGTACACAATCGTGTTGCAGTATCTACAGTTCTGAATATCAATAGTGAACATCAATATCTTCAACAGCAATCTTGCTCATTTGATATTGCTTATTTTTTATTATGCAATACCTGTACTGAGATTGATCATTTCCACCAACGTCAGGACACCTCAGTTTCTGCACCAGGATTCGAATGATACTGATGAACAGAATGAAGTTTAACTAAAGAACACAGACATAAAGTATTAGGTGGAAAAAGAAAGGGAAAAATATAGCAATAGTTTATATAAATGTATTCTATCCTGTACTTCCTTTTTTATATGATGACATTATCCAGACAGTTTGAAAAGCATTTGTAACATTTTAGTAGAATCATTTCACAGGATATCTGACAATAAGAAATTCTCTGAATATTTTGCACCAAATTACAGGATTTTTGCACACTCTGTAATATGTGAAAATGTGCAGTTGCAGAATATTTCAGATCTGTAGGTCCTACAGAATGGGTACCAAAATTAAGCTCCAAAATCCACATAAACTCAGCATAAAAGTAATCCATAAGAATCCAGAGATTAAATCCATATCTTCAGGAGCGATATTATCATCCTTTTTTACCATAAATTCTCCTCCCTGCCCAGTAGGTGGCGATATGCATGAAGAATACAAATCACCAAAAACAAAAGAAGAAAAATGTGACAGTGAAAGTGGAGATTGATAGTAATAAAGGTCCTAAATATTTATCAGTTTCTCACACTTATCGTTTAACTTTTAAAGACATGGATTTAACCACTGGAGTCATATGGATTACTTATATGCTCCCTTTATATCCTTTTGGAGCTTGAAAATGCTGGTCACCATTCACTTGCATTGTAAAGACCTACAGACCTGTAATATTCTTCTAAAAATCAATGTTTGTGTTCAGCAGAAGAAAGTCATACACATCTGGGATGGCATGAGGGTGAGTAAAGGATGAGAGAATTTTCATTTTTGGGTGAACTATTTCTTTTTATATATTTTGACCTGATCTGACCTTTAAAAATGATTTCCATTTGTGCAACCCATTGTATTTAGGTTTTATCAGTAATGTTAAATAATCTTAGACTTTAAATTATACCACATGAAGGTTTTTAGATAGCGCAGGTGGGATGGAAATACGTTTGGTGTGAACGGCCCCTAATGATCTAATTCCACTTCATCTAATCTATAAAATTACTATAATTATTGTAACTTTAAGTAGTTAGATTGATTTAATCAACATCAATTATATTTTAAATTATATTTTTGGCAAATAAAACCAGTTAATTTAGGTGTTACCATATGAAGCAATTTTTTTAGGTTTTCTGAGGACATTTGTTTTCAGTGAACTCTGTAATAGGGTTTTCCAAACACATTGATTACCAAAGCAACAACGTTTTCCAACATGAAAACGCTTGATTACATTCCATATAATATTGGCATTCCAATGCTCTTGAAAGCACATGAAAGACAACATTTTGATCAGGATGCATTCAGGCAAAGCTGTCAAACACAGCCATCAAGCTGTCCACAGGCATTTGCTTTCTCGCAGGTGAAGCTTTATAAAGTGGAAATGGCACATCGGATTCAGGAGAGAGAGCCAGTACAACTCCTTTCCCACATGTGCTGACAGAAGCGCTGTGACAGCGTGTTTGCTCGCTCTTCTTGACAAGCCTGCGCTCACGTCTCATCCAGGACATGGAAACTACTGTATCTATGAGACTCAGCACATCCCCTCATCTGCTTGGCTAGCACAATTCCCCCGCCAGACATAATGTATATAGTAAAAAGTTGCTCTAATTGTTTACATGGTTATACTCACAATGATAGATGCCATAATTGGCCACTTGATCACCCGCCAGGGAATTGGGACTTCATTTCTCTCCCAGCATCTATTACAAGGAGACATCAAAGAGTTACAAGTACATTCATAACAGCTGTAGCAAACAGGAATGTATTTTATTTTGCAAAGAATTTTATTTTAATATTCCAGGGTTAAATAACCGCTACTTAAGGTCTCATGTAATAAGTGGTGGATTTAGGCATGGGCAACTTGGGCAGTCACCCAGGGTGACATCTTGCGGGGGACGGCACAAGAATCACCACCATTCCCTGGTCAACAACTTTGGGGGCGTGTTGAAGCTAGAACCGCTACTGACTGTAATTTTAGTTAGTCTGATTATGCGGTGCGAAACTACTTACCCTGTGTCCTCCAAGTAAATCCTACAAATGATCCATGGAATCACAAATACGGTGGGGAATCCTAAGGGAAGAAGACTGAATGATCAGATGTCAGGAGATTCAGTGGTGACATTTCCTTATACATGATCGATGTATACATATATACAGGGTTGGGAGGGTTACTTTTAAAAAGTATTCCACTACTGATTACAGAATACATGCTGTAAAATTTAATTTGTAACATATTTCATTAGATTACTTAAGGTCAGAAAAGTAATCCTTTGGATTGCTTCATCAGCACTGGCAGATTTTTTCACTTGTTTTGACTGTAAACAGGTAACAAATTAAGAAAATACACTTCATTGTAAAAATACATTCAGTGAATACATTTTCACTGAAAAAATATCTTATGCTGTTTTGCTACTCAAGTAAATTTATCTAGCTTTTAGGATTTTAGATATTTTTATAGGAAAACAGATTTTGCAGTACATCTTTGCCCTAATATCAAAGGTCTTACTAGAGAGAAATTATGCTCTAACAGGAATTTGCTTAATTCATTATATAATGGTAAGAAATAGCATTTTAGGTCAGCTTAAAGCTAAATGTTCACAAGACAATTTACACAAGTTAACTCTTTTTGCTGCACCAAACTCCAAAACCCCATAGAGTGTCCACGGCGACATCCTTTTCTGATCGTATGTGGATTCTGTTCATAGAATGAGGCAGAAAAAATATTATCTGTAGCATTTTATATGATGTTAAAGGCTACATTGGTTAGTATTTCTTTTAAAATACCCTAAAACATTGACAAGGTATGTAATGGTTTCATCTCTCAAAGTGTTTCTAACTGTTTTTTGCTAAGCTGTAGAAACACTATGTAACTATTATATTAAGCTCCCAATCGAAAGTTCCTCCATGATGTCATGTCCACTTTTTCACTCACAACAGTGTGAATGGGCTCGTATTAATGAAACAAATCATAAGAAAGTGTTTCACTGCAGTTCAAAAGCTCCTCGGATTGCATCATTTATATGAATAAATGTTTTCCAACTGAGTAGACTAAATATTAAATGAAACAAATTTTAATAAAAGGTAAAGTAATCTCTTCATCAGCTGCTTCCTCCACTCTGGTGATGATTCTTCCGGCATCCTACCGCCTCCCCATCTCCACCTTAATATTTCATAATGCCTATACCAATATTTAGAAAATTCCTTTTCCTTTCTCTAGTCAGTTTGTCCAAGCAGATCTAAGAGCTCAAACCCAGTCTCGTTCTTGAGTCCCTCCATCATGGGCAGCACTCAAAATCTGTTTACCCTAATGCATTCCAAGAATATATGAACTTGTGAACTCGTGAAATGTTATTTGAGTGTATTTAGGATAAATAAAATAACAGTTATGAAATTAGCCGTAGCAAGATCACACATGAAGTCGGCATGATGGTTCTTGTCAGGCATGTTTACAGTGGTTTCAATGTGTTTACCTTTCCACCTTGAGTGATTGGTAGTGCAAGGCACCAGCTACATTGGAGACTAGCAGGGCTGGACTGGGAAGAGAAATAGGCCTGTGATTTTACATCGGCCTGCTCAGTTCTCCCGATGGCAAGTCCGCCCCTGAACGGCCCCAAAGAGACTCGGCCCACCGGGAAAATGCCCGGTCTGCCAGATAACCAGTCCAGCCCTGGAGACTAGGGTTCAAAGCAGGCAGTAACCATGTTTGAATAATCAATGATGAGCATGTTTCATACTAACATTACTTTTTTACTCCACTAATGGTTAAGGTAAGGTTTGGGTTTGGGGATAAAATCTATAAATCTATATTATATATAAATATAATACTTTTCTCTTAATTGTATATATCCTGTAAAGCTGAAAACATCTTGCTTCACTACTAGCTTCTGGACATAAATGCCCATATGGCCTACAACACTTACCGCGTTGGCCACCGGGGGGCAGTGTTTTGAAATTTCGTTTGACGAATACCAATTTTGCCAAATGAAAAGTCGGTCTACTCTTTCTGATTTCACTGTGAGATCAGGCTGTAGCAAGACAAAGCCTCATGGGACGGACCGACGGACGGACGGACGGATCTTTTTTATTTTAATCCACACTGATATACTGCGGGTTAATTATTGAAATGTATGTTATGTTAGGCAACAGCATTTCTTCCAGGACACCTACTGGAAGATTCATTCATTCATTTGTTTCCTCTGAGGAGGTAGGCCACTCTCTCTAGACAAAATTAGGGCATGGGAGGAAATGCTGGTAAACAGAAAGAGATTAAAGGGTCTGTGTTTGTCATTACTGTCATGATAAAAAAGAAGCTAAATTAGGTGTTGATAATATGAGTCTAGCTAGCCATGCCCCCCCTTCTGTCCTTTACGAATGAATGAGCTTCCCCTTCCCTGGAAACTCAAGACTCAGGGGAGACAACAAACTACAAAGACATTCTAATACATAATGTACTACAAACAGAGCAAGGCATGATGGCATGCCACATTCTTCCCTACATGTTGTTTTCCCTGTAAATGGTGAGTGAGATGTTTTCAGAAGGGATGGAATGAATTGAGAGAGGCAGTCAGTGCTACACCGAAAGTGTGTGTGTGCTGAAATTATTTTTGATGCATGCATGTGTTCATGTCTAACAAGATGAAAGCTAAAGCATCAAATGCAGTGGGTGGTGGATAGCCACTGCATTTGGATACTTTACAAATACTTTTCTAGTTTTCTAAAATACAAAATTTCTCAAATGCTTGCATATGTGAAAAAGACATGAATGTCATTCTGAAAAGTCTTACAGACCCTATATTAAGTCACAAAATGTTTGCTTCGAAGCTATCTGTATGCTAGTGTACTTCTAAATGTTGACAAAATTCACTTTAGCTGATTATACACATTTAAAATATTTTTCTTCAGAGAAAACAGACCGAAAATATTGATTACTCATGTTGCACTACACCGATTTTTGTCCAATCAAATGCTCTCTAAAAGAGAATGTCCCAAATCATGGCTCATGTCTGTGATGTAACTAAAGCCTATTGGCTATTTAAAAAAACAATACACTAAGAAATATTTAGTCAAAAATGTTACTTGTGCTAACATATAATTTAATTTGTTTTATTCGTGATAACATTTATTATTTCATATGACTAATTCAACCTAACTACAATAGGGTAAAACCAACAAAAGTCATTATTAAAGGAACATCCTGGGTTCAAAACTAGTTAAGCTAAATAAACAGCATTTTTGACAAATATTGAATATCACCAAAAATTATTTTGACTTTTCCCTCCTTTTTTTTAAATAAAAAAGCAGTGAGGCCCTTACAATTGAAGTGAATGGGAGACAATTTGTCTGTTTCAAAAGAATAGCCTCAAGACATAAACAATATACATGTTATCATGATTTTAGTGTGATCGCTTACTAGCTGATTCTTTGTAAAGTTATAGCCGATTTTACAGCTTTGTTGCCATGATGATGTAATGTCAACAAACCCTAAACCCTAAAACTACAATAAAAATTACGATTTAAACAACTTCACAACTCAAATAATACATGAAATTTAACAGAGGAATTAATGTTAGTGCTTATATAAAAGTATAAGCTTCTATTTTTAAAGAAAAGGGATGAGTCAAAATAATTTGTGGTAATCAGCATTATGCCACAAATAGTGTCAATTGAGCTACACTTGTATTGAACCCAGAATATTCCTTTAAGGTATAGTCAAGCAAATAAATTGCACCGTGTTCCTCTGGGTAACATCCCCATTGTCTTCACTTTACAAGCTTAAAGCTACTTTTACATTTATTCATTTGGCAGACACTTTTATCCAAAGCGGCTTACAAAAGAGGACTCAAAAACACATGATGCATATAAGATGGTAATAATTACATGGTTAATAATTAAGGGATGACTTTTAATTAAACAGCAAAATGCCTTTTGGTCAATAGACATCCTGGTTGTCATTTTTATTATCTTTTTCTGTCATTGTGTTCTGTGGTGGCTGCACATTTTGCTCTGGAGATCTGCCCTTAAAATAACCATTTTCAGTTCTTTTTTTTTACCCATCAAAAATATAATTCAAATTTGATAGTGAATACAATTTTAAACATTTAAATTTATTATCTGTATGTTATGAAGAATTGCTTAAATATTTGTTGCCTAGAAGTAACATTGTGCAACAATGTAATGGATATAGCTCCCCTGTGCAGTTTTTTATTATTTTTTTATGTAGATTTATAGTATTTTTTAGAACTTTTTATGTATTTACAGTACTTAATATTTCATTTAAATTTAGAGAAAATGTTACCTACAAGAGAATTCTATTAGATTATGTCATATACTCTAGCAGATGGGGTCTATTACACATATATTTAGTGTAAAAAAAATGTTTAACAGCATTGTTCATCTTATTATTCAGTTATTATTCTGACATCCTCAAAAGTATAGTCATTCATTTTCACTTCAAAAATGTAAATAAATCCTTTGATTTATTTCTTTCCAAAGTTGCCCACAAGAAACATACCTTAAATCATTACTATTATTATTATAGGTTTTTGATTTTTAAAAATAAGATCCATATTATGCAAGAAAAGTGAATCGAACATTTAAACAATGATTACATAAAGCGTGCAATAGAGGGTTAAGGTAACAATGGCATGTAAGCACATTTTACAGTGAATGTCCGACAGAAACTGTGTACAGTTTCAATATGAAATATATCATTAAAGGATAAAAAAAAAATTTAAAAATCATGCACTAATTAATTTCATGGGGTAGTAGACATTTCATGCTTTCAACAAATTATGTAGAGAAAAAAAAAATAACAAAAAAATAACAAAAGCAAATGAAAAACAGGAAACAGTTGAAAATTATGGTTGCAGGCAGGTTCAAAACTCATCTGAGGAGTCATACCGGTTTTAACTAGAGGTCTCAAATGAATGCTTACCCCAACCAATGAGAAGATAAATGATGAAGTGTCTATTCTCAGAGAAGACCATCAGCAAGGTGTGAAGGTACAGCCCTTCCACCAACAACCAGTAGAAGTTTGCCATGATGAAGTAATTGAAGATGACCAGGCTGGCCTTGCAACCAATCTAAACATAGGATTAAAGAAGTACTATGTCCATTTACTTCATATCTCTTAAATGCCAAGGACTGCAGTACTGGTGTGACAAGCAAATGGCTATGTTTGGGTTTCAGGTTAGGTAAAAATAATGACTTTATGAAATGGATTAAGCATAAAATGTTTTTAGATGACACTATGCATGCTTTAAGAAAGTGGCTTAGCTCAGTTCATCCCCTTGAAGGAGAAGTGTGTAATTTTTTCGATGTTAGAATAATTTCTCCAGTCCCAGTGTAATGCGTAGAGACATTCGTAGGTTGATTTCCTGAAAAGTGTAAACACTGACTCTGTGGTGCTTTCAAACATTGCTTTTTTTTTTTTTGAGTGGTCAACATGTCAATTAATGGTGCAACCAAAGGTGAGAGTTTGAGGTGGGTGTTGTGGAACTTACTGTTTGTCCAAACAATGAATTTACCTTTAAAATAATTTAGAATTTTCATTTATCTCAACAGTACAAGATCCACAGTGCAAAACAGGAGGAAAAAAAGGAGGAAAGCAGCATCGCAACATATAGTCATTAATAACATCCTGCATGTTCTTGGGGTCGTGACAGCTTTTACTCACCAGTGACACCTGCTCTGTGCATTCTACATTCTCATGGGGAAATAAAATGGCATCTTTGACCAGCACAGCAATAGCCCTCAGTATAAATGAGAAGAACAGGTTCAGATGGATGTAGTTCCTTGTGCAGTGGAGCTTTCTGTTAGAACAGAACAGCATGGGACAGCACAGTATGTGATAGTAGTTATAGCGTATGTGAAAAAATAGGAAAGATGTGTTAAGCAACTCTCCATTCATCACATTTCCAGGCAACTTCTTAAATTAATATCTTTGTTCCAGCTAGGTAAACACTATCAGGATAAAACAGGATGCCAAGTATAATGTTTATCCTCTGTGTCAAAAAGTTTAAATGATAGACTTGCAGAAGCCTGCCAAATTCAACTCCTTAATGATCACAATTAATATAAAACAGGATTGTTCATCTATACAAAGTATAACATAATATAAAGCAGACACAAATATGAAGTTGATCTATTTAAGAGGGACAGTTCGCCATAAATACAAATTCAGTCATCATTTACTCACCCACATGTTGTTCCAAACCCGTCTGACCTTCTAATGTGTAACACAAAAGTAGATGTTAGGCAGAATGATAGCCTCAGTCACCATTCACTTTCAGTGTATAAAGAAAGGGGCAGCATCAGCACTCTTCAAAGTTTTCTCATGTGTTCCACAGAAGAAAGAAAGTCTTATGGATTTGGAACAACACAAGGGTGAGTATATAATGACAAATATTAACATTTTTGGGTGAACTATTCCTTTAAAGATCTGATTCAAACCTGAAGAGAAGGAGGATGGTGCTGCCAGTGATAAGTGCGATGAGCGAGAGGCTGTGTCCGAGTGTGTAAAGGGTCTTTACCACCGTGTAGAAGACAAGCTGGACAGAGAGAAGAACAGCCTATATGAGAAACACTTCTACATATAAGACAAGACATCCTGCATATAATACAACTATTTTCTCTAAAAGATATAATCCATACTTTGTTTCTTTACAGCTCCGCTAACAAAAAATGACCAAAGAGTACCATCCATGGATTTTTAGACATGTACCATGGTATTATTTGGAGTGGCCTGTAAGTACCATATTGCATATAATAAGATAGCAAATATATACAGTATATACAGTCAAGACCTTCAGTTAATGTTCACATCAACCATCAGAATGGGGGAAAATGCAATCATAGTGATTTCAACCGTAGCATGGTTGTTGGTGCCTGATGGGCACACAACAGTCTCTAGAGTTTACTCAGAATGGTGCCAAAAACAAAAAATATCCAGTGAGCGGCAGTTCTATGGACTGAAATGCCTCGTTGATGAGAGAGGTCAACATAGAAAGTCTAGACTAATTCGAGCTGACAAAAATGCTACCTGTAATGGGTAAAGGATGTGCAAGGAGGACGCGGAACCAGCAGAACAGGCAACATAACTTTAATTACATAAATTAATTTAAACAAACTTGTTTGTGTCACACTCGTGTGTGTTGTCATGGCACGGCCACACCCTCCTCCTCGCCACACTCCTCCACCACCCGATTCAGGTGGTAAAGACCTGCCGGCGGAAGGATGGCCAGAAGGGCAACATCTTCCCTCCAGGAATGAAGAGGTGTATGTCATGCCGGAGGTTTCCCTGGCCTGAATCGGGTGGCGGAGGAGAGTGGTGAGGAGGAGGTTGTGGCCACGCTGGTCCCCGGACACACTGTCGCCTGGTCCTCGGCCAACTGGGCAGCGGTCTTCCATGAAGCCGGGCGATGACACTAGACATCGCCTCCTGGTGGATGGTAGCCGACTCCTCCGCCTCCCGGCAGACATCAGACTCCACCTCCTGGAGGCCTGTCGAGGGCTCTCCGATAACGCATCCCTCCTCCGTCCTGTGTTTCGGCACCAAAATAACTGGTAAAGGATGGGAAAGGAGGAGGCGGGAACCGAAAGTCAATGTAAACCCCCCTCGTCACACTACCAGAACTTAGATAACCTCACAGTACAACTGTACTGAGCAGAATAGTATCTCAGAAAGCACAACATGTCAAACTGTGAGGCAAATGGGCTACCACAGTTGAAGACCACGTAGGGTTCCCCTTCTGTCAGCCAAGAATAGAAAGCTGAAGCTACAGTGGAAACATGCTCACCAAAAATGGACAGTTAAAGACTGGAAAAACATCGCCTGGTCTGATTAATCTCAATTTCTGCTGAGGCACACAGTGTAACAAGCGATAACAAGAACAAACAGACCCAAGAGCAGATTAAATGTTCAAAGGATTTATTAACAACAAATAAGAGGCACCGGCTGCGGCAGCAGGAAGCGATCTCCGATATCGTGCGTGCCATAGGCACGCAAGGGGCAATCCGTGAAGAGTGTATTCGTAGAATGAGTGTGTGCATTGCGGAAGTCGGGAACAGACTCGTAGAATCCTCTGTTGAATCTTAGTGAGGAGCAGAACAACGCCCAGCTGAGATGGGCGATCTTACTCCCGATATGAGGGCAGAGATAAGGTATCCTCCGTGTAAGGTCAGCTGACACGCAGCCAAACTGGAAGGCAACCATACACCTGACATGCAGGCAACCAACAGATATATGAGACAGAGAGAGTGAGGTTAGTACTCAACATCAAACAAAAATCTAGCAGTGATACTTAGAACACAATGGGTTAAAGAAGGGAGTGAACTAGTAGAGAACAGGTGTTGCTTGGCACGCTAATCAATGGCATGATCAGTGTTCCCATGGAAACACTAATCATGCATATCAGCCGCCACTGCGAGACATGAGGAAGACAAAATGTCAAAACATACCAAACAAACCAACAAACTCACCGGAGTCATGACACCCAGATTGTAGGCCCGCTGCAGCCTCAGCTTTCTTCTCTTGGCTGACAGAAGGGGAACCCGACAAGGTCTTATGCTGTCGTAGACCATTCGCATCAAGTTTCAATGTGTTGTGCATTCTGAGATGCTATTCTGCTCACTACAGTTGTACAGAGTGGTTATCGGGGTTGCCGTAGCCTTTCTGTCAGCTTGAACCAGTCTGGCCATTCCTTGTTGACCTCTCTCATCAACAAAGCTTTTTCATCCACAGAATTGCCGCTCACTGGATGCTTTTGTTTTTGGCATCATTGTGAGTAAGCTCTAGAGACTGTTGTTCGTGAAAATCCCAGGAGATCAGCATTTACAGAAATTCTCATAGCAGCCTATCTGGCGCCAACAATCCAAATCACTGAGATCACAGGTCCTGACCTGTATCTGAATGATTTTAAGCATTGCCCTGCTGCCACACGATTGGCTGATTAGATAATCGCATGAATAAGTAGGTGTACAGGTGTTCCTAATAAAGTGCTCATTGAGTGTATATGTACATAATATCAGGAAAGACACATACTGATTACAATGAATGATACAATGAACAACTTTGAATGCATCTGCCAAATGCATAAATGTAAATATTGTCCATCTGTCATCCTGCTCTATAAAGATCAGCACAGTATCTGTATACTGATACATTGATCATTTAGAAATCCATATAGGTCAACCACTATTTTTTTAAGTATTAGTAGCGCTGTTTCTGTATTTACCCGAAGAGTACAGAATGTAAAGTCCAAATCTGACAGCATTAAACTTGAGATACATTTACACTAATCATCAAATATGTTGAACTAACAATGAGTTTAAGCTCTCTGGCATGTTGTAATTGTGAGAACAATTTTACATGAGCTCATCAGATCGCGAGGTGACTAATAACTATGGAAATGCAGTTTGCCAGTCGGCCTGCTTGGTGGTAGAAAAGTATGATGAAGCTCAGATTCAGACTCCCACATAAACAGCATTCTTTTAGCTTGACATACTACCTAGCACACTAGATCCACAGAGACCACAGCACCCATTCAAGAACATCATGAGGAGCCGGAACATTCTTCATGTTGTATTTTAAACATAAAGCCAAAAGAGCCCAAGAAAAACTCATAAACATGGAGTGAGATGCATATTTTACTACTCTTTCGATTTATTTAGTTCTTTAAGAATGTTATGTGTGTTTTATGCTTTGAGTTTAATTAATGCATTGTGTATATCTGTATGTATATATAAATCCCTAAGAAGCAATAACATGATTTTCTAGTGTAAAATTATGTATATAAAAGCAATCTTCTTTAAAGGGACAGTTCACCCCCCAAAAAAATTCTGTCATCATTTAATCACATTCATGTTGGCCTAACACATCCTTTTGGCTTGGAACAGTATGAGGGTGAGTAAATGATGATAGAATTACACATTTTGGGTGAACTATCCCTTTTAGATGTGTAAATTTCCAACTAAGCCTGTAATATGTCATCCATAAAACAATGAAAGACTCAGGTTAACTGGGCTGAAGCAATTAAAACGAGGAGATGAAAACCAGTCACTATGCCGGTTTTGGATGAGATGAGTGATCGCTTCCTTCTATGACAGAGACTTTTTTATTATTGGATGTGGTATGTGTTTTATGGGATGCCCATGGAAAGTTCTGTAGAACGTCAGATAAAAACTGACACTAAAATGGCACTTGGATTTGAACATACAATGCAAGGCCCTGGAAAAGATGAGCACCAATTAGACAATGTCTCAAACTTTAATCTATAATAATAAAAGTGTGTATCTGCAAATTTAAAGGGGTCATAGCATCAATGTTTTTATTATTACATTTTTCTCCCTGAGGTTTATTTATATTAGTTAGTACTATTTTGCATGAAAAAAAGTCATAATTTAGTTTTTATGAAAATCTTCGGACATCTCACTGACCCTCTCCGAATTGGCCAGTTTTTGCTGCTGTACCTTTAAGGCTCGTATGTAAATGTGCTCTTTGCACATGAATTGTGAAAAAGCGCATTACTGCACTCACTGGCGAGCTGTGAGTTTGCTGTTGAGACAGATTCATTCGTCAATAAATGACTCTTTGCAAAGCACAAACACACTGTGACAGATTCAAAACAATCCAAACTGAAATATGCCTCTCAAACTGTTAATATCTGACTGAAATTATTAATAAACTTCAGCCACTCATTTCTATCCTTGGCATCCATGCTAATAATGTGATGTAAATAACGTAAACAAGATATATATGTCACACTAAAGGGACAAAATTTAGTCTGCAACAAAACAGATCCAGAAGCTATTAGAAGCCCATTTAGTTGGAGAACAAAATTAAGTGTCCCCTCTGAAGAGGTAGTAAATGATTTAATTAAAATACAACCTTCACTTTAATGTACTAAATTTTGTGTGAAAGGCACACATGCTCTTTACATGGTGAACTCTAAAAGAAAGATCATTTGTCCTTTTAAAATGGATCAATAAATCAAGGTTAGAAGATCAATGTCCAATTAAATTCATCAATGTTGCTCTAATTTCTCTGAAGTGGCCCGGGGCAGGACTTCTTTGAAGCGAAGCAGGATGTGGTCTAGAAATCAGGTTTCAGGTTTGACTCAAGGTCGAACTAACCCCTCAGGAGGATAACTTTTAGTCATCTCTGTTAATTTCAAAGAGAGAACTGTGCAAAGATAGGAATGTGCCCTCTACTACAGTACAATAGCCTTCAGGACATTGTTCTAATATCTAATTTCCCCCAGTAAATTTTAAGAATGAAAAATAACGAATTGTCCATTCATCGCTCAAACCAGCAACAGAGCCAACTATCCTATGGTGGGGAGTGTGTTGAACTTTGGATGAGGTGAAAAGTGCATCTACAACTATTCTGAAAATGTTCCAAAGGTGATGGACAGTCTTTTAAAACATTACGAACAAGATACAAGTACAATTAAAACAAATTTAAAAGCGGGACATAATGAAAAACAGGATTCTTCTTGCTCTTTTCAAATGAAATAATTTTTTATATGAGTAGTTCACATGTTGGAAATCCTGCAATGTGACAGGCTCTTCTCCATCTAAAATAGTTTTTTTTTTAAATCTATGACTTCACACTGTTTTCAAATTGTTTTTCTATGTAAAAATTCACAAGACATTTAATAATTGTATTTTTAAAAATAATTTGTCTTAGGGGGCCTGGGTAGCTCAGCAAGTAAAGATGCTGACTACCACCCCTGGAGTCACGAGTTCAAATCAGGGCATGCTGAGTGACTCCAGACAGGTTTCCTAAGCAACCAAATTGGCCCGGTTGCTAGGTTGCTAGGGAGGGTAGAGACACATGAGTTAACCTCCTCGTGATCGCTATGATGTGGTTCGCTCTTGGTGGGGTGCCTGGTGAGTTGTGTTTGGATGCCGCGGAGAACAGTGTGAAGCCTCCACACTCGCTATGTCATCACGGTAACGCGCTCAACAAGATAAGATAAGATTGGGGAGAAAATAAAAAATAAATACAAATGATAATAATACAAATAATTATAATTTGTCTCATCGCAGAACCATTTAAAATGAACTAAGTGAAGGCAGAAAGTTCATTTAAAATGGTAAACTCTGGGGGTGCTATATCGTGAAATAAGTTTAAGTCCCTGGAGAGATAAGTCAGGCATATGGGTTATCTCTTGATAGCTTAGAATCTAAAATGTTCATAGAATACCATACATTTTGCATTTATGTCCCATAAAATAACAGAACAAGGGCTGAAAACAGCCACGTACAAAAAAGCACCACCTAGAGGTAAAGTGGTAGAAATGTCTTTCATATAGCACTTAACTGGTCATAAAGCACAAGCATATATCAAATGAAAGCTCTCATTCTCAGGAATGTGACTACATGTATATAGTAAAACATTTTGCACACCACAGGTCGAAAGATTTTCAAAAGTATCAATCAAAAGTGAAATAAATATCAACTACAAAGGTATTTTTTATGAGCTCATTAATACAGCCGTAAGCCCCAAGTAGCCAAAATATTTATATTTAGTATGAATTAATATTTAGTATGAATAATTAGTCTTTTTTTTTATTTGGGGGTGTTAAGAAAAAATAGAAATGTTTTTTTGTTTTTTGCAATTAGTCCACAGTATGTTTGATGAGGAGCTTTTTTAAGGAGTTTAAGGGGTTAAATTTTTGAAAAACTAAAAAAAAATGGTGACGAGTTACATCAACTAAGATATACTTTCCCTTATACATTCATATGAATTTTAACCTAAAATCTTGATATTGAAAACCAAAAAATACTTTGAATCTCGTGAGTGGGGCAGCGAAACTGCTGCTCTCGTGCACTCTCATGAACGCGAACAGAAAGCAATGGATGGTGAAGATTATTACTAAATAATACATTCGATTTCGGTTTGTTTCTCAACAAACCTTATCGTTTGCATTCAGAACGAGGCATGGGTCACATACAATGATTTATTAGACTTCTGAATTATACTTTGTGTCCTTTTTTAAGCTCGAAGTTGTGGTCACCATAAACTGCCATTGTATGACATCATTGAGCAGATTTAATTACTTTTTTTCACATTTTCTAATTTTGTGTTAAGAAAATTAAAGAAAGACATATGGGGTTATAACAACACTGGGGTGAGTAAACAATGACTGAATTTTTTTGGGTGAATTGAGTTTTAACCGATTTATAGAAACTAAGCAGAAAAACTTTGTGTTATTGATGCCAGAACTGTGACCATATTAACAAATGACCACTCAACTTTACATAACAATGCATATTTAGTATGACAGTCAATCATAACAGGGGTTATTCACAGAAGTCTTAAAGCTACAGTAGCAAAATCAGCCTGTTTAATTCTAAGCGTCAGAGAGAGGAAGGAAAATGGCCAGTACTACTAAATAATGGGAACTAAAATGTATTACTAGTAAATTAATTACAGTACAATGACATGTGCTTAGTGTAACAACAAAAAAATCTTCACTAACACTATAACTGAAGGTCAAGAGGGAAAATGTAATTAAGTAAATAAAGAATCTGTGTATCTGTTCAATGTGAAAAAAGCCTCTAATTTGCTTTGTTGTTCAATTAAGCATTTAATATCTTACAAATAGTTACTTTGTATGTGTAGCAAATCATTTGCTTTGCTTACTGAGATGTCACAGGTTCAATAATGAAATTCAGTTAAAATCCAATTTATATGCTGGCTCATCTTGTTTTGTGCCTATAGCTTGAGACAGGCTGATTTACTCAATTTTAAGGCTGCTTTAGTCACAGCATTCCTCTCCTTTCATCATGTAGCCAAACAGAGGAGGCCGATGTGTCACAGTGTGTCTTCTGATCCGTGGTATCACCTCAAGTAACACTGACAACTCAATGAGCATCAGAAGGCTGTTTATATTGCCATAAGAGGCATTTGCCCTCACTGTTGGAGATGAAGTGTGCCCACAAACACTCAAAACCAAACAGTCTTGAGAGGTGACAGAGTAAAAGAATACAAAACATGCAGCCCATGTGTTGACATATTTATGGAAAAGGCACTCAAATGAAATCGGATCAGGCATTTCTTGAGTCAAAGAAGATTGGAGTCTTGTCTTCTTGAAGCAGAGGGAATTTCAGTGCTTTTCTCTTGAATACTGTATTCTCCCTGGTGTGGTTTAAAGTCATTTTGTTGTACAACCAAGACTAAATGTTCCTCCGATATAATTTCTTGAACAGTACACTTTTACACTCCAATTGTTTATTGTATTTTTTTATTTTTTTGCCAGAACCTTTGCTTTTGCCTCAACTTAATCTGGGAAGTGTAATCTGGAAAAATGTTTTTTGCATTACAGTAATATTTGCATTTGAATCCTTATTTGTATCCTAAGATGGCTATTTGAGCAAAATATGTTGAGGAGGTTTTATCAGATTTTGTTGGAGACATTTTCCCTTCATCAAAATCACAGTTTCTTCATTCTGCATTTGAGGCTAAATTTCCCAACGTTCCATTCATTCCATGCATTCGCAGAGCTCTCCACCCTTACAATAAATAACACAGATCTGCAAGATTATATTAGGAATTCGGCTAGGATTAATTATGCTATAAATTATGTCATGAAGACTTAAAAACACAAATCTTAAGGTAAAGCCTGCCCTGCGAACAAGTTAAAAAATTAAAAATTAAATCTAATTCTTGTGAAAAGAAATGTTTGACTTAAAGAAAAGTTCACCCAAAAATTTACATTTGCTGATACTTTGCTCACTCTCAGGCCATCCAAGATGTATTTGAGTTACTTTAGTCATCAAAACAGAATTTAAGACTTTTAGGATTTCATTTCAGGCCTCGCTAATGAATCCTTTAGAGCTATTTGTAAAAAGATAAGAAAAAATTCATTGAAACGACCCGCCCCCGCCCTCCGCCCTCCGCCCTCCGCCCTGCCACATTTACCTAGGGCTTTAAGCTCAGCGATCGTGTCTGACTGTAGAATACATTGGTCTTTAGATAATAGATTAGGGTTAGGTTTAGGGTTAGGGGTAAGGGGTAAGAACAGATGTAATTAAATGCAGGTGCTTTAAATGTAAGTACAATGCAACAACACATTTATCTATATAAGTACATTGCATCAAATTCTTACGTACGTAGTAGTAAAAGACATGATATAGATACGTTCAGGTTTTCCATTACATTTGCAAATCTTGTAAAGGTTACAAAAAAAATAGACTTTGATTTTTCTATTCTTTTTAAGGTAGAAATAAGTTTATGGGATGTTCATTGATGTCCCTGTAACAGTACTGAAGGGAGACTGTCATAACAGGGCCAGGTGTAAAACATCTTATGAATAAATTAATAATGAGCCTCATTACTGTGAGATCAGTTACATTTCAGTTCCAAATGAATGTTGAACAGCTGTTTAGAAATAACTTTTACTATTAATCAGGACAAGCAGAAGACAACAGCCAGGCTGGCATATGACATATTAAAATAATGGCAAGTAATTTTAGAGTTATGAACAGAAACAACTGCAGATGGCCTTTAAGGTGAAACACATGGACAAACCAGATTCCCAACCATTATCTTCTTTAAAAACTTACCACCTAATATATTTTAATTAAACATAAAGGTGCAATAGGCTGTTTCACATCATAGCTGTTATCACACTGAAAAAAGTAATATCCTGCAATTGTTCCCTTAAAGGTTTAGTTTCCCAAAAAATGAAAATGATCTAATTTACTCACCCTCATGCCATCCCAGATGTGTATGACATTCTTTCTTCTGCAGAACACAAACAAAGATTTTTAGAAGAATATGTCAGCTCTGTAGGTCCTCACATAATCCATAAGACTCTAGTGGATAAGTCTTTATCTTCAGAAGCGATATGATAGGTGTGGGTGAGAAACAGATCAATATTTAAGTCCTTTTTCTCCTCACTGCCCAGTAGGTGGTGATATGCACGAATAATGTGAATTGCCAATAACAAAAGAAGAAGAATGTGAAAATTAAGATTGATAGAAAAAAAGGACTTAAACATTGGTCTTTTTCTCACCCACACCTATCATATTGCTTCTGAAGACAAGGATTTAACCTCTGTATTCTTATGGATTACTTTCATGCTGCCTTTATGTGCTTTTTTGGAGCTTCAAATTTTGGTATCCATTCACTTGCATTGTATGGCCCTACAGAGCTGAAATATTCTTCTAAAAATCTTTGTTTGTGTTCTGCAGAAGAAAGAAAGTCATGCACGTCTGTGATGCCATGAGGGTGAGTAAATTACATCATTTTCATTTTTGGGTTAACTATCCTTTTAAGGAGCAATTTATACCTGATCTAACCAGTGATATTTAAAAAGTTAATTTACATTTACCACATGAAGCACATTTTTAGGTTAAAAAAAAAAAATCAGTACTGTGTTTTAGCACAGCTGGAACACTCTATTGACCCATCAGAATTCAGGACTGGAACTGTTTTAAAATGACCCAATATAGAATATTTGTATAATAAATTAATGGAAACCCGTTTTCGCAATCATCTGAACTCCAAATGATTCGGTTTACTCTGCTCAGGGGATCTTGCTTGACACTGTGGCATTGGTATGGTTCACTTCCCGTACAAATTCCCTCCTTTTCAGTTCAGTAGCTCATGATTATTCCTCTCTGAGTGACCCCCTGCCCAATACCATCCCGAAAACAAAATTGCAGGATGAAACTGTAAATTTAATGTGCAACTGCCTGTTCCATGAAACTAATGAAATGAACAGATAAAATCCACTATTCTTATGAAATACAAACTGTTCTGCAGGAACAAAGCACCTCTATGCACTCCGTTTCATTTTTTGGCTCTCTGGCTCTCTTTTCAACTTCAAACACATCTAAAATATTTTGTCTCCAAATTCGAGACTCTGAGAAGAAATATAATACTGAGAGCAATTTGGTTGAGAGTCCATCAAAATAAGCTTCCATCAGCTGCTCTCTGTCTTTCAAACTTCTAGTGCTTTCTGTCACTGTCAAACACACGCATGAACACACATGCATTCATGTACGCACTCGCTTACAGACCCACACACACACACACATTTCCAAAGCACACACACAAACACTGTTTCTGCACCAAATGTAGGCCCAGCTGGCATCGATACAGGCTAGAAAGTGGACACTAAAAGGTTCAGAGTTCTGAAGTGCCCTTTGTTTCAAGGCATAGAGATTTTTCTAATTGTGTAGCACATGTAGGGAGCGACAGTGCCTCTCAGACAATCAATCTTCATTTTGCACCACCAATCATGATGGTTAATACACTTATCCTAATACTGTTTATAGCATTATGCCACATTCATGCATACAGTGATTTTATTGCTGGGGATCGCCAGGTTGCTGTAATATCTAGTCGCTATTTGGCGTTCCTAATGCTGGTCAATGTAACGTTGTGTAACTGGTGGCTGCGCAAATGCCCATAGCTGTTAAAATCCAATCACAAAAAAATTTTAAAAATAAGAAATCTTTCTGTTTTGACAAGAAAAAAATCATGAGCAAGATTAACTATTATTAATGCATTATTGAAGTCACTCAGAAAGCTGACATTTTTTGACAATTGATTAGATTCCTGTATGTGGGGCAAAAAAAAAAAGAAAGACAAATCATATGGAACAGTGAAATTGGTCACAGTAACATTAATTTCTGCTTCATCTTGCCTACACTCGACTACACAGAAGAAAATGATGTGCTGTATAAGTTCTTCACTGCCACTGCTTGTCACAGCACGGGGTCACTGCTCATTTGCATAACATTAAACTTTTCTCAATTATATCGCATCGCTGGACATGCCCATTTCGCATGGCCTAGAGTTGATACCGCTTATTTCCCCAAAAGTTGCCAAATCTCTTAAAAACAAATGACTTTTAATCGCTTTGTCGCTCTAGATCACTGTATGTGTGAACGCCCCTTTACTGTTAATCTATTAAATCGGGAATTGTTGCAAGATCTAAGATTTTTTGCATAAGTTCACTCACTCACCTTGGTTGAGTTTGGTTTGGACTCAAAGCAAACACTGTGGATGCTAGGATACACTTCGGACCAGCCTTCTGTAGTGCAGTTCCTTGTAATGATCCCTAAAACAAACAAATAAAGAGTCATTAATATCTGCTCTGATCATTCTATTCTGAATACAAAATCAGGCTGATTAATGGCAGTTTAGACTGATAATGAATACTGGTGAATGCCCCTAGGAAAGAAAAAAGAGATTGTTCTCTTATATGGCAATTAGATTAAATAGAGAGCAAATAAGTCTCCTGCTTCTCAGATTGTTCTCCTCAGAAAGACCCCAGTAATTTCACGTCTCCTCTAGAGCAGTAGTTTTCAAACTTTGTTACCAAGGACCCCAAATATGATGATGCCTTTGCAAGGGACTGCCTTTCTAATATATAATGGTTGACCTTTCACATCAACAAGGCATTTACGTCTGCAAAACTGCCGATCACTGGATGTTTTTGGTTTTTGGCACTATTCTGAGTAAAATCAAGAGACTGTAATGGGTGAAAATCCCAGGAGATCAGCAGTTACAGAAATATTCAACCAGTCTACCTGACACCAACAATCATGCCATGGTCGATTTTTTTTTTTCCCCCATTTTGATGGTTGATGTGAACATAAACATGATTTTATGCTTTGCACTGCTGCCACACGATTCACTGATTAGATAATAGACAATAGCATGAATAAGTAGGAGTACAGGTATTCCAAATAAAGTGCTCAGTGAGTGTATTTCAGTGTATGTCAGTAAGTCAGTGTTTTCATGTATGAAGACCCATTTGTACTGCGTAAGAAAAATAACAAGCGTCATTTATAACAAATAGTTATAAAGACAACATTTTGTTAAATTAAATATTTTACAACATGCTCAATTGTGACATAATTGTGAGCAAATAATGTTTTGGGGGGTCAGTTCTTTATTAATCAATTCAAACAATTCAACAATAAGTCATGAGGGGGCCTGGATAGCTCAAAGCAAGTATTGGCACTGACTACCACCCCTGGAGTCATGAGCTCGAATCCAGGGCATGCTGAGTGACTCCACTCAGGTTTCCTAAGAAACAGTATGCTGTTCAGTATCTCCTAAGAAACCAAACTGGCTCAGTTAGTAGGGAGGGTAGAGTCACATAACCTCCTCATGGTCGCTATAATATGGTGAGTTGTTCGTGGATGCCACAGAGAATAGTGTGAAGCCTCCACACGCACTACATCTCCGTGGTCACGCGCTCAACAAGCTATGTGATAAGACGCTTAGATTGATGTTCTCAGACGCGGAGGCAACTAAGATTCCTCCTCCACCACCGGGATTGAGTCACTATGCCACTACAAGCACTTAGAGCGCATTGGGAATTGGGCATTCCAAATTGGAAAGAAAAGGAGAGAAAATATTTTTTTTTTAAATAAAATAAAATAAAAAATACATCAGATTGATGCATTCAAAAATCTGGAATAGTAATGGAACATTCATGGACATTCAAATAATCAAATAGTGTGGGAACCCTGTTTATATTGTCGTTGTACTAAAACCTAAATAAATTATTCAAATATTATCTGAAATTATTTACTTTTTATTACGCTAACAGCATACTGTTTTTAAGTACACTTTAGAGAAGAAGAAAAAAATTCTGTTTTCGATTAATATTTTCTACACCTTTTCACTTTCACCTTTTGGAGGTACACACACCAGAGTTTGAAATCACCTGCTCTAGAGTTTCAGAAGAGATCTCAACAATGTGCTCTGATTTGCCAAGATGTCACAGTCTGCAATCAAAAGTCAGATATTTGCATTTCTCGCATATTCTACCAAGACCAAATTATCTGAGCAATGCTCTCAACGTTCATTTTATGCTCTATAATTTTACTGAATGTCAACAATTGTATGATTTGTTTGTATTTTTATTTCTCTTAAGGAATTTTCGTAGAAACATCTGAGACTAAATTGATTCTGCAATGAAACACAGCTAATAACTCCAATAAGTCTCTTGAGCTATAAAACGGCAACCACTGAGTAAAAAAAGAATCCTCTGTGTGTTTAGGTAAAGCTTTGCCAGCTATGTAGAAGAACTTAGAAGAAACTCAAAGAGACAACAAAGAAAACGTTTGTGAAAAATTAGCATATCAAATGAAGTACTCAAGAATACTAATCAAAAATACATTATGTTCTAGAGAGAAGAAGAGTCTCCTGATTGCACTTAAGACTTTTTAGCCTTTACTCAGTCTTTTTCTTTAGGTGCAATTACCTTTACATTTGTACGCACTGAGGTTTCCAGCTACATGTGCTCCACTCACATATTATACTTGTAAATCTATATGGCACTACTGATAATGGAAATAGTTTTGTACATCACTGATGCATTTACTCTAGGCTGAGAGGCAGGGGATAAGTATGAAGTATAAATACGTTGTAGTTGTGTTTCATTTCATGCAGTAAAACGTCTGAGTGTAGGCTTGTTAATACCCTCTGTATTAAACAATGGCCTCCCACATGTTGCACTGCACCAGTGACCACCATTATACCTGGATAAGAGGAGCTGACAGGTGAATACAGTGTACAACATTACCACATTAAACACAATCAGAACATCAGAACACTCCACAACCCCATGCACAAGAAAATCAGTATGGTGAATGATTTTGATCATCTAATTTGAATCAAGTTTCCATCTTGGTAATGTGAACAATGCATACTTTCTTAGATTAAAATTATACTAATACATTACAATTTTATGTGCTTTATTTACTTTTGCAAACAGTAAAGGCCTTTTTATACCCACATTTTCAGTATGAAAACATGTACAACAAGATGATCATTTGTTTTTTAAATGGCAGAAAGGCCAGAAAATAAAGTACAAGCCTGTAGCATTTATGATTGGCTTGTTTTCTGATTGCTAAAAAGTGATGACCTCTCCCCCTACACTTTTTTGCATTTTACAGAGCCTATTGTATTTCTCAGGACACCTATTTTAGTTATATCTGTCAGCAGGGTTGGGAGGGTTACTTTTAAAATGTATTCCACTACATATTACAGAATATATGCTATAAAATGTCATTCGTAACATATTCCGTTAGATTACTCAAGATCAGTAACATATTCTAAATACTTTGGATTACTTTTTCAGCGCTGTAGATTTTTTCACTTGTTTTGACTATAAAAACTCAAAATGTGTTTTCAAAACCAATCAAATTGATCTTGTTTAAGGATCTTTAGATATTTTTACAGGAAAACAGTACAAAAAAGATTAAGAATATGATTTTTGCCCTAATATCAAAGGACTTAATAGAAAAAATTAATTATGATCTAATGTGAATTTTCTTGATAAAAATATGATCGTGCTGGTAACATGTGCATGTAAAATGGCTAGAAATAGCATTTTAGCTTAGCATAAAGCTGACAATATACACAAGGTTTATTTCTATTTCTTCTGCTCCAAACTTAATTCAAACTTACTTCTCTGTCTGCTCGTATGAATGTAACATCATAAGAAAGTGATTCACTGCTGTTTAAATGCACTTTGGATTGCATCATATATATGTATAAATGTTTCCATCTGAAAAGACTAAATATTCAATTAAACAAATTACAATAAAATGCAAAGTAATCTCTTCAGTAATCAAAATATTTTTTGAATGTAACTGTATTCTAATTACCAATTATTTAAATTATAACTGTAATGGAATACAGTTACTTATATTTTGTATTTTAAATATATAATCCCGTTACAAGTATTCCATTACTCCCAAAACCTGTCAGGAATTAGGGATATTTTATGTGTGGTATTAAAAAAATTCAGCAACTTGAAACTTGAGGACTGACCTATTCAAGGCAGCTAAGAGATCAGAAACCTACATAAGATACATTCTCAAATTAGTTCTATGTGATTGTAAAAACATTTCTAGTTAAAGTACGTCTAATGTTTTATCTTGTGCTCCATGTAACACGGGTATATCTATGTATATTTTAGGGCTGAGAGGAAAGCAGAATGAATACATAATAGCTTTTCACAGGGTCGGATATGCAGAGAGAGTATGACAGCATCGCTGTAGAGCACTTCGTGAGAGAGAGAGAATGTAAACTCCCCTGACATGTATCAACATGGAGATTTATTTTTGTCTACGTCCACTATGAAACAAATCCACCCCAAATACACACCCACACATGCTCACACATCCATCCACACAGAAAAGATCATACACAACCACATGTACACATATGCACTCAACCACATACACATACAAAAGCCTAACAAAAGCACATGTCTGTGCAAACAGATTCAGGCTTTATAGAGGCGCCAACTATCCCATATTTGAAAAGCCGGGCCACCTTTTTCAGCCTATTCACAGAGATTCACATCAACATGTGTACTCTTATCTTAAATTCAAATTGTCAGAACAGTAATAAAACATGTATTTGTCCAGAAGGATGAGTGCTTTGCGCGAGTACAATGCGGGACGACTTTGCTGCTTCTAACTGCCATTCATGCACACAAAAGCAAAGCAGAAGAGCTTTGTGCTAGCACGCATTTGACAGACTGCTACAGTACTTTCCATTCCGTGCATGGCACATCAGTCCAAAACCTTCATATCTTACATGACATAAGCAACAGAGACAAGGAAAAAACTACACGCTGTTTAATGTCCTCCATTCCCAGAGAGCTACTGAACTGTAGGTAATACAGCTGTACTGTAGCAATGTACTCTACATATGCTTAAATGGATAGCTTAGCCAAATAATGTTTTTTTTTTTTTTTTCCATCTTTTACTCACCCTCATGTTCCAAAGCTGGCCTTTTATGTCTTTTGTGGAACACAAAAGAAGTTAATAATAGCAGAATCTCAAAGCTATTCTTTTCCATGCAATGTAACTGAATGGTGACCACTTTAAATATTGTGCAAAAGTCATATGGACTACTTATCTAAATGGTGCATTTTGGTAATTTTTGTAACATGACACCCCCTGTTCCCCATTCACTTTCATTGTATGAAAAAGAGCAACTCGGACATTCTGCTAAACTTCTCCTTTGGTGTTCCAAAAAAGTCTTACTGGTTTGGAATGACATAAGGTTGAGAAAATAATGACAGATTTTCATTTTTATATGAACTATCACTTTAACTGAGGAAGAGGAGGGGTAGATTGAACCTTTTAGTGCCCACATAACCTCGCGGCACCTACTTCACTGAATGCACTGTACCTGATATATCCGCTCTAGCCCATACAATCCATTAACCTCTGTCAAACAATTGAAAATATACCTGTCTAAACACCAGGTTCAAGAAAGTGCAATATATTGCTGTTTTTAAGAGCTACTTTGCAGGAAAAAAAACAGCTCATCATTTCTGGGGTAACAGCCAATGGAGTATAAATGATGTTGACTACGATTCATCTGCGAAAAGATCAGTGATACATTAGAAAGCTTGACTCTAGATAATAATTGTGTGTTATATTCATAGGTCAACATATGTTTCCAGATGTTCTTGGCTAATTTGGCTCCTTAACTCGGTGGATTTCCAACGGCGCCATGTGTTCATGTGTTGCTGCATGAACTCTCTGCACTGGCAGGTTAGAGAGAGCTCAGATGGGATGAAAATAGACTGATTGGGGAATCTGTTCTGCGTCTGCTCCCACACTCTGGAGCTTGACAGACAAGTTCTCTGTAGGGAAGAAGGGATGTGCTGGTTCTGTGCCCTCAGCTTGGGTTCTCAGGTCACTGAACAAGTCCGGGCAGAAGGGAAAAGACACGATACACTCACTCCAGCCTTCGGATTACTCCCCTACTCTTTAATTTACTCACATTCACACATGCATGCTCACACAGACAATCACAATCAACACAATTCATTCAGTTCCTTTACAACACGCTCATCTTCAGATTGGATATAACTATATTGTTTCTGCTTTATACAGTATATGAGTATAACAGATCATCAGTGTTGGGTAAGTTACTTAAACCTAGTTATCCACTACTAATTACTAATTATTTATTTGAAATTGCAACAAGATTATTTTATAAATGACTTAATTGGAAAATTAATTACATTACTAATTACATTTGTTACTTTAGAAAATAATTTTCTGCTCAACAAATTTTAAATAATGTCTATAATTCTTTCTTGTCCATTGTTAAACACCAGTCATACACTCAGCACCTCACATTTATCCTTCGCAATGACTCATTAAGGGGCCATAATTCATGTATTCTACATAAATAATATATTAGAAATAAGCATAAAACAATAATGTACTTAAAACTGATTAAATTAATTGAAAGTCAATAACTGTAATCTGATTACAAAAATTTAAAATGTAACACATTACACCACTTTTTTTACTTAAAACTAATTATATCACAGTAACTAATTACTTTGTGATTGTATTACACCCTACACTGCAAATTATGCATTCTTAAAGAGATAGTTTACCCAAGATTTAAATTATGTCAATATTTACTCACCCTTGTGTTCCAAACCCCTATGGCTTTCCTTCTTACCATTCACTTTCACTATATATTTTTTTTTTTTTATTGCATACTATGAAAGTGAATGGTGACTGATTCTGCCTAACATTTTATTTTATGTTCCTGTGGAAAAAAGAAAGTCATAGGTGCTTTAAAGAACCCAAGGCTGGACTCTTAGAATAGAAGAACAGTGCCTTTAGCATTGTTCCTTTTAAATATTTCCATGTTCCTTTAAAAGGAGGAAACTCTTTTTACAAAATATTAAGCATCCCTAAAGCAGAGTCACAGCAAAACATTAGTTTAAGTCAGTTTAGTATTTGAGACAACATAAACTAAAACTTAAAATTAATAAAATTTGTCCTGTGAGGTAAAATATATATCTTTCCATTGATATATCCAGCTTTCCATGGCCTGGATGAAGAAACAAAAACAACTGCATAAAGCAAGACAGTTTAACATTTAATCTTTTAAAATGACATGCTGTTTAAAGATGCTACAGCAGTTTTTTTAGTTTTTTTTTTTAGTTTTTTACTTCTGCCACAGGATTACCACCCCATCTATACAAAATCAGTGACATGTCAGTAAACTCTCAAATTGAGTAAAAGCTCAAAATGACTGATAGGCAAAAAGCATCTCAAAATCTTCTGGTGTCTAAACAATAGCTGAAAAGCATGAACATAATCAACATCTAAGGTCCAGCACAGGAGCATTAAAGAATGTTTATTTTAAGAGTGCATGGTTAAGTAAAGCAAATAATTATTAAAGCAAATATTACCATCTTTGGTAAACAGGTTTTTTAGGGCAGCAGGGCAGGTATTGATGACCTCCTCTCCGATATCTGCATGGTGCCAGCAAGAAATATTATCCCACATTCCCCTGCAACCTGTGTGGAAGTAGAAAAAGCAAATGTAAGAGCTTGAAACATCTGGATCCCGAAAATATGCAGAGAGAGCACAACTTTAAACAAAACAACTTTAAACAAAAGTTATTGCAAGACAGCTATGCCATACGTGAAACTAGCCATATGTTTGACAGGTGTGAGAAATTGGGAAACTTTGAAGTGCAAGATAAGATCAAGATTAATTTACTAACGCTCTTGAAAGTCTTTACATGTTTTTATCAAATCAGCTTAATGCGATGATTCAGTGTTGTGTTCATCTGAATATGGTTTCCATTTTTACAAAACTGTGCACAGCACATGCCTCAGGCATAGTTCACCCAAAACCGAAAATTCTGTAATTTACTCACTCTTGCGTTGTTCAAAACCAATTATGAATTACCTTCTTCCATATAACATAAGAGAAATTTTTAAGGAAGTTTTCGCTGTTTTTTTCTCATACATATAATGTGGATGGGGACTGAGGCTGTCAGTCCTTAATGTTCTTCTTTTGTGTTTCACAATGAGGAAAAAAATTAATTGGGTTTGGAATAACATGACGGTGAGTAAATGATTAAAGTATTTACATTTTTGGGATAAACTATCCCATTAAAGGTACTACAACAAAAAAACAAAAAGGAAAATCATTGAGATTTTAAAGACCAACTTAAAGGAATTGGACGTTTCATGTCCAGCTATGATTAGAGTGTGTTGTGCAGGTCCAGCAATAAATACAAAGATGGGCAGAGAGGTTGGAGTATGACTTCCAACCACCATCCATCAACATTGACAACTCTTCAGGCTTGCTGGAACGCCACAGTAAAGAGAAGCCATGCAGTCTTTTATGTGCATCTAATGTACACTCACCGGCCACTTTATTAGGTACACCTGTACATATATTATTCATGTGAATGTCTAATCACATGATTGGCTGATTAGATAATCGCATGAATAAGTACAGGTGTACCTAATAAAGTGGCTGTTAAGTGTATGTTTACTACATTGTTTAATCTGGGTTCAATACATGTTAAGCTCAATTGACAGAATTTGTTGCATAATATTAATTTTGACTTTCCCTTACAAATGCAAAAATCTGGGTTACACTGAGACACTTACAATGGAAGTGAATGGGGCCAATCTGTAAACCTTAAAATACTTACCGTTTTAAAAGTACAGTCGCAAGACGTAAACAATGTATGTTAAAATGATCTAAGTGTGATACAGTCACTAACTAACCATTTCTGTGTTAAGTTGTAGCCAATTTTACAACTTCGTTGCAATGATGATGTAATTTCATCAAACCCTAAAACCCTAAAATAACTTTACAGCTCAAATAATACATGAGTTTTAAGAATTAATGTTAGTGCTTTCATAAAAAGATAAGCTTCACATGTCTGCCTTTAAACCATCCTAAAATTGGCCCCATTCACTTCCGTTGTAAGTGCCTCTCTGTAACCTAATTTTTGCTTCTTTAAAAAAAAAAAAAAAGGCTAGGAGCCTTAATTTTTTAAATCCAAAATGGTCATAGGTTTTGGATTATGGGCAGGGTCCAAAAATATTAGCCTTCACAGAGCTCCAAATGCATCTTTGGTGAGTAAATAAAATGTTACTCACCACTTGGTCGGTAACATTACTAGTTACTGTATTATGTAGTATTGTTTATATTGAGTTGTACAGTAAGTGGGATAGTATGAAACTTGCTGATGTCTGCAAATCAAATCAAAATTGTCTGCTAAAGATGTCTATTCACAGGTCTTCTAACAACCTTTTCCCCAGTGGAAAATTTACCATCAAAAGTTTATCTAGGATGTCTAAATGTTATTTCTCCAAAACTCCATGTAGCGACACGTATGTGGAGTATTCCATTGAGCAACTAAAAAAATAGGAGGAACAAAATAATGATGAGTCTGTATATTATAACACAGAGAGATGGAGACTGTCTCATCTAATTTATGGTGCTGTTAAAAAAAAATTATAATAATAATGCTATTGTTCTAAGCACAAAAAATGGTAATAAGACTAATGCCAAATACAATTTCATGGCTGGTAAGAAATATTTATGGCCAGTAAACTCTCTCAACTCAGTGGCCATTGGCAGATGTGGTAAAAAGGCACCATGGGCTCTCTTTTCAGGTACTGAACCACAATCTTTCCTATTATTAGGCTGAAGGTTTAACCCCTATGTCACACCACCAAATCTAGCTTCTCATATGATCATAAGTAACAGCTGCATCTGTTCGGAGACAGCTGCTCTGCTCTGAGGAAAAAGACGGAATCTAAACCCAGAGAAAACACTTCATATGTCACTCGCCAAGTATTGTTTAAGAGCCTGTAAACACTGCTTCTGATAGGTTAGTTCTTGAGTTCTTGGACTGTGTCTATGTCCTTGTACTGTAGGAACCATCACAATCAACATTAGCAATGTGAGACATATTAAGTGGACCAAACCACTTTTTTTACAATAATCTCCAGAGGGACTTATCACTTGTTTCACACATACAAGGTCAAGGCCTTTGTGTGTTGTTTTCTTACAAATAATTAACAGTAATTCAACATTTCCCTATCAGTGAGTGGATGGAAAACACACCACTGTCCATGTAAAACCAAGCAAAGCTGTGTTCTTCCCACACTTCACTTTGAATTTCCTTCTTAAGTGGACATAAAGCATGCTCCATAATGAAAAATAATGCAAAACAAGTATGAAAAAAATACAAGGTTGTCTATAATTATATACTGAGAAGAGTGTACTTTTATTACAACTAATGACCAGAGAGGAGTCATTAGGAGAAAGGAGCTGGGAAACTTTTAAAAGGAGGAGGAATTTTAGAAACAAACGCCCTTTGAAATACAAGAATCACCATTACAGAGCCATTGAAATAAAAAATCTGGGTTATTAAAATTTTGAATGTTACATTTACATATACTCTGAGATCTTACATCATAAAACTAAGATGGACTATGGATGAAGAAAAAACACAATTCCATAAAGTCTCACAGTTTAAGAACATGATTTCCTGTTTAAAGGAATATTTTTGGTTCAATACAAGTCAAATTCGGTCAACAGAATTTTGTGGAATAATGTTGATCATCCCAAAAACTTGTCCCTCATTTTCTTTAAAAAAAAACAAGCAAAAAACAACGCTGCATGCAAACATCAAAGCAAAACAAAAAATATTATAGAGGACAATATAACGTGGCAAGAGCTCATTAAAATTTATTACATAACAATTTGTTTGGTGTGACATAAAAAGACTAATAACACACACAATACTATACACACACACACACACACACACACACATTGCTAATACAGTACCTTTGGTGTTTAAAGACAGCTCGTCGGCCAGCATGCCCAAACATTCTTTCTCGGCCATCTGCAGCTCATACAGAAAGTGACAGTTGGCATGTCTCCCATTGACCTTTGAAGGAGTAAAGGGAAACAGTTCACATCTTTGGACTCACAAATTATTAATTTTCATGGCAACGCTCATAACGCATAACTGATCCATATGTGGCTCTGATGTTGATTATAAATTAGTTTTTTGTTTTTTTTTCTTTTCAGACACTTCTAATTATGATCCAAATACCAAATAACCTGACATTACCATTATACCTTAATGGAAAGCTTAGGATGTTTCTTACCTTAGTCAAATGCAAAAATTGAGAAATACTATATACTGGAAAGAACCTCGAAGACCCTTGTGGCGGGATGAGCGAGAGACAGACACAGTAGTGTGGCCCCAGGCCTCAGAGAGGTGTTTATTTTAAATAATAATTAACATAATACATTAAAAAGGGGAATAAATTGACCATGTATAAATATGTAAATTCTGAGGCCATTAGCACCACCAAGCGAAATTACAAAAATGAAACATTGTTTTGAAACTTTCTGAACACAAACTCCATCTTCCATTGGTCGAGCTACCAGATAGTCCCGCCCAAACTCACTCTATTGGTCAATATCGTTGTGTTGGGCTGGTCACTCAAAACAAAAAAGAGAAATGTTGAACGTGCCACAGAGTTTACACTTTTCAGTGAAATCAACTTACAGCGATGAATGGTTTACTTATAATTGTTTCTTTATATTAAGCTTGAGTTGGAGAAAATGTTTGAAAAATATTTAAAAAATTACAATAAGCTTTAATTTTAAAACCGAACATATTTATAGACTGGCATTGACCTCATAATTTAACACACAAATCATAATAACGGTAAAAACAAAAACAACTTATTAAATATAAAATGAGCTCTCAAGTGCTTGTCAAAAAATGGCTTATAACTAGTGCTGTCAGTTGATTACATTTTTAATCGTGATTAATCGCATAATTTTTCAGTTAAAAGATTAATTGCAGATTTTGAAAGTGCTTAAGTTTGACTCTAAATATAAATTTTTCCATCAAATTTAATTTATTTCCTTTTTATGAAAGAAAACAAAACGATATGTAACAATATAATGCTTAATTAACATTTTCCACACATAGAATTCCACAGTATAAAGATAGAAATTCACTAAAACAGCACCAATTCAAGTAACATTAAATGTTGGAAGTTTGACTAATTGAATGAACTAGTCCCCACATTAGTTGCATATTCATTGCAATGGACATTAAATCTCTAAAACTCTCATCACAATATTAATGAGCAGGCAGACTGTGGCTATTCGCTTTGCTACAGCAATCGTGAAGTCACATTCATGATTCACGTCAGCACCAGCGTCAAGTGCCGCTTTGAACCCCACATGAAAGCGCTTGCAGACAAAAACATCTCATTCTGCGTTTTAGTGATAGTTAAGACCTGCCATTCTTCTGTGGTAATAAAATTGTGCCTTACATAGGCTTAAAAATACTTGATTTCTGCCACTAGGCTTGTTTTGTTCAACAAATAGCATTGAGAGCTCCTTTCCCCTTTTTACTGACACGGAATCACTGCTGTGTGTGTTTGTGGTGTGTTCGTCAGTGTAATGACTCCAAGTGGACACATCACAAACGTTCTGCCCTTATGCTGGTTTATGCTGTATTAACAGTCAAATTAATGCTTTAAACTTTTTTTATAAATCACATACGTTAATGCGTTAATTTTGACAGCTCTACTTATAACGTGTTCTCAGGAACAATATGGTGAACGAATTTAGACACTGCTAACCTAAAAAGAAACAAAAAGGTCACAGAATGACAATATGACCTAATCTGCAAAATAACAAACAAACCTATCTGCAAAGATCTGCTTGTTAAGCGGGAGGCCAATGTGAATGTTGTTATATATTTTTCTAATTCTTAATGAGCTACTTCACCTCTATATGCCCTTGCAAAATGTTTAACTACAAAGAATGTGCTCTTGGTAACACTTACACTGCTACAGTGCAATATCAAACAAAAATTTGCAGAAGTTAACTGCTGTTAACAAGTGTGTCTTGCCTACAGTCAATCATGGTGTGAGAGTGTCATTGTCTGGGGCTGCATGAGTGCTGCCGGCACTGGGGAGCTACAGTTCATTGAGGGAACCATGAATGCCAACATGTACTGTGACATACTGAAGCAGAGTATGATCTCCTCTCTTCGGAGTCCGGGCCGCAGGACAACCTCCAAGACCTCCAAGACAACCACTGCTTGCTAAAGAAGCTGAGGGTGAAGGTGATGGACTGGCCAAGCATGTCTCCAGACCTAAACCCTATTGAGCATCTGTGGGGCATCCTCAAATGGAAGGTGGAAGAGCACAAGGTCTCTAACATCCACCAGCTCCGTGATGCCATCATGGAGGAGTGGAAGAGGACACCAGCGGCAACCTGTGAAGCTCTGGTGGAAAATAATGGTGGCCACACAACTTTTACATTTTCACTTAGGGGTGTACTCACTTTTGTTGCCAGAGTTTTAGACATTAATGGCTGTGCGTTGAGTTATTTTGAGGGGACAGCAAATTTACACTGTTATACAAGCTGTGCACTCACTACTTTGCATTGTAGCAAAGTGTAATTTCTTCAGTGTTGTCACATGAAAAGATATAATCAAATATTTACAAAAATGTGAGGGGTGTACTCACTTTTGTGAGATATTGTACATAGGAAAAGAATTGCAGAACGCAATAATGTCATGACTTATCCTTCGAAGGCAGTGCTTAATGCATTTATAAAGTAAAGCAAGATTTGTGGTGAAGAAGACATTTCAGCTGAATACGAGGTGCTCAGTGCTGAACTCGTTTAAGACAGGTTTTCTGATTACAGCATCTGAAGTGATGGATCAGCAAAGCTGGCATGATCAAAGAGTCTTCACAAAGCCCTTTTAACTGATGGGAAAAAAATCTTCTATTATAAGAACTGTAATAATATCAAGAGAATTAACCATGAAATCACATCTTTAGTTAAAGACCTTATCTGTTTGGCCAAGGACTGTTAGAGATTTTTAAATGTGGAATGATATAATTCAGAAAGCACTGGTTTTGAACATTTAATTATTTTATTAATTTAATTGCAATAAAGGTGTCCTGATCCAATTCACCCTCTCTCATCTCTGTTTTTCATGTAAACAAAGGAGATAAAAAAGCACTTAAAAAGCAAAATATATTTTGAACACAAGGTCACTTTCTTACGTGTTTGTGTGCATGCTTGTGCTGTGTATGAACCCTTAGTCACTTTGGCTTTAGGTTTTTCCAAATGACCTAATAAGGCAAATCAGCCCCAGATCAGAAGCAGAACCAGATATTTCGTCACAGCACAAGAGTAATGACTTCAGGAATTTATTTACTGTTACAATTGACATCATTAGAAATAAAATTTAAATTATGCAATCATCTGTCATAGCACCTCAGAAAAGAGTGTCTCATAATTTTCCTCATGTGCTTTAAAATGGCAGTTATCAAACCGCTTATTGAGAAGCCACAACTTGTTCCTGGAGAACTGGATAAATACTAGAAAAGGTAGTATCCTCACAAATATGTTAATTTCTACAGATAAATAATATATATATATATATATATATATATATATATATATATATATATATATATGAACAATTTCAATCAGGATTTAGGCCTCAACACAGTACAGAGGCTGCACTGCATTTCACTTCTAGAGCTTTTAGATCTTTGTGATGCATTCGACATGATAGATCACGACATTCTCTTGAATAGTTTAGAGAATTATATTGGCATTTGTGGAGTTGCATTAGCATGGTTTAGGTCCTATTAAGCAGACCACTATCAAATTGTCTATGTAAATGAGAAATTGGCAAACCAAACAAAAGTAAAGTATGGAGTGCCACAGGGATCAGTTTTAGGGCCTCTTCTTTTCACCTTGTATATACTTCCCCTGGGAGATATTATCAGGAATCATGGAAAAAGTTTCCACTGTTATGCAAACGATACTCAACTTTATATTTCTTCAAAACCTGATGATATTTCACAATTCTCTGAAATAGAGATCCAGGCTTGATCCAGCGCAATTCCTGCTTTGTGTTGGACTCCACTGCTATGTGTCACTGTGTGATGATGACTTATAGCAACCGGTGCCAGCCAAACACCACTTCTGTCTATTACTATTCACTTCAGAGTATGAACTGATGCCAACTCCAACCATAAGACATGGGATACTTCATATGCCATTGCCTGAACCTTGGACTTTGGATAGACCTCACCGAAATTACCGGCCAGGTTGAACTGCGATGCACCTCACTGATCTCTGCCTGCTCTGTCTAATGATGGACTACACTCTTGAAATGTAATACATTGACTATCAATTAATTGCTAACAAAAGCCTTCATCAGCCAACTAACAAGGACAATTGCATCTATGTGAACTTCTGCAGTTAATCCAGGATGGACTTCAAATACATTAGTCATTAATCTTACAGTTTATACAAAATCTTTGTTTAAACATTGACCCTTAACAATTACTTAGTTTAATCATTTTAAACCATGACTTGTACTATACATAAGTAATATTGGCATTATATTCATGATGTTAGTCAGAGGGGAACTGGCAACCAAAGTCAGTCTGGTTTCTCCCAAGGTTATTTTTCTCCATTAATCAACATCTTATGGAGTTTTGCGTTCCTTGCCACAGTTGCATTCGACTTGCTCACTGGGGTTATTAATACATTTATTATTTAATTACTTATTTTTAAACATGATTAAAAATAGTATTATATCAAACTACACAATGATGACTAAGACATTATAGACATTACAGTTTTATCGTCTGTTAATGCCTGATCTTCCGTAAAGCTACTTTGAAATGATGTGTGTTGTGAAAGGCTCTATACAAATACAAATTACTTGAATTGTCTAGAAGAGGACATAAGCCCACTATTTATGTCTCTCATTGCATCCTTGACGAGTGGAGCCATGCGCAGCCAAGCAGAGCTTTCTTCTTCACATATCACAGCAAGATTGAACTGCACACATGCTAATAGCATGAGTGATAGTATCAGGGATTAATCAGAATCATTACTGTCAGACCAAATGAACGCTGGCCATGATTAACTCAGGCAGAAAGCAATTAAAGTCAAGTGGAAAACAGACTTGACATTTTTACACTTTTTTACACTGATTTCTCAGCTTGAGAGGGAATGGATTTAATTGTGATGATGGAATCACCAAGATTTCGAATCTCATTTTCAGACTCAAGTGATATTTGTCCTTCTTAAAAATATATAAGTGAGAATTTCCATTTTAAATTTCCTTTTGTATAATTCAAACAGATCCATCCATTATATGAAATTTGTGTGAAAAGTTTACAAGTTAAGATAAGTAGTTTTCCTGGCTTAACAGACTAATTCTCAGCAGCAGTTGTAAGGCAGCCTGTCAGGAAACATATCACTGACTCATCCTTCTGCTTCGTTTGAATTGATATTACTTTTTTGAAAATAAATTTGTTTGGAAAATGAATAAAAGCTTTGTAGTTAAAAGGGGAGTATCTGGTGCTATAACCATGTAATACAGTCCCACTTGAGATGTCTAAGATATTACATTAAAACCACCTGCCTAATATTGTGTTTTTTTTGTGTGTGAAAATCCCAGGAGATCAGCAGTTACAGAAATACTCAAAGCAGTCCATCTGGTACCAACAATAATCCATGCAATTATCTAACCAGCCAATCATGTGGCAGCAGTGCAGTGCATAAAGTCAAGCAGGTACGGGTCAGCACCCTCAGTTAATGTTCACATCAACCATCAGAATGGGGAACATTTTTGATCTCAGTGACTTGGATCGTGGTATGTTTGTTGGTGCGAGATGGGCTGATCTTTCATTTGTAAGGTAATTTCAAACGCCATATAAAGTACTGTATAAAAAAGAAAGTTCATAAATCGAGTTGAAAAGCTGACAAGTAACGGTAGCCCTCCAAATGTGAACCACCTTCTATTTGATTCCGTTTCAGTCACTATGTCACACTGATATGGGGCTGGTTGTTACAATTTTTACTCTAGTGAAAATTTCTCAGGATAGGCTTATTTTTAAAGTGAATTTCTGTATAGGCACCTACCTTAAAGGAATATTCTGGGTTCAATACAATTTAAACTCATTCGATAGCATTTGTGGCATAATGTTGATTAATACAAAAAGACATTTCGACTCATCCCTCCTGGTCTTTAAAGAAGCCAAAATCGAGGTTACAGTGAGGCACTTACAAAGAAAGTGAATGGGACCAATCCGTAAACATTAAAATACACACTGTTTCAAAAGTTTAGCCACAAGATGTGAACATTATGCATGTTAACATGATTTTAGATCACTAAATAACCTTTTCTGTTTCAAGTTATAGTACATTTTACAACTTGGTTGCCATGATGTTGTAATGTCAACAAACACTAAAATCCTAAAACGACTGTAAAAATGTACATTTAAACAACATTTAATGCCTTACTGAAATTAGATTTTTGCTTCTTTTGTTTTTAAAGAAAAGGAGGGACGAGTTGAAATGTATTTATGTTGTAATCAACATTATGCTACAAATGCTGCTGATTGAGTTTAACTTGAATTGAACCCGGAATATACCTTCAGTGCCACAAACAGATATTGAACATTTCCACTGCCTCAAAAGTGGACCCAACACTTATAAAACAAAAATGCCCTTGTCCTGAGAACACATTTCAACCTTTTGGTTTAAATCTACTTTCATTGTATAGTTGATATCCAAGTATGATTCTCACTTGTTTAACTGAAAGCTATAGCATTAATATAATAATACTGTAATTTTAGTTTGGAGGACAGAATTCACAAATACACTTATTAATGTAATTTGCCTTTTGACTCCAAATCTTATAGTTACTGAGCCCCTGTGAAAACTAGCCCCGGTCTCCCCTATTTTTTCATCTTGTTATACTATGTGCTGTACAGTGACACAATTTCCTGCTCAATCGTGTTTAAACAGCACTGGAGAACCTGCTAACACATCACCACAACACTTCACTAAGGGCTTCCATATGCACAATAACTTCCATTTAAGGTTCTTAAAAGTCTAATCAGATTATTGAAAGTTATATTCATTTTGTTTAAAGGTATAATTTACCCAAAAATGAAAATGCTTTTATCATTTTCTCACCCTAATGTTCCAAAGCCATATGACATTCTTTCTTCTGTGGAACACAAAAGGAGCTGTTAGACAGAACGTTAGCCTCAAGTCACCATTCACTGCACCTTTTTTCTATACAATGAAAGTAAATGGTGACTGAGGTTTACATTCTGCCTAACATCTCCTTTTGTGTTCCAAAGAAGAAAGTAATTTGGGTTTAGAACAACATGTTCCAAACTGAATTTTCCAGACAGAATATTAATTTTCTGGGTGAGCAATCCCTTTAAATCTATAGTGAATAACATCTTTATTATCTCTTTAGTGGCTTGACACACTGTTTTTGTACTACAATGACCCATTCCAAAATACTCTTTACAGCAGGATGTGAAATTGGATTTTGGTTGTCCTTACCACACTGTTGTGGGTCAGCTGGAAAACATGAAATGTCGTCATTTGATTATCTGAGAAAGTGTGATCTTATGTTTATGGTAAAAAGTAATTGTGCAACTGTTAGCAGATTGCAAGCCAACTTTTCATTTCTCACGCTAGAAAATACAGCATTGCTCAAATAAGTAATTAGGCACCCTCAAGGACTTTAAAAAACACATTTCAAGGTCACATGTATTCTGAGATTGTATTACTTTGTTTAAACAGTTTATCTAATGTTTTTAACAACAGTGAAGCAACTCCCTTCACTGTAAACAATGTAAAAGTTCAATTAAAATGGGACTATAACTCATATTTGTCACGCTGAAGGGAGAGACGAGATGGGAAAGTGTGGATCCAAATGCAGACTAATTTTATTAATGTAATTCAGATGAAGACAAAGATTAAAATAAAACACTTGAGAAAAAGGGAATAAATCAAACGTGACAGCAGGTTGCTGGTTAAATAAGTCTGTAACATTCAAATTAACAAGTTAACAAACTAACAGGCAAACTAACAAGAACCGACAATGAGGGAAGGAAACCAAAGGGCATTTATACACAGAAGGATGATGATGGAACAGGGAACAGCTGTGGAAGATGGAGGGCAGGTGAGGGTAATCAAAGGTGCATCCTGGGAAAGGAAGTCCATGCATAAAGGAAAAACAAAGGGCAGTTCGTAACAATATTTGATTAAAAAGATGTATGTGTTTGGATTATTTAAAGTATTTAATATAAAACGAGCCCCTGGATTACTGTTAATTTACAGTGATATGAATGCCCAGGACAGGAGGTCTGCAAATTTGGGATTTTTTTAACTCTGCTATTCCAGATTAACTACTGACCCACTTATCGCAGTTTAGATGCAAGGCCTATATTTATCTCTTCTTATAAACTTTTCTACTAAACAAAAGAATTGGACAATGCATTTATCACATTTGAGACAGTCAGGCGTCACTAAAATATATACTTTTCTTGTTCGCAAAAAGACAGAAATACAATACAGTGCCATCAAGCTCCAAGAGGAAGTCTAAAGTAGTAAAAATAAAATACACTGTAAACCCTAATGTTGTCTTTACTTAAACAATCAAGTGCACTTGACTAAACATTACTTTAAATTTAGCATTTTTGCCCTGTCACTCAAAAATATAAGTCCAAATAACTTATTTGCCTTCAAAATACATAAACTTAAGATTTCAAGTGCTGTGAGCTCAAAATCATGATTAATCCTTACAAAAGGTCATTTTTACAAATGTTTTTTTTTCTTGACTGTGAAATGATAATAGGCCTACATTCATACATGCTTTCTTCAAGTGCAAGGTGTCATTCTTATTTTAACAGAAAACAAATGGCTTTCATTATATTACAATTATTGATCGTAATGGAAATAAACTGATTTATTTTTTATATATATATTTTTAAAACCTGATACTTTAAACTTGATAAATAAACTTGAATATCCATATACAAGTGTTTTTGTAATACTGGGAGTTGCACAGTTTTCACTCTGTAGCCTTTTAATACTACAAGCCCATACATTTGTATAAACAGGCACGAGACGTGCACATATATGCCACGTGCCAAAATGCTGAAAAGAGTTCCTCACAGCCACCTCACAAGTCTCATTAAAAAATATACAAAATAACAGAAATACAGCAACGACATATTATGTTTAACGTTAAATCAAATTAATTTCAAATCGGTTTAATTAAAATGTCTCTCTCTGGTCTTCCTTTGATGCGATTGGCCACGCAAGTAGTTCTGCCTGGCAACAAGAGAACTAATGCACTGATTGGTGGATTACAAAGTTGGTGATTTTCGCATCGTCCGTTGCTGACCCCAGTGCAAATTTCAAGACGGGAGTTTTCTTTGCGTAACATTCTCGGTAAGTACAATTAATAAGATATAAAGTTATTTTGTGTGACTTTTTAAAACTGAAATATGTTTATTTAAATCATCGCACGGTTCTATAATAAAAGAGAACGCAGCCATAACTTGAATTACAATATTTCCTTGTCAAACCTTTCCAACATAACGTTAGTCTCTAATGAACGTTATTTTATTGATGGTTTTGTGATGATATGATAACTGCAATATCAAACGATTCTTAATTTTATTAGTAATAGTTATTAGTAAAATATAAACTTAATCATTGTGTAATCGTGTATTTCTCGGCAAAAGAACATGGCAGCTAAGTTACTTGAGACCAGTTAGCGTTAGTGATGTTTTTTCTGGTCAAACTTTGACAACCTCGACATTAATTAACGAGATTTTCTTCATGATTTTGTGAGGGTATGATTATTGTAATGTCAACAGCTTATTTCTTATTTTACCTGTGAGATACATAGCTATTTGATTGATCTTTTTTTCTGTGCAAGAAAGAACATGGCAGCTACTGCTTAGACCATGTGGGTTATTTTCCCGGGCAAACTTAATTGACAATATTTTCATGATACATTTCTGATTGATTGAAAAATCGACTTATTTGATATTTTGACTTGTAAAACGTAGTTCGTTAAGTGTCTATCATAATTTATAAGAACATTGTTACTATAGCTACGAGTCTACAATGAATTAGTGATGTTTGTTAGAGGTAAAGTTAACGTCTCGCTTGTCACCAATAATTAGCCACAAAGCGATTTAGTCATATCATCTGATCTAGGCTACCTTTCAGGATGATTGCCTTTTCTTTTTTTTAATCAGAGACCTTTATTTGCTGGTTTAGGTGTATTTTGAGTAACTGTAAGATAACCATTTTAATTATAATGTAATTTTCTTTGTTTGACTTTGTAAAACTTAATATTTTCAACTTTTTCTGTTACAGGTGATATGAGACAAGAACATGTGGAAATGTAAGTGTTGCATTTTTAACTCTGCAAAAAGAGGGGAACTTCTCAAACATTATCGTTTAAAACATGGTGGTCATACAAAAACTGTACCTTTTCCATGCCTACACAATGACTGTCTTTGTACGTTCAACTCCATAAGTAGTTTAAAAGTTCATCTGTCAAAAATTCATGCAAAAACACACTTGGGACATGATCAGGAAATAGAACCACTTATATTTACTTGTCAGCATTGTGAATTTTCTGAGCCCTGCACAGAAGCAGATTTTCTGAAGCACTTGCGCAGTAGACATTTGAGTAAAAATCAAAAGATACAGTGTCCCTACAAAGATTGCAAGTTTCAGAGCAGTGTATATGCGACTTTTAATTCACATAGAAGTAAGAAACATGGTGAACATGACTGGAGAATGCTAAAGCCAGAAATAGTTTCTGGCCAAATTGATGAGAGTGATAGTGAAGTACCAGAACAGATTTCTTTTGATGAGATTGAAACAGAAGACAATGAAGGCAACTCTGATTCTGCTGATTTAACTCATTTTGATTTAGCACATCAGTTGGAACACAATTTGGCTGGCCTTTTTTTTAAAGATGCATAGCCTTCTTCATATTCCGGAAAGTTCTATTCAAGAAATCATTCAGCAATTGAATCAGATACATGAATTGTCTCTGCCACTGTTAAACAAAACAGTTTCAAGTGTCCTGAAGAGGTGTCATCCAGATGCTGATGAGTCCCTTATTGCAGAGGTGATAAATGCTGTCTCAGAAAGCAATGTGTTTTCCAAATGCTGTGACTCTGGTGGATGTTTGTCAACAATTAAAAGAAGAAAATCCTATGTTTTAGCTGAGTTTCCGTTGGTTGTGCCAGTAGAATACATGATTAATAGGGAAACAAAACCTGTTGTATATGTACCAATCCTACCTATGCTACAGAAAATCTTCAACAAGCCAGACATTTTGGACAAAGCACTTTCATTGCAAGAATCTGAACCCAATACGTACAGTTCTTACAACGATGGTGACTACTTCAAAGACAATAGCCTTCTCAACAGTGAAGAATTTCGAATAGCTCTAGGACTCTATGTTGATGAATTTGAGGTAGCCAATCCGTTAGGAACATCCAGAGGTAAACACAAAATTTGTGCAGTTTACTGGGTGTTGGCAAACATACCTGTGAAATATAGGTCAACGCTACGATCTATCCAACTTGGTCTTCTCTGTAATGCTGGTACAGTAAAGGAATATGGCTATGAAAAAGTCATGCAACCACTTATTAAGGACCTTGTTCATTTGGAGCAGAGTGGTTTATTCATTTATCAGTTGGGATCAACTGTGAAAGGAACTGTCCTATATGTGTCAGCCGATAACCTTGGTGCTCATTCTATTGCAGGATTCCTTGAGGGTTTTACTGCGGAGAGGTTCTGCCGTTTTTGCATGTCAACCAGAACTGAGGCTCAGCACACTGATGTAGGTTGCAGAAACTTTGAGCCTCGCACTAAAGACAGTCATGACAGGCATGTTGAGGAGGTTAAACAGGATCCTTCGTTGAGTAAGCTGTATGGTGTGAAAGGAAGCTGTCCACTTAGTGATACTTTGCAACATTTTCATGCGGTCACTGGCTATCCACCAGATATTTTACATGACCTACTAGAGGGCATTGTGCCAGCTGAACTCTGTGTCTGCCTTTCAGAGTTGATTGAAAAGAAATACATCTCTCTTGAGTCAGTGAACCACGCAGTTAAGACCTTTGCTTACACTTTCTCAGATAAAACAAACAGACCTCAGCCAATTCCAAAGGCTTTTGCCACCAAACGAACAATTGGTGGCAATGGCCATGAAAATTGGACCTTGCTCAGACTTCTTCCACTTTTAATTGGGGATGATGTCCCAGAAGGAGAAAGTTCATGGGAAATTTTGATGCTCCTAAAAGATATAGTAGAATTGGCTGTGGCATCAAAACATACAGAAGAGTCCATTGATTTCTTGAGATGCAAAATAAAGGAGCACAGAGAACTGCTGCAATCAACGTTCCCTGGTTTTAGATTGAAACCAAAGCATCATTTCGTTGAGCATTACCCCCAGATGATTAAAGCCTTTGGCCCACTTTCTGATGTTTGGACAATGCGTTTTGAGGGCAAACACAAATTCTTTAAAAAAGTTATTCGTGAATCTCAAAACTTTAAAAATGTGGCCCTCACACTAGCTGTCCAACATCAGAGAATGATGGCATACTATCTGGACTCTAGCTCATTTTTCAGACCCCCAATTGAAATGAACAAAGTTAAAAGCGCACTTGTTACGTCATTTCCTGATCACATTCAGCAGGTGTTTCATCAAATGGCACCACAGCTAAAGACAGTTCTGATTGCTTCCTCTGTGACAGCTGATGGAATTGAATACCGTCCTGATATGGTTATCTCTGCTGGGTCATTGTCTGGTCTCCCAGAATTCAAGCTAATATCACAGATTGTAGCAGTGAACTCTGAGATTCTGTTTGTCTGTAAACCAATGTCAGCTTGGTACATTGAGCATATTCGGTCATATGAACTTTGTAGCAGCTATGTCAGTTCCCTCTGTGTGATTCGGATGTCAGAGCTCAATGAGGTTTTCCCTCTATCATGTTACATTGTAAAAGGCAGGATGGTGGTAACACCTAAACGTTATATCTTTTGCTAAGTGAATGATCAAAGTTTCAAGTTTTTGCAAGGAATTAACCCAATTTTCCTGCTCTGTTTTGCAGTGAAGTCCTAAAGTCTTGAGGGTTGTCATCGAACTTCATGGTATGTATAGCCATTCCAACTTTAAAGGGTTAGTTCATCCAGCATTGAAAATTCTGTCTTTAAATACTCGCCCTCATGCCTTTCCAAATCCGTAATACTTTTGTTCATCATCAGAATACAAATGTTGTTATTTTTAATAAAATCTGAGAGCTTTCTATCCCTCCATATACAGCATATGCAACTACTACTTTCAAAGTCTAGTAAGGTAGTAAAGACGTCATCAGAGCAATCCATATGAGCAATCCATATGACATATGCAGTCAGTGGTTTAACCTCAATTTATGAAAGGACTCGGGTGCTTTGTTTGAGAAAAAAAATATCAGTTTACCACTTAATTTATAAATTATCCCAAACAAGTTCACATAACATCTCTCACGTCAACACAACATGCATGTATTGTGATGCTCTTGTCAAGTTGGAGAAGAAAGCACTGTGAATAAAGTGTTATTTTTTTTTTCCCCTGCAAACAAAGCACTTGAATCACTTCATAAAATGGAGGTTAAACCAAAGAAGTCTTTATCCACCACAGAATTACTTTAATGATGTCTTTACTACCTTTCTGTGCCTTGCTAGTTACAAAGGCTATCAATCAAGGGACAGAAATCTTTTTTTTTTGTAATTTTTATTTTGAATTTTTTTTTATTTCTTAATTTGTATTCTGAAGATGAACGAAAGTATTAAAGGTTTGGAACGACATGAGGGAGAGTAATTAATAACATAATTTACATTGTTGGGTGAACTAAGCATTTAATACACATTTGATACCGTTTTCCTGAGTATGTTCATACATCAATCAATAGTAATTATTAATGTCTTAATTTGCTTGTTAGATGTCTTCTCAAGAGAAAACTCTCCTAAGAGTTATACTGACAGAAGGGGACATAAGGAAGGTCTCCCTTGCCAAGAAACCTGACTCAGTTGACAACTTGGTTCTTGTTCTAAAAGAGAGTTTGGGGCTTAATTACAACTTTTCGCTTCAGTATGAAGATCTGGACTTTGGGAATGCACTTTGCAACCTAACAGACATATCAGAGCTTCAAGATACAGCTACACTGAAAATCATTCCTATAATTGAACTAGTACCACTTGATCGAGAGAATGAACTGGATGACTCTGCAAGCACAGCTGACACTGAGATACTTCCTACCTCATCACAGGAAAGGAAAAGACAATGGCCAAAAGAATTTGAGATCCCTTCCTTCACAGTTGATGTTGAATACCGCCTGCAACAGGGCAACCTGGTCTACCTCAAAGACAACACATACCTGAAACTGACCAAAGAACTGAAGCATGAAATCCTGGAAAAATTGTCAGAAACCATATTCAGCTTCAAAGCCTATCCAACAAATGATGACTATGCACAGGTTGCTGCTGCTCTTGTAAAGAAGCATCCATGTCTTCTGGAAAGTGGCTCATCTACCGGCTGGGGGGGCTGGAAGAACAGTTTAAAATTTAAAATGGGAAATTATCGGTCCAAGATGAGAAACTTGGGATACCCTGATGTAACCATTAATGGAAGAAAGCGAGGCATAAACAACCCTGAAGGAATTCCATCAAGAAAAAGCATAAAGAAGCCAAAGAAATGTGAAATAAACTTTCTGCCAAACTTTCCAGTAGGACATAATGATGACAGCCTTGAATCGGTTCGTAAAGAAATTCAAGATGAAATGAAGATGAGAACACCCAGTTCATCTCTTCTGGCACAACAGATGGACCTGACTTTCGCGCTTCGGCGTAAAGAGATTGTTGAGACCACACCTGCAGTCAGTGATGTGCTTGAACGTTGGCCTGCTCTCTTCCGTGAGGCTCAGGTAAGTTGCCTTTCTGCTTTCAATATATTAAAAGGACACCCACAAATAGTCACCCTTATGCAATGTCGAGTTGGCATGGAGTTCTTTTGCAGAACACATTTAAAGAAGAAAGACTTAAATATATAAATTCATATGAGATCAGTGAATTACTGTTTCAGGTTTTCTTAAAGGGATAGTCCACCAAAAAATGAAAAACCAAACTGTTGCTGGTACTCAGACTTCAGACTTAATTCCATATTTTTCTATGGAAAATACTGTAGAAGTCAATGGGAACTAGCAACTGTTTGTTACAAACATTATTAAAAATATTACTTTTTGTGTTCAGCAGAACAAAGAAAACAACAAAGAAAATCATGCACGTTTAGAACTGTGAGCTTGAGTGCATGATCATTTTCATTTTTGAGTGGTCCTTTAACATGTTAAAAATATTTCTTAGCCTCTACATTTATTTCCTAATTATTTAAAGCACGCTATGTGCAAGCTAATGTGATTATGTGACCTGCCCTTGTCTCCCCCCAGATCTGCTTGGAGTTCAACAGAATTACTGGCAAAAACCTAAAGCAGGAATTCTACGAGAACCTTGATAGATATAGTCAAAGGTTCATGGACCTTTTTAAAGCCAAAAGGGGGACTCCTGGTCGGTACTTGGCTAACTTTTTAAATCAAATAAAGGTTAGTAATTTTGTCTTATTTAAGATAACTTAAAGGATAACTTTTACTCACCCTCAAGTTGTTCCAAACCTGTATACATTTCTTTGTTAATGCTGAACACAAAGGAAGATATTTTGAAAAATGTGTGTAATTGAACAGTTTTGGGTACAATTGATGTTCTTAGTATTTCTTTTTAGCATGTAGAAGTCAACGGTGGCCCAAAACTGCTTGGATACAAATATTCTTCCTTTGTATTCAGCTGTGCAAAGAAATGTATACAGGTTTGGAATAACTTGAGGGTGACTAAATGATGACAGAAAATTCATTTTGGGGGAACTATCCCTTTAGCATTTAATTTTGTCAGCATTTAATCATATATTCTCATAAAAGTGCTTCAAATATTTGTTGTTAGTTGTTCTGGCATTAATGGAATTTCGTGTTTTCCTCTAAAGTCAGCTGTGCCAACGGAGGTCCGAACCCTTGTGATTCGAGGACTACCTATCATGCTTGGAGATGATGATGACTCTTTCTTCAAGTCATGTTTAGTAAGTGCATCTGTTCTTAACCTGTTTACATTAAAAGAACCACCTGTGCTCCCATTAGTCTAAGCATTTGTCAAGCATTTGAAAATAATGTTGATTTTAAAGCAATAGTTAACCCAAAAATGGAAATTTGCAGGAAATGTTCTCACCTTCAGACTATTCAAGATGAAGATGAGTTTTTCTTCATCTGAAAAGATTTGGAGAACTTAAGCATTACATCACTTGCTCACAAATTGATCCTCTTTAGCGAACAGTTGCTCGTTCAAACAGCTGATAAAAACATCACAATAATCCACAATTAATCCACACATTCGCTCTTTGGACTCTTACTTACAACACCTGTTCGCTACAGAGGATCAATTTGTGAGCAAGTGATGTGATGCTACAGTTCTCCAAATCTTTTCAGATGAAAAAAAAAAAAAAAAAACTCTTCTATATATTGAATGGCCTGAGAGTGAGTGCATTTTCATGTTTGGGTGAACTATTCCTTTAAAATACAAATGTAGCCAAGTCTTCAAATTAATCAATGTCATTTATACTGCATACTTAAAAAAAATAAGTATTGTCTTTGCTGGAAACGTGCATTTTCATAAAGTCAAATGCATACTTGTCTATATAATTTGGGATTAGGGTTAGTGCTTTGTGTTTTTAATAAATCTAGTGCACGTTCTGATAAACATGCATTGATTAACATTTGATCCCTGATCGCAATGCTCTATTTATGCCTGTTTTTTCACTAGGTGTCTGATCATCGCAACTCCATCCTTGATGTGCCAGTGGGCATCTTATTTGAGGACACTGAACTCCAGCCCCTCAATTCCTTGCATTTAACTTCTACGATTGGAATAATACTTGAAGGTCAAGTGGTGATGGAAAAAATGCAGGACCTCCCACAGGCTATGTGTCTCCTCTTCGGTCTGATCTACGCACTAGACCTGAATTACCCAAAATCACTTGCCAACACGTTTAATTTCATCCAGCGTGTGCTAATGTCAATGGGACAGAATTCTCTCAAGCCTAAATTGCAGTCTCTGGCAAACCAGCTTTTTGTTTAAAAAAAAAAAAAAAAAAAAATGTTTTTTACTCTTCCATTTATGAAGGAAAAAATTGTTTAAATTGTTAAATGCTCAAAGTTCTGTAATGTGCAGTAGTTAATTTAGTATATTGTTACCATTGTTGGTACCTCTACAATATTTCAATTACAGTATAGTTGTACTGTAATATTGTGCAAATATTTGGTCAAAGACACTGACTATGGTCAGTGTGTTTTATTTTTGTTTGCTGTGATTGCATAAAGCCTTAAACAAGTAAAATATAAAGAATGTAAACATAATGTTTACATGTTCAGTACATTAACACAAATGTGAGACTTGAGTGTAATGTTTAAGTTATCAGAGTTGTACAATTGTTAAGTAGTGCACTACTTAATGTTGGACATTGTTGCCACCTTTAGAGTTATGTACAGGGTGTGACTCATTTCCATTTGACATTTTGGTCAATAAAGATTCAAAAGATTAATATGTTGTTCATTGTTTTATTTAAGAGCAGTGTGCACAAAGCTTACAGTCAAAAATAACTAAATTATTTTAGAATTCTAATTTCAGTTAAATTTTCATGTTGAGTTTACTTAAGTATACAAGTACACTTGAAATTAACATTAAGTTAAGTGAACTTTATTGTTTAAGTACATTAAATAATCGTCAAGTTTGGTGAACTAAACAATTTAAGTCAAGTCTACATAAGCACTAAGTTAAGTAAACTTAAATATGCACGTTTTGGGAGAACCCATTACTCAATTAAATTGAGGGAACGAGTTTACTCAAATCAATTGAGTTCAATCAACTTATTAGGGTTTTCAGTGTAGATTTAAAATTTTAGTGCATGAAATTGTGCAGGGATTAAATTTTAATAGAGCACAATCAAACACAACTCCCTCTCTGGATTTTGATGGGATCTCTGTGTAATATATCTTCAGTATCAGAGGATACCTTTTGATCCACGGATTGAAAACCTAGTTTTGTGACAATATTATATGAGTCACAATAAAATAAGGCTGGGGCAGATATTTCACAAACCACAGGTTCACTGTAAATTATATATATATATATATATATATATATATATAATTAAATACTACAACAATATAAATCATGTTATATTGTATAAACAAAATTGATCATCAATGATCATCCATGTCATGGACAATCCAGATGCAGAAGGATTCTGTAGTGTACTAAGATTGAGTTAGTGTACTATCTGCCCCTGGGGAGGCAGCCATATGTACACAGAGTGTTGCTCTTCAATTAAGGTCATAAAGAGATGCTCTGTGCTCTAAAAAATAACTGATTAATGGACTTTTAAATAGGTAAGCTTTAGCTGATTTAAAACAAGATTAACAGCAGTGCTTGTAAGCCATGCAAATAGGTTATACTGTATCATCTTATTTATGTTGCATTGTGACCTTTTCCTGCAACATCCAAGCTATTTATCCTTGGCCTTATGATTTAAACCGCAAAAAAAAATATTTTCTAGTAACATGCCTTAAACAAGATCAATTTACCAGCAAAATTGCACTTGATTTCATAGAAGATATCTTAATAATATAAGTATATTTTGGCACTTTTTAAGTGTTTAAGTAACTGTTTTAAGTATAAAAATCTACAAATGTGTAATTTTATTTCCTATTTTCTTTGCATGCAAAGTCTAAAAGTCAACATTTACACTTTTGCTATAAGGCTACTTTATTCTTGAAATTATTTTACTAATGGTTTTGATAGTGAATTAGGCTACTACTGATATTGCTGATGACTTATGTATAACAAATGTTTCGCTTTCCCTCAATTGTAGGTCGCTTTGGATAAAAGCATGTGCTAAATGATCAAACGTGATGTAAAAGTAATTGTAGACTTCATATGAGATTGGCTTGTAAAAGAGAATTTGGAGACAAATGTTTTCTTTCAAGAAGTAACAACACACGATTAAAAAAGTTTGAGGAAAATACAGATGTTTACAGCTGGGCGAAAAAAAAACACAGAAAAAAGACCTATGTCGCCCCAAAATTTTCATTTGACTGCGGGCCACGAGAAACGCGCCCTTTTGGATCCTTTAGCGCGAGCCCACTTTGGGAGATACAAATGAATCATCACAGAGAGACCGTCTAAGATGGCCATGGCCCACTTCAGCATAGCCCTTTAAAAACTTTATAATATGTCTTTTTTTTTTATAATGTTTGTGAGACATTTCTAATTAAGAAAATTAAGATGAGCAAGAAACAAAAAAACTAAATCCTCTCTTTTTTTTCTTTTTTTTTTAAACCAACGTTTTACCTTCACTGTTTTGTTATAACATACGAATAACTCTTTTTAAGGTTACCTTGCTCATAAAATCAGGTTTGTTGAATAAAGGGACAATTGTCTTTTTTTTTTCTTTTTTTTTTTAAATATCTCAGGGTAGCTTTATTTATGCTAATTTCTGTATAGGCGCATACCTAAAAAAGCATATTGGACATTTCCACTGCCATTGCACAGGAAAAAGATTGAACGTTGACCAATAGCGGGGCAAGTGCTTAATATTAAATGGGGTTAGTTGTTACAATGAGAACTTGCCATAAAATAAGCAATTATAGGTTTGTCAGCGAAATGTAAACATTAAAACAATTATGAATCACACAATAATTCACGAAACACCAAAACAGTAAAATGTTACTCCAACAAATGATAATTGTATAAAATTGTACAACATATAGCCTAAAACAGATCTCTCCAATTTATATGTGTGCACACCTGAACTCACAAGCTGCAGGTAAACAACTTACCGCGATCACGTGCCAAACTAAGATCATAACTAAGCAGTTAACGAGGTTCATGTTCATCTCTTGCTAGTTCCTTCAACGCAGATCTCAAACACTCCTGCTGAACTCGTCAAGATAACTCATAAATAACATATCTTTTGCGTAAATTCCAGCCAGACCTCGGTATCAAGAGCGAGAAGTCATGCTTTAAGACACGCAACTTGTGCCAAAGATGTCCGATTACAACACTTAAGAGCGCGCAAAATCCATGTGCGATGTCCAGGAGTGATCACAGAGCGGACGACTGGGTCTGTCAGCTGAGTGGAGGCAGTTCATCCAAAGAGATGTGTTACCCCTCCTTTAGCTCACACCAGAGATGCGCAACTGGCATTGCGCCTTGTACACATATTACACGGACAGCAATTGGACAACTATGTTGCCTGGAATTTGAACAGAACTGCCATTCAGACATGGCTAGCTGCTTTGGCTTCACTCAAATTGGGGTGATTTTGCTTTGTTTTAGAGTCTAAATATACACACCTACATTTACTACACTGTAAAACACAATAGCCCCATTATATTATGTTAACTTATTTCTTATCTTTAACTCAAAATTTCATGACAAGTTTTGGATATTGAACTCAAGTTTACAAGTTTTCAAAAAATTAATCTTAAAGTAATCCATTGTCTTGACTACTTGTGAGTTGTCTGGGGTTTCAATGTTCATTTAACTCATGTCTGTAAGTTATACATTGAAAAAGGGGAAAGAGGAAGAGGGTTGATACTGAGTGGGAAATACAGAGAAGTTTCTGCCTTTTTGAGTGAGCTGCAGTTGCTGAATTTCTGTTGAGTAACACAAAGGCGGTGAGGAGGTGAGTTTGTATATTTTAATTTGTGTTGATAAAATGTAAGAATGTTGCGACATTGGTGAAAAGTTCAGCATTGACTGTGCTCTGTGAATGTGACTGCACCAGTTCTGAAAAACATTGGAGAAACCTGGATATTGTTTTGATGAAATGGACATTATTACAACCAGTCTTCATTAGAACCTGTTGTCCTACTAGGAATGAATTGAAATGAATGAAGCATGTGTAACATTGTTCTTGTTAAAATCAATTTTATATTTTTGAGTAGATAGGTTGTAAGTTCATTCAGTATAAATAAGGAAACTGGCAAACATACCGTTATTAGTCAAGATGAGAAATACATTTAAGAAACAATTTAAAAACATTAGTGATCTTAACTTAAAATGGCAACTGATATGAATATAGTTTATCTTTACTTGAAAGTGTGAGTTGAAATAGTGAGGAATTGTATGGTTATTTGACAAGATAAAGTGAGTTTTCCTGAATTGATAATGTAACATAGTAAGTTGTTTTAACTCAGAGTATCAAGTTGAACAATAAATAATCATTAGTTAAACAACTTGTAAAACGTAACTATTTTATTTGAAACAAAGCTTATCTTTAAGCTGAGTTTACGCATGATTTTAAGGCAGCAGATGAATTTTAGTTTCTAAGTTTAACCAACTTGAAATGTTTTACAGTGTACCTATAAGCTGCAATAAAAATAAAGGTTCTAAAAAACATTTGTTGTTGTTGTCATTTTTATTTAATTTTTTTTACATTAATGCTATAGAGGTATATTTTTGGTTCCCCAAAAAAGAACCTTTTTCCAGTAGCTTTTGTGCAATGGAAAAGTTCCATGGATGTCAAAGGTTCTTCATTGAACCATTCATGCAGAAACGGAACCGTTATTTTTAAGAGTGTGGTAAAGTGCACAGTAATGATTAATAAAATCTGTAAATATAGTGCTAAACAAAAAAGGATTCCACTTATATAAAAATATTGGGCTCAAGGCTGTGAAACTGAACAATATTTTGACATCAAAGCACAATTCATTAGGCCTTTGGAAATCTGTCTCTAGAGAGAAGAACAACTGGGTAGCAACAATGTAAAATAAGAGTGAATATACTGTACACTCACTGGGGACTTTATTAGGAACACTATGGTCCTGACGTGGTCTTCTATTTGTTGCCCATCTGCCTTAAGGTTCGAAGTGTTGTGCATTCTGAGATGCTATTCTGCTCTCTATAATTATACAGAGTGGTTATCCAAGTTACCGTAGCCTTTGTCAGCTCGAGCCAGTCTGGCCATTCTCTGTTGACCTCTCCCATCAACAAGGCATTTCCGTCCACAGAATTGCCACTCACTGGATGTTGTTTTGTTTTTGGCACCATTCTGAGTGAACTCTAAAGACTATTGTATGTGAAAATCCCAGGAGATCAGCAGTTACAGATATACTCAAATTGGGAGTCGCGTGGTGCCATGCGAGGGTCGGACGTGTGAACGGCGGGCTCTGCACACTTGCTAGGTTATTAGACTTTTTGTGTCATAAACTGGTGAGATTCGATCCATCCTGTTCCATAACTGTTCTATGAAGACAACATGTCAAAGAAATCAAAATCCTCAGGTTCTGGAGACATTAAAAGACACGGTCATGGTCAAGCTGACACCCCTGACAGGGCCGCAGACCGGGGACTCAGTTTGGACTGTGGGAGAGATTCAGCATCAACTGCCATGCATGTCGTCAATGCTGACTTGGAAGATCTTGCTGTAATACGTCGATCAATCACTGCCATGGAGACAAAATTCTCTGAGTTGGTTACAAGAGTGGGGAGACATTGGGGGGGCGCTCGTGCGCAGTGATGGAGTAGACGTGTTTTCGGCGTGCTCCGTGTCATCTCCTTTATTTTACTTTTATACCATTGCACTTTAACATTATTTTATGCTGGCCTGCATTTATAATTGTGTTGTAGCCTGTCGGAAGTGAGTTTATGTCAATATGCCAAAGAAAGACGATAGTCAAAGGGATACATCCAAGACGAGTTCGTCGGCCGCTAGCAACGAAGCTATACTAGCTGGTATTGCTAACCACGGGGCTGAGCTGTCGAAAATCACCACTCTCGTAGATGGTTTAAAGAAATCTTTGGAGGGCCGCCTCGACGCAATTGAAGTAACGTTATCATCGCTTCAGAAAAAAAGCCATGAAAATGAGCGCCGCTTTGAGGATTTCGACGAAGCCATGTCAGCTACTGACAGCCGCATAACAGCGTTGGAAGCTACATGCAACGAGCTGCGTGTGGCTAACGGTCTCCTCAGGGCTAAAGTGAACGACTTGGAGGGCCGATCTCGCAGACTCAATGTCAGGATTGTGGGCATCAAAGAAGGGGAGGAGAAAGGCAGCCCTACTGACTTTGTTTCTAAGCTGATCCCAGAGCTACTCGGCCAAGACAACTTTAGCAGTCCCGTAAAAATAGACCGGGCCCACCGCAGCCTGAGACCGAAGCCTCAGCCTAATGAGCGGCCACGGATCATCATTGCTAAGGTCCACAACGATCGGGACGTGATCGACATACTGCGACTCAGCCGTCAAAAAGCACCTCTGCACTATCATGGTGTGAGAGTTTCCATTTTCCCTGACTACACGGCGGAGGTCTCGGCTCAGCGGCAAGCCTATACAACCGTGAGGAGGCGGCTAACCGAAGCTGGTGCTAAATGTTCCTTGTGTTTTCCAGCCAAGCTCCACGTCGACTACAACAACATATCGAAGATGTTTGTGTCTCCAACTGAAGCTGAACGGTTTGCCAATTCTTTAGGCCCAGAGAATGACTCTTAAATCATATATATATTATTTTCATTGTGTATACGGATATGTAACGTTATGTAGGCTATGTGTCTATGTAGCCCATGTATGTGTATGTATATAGTTATATTTCTTTCCGGACTGGATAATTTCCTATCCAGCGGTTTGATAAAGATTCAGGTCAAACTGTTACTTTCAGTTGGTCATTGTTGCAGTGTAAGGTAACGTTATGCGTTTAAATAGTGTTTCACACAGTGTGTTTTTTTTTTTTTTGTGGGTACACATATACAGTAAGTTACTGGGACAATTCTATTTTTTACTTTAGGTCTTTATTAATATTGATTGATACTCCCGGCCATATGTTTTAATCTGCTTTCTTTTTCATATAAACACACTTCCTTATGGCACTTTCTTTTTATTTTCTTAAGTTCGATTTTTTTATATATATACTGCATCGTTTATACCCTCTCACCTGTTACCTATATCTCACCAAGTGTGTGTTCTGATTATCGCTTACACTGTATACTTTATGTGGGTGCAATTTAAGCATTAGTTAATGTGTTGGAGATGTACACAGGGCCCCGTGGTAAGTGGGCTTTTCTGTGAGTAGTGTGGCTGGCTCTGTTACCCGGCAGCCTCCTTGTTAACTAGTGGGATGTTCCGCTTAGTTCTGTTAGCGGGTTTGGGTTTTTGGGGGGTTTTATTTGTTTTTCTTCATCTGTCTTTTTTGTCACTTGTTGTTTCGCCAGCTCATAGTATGTCGCATATTAAACTTTATCTTATGTCTCTCCACATAGTTCTATGTCATTTAGTTACTTAGGCCAGAGATGAGTCACATCACTTTTACTTCTTGGAATTGTAGGGGTATGGGCAGTGCTTTAAAACGAGGTAAAGTATTCTCACATTTGAAGTCCCTGTCTTCTGATATTGTATTTTTGCAGGAGACCCATATACAACCTTCAGAGCAGAGGCGCTTAAGATCTGCGTGGGTTTCTCAGGTGTACCAGTCCACTTTTTCCTCCAAGGCGAGGGGGGTTGCCATTCTTGTTCGCAGAACCATCCCATTTGTATTCAAATCGCAGATTACTGATCCAGGTGGGAGGTTCATACTTGTCACGGGTACGGTCAACTCAGTCCCTTTAGTTCTCTTAAACATCTACGCTCCAAATTTCGATAACCCAGATTTTTTCTGTAAAATATTCAATCTTGTCACAGAATACAATGATTACAACATAATTATAGGCGGCGACTTTAATTGCTATTTTGATCCGCTATTGGATAGGTCCTCCTCATCCGTGGCCCCGTTGTTGAGATCTGTCTCTGTTCTCAACAACCTTGCCAAATCTCTGGACCTGGTTGACATTTGGATGCACCAGCACCCCTTAGAAAGGAAATTTTCTTTTTTCTCCCCTGTGCATGGGAGTTTCTCTAGAATTGATTATATGCTGGTTGACTCTAGACTTATTTCGAATGTAATAAGCTCAACTTACCATAGCATCTTAATTTCCGACCATGCGCCCCTCTCACTGGTGATTGATTTTAAACTTTATGCCACTCAATATAGTTGGAAATTTAACCCTTCGCTATATTTAGATGACACGTTTAGTGGCTATATATCGACGAAGATTGCTGATTTTCTGCTCATTAATGACAATGGTGCTGTCTCAGATTCTATATTGTGGGAGTCGTTTAAAGCCGTGATAAGAGGGCACATCATCTCATACAGTCATCTCACAAAAGGGCCAGGCTCAGTCGCCGCATTGATATTGAGGCTGAACTAGCGGAACTGGAGGAGGATTTTCGAAATACAGGTTCTGACGACACACTTAGCTCTATTTTGAAAGTGAAATACGAATATAATCATATTTTGGGCGAGCAGGTTGTGAACTATATTCGTAAACTAAAGCAGAAGCACTTTGAGCTGGGTGAGAAGGCCGATAAATTGCTTGCTAGGCAACTGAAGGGCGTCATATCTGATAGGGCAATACACAAAATTGCCTCCTCCACCGGTCAGATATTAACTGATCACAAGCAGATTAATGATAGATTCTTTAGTTTTTACAGCCAGCTATATATTTCCAGATCTACTGCCACGGATACAGATATTGCCAATTTTCTACATACTTTAGATATTCCAGTCCTTTCTGAGGTCGCAAGACTAGATTTGGATTCTGAATTTACACTGGAGGAGATCAGAAACGTTATTCGTTCTTTTCCCAGCGGCAAAGCATGCGGTCCAGATGGATTTGGGATAGAATTCTACAAGACGCATATTGACGTTATCGCCCCACTCCTGCTTCGGATGGTCAGTTGTTCAGTAAAAAACGGTACTTTCCCTCATACTCTCTACGACGCCCATATCTGTGTCCTTTTAAAAAAGGACAGAGACGAAACAAATGTCTCTTCGTATCGTCCCCTATCTCTGCTCAACTCTGACCAAAAAATTCTAGCAAAAGTCCTGACTAACCGGCTAAACAAATATATTGGCACTTTAATTCATCCTGATCAATCAGGTTTCATCCCCAATAGATATTCCTTCTCAAACACAAGGTGTTTGCTTAATTTAATGTATTCAACTAAATTGCCCCAATCTGCTGTGATCTCACTAGATGCCCAGCAGGCCTTTGACCAGGTGGAACATGGAGATACATGTTCGCTGCTCTTGACAAATTTGGTTTTGGGTCGAAATTTATGAACATATTAAAAATGCTGTATGCTGGCCCCCAATCTTCTGTTATAACCAACCACGATAGATCCACCCCGTTCCTGTTGCACCGTGGCACCAGGCAGGGCTGCTGCCTCTCTCCAATGCTTTTTGCTCTAGCTCTTGAGCCGCTGGCCATAGCCATTAGAACCAACCCCCAAATCTCCGGTATTAGGTATGGTACATCTGAGTGCACCATCGGTCTGTACGCAGATGATGTAATTCTGACCCTTTCAGATGTAAAAACATCCCTTTCACCCCTGCTTAATCTGATTGATGGCTTTGGGAGACTCTCTGGGTTTACTATAAACTGGGAGAAATCTGTTTTTATGCCTCTGTCTAGCAGTCTTGACTCCAGTTTCCTTCTCAATCTGCCTTTCAGAGTCTCTCATGACCACTTTTCCTACCTGGGGATTAACGTCCCCAGAAATCCAAAACTGCTTTTTAAACTTAATTATATGGATCTGATTGACAAGCTCAGGGATAAGATAGATAAATGGAAACTTCTCCCCCTCTCATTGATTGGGCGTATCAATATTGTTAAAATGATCGTGCTCCCTAAATTTACTTATTTATTTCAGAATGTGCCCATCTTCCTCACTTCTTCCTTTTTCAAGACGTTAGACTCTATTATCATGCCCTTTATATGGGCCTCCAAGCCCCCCCGTATTTCAAAGGCCCACTTACAGAAGCCCACTGAGGAGGGTGGTTTAGGCCTGCCTGTCTTTCGACATTACTACTGGGCCTGCAATGCTAGAGCATGGGTTTTCTGGAATCACTCCACGGTTGGGGCTGCAGGGATGAGTGGACCCTGCCCTAGATGGCTGGAGATTGAGCTGAGTAGTGCTGTGTCACTTACTGGTGCTTCCTTGTCAGCAATTCTATTCTCTAAACCTGATATTAAAATTAAATCGTTACGCAATAATTTTTTACTTTGCAACTCGATTAAAATTCTAAAGCAAATCAAGGTGATTTTGAAACTCCCAGAAAATTCAATTCATGTCCCCATATGTCAGAACCCCTGTTTCAAGCCTGGTTTGATGGATGCTGTCTTTACGCAATGGTCAGATAAAGGTTTAACTACTATCAGGGATCTTTATGTTGATAATCACTTTGCATCTTTTGCCCAGCTCCAGGCTAAATTCAAACTCCCTACTAACCAATTTTTCCGTTATCTACAAATTAGGAATTTTGTCAGGCAGACTTTTTCTCGCCTAGAAGAGACCCCCATGCAACATGTCTTTTTTGATATTATGTCCAGCCTTCCCACGTCCAAGCATTTGATCTCACGGTTCGTTAATCTCTTTGTTGTGCCAATCCCCTCTCTCCATATTAAAGAGGCGTGGATCAAGGACACTGGCGAAGTTATATCTGATGAGCTATGGGCGAAAGGGTTAAATAGGATAAAAGCATGCACCATTAATGCTCGACTTCAGCTTATTCAATTCAAGGTAGTTCATAGGTTGCATTATTCCAAGACTAGACTGAACAAATTATTTCCGGCTGTCTCCCCCACCTGCGATAAATGTAATTCAACTATTGGAACTCTTGGACATCTTTTCTGGTCCTGCTCTAAGCTCACAAAATTCTGGGCCGATATTTTTAGTTTGTACAGTGTTGTTTACCATAGACAACTGGTTCCTGACTGTCTCTTAGCAATACTGGGCTGCTCTGAAGGTTCTTTGGCTCTTCCAACCGCTCTACAACAAGCCCTCATGTTTGGTATGATCATTGCAAAAAGGGTGATCCTAAAGGAGTGGAAGTCATCTTCATCTCCTTGCTTCAAGAGGTGGCTTAATGATATGGTTTCCTGCTTACACCTTGAAGAAATTCGGTTCTCTATGTCTAACTCTCAAGATAAGTTCAAGAAGATTTGGGGCCCTTTCATAGATTACATCAGGAAGGATAGATCTCAAACTGGGTCCTAAATGCAATGCACTTTTTATTTAGTTATTTATTATTTATTTTTATCTTTTGGTACTTATCTTTACTGTGACTGCCACTCCCCTCTGGCTTAGGCCTTTTTGACTCAATTTGTGTGAGTGGACTGTTTGTGATATCTATTCATCGTACTGACTTGTATATTTATTCCTGTTTGTTTCTACAAAATATGTTAGTGCTGGCTGTGTGTTTTTTTTTTTTTTGTTCTTTTCTTTCTTTGTTTTGTGTGTACTTTTGTGTATAAAAAATCTGTATAAATAAAATATTTAAAAAAAAAAAAAAAAAAAGAGTGGGGAGACATTGAGAAATGGATTGATTATCTGGAGTCATCGGAGAAGGAATTAGCTGCAAACCTGCTAGCGACCAAGGTGGGCTTGGAACATGTTTGGGAAAAGTTGGAAGACCAAGAGAATCATAACAAAACAACATCCAACAACACTGAATTGTTGGAATTCCTGAGAACGAAGAAGGCAGAGATATGATGAAAATCCTAGACAAGCTCTTCCTGAATCTGCTCGACATAAGCCATGAGCTGGAAATCGAGCGTGCTTGATTTCTTGCAAATCATTAGAGTGGCTAGGGCATCTGTTCCACTCATGTAACAGCCAAACGGGCCGGCTCACTGAACATTCGTTTGACTGCCCGAGGAAACTTAACAGCCTTTTTGTTTGTGCTGGTTCGGCTAGCGGCTGGAGTTGTTTTGTGGAGGAACACACCTTAGGGACAGTTATGTGGATTAATCTACACGTTTATAGACAGTCTTCTGTTGTGTAATTCAGTTTTACAAAATTTGAAATAGAAACATCGGATTCAAGCAATCCAACACCAATGGACTGTTTGAGTTTAGAGGGATGGACACCAGTTGGCACTGTTGTGCGCGAGGTTAATACACACGTTTTTCTTTTTTTGTTTTTGTTCTAGGGGAAGTTTGGGTCTAATGTTGGAATGTGGTCTTTATAATTTTGTTTTTGACACACAATCTATCTTTTCTAATATGTCAAAAAGTCATATGTTAGTATGAGTGGATTGTCTCTCTCCACGTGGAATGTGAATGGGTTGGGGCACCCCATAAAAAGAAGGAAGGTTATTTTTTTTCTTAAACATAAGAAATATGATATAGTGTTTTTTCAAGAAACACATCTTTCCCCGTAGGTAGATGAAAAATTTGGGAAGATATGGGGTGGGCATGTTTTCTTTAATGCTGGCTCAAGTAAGAGCAGGGGAGTCATTACATTGAAAAGTAAACTTCAATTCAAATGTCTCAAACTGATTAAAGATTAATTAGGAAGAGTCATTATTGTTTTAGCTGAAATTCAGGTTGATTTTGGCTAATATTTACACACCTAACGCTGATGATCAGGGCATTTTTATAGATCTTGAAGAGATGTTGCAAGCCACTGGCACCCCTCATGATAAAATATTGGGAGGAGACTTTAATCTTTTGATGGACTCAGTCCTTGATCATAGTGAAACAAAAACATTGTGTAAGGGAAGCCTTTGGCTAGATGTATAAAGCAGAGAGAGTCTTTTTCTACCATTCCCTCAGTGAAATCTGCTGGTGGTGAAATATTTAACTCAGCCATTGATATTAATAATACTTTTTAAAGAATTCTATCTTGATATCTATTGTTGCATGTCTTTGTCTACTGATTAAGACATTAGAAACTTTGTGGAAGCATTAGAACTTCCTAAATTGATAAATGAGCAAAAACATTCTCTTGATTCTAAGATAACCTTGGAGGAGCAAGGTAATTAAGGCCTTACCTACAGACAAGGCTCCAGGGCCAGATAGTTTTGCTGCTGAATTCTTTAGGTCTTATGCTACAGAATTGGCTCCACTTTTGTTAGAAGTTTATACGGAATCATTAAAGAATGGAAAGCTTCTACCAACCATGACACAAGCCTGGATCAGTCTGATTCTTAAAAAGGACAAAGATCCAAGTGAGTGTGAGTTACTGTCCAATTTCCCTGATCCAGCTAGATGTAAAAATATTGTCAAATATTTTGGCTAACCAATTAAGTAAAGTTCTGACATCTCTTATACATATAGATCAGGTAGGGTTTATTCAGGACCGCAGCTCTTAAAATGACATTAGGTGTTTTATTAATATCACGTGGTCAGTGGTGAATGATTAGACTCCGGTCGCAGGCCATCCCTCAATGACACCGAAAAGGCGTTTGATATGATAGGATGGGATCTTTTTAAGATTTTGGAAATATACGGGTTTGGGAATACTTTTATTGGATAGATTAAGTTACTTTATAGACACCCGGTAGCGGCGGTACAAACAAATGGATTCATTTCAGATTATTTTACTCTGGATAGGGGCACCTGGCAGGGTTGCACTCTTTCCCCATTATTGTTCTATCTTGCCCTGGAACCATCAGTAGCCACGATAAGGAGGGAAGATAATTTTCCATGGGTGGTGCCGGGAGGTGTGGCGCATAATCTTTTGCTTGAATAGTGGAGGTTGGGAGCTGAGTATTCACTGGAACGGAGTGAGGCCGGTGGTCTGCTTACGGAGTTTCCTGTACGTACTCTGCCCAGGGAATATAGTAACTCCAGTGATCCTGATGACAATGACAGAAGGTCTGGAGAAATCTGCCGATGTCCTGGATCTTTCATTCCATCTGCCTATTTGTCAGGAGTGAGAAGAAAGCTCTCCATACCATCAAGATGAACTTGGGTCCTCGGACTGATACAATGTCCTCAGGGAGTCCGAAGTCCGGCAGGCCTGGTCTACTGCCACCAGGACACAGGTGAATCCGTCAGAAGAAGGCATGTCGGTGATGTCCCTAGGTGGGACCAGGGCCTTTGAGGAACGGGCAGGGGAAGGAGATGTCGGGAGTTTTGGAGATAGCACATTCAAGGCAGGCTTGTACAAACTGTCGAACATCTCTGGATATCTGAGGTCACAAGTAACGGTTGCGGAGCAGAGGGTCTGTGCCAGGCTGGGATGACCAGAGACTGGAGAGGATTGGACAGCCTCGAGGAGGGAATGACAGAGTGAGGCTTGTACATAAGTGCGGAGGGTCAGCCATGCAAGCTTGGATGACTTCATCATTCAGGGCCCACTGGATAGGACTCACAAAGATGGTAGGAGGCAGGATGGGATCTAGAATGGTGGTATCCGGTTCTGGAGAGTGTAACCATGATAATGCATTGCCTTGACGTTTCTGGATCCAGGACAATAGGTTACCGAGAAGCTAAATGGGGTGAAGAATAGTGCCCATCTTGCCTGACAAGGATTCAGCCTCTTTGCCTCCCAGAGATATTCGAGGTTACGGTGGTTGGTTACCACCTGGAAAGTGTACTTGGAACCGTCCAGCCAATCACACCACTCATCCAAAGCCAACTTGATGGCAAGAAGCTCTCGGTTGCCTATGTCATAGTTCCTCTCCACAAACAATAGCTTGCAGGAGAAAAAGACACAAGGATGATGCTTGGAAGGTTGGCCCTTGCATTGAGACAACACTGCTCCGATGACGGTGTTGGAGACGTTGACTTCTACAATGAAAGGGAGCTCAGGGTTTGGATGGTAAAGTATCGGAGCGGAGGTGAAAGCCAGATTGAGGGTTTGGAAGGCATGGGCGGCTTCATGTGACTAGGGTAATTGATTAGGCTTCTTGTGAAGAAGGGCGGTTAATGGAGTGGCGATGAAGCTGAAGTTCCTTATGAAGCGACGGTAAATGTTGGCAAATCCAAGAAAGTGCTGGATTTCCTTTACCATAGAAGGTTTTGGCCAGGACTGTGCTGCTTCGACTTTCCCCTGGTCCATTTGCACCCCTTCAGGTCCAGTACAGTAGCCTAAGATCTGAACTGACAGGACATGGAAGGCTCACTTTTCAGCTTTCAACTATAGGTTCTAGAGGCTCTAACTGTACATGTCGTTGGAGCTCACCTGGGGATTTGGAGTATCACCCGATATTCATGGTGTCCTGTAGGGGTCATGAATGCGGTCTTCCATTCGTACACTTTGTATGCGATTGTATGCACTGCAAAGGTCCAGTTTGGTGTAAATATTGGCTCCTCGCAGCATCTCCAGGGAGGCAGGGACCAGAGGAAGAGGATATCGGAACTTCTCCGTTACTTGGTTGAGGGTGCGGAAGTCTAAAGATGGCCTTAAGCCACCATTCTTTTTATGACAAAGAAACTGGATGCACAGGGTGAGGTGGAAGGGCGAATATATATCCTTGTTTATGGGCTTCCTTGATGTACCCCAGAGAGGATAAACTCGTCCCCGTAGAAATGGAGCCCCAGGGAGCAGATCATCACACAATTCCATGGGTGATGAGGTGGGAGTTGGGCTGCTTTGGTCAAAATGAAGATGTCCTTAAATTTAGTGTACTCAGGAGGAATGGAGACAGACTGATTAATGTTGGGACTCTCAATTGTTGTCATGTTGATCTGTACCAGAAAAGAGTGGGTAGCTGGTGGAGGTGTATGTTAACGAAGCAGAGACATCCTTGGAAACACTGCGAACCCCAGGACGAGACTTCTCCGGAGGCCCAAGACAAAATGTCCAGACGATGGTGGACGTGGACCCTTCCAGCACCAGAAAGGATACATTTTCTGAATGACAAGCACCCACCTTCAGAGCATTACAGGACCTGTTCGGTGAGTGATGAAGCCTTTTCCTGGGGGTTGTCCCACTACTGAGTGGATGGGGAGTGCCAAGGAACAGGTGAAGTTGGTGAAGGGAGTTGGAGAGCCAGAGGGAGGCGTGACAATAAGTAAATGCTCCATATATACATTAGAATGTACATAAAGTATGTTTGTGTTTGTGTGTGTGTGTTTGTGAGGTCTTGCTTGAACCACACAAGCAAGATACACACATACACACTCAGACACAAATATGTTCCCATTGACATCCATAGTTTTTATACTGAGCTCACAATATTGTGACAACTCATGTGTGTGTGTGTGTGTGTGTGTGTGTGTGTGTTTGTTGGTGGGTGGGTGTGGGTAGGTGTGTGGATGTGTGTGGATCAAGTTTAGCTTGAATCTCACAAACACATTTGTTTCCATTTATTTAACTTAATTATAATTACATGGAGCTAATAATTTGTCACATATTGTTTATTTGTGTTTCTTTCTTGTAAGTCTTTAATTAACTGGGTCAAATTGACCCATAACAACTTCTATGTAATTTTTTTATAGTGTTGTTTATGAATACATTAAATGAAACATTAAATTAACATTATCAGATTTACATCATCTCCTTGAAGGGTGCTAAGAAGTTTCTGGCCAAAAGTTACTGTAAGTTGAAAATCAATGTTATAAGTTCAAATGGGTCAAATTGACATGTAACTGGATTCAACGTTAATAGATCATTATAATTTTTCTACACTAAAGTGTGATTCTAAGAACGCACCTCATTCATAATAAGCATTGTGTTTGTTCTTGGTCAGGTAATGTGACTTTAGTTAAAGCCATGTGATTGAAGTGACAGACACTGTTTCTTACAGTAGAAATTTAGTTCTTAAGAATTATTTTGCAAGCAGCTTTTACGACCTCTTAAGTGAGAGACCATTTTAAATAATGAACTAATAAAGGCAAACAAAGTTTTTAAAAATTGTGAAATAATGAAAGGAATAGTGAACAGTCTCAGGACCTAGGATGCACACTTTCCCTTGTACATTCATATATAATAATAATAAAATCTTGATTTTTACAATAGTCTATAATCTTCTGGTGTGTCAAAGCTATTGAATTGATTTGTAATTCAAGATTGGCATTCTAGTTCAGATATTCTGATGGGTTTCAGAAATGCAACATATCAATGATTATAAATTAATTCATTTTAGCTAGCCAAAGTGTAGTGCATTAGTATGTGTCGTCAATGTATGTGTATGTTTCCCTCTCCCGGGGAGTTCAGTGTTCAGCACTGCCCTCAAGCGCGGTGTATATGGATGTCAATGAAGTCATAACTTCTAAAGTTGGAGTCCAAGACAGTTTGTTTCACATAGCTCAAGTCAACACAAAGGATGGAGATGATCTGAAAACTCGAATAAGGCATACAAAAAAATACTGGCATACAGTGCTGGGATTTTCTCATTAAAAAATTATTCTGGAGATGCATGGCATGGATTTTACATAACAGTGACCTCTTCTGGTTGTCCCAGGGCCAATGTGACACATTATAAATCAACTTTGCATGACATCACATATGTTATGCATTAAATTCAAATTAAAAAAATATAAGTTAGCCAGACTTATATAAACACAATTTAATCCAGTTGTTGTGATGGAGATCTGTCTATATACAAAGGAAATTATTATTCTATTAGTTTATGATGTTTGAATAAATGTATTTCCATAACAATTTGTGTTTTAGTGAATGTCATTGCACAGGATACAAGAGGATATTCAGTAATGTGGAAAAATTAATAGTAGATATTAATCTTTCAAACCCAGGCCATCATCTGCACTGGAGAATTTCACAAAGTTAAATTGTGACATGTAGTTCATCATCATTTATGGATTCTGTTCTACATATGCTTTTACGTTCACTCAAGCACTCCTGCTTTTTGTCCAAAAAATACACTTTGTTTGAGCTGTATATATTAAAATAAATCCAGAAAGATTTCTCCATCTATGAAGATTCAACAATGTACTAAAATAATGATGCAATAACACAGGTCTATCATTTTCCTAAAGTCTGAGTGCTCAGAGTGTACTGTACACTCAACAGAGTGTAGATTAATGCATGCACTGGCAGTATAATGCCTGTACTGATCCAGGAGGAACTATCATTTTCAAGAAGTTCTGCCCTGACGGAAATCGGACATTTATTAATAGACTGGTAGTCAGACGAACAAATTAATTATTATTTTTCCATGTACCCTTAGATAGACTGGAACTCCTAATTAATATATATTAATAATATGTATAATTATGTAGGCACCCAAAAAGGTGGGTGGCTGAACTTGAATCGGTCTGGTTGCTTGGTAACATATAGTTGGGATGCATTGGCTTTCATATGCAGAGGTGTCATAAAGTATGAACTAAGAGGGACTAAGTATGAACATTTCATCAGAGTCATTAACTGAGATAAAACTGAGGCCAGATGAGAAATGCTATACCCAGCTGTATATAAACACGCCAGGGTGTGAATGGTTCTTGTAAAAGCATATAATCATTTACAAATTCCATGTCATCTCACTGTCTCACTTTGTGCCCCATCTGAAGTACAGAGGAAAAGGAACTGAGAATGAGTGCCAAAAAATGCAACTTCTGTTGGCTGCATCCACTGGCTATTAATACATTAATACCTATTATTATTTATTAATACACTCTAAAGGTTTCAACCATAAAAATTAGTCTTTGCATGTAACAAAATATGACTTGCAAAGTGATCTTTACCCAGGGAATAGAAACATTTTGTGTCTTCTGAGCATTCTCATTCTTGGCAAACTGTTTCTTGCAATAAGGACATATCAAGCAGACATTACCAGAATAATCTTTGCCACATGGTAAACATTTTATCAAAATTTTAAATGAATTTAGACTTAACAATATTTTGTTGTGATACTAAAGTGAGGAAAAATATAAGCATGTAAGCACACTCCCAGATCCAAATGCATTTATCAATGAAAACCTCTAAAAAAAACTTGAACGTTTGGATTCACAGTGATCCAGTCCTCATAAGGGTTGCTTGTATGGTAAAAAAAAAAAAAAAATGCTGAATACTTTCCATTTCTATGAAATTACCTATTGACTTTTTCAAGGCAATTTTCCAGTTCTTTCTCTCAAATCACTGCCCAACTATTCACATCTCATTCTATTATAACATACGTTTGTAAATAAAATAATTTAAATCGTTATATTCATGTTGGGTAATGTAATTCGTGCGTGACAGCGGTACACTACATTACATAGGGAGAGAACGAGAGTTAAATTTTCACTAACAACCTTCTGAACAATTCCACCTGACACAGAACATGTTACATGAAGCAATAATTTATTGTTATGTATTTCTTCTTTGTTTGGAGGTTACAGACTTTTCTTTTATACCATACTATCAAGCCAAGTCCTTATACTGATTAACATTGAACTCACTGGTGCCGTTTGTTTTTCTCTCCTGTTCGCGCCAAAGTTCATTTAGGTTGTGTCAATCTACTGTATATACGTCAGTTTATCGCCATCTGCTGGAAAAGCGACTGATAACAAACAAATTAATTAATTAGTAAAAACTTGTTCGCCTCAAAAACAGGTTAAGAAATAGTTTATTTTATTTTATATTTTATTTATTTTCCATTTCAGTGTACTTTCTTGGCATTGTTGTGTTAGCATACAACATTACCAAAGCATCAATACACACAACAAAAGCTAACAACACAAACAACAACAACAACAACAATAATAATATTATTAATTATAATATTAATAATGTAATATTAATTATGAGAAACTTTAAAAATCAAAGGTGCCAGTAGTGGTAATAACAATATATTTATATTTTTAAACTCACTCCAGTGTAAATGTTAGGTTACAGAATGGGCTTATTTGTGACCTGTCAAAACAATACAATAATAGTGAGGATTTATGATTAAACATTAGGGTACAGTGGGGCTAAAGGCCCCTTGGGGTAAAATTCACTTTTTATTTTATTTTCTCCTAAAACACTAAACAGCAACAAAAACACAGTTCTTTACTTATATCTGTTTGTCAATATGCACCACGAAAATAATGCTGATCCATGAGATCACTGCATATGTCTAAAGTTTGATTTCGAGGTCATTGGATTTAATATTCAATAATGTATTGCAAATTTATGTCGCTAATGAGAATCACTAAAATGATCACATTTATTATTTGACAAAATATTTATTTATCATTTTGAGTTTTGTTCAAGGTAATTAAATCAAAAGTGTTTTAATAACGGTCCAGTAAGAGAAAGGATAGTATTTGAGGTATAAAAAAGCACCATGCAAGGGATAAAGGCCTCTTAAAACACTTTGTTTTTCTTAAAGGTCAGTAATTTGCACTCAGTAATTTTTTTTCCTCTTAAGTTGAACTCCTAAAGACATAAATTGTAATTTTGCAATATATGTTGGAAATCATGACCACTCACATTAAAATGAAGACTGCAGTCTTTTCAGTAACCTTATAAAAGCTGTTTTATTCTACATGGAGAGGGTCCACACATGGGGGCTGCCATGTTAGAATCACGTGACGAGCTGAATACTACTTGCTTAAAATCTGTAACCATCTTGTTATTTTACACTTTTTCTCCGTAATCATGGCTGACTGTGAATACTAAATTTGTACAATGGCATCTGAAACTGAAAACTTTTGATTTTAAATGATGCAGCATCCAAGCCGCTAGGTGTCAGTGTAAGTCTAAGATGACAGAAAGACAACAGTTACTGAATGCCCCTTAAAGTTGGGCGAATAGATTTCTTTCAGCAACAAAAAAAATTGTCAAAGTGAGTTCACATTGACTGATCCAATCACAATGGATATTATTTTGTTTATAGAATACTTGACAAATGTCAATGTGATTGAAATGAAAATGTTAACCCTTTTCTGAAGTGGTTATTTTGAAAAAGCATTATCATGTGTTTTTCTTGCTGGTTCAAAAGGATTTGCCTAAGTTGACCCATTTTGCCCTATAACTATTGTCTCAATATTTACACTATAACCCCCAGGGGCCTTTTAACCCTAGTGTTTACCCAAGTGTGGGGTAAAAGGCTCCCTCGCCACTTATTTATAAAGATACTAAAAAATATCCGTTATTATTTCTTTTCACACAAATTCTGTTGCTCCATCAATATTTAATAAAAATAAATGTATTTTCTTCAATCTTGATACACTTTGTGACCAGAAAAAAGCGAATAGTGTGCCTTTAACCCCGTTGGTACTCTATTACACAACATATTGTCCACAACATATTGTATCTATAATAAAGAAGAAAATAAACTACCAAGAAAAACAAAACAAAACAGACAATACAAAACACTACAAGGTTGTAATAAATTTATAATAAATGTTCAGATATAACATATAAATTAGTCATATAAATCGTAATTGCTAAAAGTGGTATTTTACTTGACATTTTGCATTTATGAATGAAAATAAAAATATATATCGTCATAAATTATGGTGAGGCTTTGATAAAAAATATTCTAGATAAGACGTGCGAATCAAAGCGTGCAGCTCCAAGACCTGCCACTAGAGTTCTCCATCAACTTGCATGTGTGTCTGTGTGCCCGTCCGAGCGCTTAACTGAGGCCGGGCTCCTCTAACCAACCATCATTCTGACATTTAACTCCGGAAACACAAATGTAAGCTGCGCTGCGTTACATCCTAAAGTGAGACTAAACGGCGAGGCGTTTAATCAGCTGTCGGACAGCGGTAAGTAGACGCACAAACCGGGTCGCTTTGATGACATTCGTATCAAAGAGGAACATAAAAAATACCAACTGGATGGTTTTGTCTAGAAGCGAGGGAGGGATATCAACATGGCGTCCATGTAGCTCACCAACCAGCCAACAAGAATGTCTAGGCACCGATGAAGAGTTTTCCCTCCATTTGCAATTCAAACGGGTTATTATTGGCGGATCCTTGCGTTTTGATTAAACGAAACTGTGTGGACAGGTGTAAAAACAAACAAACAGCTGGCGTGTTTACGACGCCCTCGTGTTTATAGTTTTATGACTCGTAGACACACGTTTGTTGTTTCTTTTGGCACTGTGGCCGACAGCGCGAACTGGGCTGATTGATTTCACAAACGAGACAGACAGCTGTTAAAAACATCATGCTTTAAGAAGTAACATTGGCTTGAATCTGCTAGTAAAGGTAATCTAACATCAATTATTTTTGTTCGGATCCGCACGTAGGCTACTGTACATTCCAGCACTGAGGTTTTGATCACATGGGCGGCTTGTGGATCCAGTAGCCGTCTACAAGGGTTGTAAAAATGACCGTACAATAGTTTAAAGAACGTTAGAATGTAACTTTTGTTCGCACTGTTACAATTGTTACAATGTTGTCGTGGTAGCATTCGATCGGCAAGCCTTCGGCTCCCATCCTTTCTGCGGATTGCGCAATTAAGCGAACATATAGATTTACGAATTCTTCTCCTCACGAATTTTATTACAGTATTTCTCTGCTTTTTTCCAGACATCAGCAAACTGCCTTAACAAAAGACGTAAAATGTTCCAGCGTAAATAAAAGTGCACTGGGGGAGATCAAATATATAAAACAGAAAAGCATAAAGATTAAGTTATTTCTACATTGAATATGTTAGTTCAAGCGCAAACTTGGAACTAATACGTAAATTCTACATTTGTACTCAACTGATAATGCTCTAGCTTATAAGTAAATATTATTTATGTTTGTTTGATATCTTTACAATGCTTAATCATGTACCAATCCTAAACTAGAAAACCTTGTCATAATTATTTTCTAATTTGAGTAAACATACGTAAATGAAATAAGTAAATTTGACATAACTTTTCTAAGGTGGTGTTCCCAGCATGCACAGGGCTTGAATTATTAATGAATGTGCATGATTTTACTGTTTGTAAGTTTATTGACACAGTTTTTATTGTTGATTTTGTTGTTACTTTTTTTTTGTTGACCTTCGTGTTTTGTGAAGTCAGATTTGTATTTTCTATTCAAAATTCTTCATGATAAAAATACATCAATAAAAATACTCTGTTGATTGTAAACGTCAACCTGTTTTGTGCACCAAGTGTACACGTTTGCATGCGCAACTCTATTTATTGTTTCTGTAGCCATAAAATCAAGGTGATGTTGTCTAATAGACTACATGGCATGAATTAAGCTTTGTGTGTGCCATGTGGTACATGACTGAGTTTGTTAAAAAAAAGTATTGAAATGTTAGTACACTTTTAAAAGCATTCAGTGCTACATTGCTTAAGTCAAACAGTACAAACAGATAGTGAGTAAAATTTACTTAATGGAGTATTACAAACAAACTTTACTTGAGAATCTCTAATTAAAGCCACCAAGAATTGTTGTTGAAATTATGGTCCATTAAATTTACTGGCAATCTCTGCTGTCTTTTTGATACTATTGGATAGTTTAAAAAAGCCCATCCCCATTTAAAAATGGGAAACACCCATTATTGTTCCACAGAGACCTACAGTATACGTCCAACACACTCATGGTGAAATCGTCAGGATTCGTACAACCTTTAAAAATGTGTCTTATTCAAATGATATTGTGCGACTGCACTCGTTTGAATTTCTATGATTTTCACTACAGCGAATGATGCTTCTGGACATCGTTTCCTTCTAATACTTGAGAATTACTTGCTTGTCACACACAACAGCTTGCTATCATGTTTACACACTCTACTGACTGGTTAAGTTTAGATAAGTGGTTTGGGTAAGGGCATAATATTAATAAGTATGTCCTTAATGCCTCATGCATAGAACTCAAGCTTACTTCCTCATTAGACATCAATGAATTTACATGTGATGAAGTCGTTCGTGCAAGACCATACGAAATAGCCTACTCATTACTTATGTAAGAATTTTCATGAGATTGGGTTGTATACTTCTTTCTGCTTGGAAATAGTTTCCTTGATATTCCCCCCCCAGTAAAATTACTTTTGCTTATTGGAATAAAAACAGCTCACTGGCTTCACAACATTAATACAAGTTCCATAAGGTTATAAGTGGCAAATCGAGGTTACAGTAAGGCACTTCTATTGGAAGGGAAGTGGGCCAGTCCATAAACATTAAAATATACAGTTTTAAAAGTATAGTCACACAACATGAACATTATATGTGTTAACATGATTTTACTTTGATAAAACGGGGGATGAGTCAAATGTTTTTGATGGTAATCATCATTAAGCAAATATTGTTGATTGAGCTTAACTTGTATTGAACCTAGAACATGAATGTTTGTAAAAATCAAAAAACGTTATTTTTGCTATTTAATCAGTAAGTGTTTGTTGTTGTTTTCTTATTCTCTGAAACTCATGAGAATCTACCTTTAATCAGAAATCTGTAAGAACCATCTGGCAGTATAATGTAGAAGCAGTAACAGTTAGTGCAACAGCAATTAATGTGACATTCTGTTTTGTGTGGTCTTCATGCCACATAGAGGCCAAAAATACTGCAGACTATTGCATATACAGAGTTAAATCTGATGAAGGTTTTTGCTTAAGTAGGTGTAAATCTATGCAATTCTGTAATGTTAAGATGTGCTAGATTAGTTTTTCATTCCTCTCCAAGGTATTAAATAAACTACTAATAAATCCCACAACAATTTCTGCTCTTGGTTTATGCGTGGTGAGTGGTAAGAACACTTTATAGTGCTATAAACAGAACAGAGAGTTGATTGTGCGTTTAGAGAGGTGCACATCATATACAAGACACTGTTGAATGCTTCAAAATAACAGGGTAACCGTGGATATCAACAATCATATAAAAATGGTCTGCTTGTCATGAAGTGATAAACAATAACCCTTTCCTGGCAACAACACTGTCTGACAGATGACAGTTGTCAACCAATTTTATATTTTTGTGTATCCATTTTGGTGAAAACAAAGGCTTGTTAAATGAAGTATGTAATTGTCGGATTAGTCTGGCTTAGGTGTGGATGACAGTGGTTTTATTACGGTGTATTACGCTTTGGCTCCATTTATGAAAGGGTAAATTGATGCAGTAACTTCACATTTTGTAGTGCTGTCAATTTAACTGTTAATTTAGTGTAATTAATTATATAAAAAATAATGCGTTAAATTAATGCAATTATTTAAGCCCCCTGACCGGTATTTTAATTCTGTAATATAAGTACGTTTCCAGCCACCGGAGCAATTTTTGCCCGAATTACACTTTGTTTTAATGCAGCAAGCAGGGCAAATCTGCATATCTGAAATAAACACATACATATATATATATATATATATATATATATATATATATATATATATATATATATATATATATATATAAAGGGCTGTCCATTGATTAAAATTTTTAATTACATGGTGTCCTGATTATGTAATCGCAATTTTAATTGTGTATATACAAATATTTGCTGAGAAAGCCCCTCATATAACAATAATTCAATATATAATGATGAAATAATGATACATAGTTATCTTTAAATATTTATTAAATTTTATATATAAAATATTCAGATTATTAAAATGCATTACATTCTTGTGGCAGAAGAGTTAATCATTGATAAGACAAAAAGCGTCTTTAGAATAACAATGTATTGTTTACTACCATATTATTGATCAGAAGACCATCAATGGCACACAGTTCGCAGCAATCCATTTCACAAGTGAATTTGTCAATCAGTTGGAGATTTATTATGAGGGCTTGTTTAAGGACCCATCAATGTACACCTGCGTCAGACATTTTATTTTTTTTATATTTATTTTACGTCCAAGCAGGGGTATTCTTCTCTATTTTGCAGTAGCCGGTGCGAAAGAGTCATTCCCTATAGAAAGCGCAATGTCCTCCGCCATTTTAAACCGTATGTATCCAATGTGAAAACTCCGGTAACAGGAAAGCACCTTGAGTTCTGTAATCAATCAGTCTGTTTTGTCTCTCAGCTGTGATGAGCCTTAATGTTGAAGTTGTTCGTTTAAAGCCGTTTAAAGCTACTTCCTACCTTTAGTAATGTAGTAATAATACGAGCGATCATGGAGTGCTGTTCTATTTAAACAATGCCGAAACAGGTTCACTTCACATCACCAACTGGCTCATGTTACACACAAAAAATTATCTTTTGTCAGGACTTAAACTTTTTACATGTGTAATGTAAAAAAAAAAAATGGATGTAAAAAGAGACACATAGCCTACATTAGCTCTTAACACACATGCACTGCGTTTACACTTTAGTTTAGGATGACGAACACAAGCGGACTCAAACACACAGTGAAGTGCCAGATCAGATTCGAGGACCGGAAGTATCTGGGGTGTGTGTGTGTGTAAAAGGTTGTCTTTAGATGGTTATTTATATCTTCAGCTTTAGTGTGTCAATAGGAAATATAAATGTTAGACTCCCAAACATTACTTTTCCAAATAGAAAAGATTAGAATAGAAGAACAGGGAGCCCTGAACATCGAGTCGGTCTGAGATTACTTAAAGCGACAGAAGCAATTGAGACAGCCTATATAGATAGAAGAACTGTGGCAAATTCTCCAAGAAGCTTGGAACATCCTATCTGCCAAGAACAATTGTGTCCAGGTGTACCTAGGAGAATTGAAGGCAAAGGTGGTCACACCAAATATTGATTTTACTTTTCTTTTCTTTTCTTATTTTTGTATATATTTACTGGACTTTGAATGACATTAAGTGATAAATGAAAACTATTTATTTCATTATTTTTGAATACATCCTCACTATGCAACATTTTTCACTAGTGCCTAAAACTTTTGCACAGTACTGTATATATTAGGGCTGGGCGATATATATAGAATATTAAAGAAATAATCTAGATAATTCTGCAGACGATGTAAAACTGACCAATATCGTGATGATTTTAATGTGCTTTTATTTGTCCATTAAGTTTCATAAGGAGCGCATCAATAGACGTATTTCATGATCCTTCAGGGCTGCACAATTAAAATAACATCAATGTGGCAAGTTGGTCATTTGTGATTTATTAATCCACAAAAGGCTGTGATTTAAAGACAAAGAAACGGTCTGTGTGTGATTCAGAACAAACCGGTGACATGCTTATCTGTGGGATGTAGCATTGCGGTACCAATTTTATGAAATATGTTTTAACAAGATTACAAACATTACCTCAAAAAACTTTTCAGTTTGTTGACTTTTTTACAGACTCAAAGACTCATCTCCTGAGACTTCTGGTCTCCTCATGCCAGGGTCGGCAGGGGCAGAGGCTATAACATTAATGTGAAGTGGAAAAAAAACAAAACAAGTAATCTAAACTGTTAATTCAGCCAACTCAAAGGATAAACACGGTTTAACAAGATAACTAGTTTAATGTGAGATAAACTTGATCAGTTACTGTCAACCTTAAAGCATTTTTAGCATCGAACTAGCTAGCTAGCTAGCTATCTATAACCATACATATCAATACCATACGTAGGTCCCAGTTTATAGTACTATGTCACTGCGCACAGAAATGTTAATTTAACAAGAACACAAGCATGTACCACTACAAGTTAGCTGATTTTGTTTGTTGGTTTATTTGCTAAACGTTAACCTACCTGTCGTAGTCCCAGTCATAGCGGCGCTGCATTCATCAGTAGTTTTGGAGGAGGACTCGTGGTGGGCATGTTGATGGAAGCTCTGTGGAAGGAGGACGCTGAGAGAATGACTGCACCGGCTTGGTCTTCTTGCAGTCGAAGACGGAGCAACTTTCTGCTCTTAAGATTTTCCATGCACTGTCAAGTGCTTCATCAGATTTGTCATGTTGCCAGTCTTGGCAGCAATTATCTATACGCTGCTGGCATCGAGCCTGGTGAAATGTAGCCACACATTTGATCTTTTCCACATCTTTTCCATCTATTTGTGTTGGGACGCATACACACTACAGCCTCACGTGTGAGCAGCACCTTCTCTGGGCGTAAACTAGTGTTTTTCCTTGATGTCTAAACACAGCCAGTCACCGGCACTTTTAGATTTGGGCACATCTAGCATGCTAACTGCTTATCACTGACATTGACGAGATTAACGTCTTAGGTATCGAAATTTGGTACCGAACGTTAAGACATTTTTTGATACTCGATAGTTTAGAGGCAATTAATCAATAAATTAATCAATAAATTAATAAAATGATCTGCTCAAAATATCTATTTTTATGTTCCACGAAAAAACCCAGCATATGGGTTTTGAACAACATAAGGGCGAGTAAATGAGTGAGTTTTCATTTTTAGGTGAACAACTACTTTTTAACTGGTGACTCTTTTTTTTTAGCACAATCCTGACAAGACATACTCAAAATAAAATGGTCTCTTTTAAAAGTAGACTCGTAGGAGATGCTGTTCAAAATTCTAAATTAAAGACATCAATTATTTAGAAAGTCTTAAATTGGTTTAAAATTATTACCCAATAATATTTGTATTAAAAATATATGTCTCTGTCCATGCCAAAACCTGAAGCACAAAAGAAGTCACAGATCTTGCCATGTTCTAGTTCTGATCTGGGTAACAATCTACTTTGTGTTTTTTTTTTTTGTATAGATAATTTTCTTAGACATCAATGTCAAGAGAATTACCTAAAACGCTACTTCAAAAGCCTGCCAGATAACCACTTTCATTCAATTCCTTTGCAATATACACACATTTGCTCTTTGTCTTAAGCATTATTAGCTGAAAACTACTCAGTTAATGTTTTCACAGGTTCACAGTTATGAATGACATACAAATCACATACTGTACTTGACGTATTTTAAATTAAAAATGGCGAATTTCGGTAAATGGTGAATAGTTGGCACCCTTGGAAATTGATGTCAGTTGGCACAACATTTCAATCATAAAACATTGGTCAAATATAGCATGTTTAGTTAGATACTTACATCTCACATGACACTAACACTCTTTACCTGAACTGCTTGCTGATGCGTGGCGCTGGAATAATCGACGAGATTCCCGCTTAGTGTCTTAAACTTGAGTCCCGCCTTCATCGATTTGATTGGCTATTTCATATGACTGATGAGCAGTGTTAGACTGCTGAGTGGGGTCAAATTTTAACTTTTAAAACCATTATGCTAATGCTGCAACAACATTTAGACCGTGGTGTATAATGAACTGCAGCAGAACAGCAACAAGGATATAAATTATGGGGGGGGGGGGGGGTATTGGGCTTGTTCCACTGTGGTTACGGCCATGGGTTCAAACATTTATGGAATTCCAAACAATAGTAACGGTTACAATTTATTATACAAATCTACAAATGCTGCACAGAATAACAGAAAAGGAGGAGATTGTAAACTGTCAAATACACATTGCCTTTTCTATGTTAAAATAAAAGCTCCTTGTGAAGTTGAAGTAAATGCAGTAGTACTTTCAGTGTCAAAATAAAAGCCCCCAAGTGATGAAGTAAACAAGACAGAAATCTATTACTTTTGTATAATGCAATATTTTCAGCATTATATTATAATTGAATGAACATCAGCTAATATTTGTAGGGCTGAGATTTGGCATTGATTCCCCAATTTAATTCGATTCAGTTAAATACAATTTGGATTTGATTCAATATAGATTAATTTGGGAATATTTAAGTTACAATATCAACAGGCATGTTTCAGTAATTACATACTGCCTAATCTCTGTCCTGCATAATGTGTATTGTGACTGAAACCCATAGCGGGATCACTTTATTTTCTCATTTGCATATTTCCAAAAATGTTGGCTACTAGTTAGCATATAATGCAACGACCTAGATAAGTAGATTACAGTATTCATATTTTGAATGAGGAGCATTTTAAACGACCTTTTATCAAGTCCTTCATGCAAATTTAATAAAACAAGGCAAAAATAAATATTTCACACATTGTTTAGTCCAAGAGATGATTCACACAGTAAAAGTGGTTCTGTTTAAGTATTGTATTATTATAATACAAAAGCTTTAGTGATCCTTAGGGGTAGGGAAGTAGGGAAGTATAGCACAACACGAAAGTGTTACTCACTAAGGCAGTTTGTTTTCAATGAGAGGAGCGAACGGTCAGGGAATTTAGTGCAGGGGCATGACACTGAGCTGATGCCGATCAAGAGAAGCAAAGTGCTCATCTATGTGCTTCGATGGTGTGACGATCCTCTACTGACTTGGCAACATCTGTATGATGGACTGTGCACTACAAATAATGTGAAGTGGAAATTCAAATGAAGATCATGATTTATGTATTTGTAACTAAATTACATGACATTTTTTGCCCCCTGATTTTGAATTTTGGTGGCATTTTTGCCCCCAGTCCCCGGTAATGTCCAACCTTGTCTACAACAATGATGGTACGAACGTTCAGATAATGCACTCTTCAGAGAAGTGGTGTGTAATTTGATGCTCTTGCTGGCAAGACTATTTGCATTTTTGCTGCTTGATGTGCAAGCACCTAAGCTTTTCAGCCTTTAGTTTGTTTATTGTGGGTAGCATAAGTTGTAGTTCAAGCGTTTGTTCTTGTTTCAGAAACCTTGAGTTTATAGCAGGTGTCTTCATTCGTTACAGGTTGGATCTGGCCACAATGTCACGGGTGTTGAAGAAGAGGCAAGCGGACCCCAAAGTGGTTCAGTATGTCTGGTCAGCCATCGAAGTCATTCGCAATCAGAAACAGATCGCAAATATGGACAGAATCTCTAAGTAAACAGCGTTTTTTCCCCCCAACTTTATACTCTCTGGATCATGGATTAGACGCTTTATTAGATATGTTTTCAGTATGATGACTGCATTTACAGTTCAAGAGTCCACTTGCGTAAATGCTTCTATTTTGCATTATTCTAATTTTATTTGCAAATTATATTATTGGCGTAACAATTTAATCTTTGGTCAAATTTGGTTAACATAGTCAATGTCACAAATTTGTCCATTTGATAGGTGACCTAGAAATGGTGAAGAATCTTAGAGATATATATATATATATATATATATATATATTTTATATATATCTATATCTATCTCTCTCTCTCTCTATATATATATATATATATATATATATATATATATATATATATATATATATATATATATCTCTCTCGCTATATATAGAGAGAGAGAGAGAGAGATCGCTATATATCATTCATTTAAACTTTTTTTTCTTTGGTTTTAAATTTTTTGAAATACAAAATCTTTGTTTACTGCTAGCTTTTAAATTAGATTTTGAATCCCAGATTTTCACTGTGAACTCAGATTTTTGAACCCAATGGTAATTTAAGTTGCATAAGTAAGATGTGCTTGTGACATGGCTTTGCTGTGTGTTTTGATACAGATATTTAAGTCGTGTGTATGGAATGCACCCTAAAGACACAGCCAGGCAGTTGGTCTTAGCAGTGAAAGACGGGCTGGTGGTTGAGACGCTCACAGTGGGCTGCAAGGGCTCTAAGGCCGGGATCGAGCAGGAGGGATACTGGCTACCAGGAGACGAGATGGTGAGACATAAACCAGGGCATGTTTATATTAAACAAAATATACTTTTATTCATGTACTGCCTAAGTGAAAAATGTTAAAGGTAAACAGAACTTCTGTTTTTTATTTTTGTCAAAAGACATGACAAATATCAGGCATTATTCAATTACAAATTCATTAAATGAAATCATACGCTCAAACTGCTCTGTTGCCAGCAACAACCTCCATATTACCATGTAAATATGTTTGCTTAACATGGACATCTGTGTTTGGAATGAAACGCTAGCTAATTACTGAATATTAAGAATACTATTTAAAGTAGTAAGTGAAACCGTAAGCAATATTTCACAATAAACGTTTCAAACAAGTACACAAGACTTTCACCTACTGTTGCACTTGTGTATATGGTCGTGTGACAATAAAGTGATTTGATTTGAAACAGTAGGATGAAACATTATCACATGACTTTGTGCAATATCCAATGAACCACCTCTTTAGATCATTATTAGAGCATGTTTGCTTGGTTAAGTTTATAAGAAAAAGAGGTCATATTAGGTGTCTTGAACTACTACAGTGCTGTGAAAGTATTTGCCCCTTCCTGAGTTTTTATATTTTTGTGTATTTTTCATACTAAATTGTTTAAGATCTTCAAATGAGATATGACAAGTCAAAGGCAACATGAGTAAACACAAAATGCAGTTTTCAAATCTATATATTTTTTTATTGAAGCAAAAAAGTTATCCAACTGTATCACCCTTGTGGAAAAACTAACTGTCCTCTTAAACTTAAAAGCTGGTTGTGCCACCTTTAGCTGCAACAACTGCAACTAAATACTTCCGATTACTGGAGATCAGTCTCTCACAACGCTTTGGTGGAATTTTGTCCCTCTCTTTGCAGAACTGCATTAGTTTAGCCACATTAGAGGGTTTTCGAGCATGAACTGCCCATATAATATCCTGCCACAGCATCTAAATCGGGTTCAAGTCAGGACTTTGACTAGGCCACTCCAAAGTTTTAATTTAGCATATTTTGAGCCATTCAGAGGTGGACTTACTCCTATGCTTTGGATCATTGTCTTGCTGCATAATCCAGTTGCGCTTGAGCTTCAACTCACGTACTGCTGACCAGATGTTCTCCTTTTAGGATTTTCTGGTAGAGAGCAGAATTCATGTTTCCCTCAAATATTGCAAGTTGCCCCAGCCCTGATGCAGCAAAGCATACACACAACATCACACTACCACCACCATGCTTGACTGTAGGTATGATGTTCTTTTTGTGGAATTATGCAATTGATTTTTGCCAGATGTAACGGGACCCCTGTCTTCCAAACTGTTCCACTTTCGACTCATCAGTCTACAGAATATTCTCCCTAAAGCTTTGAGGATCATCAATGTGTGTTTTGGCAAAATTCAACGATTCAAAATGAGCCTTAATGCTCTTCTGGGTTAGCAATGGTTTTCGCCTCGTCACTCTTCCATGGATAGCATTTTTGCCCAGTATCTTTCTGATAGTGGAGTCATGAACAGTGACCTTTATTGATGTGAAAGAGACCTGCAGTTCCTTGGATGTTGTCCTTGGCTTTTTTGTGACTTCTTGGATGAGTTGCCGCTGTGCTCTTGGAGCACTTTTGGAAAGTCGGGCATTTCAGGGAAGGTTCACTTCTGTGCCAAGTTTTCTCCATTTGGAGGTAATGGCTCTCACTGTGGTTCTTTGGAGTTCCAGAGCCTTTATAGCTTTTAAATAGCATTGTATCCTTTTACAGACTGATGTATTTTAAGCAACTTTTTTCTCATAATTTCTGAAATATCTTTCGACCTTGGCATAGTGGGGTACTGGGTGAGACCTTTTAGCCAACTTGCTTCTGAAAAAGTTATATTCAGGTGTTCATTTGATTTAAAAAGTGCTGGCAGTAATCAGGCCTGGATGTGTCTAGTCCAGCCACACCAGCAGTTTTATAGATTTGGTAATTTAGTAACTAAGGGGGGTTATGGTTAGTTTGAGGGTTAGAGGTAAGGCTAACAGTGTAACTACAAATGTAATTAAATGCAGGTACTTTAAATGTAAATACAATGCAACAACACGTATATACAAAATAAGTACATGGTAGTTAAAGACACCTGCTATAAATTGGGGCCAAAAAAATCTAACACTTGATTTCAAAGTTCACAACTTTTACACATGATAGTGAGTTTTGAGCTGTAAACCTCATCCATTTGCACCCAGGGCCATAGTGAGGGTAGATGGTGATGTGTCAGTGCCTTGTACTACTTAGCCTGTACATGTCTGTCTCAGGCTTCATCCCTCATTTATGGGGTTTTCATAATTTAAAAAATACACAATTCTTGCCTGACTTGGGTGGAAAGTTGCTATATGTGAAAACTGCACTTTATATGAAAATATCGTTATATATTTAAACAGTTTAGGTTACAGGAATGTTGCAGGTTGAATACACGTGAAGCTTAATCAACAGCATTTTTGGCATAATGTTTATCACCACAAAAAATATTTGACTCGTCCCTTGTTTATTTATAAACAAAAAGCAAATTTCATGGTTGCAGTGAGGTACGTACAAGTGAATGGGGCCAGTGCATGAACATTGAAATACACCTTGCTTCAAAAGTACAGCCACAAGATGTATACATTATAGGTGTTATCTTGATTTTAGTGTGATACAATAATTTACTAACCTTATCAGTGTAAAGTTATATCCAATATTAAATCGTCTTTGTCATGACGACACAACACCGGCAACCCTATTAACAGTTTTATCACTCTAAAATCCTATAGAACAGATTTTATCCGATTAAAACCATGTTAACACACATATTGTTTGTCTTGTTTATGGACTGGTCTCATTCACTTCCATTGTAAGTGTAATTTTTGCTTTTTGTTTGTGGTAATCAGTATTATGCTACAAAAGATTTCAATTGAGCTTAACTTGTATTGAACCTGGAATTTTTTTTTTGTAATGTGTATGTAATTTGTGTTCTGAATTTTGGTACCTTTTACACAAAATGCTTGTCTCTAACACGGAGTCCCTTTCACGGAGCGCCAGTGGTTAGTTTCAGCCAGCCTCAGCTTTCAGATAAGAATTTTAAACAATGTTTTTTGGGTCACTTGCAATCGCAGGACCAGATGTCAGAGGGAAGCAAGGTATGTTCACATCCAGATGCTGTGAGTTCTTTACTTAACTTAATCTACCCTTTAGTTAGTGGTCTGTTTAACCTCTACATGGAACAGCACCTGAATTGAGTCAAGCTTTTTTTATGGTATCCCCTCCAAATCCTAAACTTTCTATTAATATCGCTATAAATCCTTGAGTCAATAATGCACATTCAACATGTTTATAATAATACAATTTTGATTGACAAGAATATTACACCTTTGATACTGGTATATAGGTATTAACAAGCTTAATTTCACTTCAGAGCTGTGCTGTGTGTGGTATTTGTGTCCTTGTTTTGCCACTGAATGCTCAGTATTAGTGATTTCTCTTCAATAGCTCTCTCTGCTCTCTAATGCTCCTTTTCCATGTGTTTCACACACACATTTAACATATTTTCAAACACAGACACATTTTTGTCAATATGAAGACCAGTTTAACCTCAAGCTTGAAGCCAGTTCTCAGTTAGCAAGCTGTTAAAGCTGAAGTGTGTAATTCCTGCACCACTGAATGAAATTTTAAAAATTTCACTACATTGTTACAACAATACATTGTTTTCAAAACAGCTTTTTCAAATATGCTCCCATCTGCATATTTCACCCCACTGGTCTAGTCAATGTTTTTGTCGGGCTGAACGAGCCGCTTCAAACAAACAGGAATTTTTATAGCACCACAGATACTGTGTTTGCAGTTTTTGAGAAAATTAACATATGAATGTTATTAATCGTTGTCTCTGCATATGAAACTGTAAAAGCAGAAAGTATTTTAACACAGAAAATGTTACACACTTCAGCTTTAACCAGGGTATACGCCAGTGTCAGAAATGTTCCATTAAAGCTAAAGTGTGTAATTCCTGCGCCACCAAATTAAATTGCAAAAATAAACAATGTTTTTGATTACGCCCCATCTGCTGTTGATCGACCAAACAGATAGTCCAGCACCCAACTCACGTCATTGGTTGAGGCAATGTAATGGACTGGTCACTCAAAACATAGGATTTTTTTTTTTGTAGCACCACAGACACACAGTTGTCTCTGCATATTAAACTGGGATAAGAGAAAGTATTTTAACAGAAAAAGTTACACACTTTAGCTTAAAGTAAAATTTGTTTCTTTTCAGGGGCCTCTTTTTCTTAAAATAAAGTGTACTCTGTTTCATCCTTTCGTATAAAGTACTTCATTAACATATATTAACATAAATTGAATTAAATAACATAAATTATCAAACTGATTAATTAATGGAGAAGTTATTAATGTTTTTCCTGTAAAATAAACAGTTTAATCAACATCTCACATTTTATGCAATAATGTTTAAACATGTTTAAACATAATATTCAAGGTTTTTTTTTTCACATTTTTGTTTTTAGGGGCATTTTTACCCGAAGTCCCCATTAATTTCTGTCCTTGTTTAGACTAATTTAAAATAACTTTATTGAAAAGTTTGTTGACAAACTTTAGGTTGGCTTGAAAAAGCCAATTCTGAAAGTTTATAGCTAGATAGATTAGCTTGGCGTTGCTAGTATATTTTAGCATGTTGCTAACATGTAGTAACACTTAGCTAAGCAATGTTTGCATAATTTAGCATGTTGGTAGCAAGTTTTATCAGTTAGCTAGGCATTATTAGCATTTTTTAGCACTTGGCTAGGTGTTGCTAGCATGTTTAGCACTTAGCTATGTGTTGCTAGCATGTTTTAGCATGTTGCTTGCACGTTTTAACACTTAGCTAGGCGTTGCTAACATGTTTTAGCACTAAGCTAGATGTTGCTAGTATGTTTTAGCACTTAGCTGGGTGTTGCTAACATGTTTTTGCAAGTTACTAGCATTTTCAAGCCAACCTAATAATAATCTTCTAGCTGTGCCTTATCACTTGTAGACAATACCAAAATATTTTTGAAATAACTGCTTTATATAGGGTCTATGTAGGTTTTGTAAGTATTTCATCCACCCTATTCAGAGCGGGGAATATGGTGAAACTTGTCTAATATGTGTTGTAAGACTGTTCTGTTTAAGATCTGTTATGTAGTTTGAACAGATTTGGAGAGGATTGTTTGAACGTGGTGAATGTGATCGTGGCATGTGAGAATGTGATTGCTCACTGTTTCTTACACAAAACACTTACAACATTTAAATGGTCATTTGATGGAACAGAGAAGTCCACTCATTCATTCATTTGCTGTTTTGGATTTGTAGGTTTCATAAAAGTGCTCTAATAGTGTTTAATCCGTGATAAACAGGCTTTATACTTTGTTCTAATTTGTTCTTGTCAGTGTTTGTAATATTTTATTGGAATTGTAAAGATATCTGAAATTTGTTTCAAAAATGGCCATTTAAATTTAACCAAAATTACTACAATGTTACTTTTTGTATTCTCTGTTTCTCTGAAAATATTAATCATATTTATGATTTAATTTTTGTTATATCTTAATTATAATGAAAAAGTGGGGTTTTTGTGATTTGGAAACTGCTAATCAGATAAGACCAGCCCTCATACTCGTAGCTTGAAAAATTAGCTGAAGTCCTCAAAGTTGATTTAAAGGGATAGTTTACTTATGATTTTCTTTCTTCCATGCGCTACAAAGGACATGTTAGGCAGAATGTGAGGATCCGACAGCCTCAGTCACCATTTACTTTCATTGAATGGTAAAAAGATTCTACGAAAGTGAATGGGGACTGAGGCTTTCAGTCCCTAACATATAGGTTTGGATTGGAACAACATGAGGGTGAGTAAAAGATGACCAAATTTTATTTTTGGTTGAGCTAACCCTTTCAATATAGAAATTGACATATAGTACTTTTATAGAAAGATTTCACCTGTGGTTTTCACCAGATCACAGTATCTGAGTTTAAAGTGCATTTCAGAGTAAGAGGGCTGATCTTGGATCTTTTCCCCAAGAAATAACTTGCAGGATAAGAAAGGGAAAGATGTATCCTGGATCAGTGATTTTATTCCTGGGAGCTTTGTGCGCGCGTGTGTGTGTGTGTGTGTGTGTGTGTGTGTGTGTGGGTCAGAGCGATGTGGCCCAGGTGGGTGGGATGTGCATTACTGTACTGTGTGTGTTTCAGGACTGGGAGGCAGAAAGTCATGACTGGTACTGCTTTGAGTGCCATCTGCCTGGAGACGTGATGGAGTGTGACGGCTGTTTCCGTGTCTACCACCTTCGGTGTGTGTCGGAAGACCACCGGCCACGGGACACCACCTCCCACTGGCAGTGCGGTATCTGCAGGGTGGGTATGGAAACAGATAGATTCGATACTAAATTCTGATTGGATGATTCATCAGCTCATGACTCCAGTCTCTGCCCATGACTTTGGCAGCCATCTTGAAATCTGATGAAAATTCTCATCCCTCAGCTTTCATCAAAAAAGCTTTTTGATAGACCAAACCGTTTTTTTCATAACGCATCAACAAATTCAGTGGTGAGGACGCCAAACAGGAATTGAGGCTTAATCTCGAAAATGCATTGTCCAATTAAAACAAAACTAGATATACTTCATAAGGACCATGAGGGGACATGGCAAATTTGGGGACAGAGCCACAGAGAGAGGTCAAGAAATCTAAAAAAAAATGGCAATTTGTTCCCATAACTCAGCTAGGTGTTGTTGGATTCTTTGGGCCATACGGAATCCGATGGTAAAGTTTTTTTCTATGATTGTCAATAAGTTTGAAATTTGTAAAAAACCCTTTCCAGCCATTTGGCATATCAAAACGAAACTTGGTAAACCCAGGGGCTGTGTTTGCCAAAAGCAAAAGCAGTCGCAAGCTTAAGTTGATCGTAGAGACCAATGGTTTCTACGATCAACTTAAGCTTACAATGCTTTTGGGAAACACAGCCCTGAGCAGTTTTTGGTACAGCGCCACCTTGTGTTAACAAAATCAAAGTCCTTTTAATTTAAGAAGTCCTTGGCATAAATTCAAGACTCTGATCTCTTTCCTTCCATCATACTGAATACAATTATACCAATCTTTTCAAAGTCTGCCTTTTTGACTTTCATTTTTAACTGCCATTTTTAACTGTCCTACAGCTTTCTTCAGATCATTCCCAAATTTTGGTCTGATAATCTTTACACCCAGCTGGCAAAAAGTTTTCAAAAGATTTTTCATATTCCAAGCTGTTTTCCTGTAACACACCAACAAATTTGACCATGAAGATGTCCATCAGAATTGAAACTTTTATCACTTTGGCCAATTCTCACTACATTAGGCTGGGCTGGATTTTCAAACCATGTCAGACAAAGGTTATTTAATGGATGCAATATATTAATTAAACTTTGCATTAGTAGTGTCTTAACAATGGTTTTGTGTGCTGACTCTTATTTTGCTATGAGACAACAGTGTCTGGAGTGGCACAGAATACTAGTGCTCTGAGTTTGAATCAGAATGTTCAAGAAAATGGGGGTTCAAATCCAGTCTTGAACAAGAGCATAAATGCTTCTGTTTCTTTTGAATTTGCATCTTGCTGATCTCATGGGCTAAAGTAATCAAATGAATGCTTTAAATCTGTGGTTTGCAATTCTGGTCCAAAGGGCATACAGCACTTCCCCTTTTAGTATGTCTCACTTATGTGCAGTGCTGCGGACCCCCAGGACTTAATTTTGTCTCTCTGGCAGTTTTGGACTATGTCTGCTGAGTGGCATAGTGTGTAAATCGGTGAGCTAACATTTCAAACGCATCCAAATCTGGTGTATGAGTCACACCTAGACTGGTGTGAAAGTTGTACTACTGTTGACTTTTGAGTCCTCACATTGTGCCTACTGCAACATATCCCTTGCTTGAGGAGTGCTTGGCCCCAATCATTGCTGCTTCCAGCTATATTTTTTGTGCTCTTAGTGGCACAGAAATGAAACAAATCCTTTAAAGATAAAAATGAAATTATTTTTGGATTTGATTTTTGTTGGACTTTTAAACCTCAAATTTGCGCAGATAATTTTGTGGATATTGAGTCATTTGTTTTTTGCGGTGATGTTTACAGGGCAGTAAAAGGAAGAATTTGAACAAACAGGAAATGACAACATGCCTGAAGTTCATTCTTGGCCGCATGAAGGAAAGGGTGCGTTTCACAGTTTTGTTTTACACTTTGCCACACTAAATCATGTAGAAATGTAGGCTTGTCTCTCAATTGTATCTTCCATTCGGATGGCAAAGCATAAACTGTTGACAGATTCAAATTTTCTCTTCTCTCAGGCTGTTGACCTGCAGAAAAGAGGCAAAGAGTCTAAGCAACCCGTGTACAAAAGACTCATCCACACACCCCTGGATGTGGATAATATACAAGAGGTACGTGAACCACACACCACATATAGAAACAGTTTAAAGACACAAGAGCAAACATACAGTGCCTGTGAACCAGTGAACCAAAAACACTTCATTTGGAGTGGTTATGCACATGCTTACCATGTTCAACAAAAAAAAAAAGGAGAAGCCGGATTTATTCGAGCAAGAGGAAGTGGTGTAATTTTGCTTGGTTAAACCCTCTTGTCTTTTGGATTCATAATTTTTTTTATAGAAATGAAGAAATACGGTTATTAATTGTTTACAAGCATTATATATATATATATATATATATATATATATATATATATATATATATATATATATATATATATATATATATATATATATATATATATATATATAAAAAATAGTTTACACTCCGAAACTGTTAAAAAGGACTTTAATTCAGTTGTTGGTTTTCATTTTTATTCCTTGAACTGTTTCTAGTCCCTACTTAAAAGTACTAAAAGAATCATTAATGGTACTGTTAAAGAACCGGAATCGTTACGCGGAATCAGAAACATTGAATTCCTCAATTCCCATCCCTTGAAAAATTTCAAACCACCAACATTGATGTGTTCTCTGATTTCTTCTGTTTCATAGAACATCTCAGAGGGGAAATATAAGAGTTTTGAGGAGTTCAGGGCTGATGCTCAGCTTATAGTTCACAACACAGCCATTCTGCATGGTGGTGAGGCAGTTTGAACCACAGTCATTGACATGATTTATGAAACCACATAACAACATACACTTGTCAACAAATGCATGCACTTCACAAGTATCAACATGACTGATTTCATATTCTCCATCAACAGTGAACGGCGATCAGACCGAAATTGCCAGACATCTCTATAACGACACATGCCATGAGGTCAGACCACACGAACAGTTGGAATTTTAAGCTTGTTTAATGCACTAGAAAAACATTAAGACTTTTGCTGTTTGGGTAGGAAAACATTTTGATGCTAATATGTTGAAGTTCTGATGCTATATCCAACAGGAAAAATTGGATGAATTTAAAATGAATTATGCAATTATATGTTTTCCTCCAGCTGAATGAGCTACTGTTGTGCAGAAACTGCTTCTATCTTTCAAACGCACGACCCGACAACTGGTTCTGTTATCCATGTGTAAGCACAGACACACGCTCATTCATACTCCATTTGGTGTGACATGATTTGTTAATGTAACACATTAAAAGATGTTTTTCTTTGTGCACAGAGTCCAAATCATGAGCTGGTGTGGGCCAGGATGAAGGGGTTTGGTTACTGGCCTGCCAAGGTGATGCAGAGGGAGGGAAACCAGGTGGATGTTCGGTTTTTTGGTCACCAGCACCAAAGGTGAGTCGCAGGTTATGCTACGTTTAAGAAAACAATATGTAGTTGACAAATAACATAGACATGAACTTTGAAGATCTTTCAGAAGATCTTTGGTGTACATGTATTAAAAAAAAAGGGAAAAATGTATATTTTAGGTGCTGTTAAAGATCAGTTTCGCACCATTTTAAAATGTCTTTTTGCACCACTAGTTGATCTCAGTAGTACAGTGTGACTAACAATGAACAATTCTTTACAGTATTTATTAATTTTGGTTAATGTTAATTTCAAAAGTTGAATATGTTAACATTAGTTAATGATTAACTAACATGAAACTAACAATGAACAACTGTATTTTTATTAACTGAAATTAACAAAGCATAATAAATGTACAAAATACATTATATTGTTAATTTTTAGCTCATGATACTTTAATGCATTTACTGATTTTTAACAAATGGAACCATATTGTAAAATGTTAACAAATATTCCATGTAGTATCCATAAAATGTAGATTAAAATTTTATTTTTCAATGACTTGACACTAGGTTTTTCTCAATCAATTAAGTTACTAAAAAGAAAATATATATAATTTTTATTTATTTTAATTTTTTTTTATAATTTCTACTTGAAATAAGTTCAAAGTGAAATAAATAGTAATAATAATAATAGTCTCATTAAATGCTGAAATTCTTAAAAGGAATAGTTTGGAATACTGTATTATAAAATATAAAAAAAGCTTTATTTTTTTAGCTTGAAAAATATATTAAATTAATGATCAAGTTGTATACTTTTGCATGTATTCAGGGTGTAAGGAAAGTATTTTAATACATGTTACTTGATAGTTACACCACTTGACATCAGTTTTTTTGAAAAAATTAAAAATTAAAACCACATAGACAAATATTGCATTGGCACTATTTCATGCATGTGTTATTTATTTATAATATATTTCAAATTTGTATCATCTTGGACCACCTGATTAGTCAGAGACCCATATACTTCAAGCTACTTCCTGAATTTAACAGGATTTTCAGTGGAGCTAGTTTTGACTCGCAGCTTATTCCTAGACTAGAAGCAAGTCAGTGCCTGGAGAAACTGGCTTGTAAAGCAGCCCTGTGTCTGTTTTGCTGCAGGGCATGGATTCCCTCTGACAACATCCAGGAGATCTCTGTGAGTGTGCAGCAGCTGCAGGTGAAGCGGAGCGCCGGGTGGAAGAAGGCGTGTGATGAGTTGGAGCTACACCAGCGATACCTGAGAGAAGGACGCACCTGGAAGGGCAAGCTGGAAGAGAAGCATGACCGGTCGGAGAGGCATGATAGGCAGGAAGACAGACAGGAGGAGGCGGAGTCTAGCATCTCCTCTACATCCAATGAGCAGGTGAGTGCTCTGCTGCTCTCTAGTGATGTTTCTTGGCTACATTTGGTGAGGATTGTAATTATAGAGTTGCTTTAGTGGGTTCATTTCTGGATGAAAGGGAATTTGCACATTTATATTATGTTGTAATTACGGAGGGTTTTTTGTTGTTATATTAGTGCAAAACAGCCAAATTGATTATGCCTTTTTGACAATTAATCACAGTAATGTTGAAATTGCTTTTGCTTCCTTCAAATGTATTGCTTGAATTTACTACAATAGCATAAGGCCTCTCAATTTGTTACATTATTATTTATGGGAGTGATAATTAATTCATTAAATGCACCCAAAAAGATTTGTTTTACACACTTGTGTTTTGTTTTGTGGCACTGTTAATGTTGTTGACTTGTGATTAATCACTTGTGTCTGTATTGTTCATCATTTGTAAGTCGCTTTGGATGAAACATCTGCTAAAATTAATCAATTTAAAGGTGTAAGTGCGTTATGCAGTGTGTAATTTCTACAATCTGTTTGTTTGAGTGACTCAGCTGTGTCCAACACAGCATGGGCTCAATAAATGACTCAAGTTTGAAGCTTTACTACTGGTTTGTCCAATTTGGTTAACCCAAAAATGGAAATTCTGTCATCATTTACATGCAATCCCAGATGTGTATGACTTTCTTTCTTCTACTAAACACAAAGATATTTTAGAAGAATATTTCAGCTCTGTAGGTCCATAAAATACAAGTGAATGGTGACCAGACCTTTGAAGCTTAGAAAATCACAAAGGCAGCATAAAAGTAATCCATAAGACTCCAGCAGTTTAATATTTGTCTCCTGAAGTGATGCAGCCATTTGAGTGAGAAACAAATCAATATTTTAATCCTTTTCAGAATGTGAAAGTATGAGAATGTGATTTGTAGTAAAAAAAAGTACTTTAATATTAATCTGTTTCTCACCCACAACTATCATATATCACTTCTGAAGATATAGATTTAACCACTGGAGTAATATGGATTTCTTTTATGCAGCCTTTATGTGCATTTTGGAGCTTGACAGCTTGTATTGTATGGACCTACAGAGCTGAAATATTGTAAAAATCTATTTTCATTTTTGGATGAACTATCCCTTTAAATAAGCATGTTTAAATTAGTTTTTTCAGCATTCCAATTTTGTGTTTTTCTACAGTCTAAAGTCAACCAAGAGCCTAAAGCAAAAAAGAGCCGCCGCTCCCAAGTCGCTGAGACCAAAGAAGAGGTTGGTAATACAAAATGGCGAATTGGAATTAGAAACATTACGTAAAGTTTACAGTGCATCCGGAAAGTATTCACAGCGCTTCACTTTTTCCACATTTTGTTATGTTACAGTCTTATTCCAAAATTGATTAAACTCATTCTTTTCTCAAAATTCCACAAACAATACCCCATAATGACAACGTGAAAAGAAGTTTGATTGAAATCTTTGCAAATGTATTAAAAATACAAAACAATCACATGTAGATACTGTAAGTATTCACAGTCTTTGCTCAATACTTTGTTGAAGCACCTTTGGCACCAATTACAGCCTCAAGTCTTTTTGTGTATGATGCTACAAGCTTGGCACACCTTTTTTTGGGCAGTATCTCCCATTCTTCTTCATCAGGTTGGATGGGGAGCATCGGTGCACAGACATTGTCAAATCTCTCCAGAGATGTTCAATCGGGTTCAAGTCTTGGCTGTGTGTTTAGGGTCGTTGTCCTGTTGGAAGATGAACCTTCACCCCAGTCTGAGGTCCAGAGCGCTCTGGAGCAGGTTTTCATCAAGGATGTCTCTGAATTCATCTTTCCCTCGATCCTGACTAATCTCGCACTTCCTACTGCTGAAAAACATCCCCACAGCATGATTCTGCCACCACCATGCTTCACTGTAGGGATGATATTGGACAGGTGATGAGCAGTGCCTGGTTTCCTCCAGACATGACGCTTGCCATTTAGGCCAGAGTTCCATCTTTGTTTCATCAGACCAGAGAATTTTGTTTCTCATGGTCTGAGAGTCCTTCAGGTGCCTTTTGGCAAACACCAGGCAGGCTGTCATGTGCCTTTTACTGAGGAGTGGATTCCGTCTGGCCACTCTACAGGCCTGATTGGTGGAGTGCCGCAGAGACGGTTGTTCTTCTGGAAGGTTCTCCTCTCTCCACAGAGAAATGCTGGAGCTCTGTCAGAGTTACCATCAGGTTCTTGGTCACCTCCCTGACTAAACCCTTCTCCCCCGATTGCTTTGTTTGCCCTGGCGGCTAGCTCTAGGAAGTGTGCTGGTGGCTCCAAACTTCCATTTATGAATTATGGAGGCCACTGTTCTCATTGGGACCTTCAATGCTGCAGAAATTTGTATGTACCCTACCCCAGATCTGTGCTTTGATGCAATCCTGTCTCGGAGGTCTACAGACAATTCCTTGGACTTCATGGCTTGGTTTGTGCTCTGACATGCACTGTTAACTGTGGGACCTTATATAGACAGGTGTGTGCCTTTCCAAATCATGTCCAATCAACTGAATTTTCTACAGGTGGACTCCAATCAAGTTGTAGAAACATCTCAAGGATGATCAGTGGAAACAGGATGCACCTGAGCTCAATTTTGAGTGTCATGGCAAAGGCTGTGAATACTTATGTACATGCGTTTTTTTTTTTTTAAAAATGTTAATAAATTTGCAAAGATTTTAAACAAACTACTTTCACTTTGTCATTATGGGGTATTGTTTGTAGAATTTTTAGGAAAATAATGAATTTAATCAATTTTGGAATAAGGCTGCAACCTAACAAAATGTGGAAAAAGTGAAGCGCTGTGAATACTTTCCGGATGCACTGTATGTCGCCTTTACCATTCCCTGCTGTTCTTTCAGGAACCTGAGCCTGAGATGGAGGCTGTCAGCTCCAGTCAAGAGATCCCGACCTCTTTTCCCCATCAGCCAGAACGTATGTCCGTCTCCACCCAGACCAAGAAATCTGTCTCATCTTCCTCTTCTTCTTCGCCAACCCCCCGCATGGTGCACAGAGGCACACAGACAGTCAATGAGGGCAGCTGTCAAAACATGTGCCACGACAAGTACACCAAGATCTTTAGTGACGTTAAAGAAATGATGAAGGCTGAGAATAAACGGGAGACCGAACGTGTTCTCAAAGAGGCTCTGGACAAGGTGAGTAACATTGACTCAATTTGAATGAATTTGTTTACAGCGAGTATTGCCCTCTGGCTCCCTCTTGTGGCAGATACATTTTGGGAGATACAACTGCATTTATTTGCAAGTTATGATTCTATGTTTGTACAGAATAAAAATGTTGGTTTTACTACCTCAAACTGGGCATGGTTGACATAGTGATAACCATAGCATGGCCACAGCCGCGATAACTCTGGTATGTGCTCGTTTTTACAGTTGCGAGGGGAGATGGATGAAGAGAAGAGGCAGGCGGTGAGCAAAGCAGTGTCCAGCACACAGGCTGAGATGGAGAGAAAGTGTAAACAGGTGAAGGAGAAGTGCAAAGAGGAGATCATGGAGGAGATGAAGAAGATGGTGGCTCAGCATAAACAACTGATTTCCCAGACCAAGAAGAAGCAGTGGGTGAGTGAATCTTCACAGTGCCTCAGGCTGAGTTAAATCTGACATAAGATCAATAGCGTCAATAAGCTGTTAGAACCACACAGACAGTCTATCATTCATGATGGAAAGGAGTGAAAGTCTTAATGTCTGGGTGAAATGGAAAAGAAAATGCCCCAGTCTTATTCCACACCAAAATAATAATAATAAGAAGAAAAAATTAGATTTTGCATAAAGAAAATGAAGACCATTTTTAAGACCATAAAGATTTTTTTTTGCATTGTGATATTATTTTTTAATTTTTATGTTGGCTTGACAAAGCCTGGTCTGAAAGTTTAAAGGTTCTAGATAATGAAAGAAAAGAAGAGGAAGAGAGACGGGGTGCATCTCAATCAGCTCCCATTGGTGTGTGAATGGGTGATTGGGACACAGTGTAAAGTGCTTTGGTAACCTCTTACCACCAAAACAGGTTAAAAAAAGCGCTATATAAGTGCAGACCATTTACCAGACCATCTATGTCGTGACTCGGTATATCGTGAACACTATTCCGGGTGTTTATCCACTGAACATATGGACACTTACGACGTTTTCAAGCTTCCACTTTTAAACACAGCTGTTATTAATCGGCACCATCGCAGCATAAATGACACTATTGTTTTATTTTCGTTGAAGATATTCAAGCGTAGTGTTATTATGAATAGCAAATTACATTAAATAAAGAAATTAAAATATAAAGGATTGTATTTTAAACTTTTAAAACTCTTCATATTTAAAAGCCAATCTGAAACGGGGTGGTTCTTGCACGTGCACAGGATGGGGGGTGGGGGCAGAGCAAGAGGGAAATTGATTAGAAGAGCGATGGCAAATCAGGCTGATGTGAACTTTCTAAGCTCTGAGGAGGACAAATGGCTGAGAAACAGACCAAGAGAAAAAGGCCAGATGAATATGAACTAAAAAAAGAAGGACTGTGATAAGTCGAGGGCGGAGCTTCCAAAGGAGTACTGAAGGGAGGGGTGTGTTGGCAGTTGAGTTCCAATATCAAACCGTGTTTCTCAGGAATCGCTGAGTGTACCTTTAAAAGATTGTTTCTCTTTCATTGTAATTATGGATAAAAGACATTACAAACAACATCTATTTTAAAGAGAAAATAAGGCTTTGATATCATATTTACACTTGTGCTCATCTTCTAACAAATTGAGGGACTGCAGAAGACAAGGAAACGTAGTGAGCAACGATGCTCCTTGGTTTTTACGGTGCATTGTGGGATTTTTTTTAGGGAGCAAACATTTCAGTGCACTGGAATGATTTTGCAATCAGTGCCCCTTTTACTGAACTAGGGATTGAGACGTGCCCACAGTTGATAAGAAGCACAGGTAAGATAAGACATGGCACAGGTATCAAGCACGGGGCATGTCGATGTGGTTCAGTTGGCAGACAGTACACACGAAAGTTACTTAAAGAATGAACAAGGCTAGAGTAAATAATCGATGTCCTTTTGATAATGATTTGGGTCGAATTTAATGGAAATTTGCGAGTTGCGCTCGGTGGCAGGACACAAATTTGAACAGCCTTTGGAGTCGTGGTGGACGCAACCGGCAGACGTCGAACATTCATAGAAAACAATTGTGTTGAATTTTAGAACGTCTATTGGATTTTGGGGATTTTTGATCGCCTGCTGTGTGAAAACCATCAAGCTAATATAATGTTTTTTGTTTTTTTTTGTTTTTTTTACATTTGTGTGTCATAAGAAAAATGCTCTTCATAAACAATTATTTTGATTTTGGGATTAAATGTGACCCAGACATTTCTTTGTCTAAGTAAAATTAATTTGAATGTGGCTTTTCTGTTGCATATTACTTTTCCTCTAAGCTGCTTCATGTAAGTTGACTTGTGATAAGGTTTAGGGTATTTTTTTTTTTTTAGATGTGTCCAACTTGCTGTTGTATTTACGTACTATTTATAGGTTCTACCTGTTGCTAGGAGATGAGAAATAGTTTTCCAGCATATTGCTCACCTGAACTACATTCAATTCCGGGATTGACATCTAGAACTGGCATTTGGAAACAAGCAATTACTGTTTGAGTCAATATCATGATGTTGAATTGTTTAATGTAGGGTTGTGTTATTCCTGGTCAAACTAATCGAGTTGGATTGTGCTGTCTGTCAATGGTATAGTTGTGTTATGCAATATAAGGGGGTGTACATAACAACAGATGCACTCTTAAATTCTGCCTGTACTGTTTTAATTGTTGGCCTATGAAGGGACGTCTGTGTTTATTTGACCATTGCTTCAGACCTTACTGTTTTTTCATCATCTTGCACCATGAATGTTGACATTTTTTAAAAATTTAATTACATTGCAATCGGTCACCATTTTAAAACAATGATCCAATCACAGGCCAAATTCTGCCTGTGAAGTGATTATTTTATGCTTAAATATGGCATTTTATCCTCAACTTTGGTTTGACTTTTGACCCGGTAGAGATTAATAATTTTTTTTAATACCACCTAGTTTTTTGTACGTTAGCCAAACTTTGTGGCTTTGTCAAGACTACCAAAAATAACACTTTATTTTTTTTTTTTTCTCAGATTTTTGTATTAAAGTTTGTATTTTTTACTTTCTAAAAATGGTAAGAATTAATTTGATTTGACACCATTTTAATGTTGTAATTAAACTTTAAAATGTGATTTCTGCAAAAAAACAAAAAAAAAACAATTATAAAACAGATTTCAGTAGTGCTCTATTTAAAAACTACATAATTGAGAAACACTTGAAGGAAAGATGCTTTGTTTATAATTTATTATTTACATTTGAAATTTAACTATAAATAGGCTAAAGGAGTGTGTTCAATAGGACATTGCCTTATTAGCATGTGTTTGCTGTGGTATCCGAATTGGTATCACTATAATCAGCTATACTATATACTATAATTTTGGTATTGTGACAACTCTATATGCATTCTTTTGTAAGTCTTTAGGATCTCAGTACTACTTTATGTTGATGCTTTATTATGAATTTCAGTGTTATAACTGCGAAGAAGAGGCGATGTACCACTGCTGCTGGAACACGTCATACTGCTCCATCAAATGCCAGCAGGAGCATTGGCACGCCGACCACAAACGTACCTGTCGCCGGAAGAGATGAGATGCACCGACTACGCCAACCCTCTGGAGCCACGCTATTGGATAGATCTATCTTAAAATCTCACCACCTTGCCCCTGCCTGAGGATTCTTTGTTTTACGCCAGCATTTTAAACCCCAGCTCTCTAGAACACTTTTACTGGGACATTTAACTGAATTGCTGTGAATGCTAACAGGGCAGTGAGTGTTGGGATGTCATGATCCTCCTGGAAATGGTTTTATGTTTTGGAATTTAAGGTATCACTTTGCATATCCCTTTTGTTTTTAAATCTTTTATTTGCTGTACATTGGACAACAACTTTGCTTGCATACAGACTAGCTGAATGTGAAGTACTAGTACTTTTTTTTTTTTTTTTTTTTTTTTTTTAACATGTCTTTATCACGAGCTATGTAGATATTTGACTTTTTATAATGCAAGAATTATGTCCGCCGCATACATTAAGTGATGTTGGTGTTTTTGAAGTCGACGGTTGGTTTTTATCAGTGGTTGTGATGTGTCAATATTTTGGGAACAGGGTTTAAAGATGGCAGGTCACATCTGTCTGAATGATACAATCTTCCATTAATGAATATGCATATTTTGTGGTTACACTTTTAAATAGACCTTTAAATTTGTAACAGGAAAACTTAATTATGTTTCAATTTTGGGTCCATTTATGTAGCTTAAGTGTACTAAATCTTTGGCAACTGGGATCCATAGTGAGGTTTATACATGTCTAAATCCATTAGTGTGGGCATATTTGCTTGTACGAACTGTTACCATGTCCTCCCAGACAAAAAGAACATTATCTGTTGATTCCAGGTGAATAAGATCCCATTAAATTGCAAATTTGAAGCATGAACGAAGACTGTACAGAGATCTGAGTAAATGGAACAATCAGAAATTATTGCTAAGGGGTTACCCAGGGTTTTATAATTGAGAATTACCATTCTCCTGCACTTTGTGACCTGAGGGAGATGTTAAAGTGATAGTTCACCCTAAAAGGAAAATTCTGTCATTATTTACTAACCCTTGTGTTGTTCTGACTTTTTCTTCCGTGGAACACTAACTACTTTTAGTACTGTGTTACCAAAATCATATTGGTTTGGAACTATATGATGTTGAATAAATGATGCCAGAATATTCTTTTTGGGTAAACTATCCCTTTAAATCGTTAAAATACTTACTGCAATAACCAATTTTTGGTACAAATGGCATAAGATCTATCTATAGAGAGTTTTTGAGGAGGTTATTTGTCTATTTAGAACAGGAGAAACAATCAGCTGAAGGATATAGGTGACATGCAAAAATGTGTTTTGCTCAGACCCCTGGATGTACGCCGATCAGCCACAACATTAAAACCACCAGCCTAATATTGTGCAGGTCCCCCTTGTGCCGCCAAAACAGCGCCAACCCGCATCTCAGAATAGCATTCGAGATCATATTCTTCTCACAGACTTCGTCTGTTTGAACCAGTCTGGTCATTCTCTGCTGACCTCTCATCGAGGCATTTCTGTACACCGAACTGCCCCTCACTGGATGTTTTTGGCACCATTCGGAGTAAATTCTAGATACTGTTGTGTAAGAAAATCACAGGTGATCAGCAGTTACAGAAATACTCAAACCAGACCATCTGACACCAACAATCATGCCATGCTCCAAATCATCCCCTATTCTGATGGTTGATGTGATCATTAACTGAAGCTCTTGACCCATATCTGCACGATTTTATACACTGCACTTCTGCCACATGATTGGCTGATTAGATAATCGTATGGATGATTGTTGGTGCCAGACGGGCTGGTTTGAGTATTTCTGGAACTGCTGATCTTCTGGGATTTTCTTACACAACAGTATCTAGAATTTACTCAATGGTGCCAAAACAAAAAAACTTCCATTGAGCAGCAGTTCTGTGGACCGAAACACCTTGATGAGAGAGGTCAACAGAGAATGGCCAGACTGGTTCAAACTGACAAAGTCTACATTAACTCGTATAACAATCTGTACAATTGTGGTGAGAATATCATCATGTGGGTTGGAGCTGTTTTGGCGGCATGAGGGGGACTTACACAATATTAGGCAGGTGGTTTTAATGTTGTGGCTGATCAGTAAATGTGTACCTATATTCTATTTCTAAAGTTCTAAAGCTGTTTTAAATAATGGTCTTTGTTTTGCCCCCTCTCTATCTCTTCCCCTTCCCAACCCAGCTGTTGCACTACGTGTAAATAACTGTTTGCCGCTAACCATGACTGATGATGTTTGCACGTTGACATATGTACATTTCATGAATGCATTAACTATGTATTTGATAAAAAGTCAATCTGTAAAGGAAAAAAAAAAATATTTGTGATATAACTGTAATATGTTCCATTCCAGTATGCATGAAACCAGGTTGTGTGTTCCTTATTTTCTGCTCTACGTTAATCTCCATTCTTGCGTGTCATCGGTGATACAGTATGTCTACTTTTGATTTTCTAGGGTAATTCGACACCACTTTGTAATTGTACGTTAACCCTTTTTTAAATTGTATTTTTTAACTTCTATTTATGCAGACCGAGTAATGACTACTGAGAATTTCTGGCACCCGGCGAGAAGCCTGCTATACGAACACCTGTCTTTCATGTGCATACAAATTAATGTGGTGTAAACGTTTCCCTCTCTGACATCACTGATGTCCCTCTTGCATTACATTATGTAACAGTACTATGTATAAATAAACATATCAACCGGTGGTAGCTTTGCATGCATTTATTTATTTTTTGCTTTTGAACATGTATTTAAAGGAATATTATGGGTTAAATCAGGGGTGTCACACTCATTTTGTGTCATGGGCCAGATTGGACCAAGAGACATTCCTTGGGGGCCAAAGTTTATACTTGTAAAAAATATATATTGTATGTGTGTCAGATCAGCCACAACATTAAAACTACCTGCCTAATATTTATGTTTTTTGTTTTTGGATGATTTGCACATACAACAGTTTCTAGAGTTTACTCAAAATGGTGCCCCCCCAAAAAAAAAAACTCAGATAACAACTAAATTGTTGTGAGAAGAATATCATCTCACAATGCTATTCTGAGATGTGGGTTGGTGCAGTTTTGGCAGCACAAGGGGGACCTACTCACTATTAGGTAGGTGGCTTTAATGTTGTGGTTAATCGGTGTATAAAAATTTACTGTCACCGATAATATCAATACAAGTTGATTTCAATCAACAGCATTTGAGGCACAATGTTGATTACCACAAAAATTATTTCTACTTTTCCCTCTAAAAAAAAAAAAAGCAAAAATTTAGGTTATAGTGATGCACTTTCAATTGAAGTGAATTTTAAAGGGGTTTATAGGCAGAAATGTAAAGTTTATAATTTAAATTTTGAAATATTTCCTAATAAGCAAGTTTTAGTTAAATTTAAATGCTGTTTCGCCTAAAGCAGGTATTTAAATTGTATGCTGTATGATATAAATCTGATATGTAATATGATATAAAATGATATGAATGTTTAGAATATATTTTATCTAGTGTTTATGCTGCCTCATTATCATCAATGCTTGTGCTTGCAAATATGTGTTCAGGTGTAAATAAGTAAAATGCACTTTAAATATGCCCATATTAGAAAATCACCGTCTTATAATGATTTCTGAAGGATCATGTGACACTGAAGACTGCAGTAATGATGCTGAAAATTCTTTACTGTATTTTGGATCAAATAAATGCAGCCTTGGTGAGCAGAAGAGACATCTTTTAAACGGTAGTGTAGGTCTAAAATTAAGTAAAGTCTTTATGTAAAGAATATGTTTAGTCAGATTACTACTTTTAACTTAACTTGATTTTGATCATCAAGTCTCCTCACATTCATTCTCTTTCTGTCACATTCCTCATAGATAGGCCCGGGGGGGGGGGTGGTCTTTTTCTCCTCAGGTGTGAATCGCCTCAATATTCATGATCGTTCACACCTCCTTGCATATGACCTTTCTGACCTTTGTCTTACAAAAGTTAAATGAGTATATTGTTTTGTATGAATGAGTGATCAGGATGGTTTTCACATCATTTTGTAGAGAAAACTCTAGGCTACAAGATCAAGTTATCAAATGTCCTGTGGACAAATGTTTAGTATGTGTTATATGGCCTTATTTCAATGACTTAAAATTTTAGTTTTTTCAAAAAAACACGCATAAACGTTATTTTCTCAAAAGTACAAATATGTACACACATGTTGCTCACATATTATTGTAGCCCAGTTTGTGCTGAATACAGTGATATCCATTAATATGTTTTAAGCAACTGAAAAAAGAACAAGTGTCAAAACTTCTCCAGGGCCCAAAACACCATCAGACCCCAGAGGGTTAAAACTTGGGTATTATTTGAGCAAAGTTGTATAAATCAGTTTTAGGGTTCACAACGTTACATCATCATGGCAATAAAGTTGAAAATTTGGGTTAGTAAGCAATTTATCACACTAAAATCATTCTAACATGCTTATTGTTTACATCTTGTAGCAATGCTTTTGAAACAATATTTTAATGTTTACAGATTGGCCCCATTCACTTCCATTGTAAGTGCCTCACTGTAACCCACATTTTAGCTTTTTCAAAAGAAAAGGAGAGATGAGTCTAAATTCATTTTTGCGTTAATCAACATTATAACAGAAATGTTGTTGATTGAGCTTAACCTGTAATATTCCTTCAAACTTGACATATACAGGTGCTGGTCATATAATTAGAATATCATCAAAAAGTTGATTTATTTCAGTAATTCCATTCAAAAAGTGAAACTTGTATAATGTATACATTCATTCCACACAGACTGATATATTTCAAGTGTTCATTCCTTTTAATTTTGATTATAACTGACAACTAATGAAAACCCCCAAATTTAAATGGTCTCTCAGTCTAGTTCTGTAGGCTACAGAATCATGGGGATGACTGCTGACTTGACAGATGTCCAAAAGACGACCATTGACATCTTGCAAAGGAGGGCAAGACCCAACAGGTCATTGCTAAAGAGGCTGGCTGTTCACAGAGCTCTGTGTCCAAGCAAATTAATAGAGAGGTGAAGGGAAGAAAAAGATGTGGTAGAAAAAAGTGTACAAGCAATAGGGATAACCGCACCCTGGAGAGGACTGTGAAACAAAACCCATTCAAAAATGTGGGGGAGATTCACAAAGAGTGGACTGCAGCTGGAGTCAGTGCATCAAGAACCAAGAAGCTGTCGCATTCCTTGTGTCAAGCCACTCTTGAACAAGACACAGTGTCAGAAGCGTCTCGCCTGTGCTAAAGACAAAAAGGACTGGACTGCTGCTGAGTGGTCCAAAGTTATGTTCTCTGATCAAAGTAAATTTTGCATTTCCTTTGGAAATCAAGGTCCCAGAGTCTGGAGGAAGAGAGGAGAGGCACAGAATCCACGTTGCTTGAAGTCCAGTGTAAAGTTTCCACAGTCAGTGATGGTTTGGGGTGCCATGTTATCTGCTGGTTTTGGTCCACTGTGTTTTCTGAGGTTCAAGGTCAATGCAGCCGTCTACCAGGATGTTTTAGAGCACTTCATGCTTTCCTGCTGCTGAGCAATTTTATGGAGATGCAGATTTCATATTCCAACAGGACTTGGCACATGCACACAGTGCCAAAGCTACCAGTATCTGGTTTAAGGACCATGGTATCCCTGTTCTTAATTGGCCAGCAAACTCGCCTGACCTTAACCCTATAGAAAATCTATGGGGTATTGTGAAGAGGAAGATGCGATACGCCAGACCCAACAATGCAGAAGAGCTGAAGACCACTATCAGAGCAACCTGGGCTCTCATAACACCTGAGCAGTGCCACAGACTGATCGACTCCATGCCACGCCGCATTGCTGCAGTAATTCAGGCAAAAGGAGCCCCAACTAAGTATTGAGTGCTGTACATGCTCATACTTTTCATGTTCATACTTTTCAGTTGGCCAACATTTCTAAAAATCCTTTTTTTGTATTGGTCTTTAGTAATATTCTAATTTTCGGAGATACTGAATTTGGGATTTTCATTAGATGTCAGTTTTAATCATCACAATTAAATGAAATAAACATTTGAAATATATCAGTCTGTGTGTAATGAATGAATATAATATCCAAGTTTCACTTTTTGAATGGAATTACTGAAATAAATCAACTTTTTGATGATATTCTAATTATATGACCAGCACCTGTATATAAAAAAAAAATATGACACCGTAATAAGTAGGACACTTGCAAATTAAACAACCACAGATTATCAATCAAAGCACTTTATTGCACCATATTTTGTGAAGGTAGGCCAAAGCAGGCTTCTATAAAAGTGTAATTTAATACTTTTAATCATGTGTACAAAACAGAATTTCAAACACACCTGCACCATACAAAATAAATTTTGTTTTTTTGTTTTTTTTGTCTAACCAACAATATTTACAGACACCATGCAGACGCTCTCACACAAGTTCAGATTCCTAACAAAAAGGGAATTAACTTCACAGGTTGAAAGTTATGTGCACATTTTTTCTTTTCAAAATAGGGAAACATTTCTGTTTTGTGTGGGATTGGCAACACTAAAGCTTCCAAACATTTTAAGACTTCTTTCCTTTGTTTTAAACGGACAAAATAAGAGAACATTGCATTGTCACTCTCTGAATGTGTAAACTCATTTCCCATACACAGTATTAATGTCTATTACACCCATAAAAATAAAAAAAGTTGCCTTGAACTGGACCTCAATGAGGCTGATTTTTAGTACGATCCACACCTCTGCATCTTCATAATTACTTTCTGTCTGATGTCTGCTGTATTATCAAAAAAAGAACAGAATAAAATCCTGAATACTCATGTTTCATCATGACAATTTAACAGATTGACAACCATATGTTAAGGAGTTCAAAAAGGACATCCCTTCTACTGCAGCTCATACAATACAGAAGAATGGTACAATTCTCTTTTTATTCACTCATTTTTTTTTTGTTTGCATTATTACAGCCAATTGGCCATGTTTCATGCTTTGCTTATATTGCATGTGCCAACAATCTCTTGGCTTTTATTTGGCATGTATTTCCCAAAAAAAGCAGATAAATAAAAGAAGAGCTTAATTCATTCACGTGAGCCAACTGGGATGGAAAGTAATCAGCAACGCATTTAGGAATATATATTTCACGATAGTGCCTATATCTGCATTACAGTCTGGTGCGTTATAAATGAAAACGCTCACTTTGCTGCTAAAAGCACAAGCTGCACCAAAGTTTCTATGTGGATATGTAAACTACTGTAAAATACAAAAATCAGTACTTTGCTAAGGACGTACTAACATATTACTGCTAATGTTCTTGTAGTACATTTACTGTTGTTAAAAACATCTGGTAACAAAACAAAAAACAAAATGCACTTGTGTAAAAAGCCTTTGTCAATAAATAATGATGGATCACTCAAAGTAAAACAATACAAAAGTTACAAATTCAATCCAAGCAAATAAAAACAACAAATAAGCAAAGTTGTGGTGCAGCTTTGAGAAGTTGTAAAAGCAGAATGTAAACAAAATTCCAGGCACATTTTTCGGGTTCGTTTTCAATCGTAATGACATCGCCATTTTGTTTAATTTAGAAAAATTAAAGCATTTGTTCGAGCTTAACAAAACGTCTTTTTCATTGCTATTAGTAGTAGTTTTTAGTGATTTATTTGAAATGTACTGGATGTCTGACATCATGTCTTGAAACTCCTATCAAACGTGTGGGTAACGTTGACCTATTCGATCAGACTGTTCTTTCTACAACCATGCAAGTGGAAATTACTGCATTAGAAATGCTTCACTGGTGATTCGTAGATCTTATTGTATGTATGTATATATATATATATATATATATATATATATATATATATATATATATATATATATAAAAAATGTCTTTTTATATATATAAATTTGTATGTATATTTATATTTTTTACATAAACTTGATGTGATACTACTCACTCAAGATGATACATGTATGTTTTCAGCAATAATATTTAATGAGGAAAACATTTCCAAATGTCTTCGCTCACCAATTCTAAAAAGAGATAAATAAATAAGAACTATTATCTGTACATAATTACACAATTATCAACCGACTTTGTGTTTACCTTCAGCTTTGTACAATGATATTAAACATGTAGGAATTGAAAAAGCATGGGGCGATTTTCTTTTTTTCTTTCTTCCTGCAGCTCTGAGAACATTTACAAAGATTAAAAACTAAACTGGCAAAATGCTGAAGGACGGCTGCAACATACATACAAATACAATTTGATTTGTACCTTTTTTTTAAATGAAAGGACAGAGTTTGATACAATGTATACTTTCAACATGTTACTCCAAACTGAATTCCTGAAACTTAAAATGCACATTTCACCACAGTATGCAGATTTTTAAAAATACCCCTTCGCTCATGTAGGGGGGAATAAAAATTAACTACGTCGCAATACCTCACATAAAAAGAACGCGACACGCACACAAGCAAAAGCAGAGGCGATTCTTCTTCCCTTCAGGAGACTGAATCATATTTTCCGTTTGGCTTTGTGATCACTTAAAAGAGTGTTTTTCTGTATTTGCTAAAGTTCGCCTAACCAGTCATGTGCAGTCAACAAAACACACACATACACACACATACAACGCAACAAACGCACACATACACTCATGCTACATGTTATATGCCACATAGATTGGGTCCAGCTGATCGGCCAGAAAGCCGTCCCGAAGGTGCATCCTCTGTTTCTCTCCACGAGAGTTGATGGGAATGACGCCAATGTCCACAACGACCACCACACCCACGATCAGATAGTGCTCCTCCAGAACCGCGTTAGTCACTAATGGAACCAGGTCCAACGCTTCCTGCTCCGAACCTTCCAGCTCCACGACCACCACCAGCAGGTTGGTCCAGGGAAACACCGCACTGAAACAGATCGATCGATTACTTACAATATTTTGACAAGCAACAGTTTTGCTTACAATTCGTCCAATGCAACTAGCTGTGGTGGGTCAGGTTTTGAGCATCAAGTACATTTTCTGAAAATCACATTCAGCATATTTCAAGTTTAGAATACAGATCTTAAATGGGATTTCGGACCAATTAGGTCTTACTAAAACAGAAACCAAGCAACAGTCAAAATGTTGATAATGATGAAATATTAGGTCAAAAACTCTGATTAACATGGAAGAGATTTCTAATCAACAATTAAGTGTATCATGAAATCTGAGCCAAAAAAATAAGGTGCGAAATGAAAAACATACACTTTCAAATGTGAACTGTCACTATACACATTTATTTACTGTGGTTCATTGTATTTCTTCGAAACAGCCCATTTCATAACTGCTAAAAACAAAAAAGGTACTTGGATGTGAGAAGGTCATACCATTCCATGATACTCTTGTGGGTGCGTATTACTGAGGTCTCGATGTCGATGGGGTGATACCTCATTCCTCTCAGCTCCATGGCCTCATCCAGCGCGCCCACTACATACAGAGCATCATGCCGCTCTGAAAATACAGTGAGACAAAGTTAGCATCATCCGCATACTATATACAACCCTTAAAGGGATAGTTTACCCTTGAAAAAAAAGGAGATATATGGCAGAATTTTAGCCTCAGTCACCACTCACTTTCATTTAATCTTTTTTCTATACAATGAAAGTGAATGGTGACCGAGGCTGTCATTCTGTCTAACATCTCCTTTTGTGTTCCACGGAAGACAGTAATATGTGTTTGGAACAAAATTATGGTGAGTAAAGGACAGAATTTTGCTGCAGTATCACCTCCACTTGCATCTGTAAGTTCGGTCCTTCGAAGGAAGCCCAGGTAACCGGTACGTGCCCATATGGTCTGCGTATCTCCAAAGCTCAAACGTGAGTTGAAATGATCGGACTGCAGGGCCTCATCTCCATACACCGTGAAATAACCACTGCCATTGTGTGTGCATTGAACCCAGATCTGCAGTGACACAAAACTGTGATGTTAATTCAAAATTAAATTACTACAACACCGTGAGCCAAAGTGGCCAAATTAGATTTTTTTTGTGAGGTTTTTTAGATGACCTTTTAAATGTGGCTTTATAAACTGACCTGCATGTGTAAAACACCCTACCTCTACATTTTTCTGCATAATATTTATATTTCATGAATTATATGTAAATGTGACAATATTTTTTACTGAAATGATTTATTACTATTAATAAAGTTATTATTAATATTTACATGTCTGTCTAACATATTTTATCAATTTTGATGTATTAATATTAATTAATAAATAGTAATAATTTGCTAAATGACAATTATATTTTGGTAAATTATATGTATGTAATAGGAATGTCATAAAATTATGATATATTGATTATTGACACTTTATTTTATCGGAACATTTTTGAGGCATCGATATATTAATATCAGCTGACATTTAAATTAGAAGCCTAATTTGCTTGCCTTCCATTCACTGCCAGTTACATTCCATTCAATGCAGTCTGACGTAAAAGCTTTGGGACACCACAACAAGTCACAGATATCACACAAACATTATGAGCTTATGGCAGTCCAAAGTTACAAAGGTTTTTGAACTTCTTGAAGAATTAACAAAGTGACGTTGATGAGTTTGCAGGTTAGTGTATGAAACTGGTTTAACTGTGCAAATGGAATGATTACAAATGGCAATTTCCCTGAATGTAGCATGGAATAGTTCTTTCATTCAAGCTGTCAAACCACAAAAAGACATACAGTTGAAGTCAGAAGTTTACATACACTTAGGCTGAATTCATTAAAAAAATCTTTTAACCACTCCATAAATTTCATATTAGCAAACTATTATTTTGGCAAGTCGTTTAGGACATCTAATTTGTGCATGACACAAGCAATTTTTTCCAACAATTGTTTACAGACAGATTGTTTCATATTTAATTGACTATAACACAATTCCAATGGGTCAAAGTTAACTGTGCCTTTAAGCAGCTTGGAAAATTCCAGAAAATTATGCCAATTCTTTTGGCAATTAGCTAGTTAGCTTCTGATAGGCTAATTGGAGTTAATTGGAGGTGTACCTGTGGATGTATTTTAAGGCCAACCTTCAAACTCAGTGCCTCTTTGCTTGGCTGATTTCTTTAGATTTTCCCATGAAGCAAGCAAAGACATTAAAAAAAAAATGTGGACCTCCACAAGTCTTGTTCTTCTTTGGGAGCAATTTCTAAAGCACTGAAGGTACCATGTTCATCTGTACAAAAATAGTATGCAATTGTAAACACCATGGGACCACACAGCCATCATACCACTCAGGAAGGAGATGCATTCTGTCTCCTAGAGATGAACATAGTTTGATGCAAAAAGTGCAAATCAATCCCAGAACAACAGCAAAGAACCTTGTGAAGATGCAGGAGAAAACAAGTAGACAAGTATCTATATCCACAGTAAAACAAGTCCTATATCGACATAACCAGAAAGACTGCTCGGCAAGGAATAAGCCACTGCTCCAAAACCGCCATAAAAAGCCAGACTACAATTTGCAAGTGCACATGGGGACAAAGACAAGGATCTTACTTTTTGGAGAAATGTTCTCTGGTCTGATGAAACAAAAATGTAACTATTTGGACATAGTGACTATCGTTGTGTTTGGAGGAAAAGGGGTCAGGCTTGCAAGCCGAAGAACACCATCCCAACCATGAAGCATTGGGGTGGCAGCATCATGTTGTGGGGGTGCTTTGCTGCAGAAGGGACTGGTGCACTTCACAAAATAGATGGCATCAAGAGGAAGGAAAATTATGTGAATATTTTGGAAGCAACATCTCAAGACATCAGCCAGGAAGTAAAAGCTCAGTCACTAATGGATCTTCCAAATGGACAATGACCCCAAGTATACCTCCAAAGTTGTGGAAAAATGGCTTAAGGGCAAGAAAGTCAAGTTATTGTAGTGACCATCACAAAGCCCTGACCTCAATCTGAATTTTTGGGCAGAACTGTAAAGGCGTGTGTGAGGCCTACAAACCTAACTCAGTTACACCAGTTCTGTCGGGAGGAATGGGACAAAATTCCAGCAATTTATTGTGAGAAGCTTGTGGAAGGCTCCCCAAAACGTTTGACCCAAGAACAACCAATTTAAAGGCAATGCTACCAAATACTAACACATTGTATGTAAACCACTGGTAATGTGATGAAAGGAATGTAATCAGAAATAAAACATTCTCTCTACTATTATTCTGACATTTCACATGAAGTAACATAGTGATTCTAACTGACCTAAGACAGGGATTGTTTTCTACGATTAAATGTCAGGAATTGTGAAAAACTGAGTATAAAATTATTTGGCTAAGATGTATATTAACTTCTGACTAAATTGTGGCTCAATGAAAGATACTTATACACAATATATATTATCCAGTAATGAATGGAGTAAATAATCTGTCCTTCGATAATGATTTGAGTCGAATTTTATGGAAAACTATTCGAGCTGATCGCTGCTGCACTGCAGAAATTTTAACAGCCTCCAGAGATGGTGAGACAAAAACCATTATACCCTATTTATATTTTTTTAAAAAAATCCCGATATATATCGATAATCATCAGGAAAATGTTTTGACTATCCCAAGCCTAGTATTTAATACAATTGCTGTACAATTTTTAATGTTAAATAAATGTTGCTTTAGATTAATTTATAAAACTGATAGTTCCAGTCCTGAATGCCAATTATCTTAGCTGTATTCATGATTAAAATAAAGCACTAAAATAAAGTCTTTCGAAGCATCTGTATAAATGTGCATATAATCCCCATATCTTGACGCCACATACTCCCTTACATCATATATCAGCATAATATTGACCTTCCTCTTCCCTTCTTTCTAATAATTTTAGATCAACGTCTCGTTGGGGCAAAACACACAATGGCACTGGAGATAAAGGAATTATTGGAGCATATCTGAATTCTTCCAGTCTCATACCTTTTACTAATTTCACCACACTCCATCCAAAACTATTGCATTCCATCATCTCATATTCCCAACTAGGCATCAATAACTTTTTTGTAGGGTGATTCTCACTCTGACCTCTGAGATTTACCCAATAAGATGCATTTCAAAAAATTCTTAGGGCTTGAGACTGCATTCTATCCAATTTAATTAAATTAGATTAATTTGCAGAACCATACACTATGCAACCATAATCCAATATAGATCTTATCAATAGATGTGTATATATAGTTTTTAAAGCCAACAAATCTGCACCCCATTCCTGTCCTGAACTTGCTTGCATCTTCCCACCATCTTTTCTATATGCTCTCTCCAAATCCTAATCTACTATCAAACCATACTCCTAGAAATCTTATTATATCTACACATTCCAGTTCTTGTTTATATAATTTTAATTGTAAAACTTATTTTTGTCTTTTCCACTGAAAACTTGAATCAATTATCCCCTGACCACTTTTCTACTTCATTTAATGCACATTGCATTTTCTTTACACTATATTCTATATTCTTTCCTTTAAACCAAAGAGCCCCATCATCAGCAAACAATGATTTCCCCAACTGACATACACTGTTAATTGTGGGCCCTTATATAGACAGGTGTGTGCCTTTCCAAATAATGTCAAATCAACTGAATTTACCACAGGTGGACTCCAATCAAGTTGTAGAAACATCTCAAGGATGATCAGTGGAAACAGGATGCACCTGAGCTCAATTTTGGCAAAGGCTGTGAATACTTATGTACATGTGATTTTTATTTATTTATTTTGTTTATTTTTTTTTCTTTTCGTTTTTTCTTTTTAATAAATTTGCAAAGATTTTAAACAAACTTCTTTCACTTTGTCATTATGGGGTATTGTTTGTATAATTTTGAGGAAAATAATGAATTTAATCCATTTTGGAATAAGGCTGCAACCTAACAAAATGTGGAAAGAGTGAAGCGCTGTGAATACTTTCCGGGTGCACTGTAAATGGGGTCAAATTCAGCATAGGCATAAAGAAACTTGAATGATTCTGAAAATCCTTTTTCCTGTGGTCTGAACTCACCTCCCCAAGATGGGAGTCTCCCAGTGGACCCTTGGTTTCAGGATTGGCGATGATGATTCGAACTCCAGGTAAAATCTGGTAGAGGGTGAAATTCAGATGCATCAGTTTACTCATGCAGTCAGATGGACCAAAAGCAACTGAATTAGCTGTAAAGAGAATGGTACCTTTCCAGACTCCATGAGGGGGAGGCTATGTGGAGACCCTCGTTCAACCAGCCGCACTCTGAGGAAGAACAAGCAGACTGCTGTTTATCCTTTAATTATGAGCTCATAAAAATAATCATAAAAATGAATAATGCGATTATGTTGAACAGGTATCCTTATACTTCTGGATAAATACAATTATATTACAGAGAGAGCTAGATCAAAAGAGTTCTGCTGTTTAGATATGTTTTCGGAAAATAAAAGCAAATATTGTGCCTTGGTGGCGGGTCACAATAAATCTGCTCGTGATGGCAGTCAAATTTTATGACACTGGCATTTTCCTATAGAATTTAGTGTTACAACAGTATAGACAACAGAGAAAAGCGTATATATATATATATATATATATATATATATATATATATATATATATATATATATATACACCAACACAGACATATACAGTTCATGAACGAATGTGTTAGCATCCCCTTATGTCCCTTTCAAGATTTATAGACAGCCTTGTCAATGGACAAATGTTTTCAAACATTTTTGAGTGACTTTTCAGTAAATATAATCTAACATAAATGTTACATTTAGTTTCAGCAATTTTGTCTCAGTTGGTCCCATTTAACTAATTATGTCTTACATTTTATTGGCCGTTGGTCACCGTACAACACAACCCATATTGTTCAACCATCATTTCAATTATCATTCATTATTGTTTTGCCAATGTATCCACTTTGATGCCTGAATAAAGATTATCACTTAACCTCTTACCTGTCATGCCGGAGAGCTCTCATGTCTACATACACGGTAGTCGGGTCTGGACCTGATGTCCCCTGAAAGGCATACCACACAACAGTTAACCAGAATATACAAATTAACATAGTTGTTTACAAAAAACTAGCTATGAGTGATTTCTGTAGGGGGAGGTAGGACTGATCAGTTTCCTCTGAGACAACCCACTTCAGCTGTTAACTAGTTAGTAGTAGTACAGCCTACAGAACACAGACATCTGAAAACAATGAAAAAAACAATGAGTTTGAGGAAAAGGGGAGAACCAAGCAGCAAACTGCAACAGAAACGGCCCAAAATTTTAACAATCGCCCTGAATGTCACACAGTTATAAATGATGCCAAAGGAGTTTTAGACAGCAGAGTGAAAAAAGGACTTGTTTATGAAGCTGGAATGATAAATGTGTGGGTGTTTGTGAGGAAGACAAAAAGAGGGCTATGAACACAGGCTGACAGACTCTCCAGAATAGCGATGTGCAAAACTTTACATTTTCATAATCGACTTGTCGGTTGGTTGTTTGAACAACTAGTTAATGTTAAGGATAATAATTAATAATATAATTATGCTCCGTATGTACGTGACCCCTGATCTGACACATTTCAGCGAAATATATGGATGTGGTGGTGGCATAGTGGGCTAAAGCACATAACTGTTAATCAGAAGGTTGCTGGTTCGATCCCCATAGCTACCACCATTGTGTCCTTGAGCAAGGCACTTAACTCCAAGGGGACTGTCCCTGTAATAAGTGTAAATCGCTTTGGATAAAAGCATCTACTAAATGCATAAATGTAAATGTAAATATATGGACACTAAGTGCAGCACTTCAACATGGTGGCTAAAGGATATTCAACAAATAAATAGGCTAAATAACTAAAGCATCTTATTGCACAAAGCTATCAAATTAAGAAAAGTAAGAAATAAGAAAGTCTCCAATACAGAGCAGCACAAAACCACTTATTTGCATCCTGAATGCAGAATTATGTGCCTTAAATGTAACTGGAATGCTTCTGCACATTCAAAAGCGCAGAACTGCAAGATAATATTGTACATATCTCAGGTATATATCTCGTTCATGACATCAAGCAGTTTAAAACTTTTTTACAGCAACGTTTTATTGATGCAGTGTCAGACAGAATCAGCAAGACTTTAATTTCTCCACGGCACCTCACAAATTTGGTGCTTTGATGGCTGTAACAACAGCTTATAAAACCATTAAAGAGACGAAACTTCTTGCAGAGGATTTTACTGTGATGACTATTTTATCTTAGTAGTTGGCCCCAATAAACGACTAGTCAGTTGTTAGTTGTTCAGCACATCCCTACTCCATAGTTCAGAATATTTCCATGCCATGAATATCCCCAGTATTGCAGACCTTTTGCCACCCTTTTTGACTATTGGCATAAAGTATGGTCCACCCCGAAGCTTAATCTGGCCAAGAAACACCCAGCAAACACCCTTTTCGTCTAAAAAGCTAGATGGATTACAATGAATAAACAGAATGCAGGTGTCTCAAGATGTGTTGAGTTCTTTTAACTTGACACGTCATCTATTGGTCAAAGATGTCCATCTAGCACGTTTACATAGAAAAACAATTTTTTTAAAAACAGCACAGACAGACGCAAAAAGATGTTTTGTGTATCGGCCTTCAGAGATGTAAAATCATCTGGCCAACATGAAATCAATCACAGTTCGTTTTGATTTAAATGCCATTTATAGGTGCCGTAAAAGTTTAGCCTTTCTGGGTCTTCCACGACACTGTGGTGTTGAATTAGACGTGCCCCCTCTTTCCAAAACCATGCCTTTCAAAGATGGTGTTGTACCGTTGAGACCACTGAACAGAAGAGCATTAATGTGTCTTCTCAGGGTTGTCAAACACAACAGTAGCAAACTAGCGCCCTTAACTGACAACTGTTATGAATGGGAATATGTTGTTAAACCTGAATGATCCATTTCCACTACTACACTATGAGAATGTGCAAAAAGATTGACAGGCAGAAAGCACGTCATTTAGTTTACGCATCTCGTCCACACTGTTTTCCTCCCCGAAATGGAGCATTTCGAAAGCACTCTAATTTCTGCATACCTTGGAAAATTATGACATTTAGAAAACTGAAAACTTTAGTAACATTTTTCAAATTAAAACTATTTTGAAAACTAAATGATTAGTGTGGGAGTGGAAACCCTGACTCATTGTGCAGCAGTCAGGCAATCTGATTGAACACAAACAACTGCTGTCTGAGTGAAAACTACAATGAATATGCATCATCTTTATGGTAAAAATGAGTGCCATAATTTTCCATGACTGGTCATTATTGAATTCGCAGTGACTGTTGATTTGAAATGACTGCCATTATGAAACATTGATAAGGCCCTGCTCCATCTGAATGAGAATATATAAAAACTCAATCATGTTCATGAGAAAGAACAAGGTACTGGAGCATGCAACAAAACAAACTTCAAATGAAAGGGTCCCCAAGGACAAGCAGAGGTCTCCCTCAATTGGCCCTTCTGACTAGACGTGGTTCTTAGAGGCACATTTCAGAGAAATGACTTGTAGAGTGCTGGGGACTGTGATATTTCATGTATAGGTCCTCATGTTCCTAACAAAGCCCTCTGTGTTTGTGATGTCACTGCAAAACAATGTGGCAGACGAGGGAGGGGAACCATGATGCCACCAAATGGCCATGATTACAAAGCTCTATTCAACAGGAATACAACAATAACATCAAAATCTTGACCCTGGTGTAAGTCCAAGTGAGCAGCAATCTCACTTCAAAGGGAGATGGATCTTAAAGCTATGTGGTAAGATCACAGTAAGGGCATCTTTCATGGACTCTGTAAAAAATTACCCTTCAAACCTGGAATTAAAGGGATAGTTTTCCAAAAAATAAAATTGTAATCATTTACTGTACTTACCCTCTTGTTCTAGATCCATATGACTTTCTTTCTTACATGGAACACAAATGGAGATGATCACCATAAATGATATGGCAGGTGTAAAGGGGGCATATATGAAATAAATTTGCTTCATTTAAGTCCAAGAAACTAGCCTTTAAGGTCAGATAAGCTATTAGTCTATTAGTCTAAAAAAATTAGTCTAATTGATTCTGATGGGCACTTTTAATAATCACCCCGACCAATCAAGTCATTCACGGTCATTCGCTTAAACTACATAAGCAAAAGCCACCCATCGCAAGAATCAAGACACCCAGAGGCCAGCAGCTTAAGGGGTAAAGCTACAATTGGACCCATTCAACACCCAGAGCCACATTGCTGTAAGCGTTTAGACTTCCCTACCTGATCTGCAAGCTTCCCGAGCCTGTGGGGCTACAACAGCCAGAGAGCAGATGAGAGACAGGGCAATGAGGAAAGAGGGGTCAGGGATAAAGAGTTGTGGGTATGACAAAGGAAAAGAGGAAACATAAAATACAAAGGTTGGAAATGAAAACCATGGGGGGCAAAAAACAAAACAAAAAAACAATAACATGCAGACTGTCAACCTAATAATACCAGACTGAGGAAATATTTGGTAATACATTTGAGTATTCTGGTTTCTTTAAATAAGGGCTGTCAATAGATTAAATTTTTTGATCAAATTACTTACATAATATGGAGATTAATTAATCAAAATATTGCAACTAATCACATATATTAACTCCAAAATAAATGTGATTACATTTATAATAGTCAAAATAATTATAATAGATATAATAAGATAATTAAAGGTGCACTCAGTAAGTTTTTTATAATTAAAAAACGTTTACACTTTTTAGAAATGTTTAAACTAGTGCTGTCAGTCGATTTAAACTTTTAATCGTGAGTAATCACATAATTTGTTGTAGTTAATCGCGATTAATCGCAGATTTTGAAACTGTTGAAATTTTAAACTATATACACTTCTTTTCCTGTCAAAACAATATATAACAATATAATGCTTTGTTAACATTTTCAAAACAAAGCCTTCCACAGTATAAAGATAGAAATGCACTAAAATAGCACCAATTCGAGTAACATTAAACATTTCCCAATGTCTAATTGGGAGATTGACTAATTTAATAGGTTGCATTTTCATTGCAATGGGCATTAAATCTCTTAAACTCTCATTTTCCACAATATTAATCTGCCATTAGACTGTGGCTATCCACTTTCCTACATCATGAAGCTGTGTTCATGATTCGCATAAGGGCATCATCCCCAGTGTCAAGCACAGCTTTGAACTCGCAGACAAAAACATCTCATTCTGTGTGTTGGTGATAGTTAAGAATTGCCGTGCTTCTGTGGTAATTAAAATGTGCTTCACATAGTCTAAAAATACTTGATTTCTATCAAAAGTCCCATCTAGGGTTGTTTTGTACATCAAACAGCATTAAGAGGTTCTTTCTCCATCATTTTATCACTGACATGGAAGCAGAATGTTGTGTGTGTTTTCAAAAGTGTGTGTCAGTGTAAAGACTCCTTCCAGCAAGTGTTTATGCTGTTTTATACTGTATTAACTGTAAATACGTTAATCACAATGAAGAAAAATTAAAGTGATAAACTTTTTTAATTAGTCGGATGCGTTAACGCATTAATTTGGACAGCTCTACTTTGAGTGGTGGTGGCGTAGTGGGCTAAAGCACTGAACTGGTAATCAGAATGTCGCTGGTTCGATCCCCATAGCCACCACAATTGTGTCCTTGAGCAAGACACTTAACTCCAGGTTGCTCCGGGGGGATTGTCCCTGTAATAAGTGCACTGTAAGTCACTTTGGATAAAAGCGTCTGCCAAATGCATAAATGTAAATGTAAAATGATGTACTGATCACTCACTTTAGATGAAGATCCAGTCATGTCAGTAGCTCAATAAAAGATGTTTAATTTTTAAATTGAGCGGGTCGCCACTTCATGCTGACAACACATGACAACCTGTGTCAGTAATTGACTAACTTACTACCACTAATAATGACAATATTAATAACTTTATACGTTTTATGTTTACTTTAAGCCATTGCTTAAACATAAAAGTACAATATAACAACAAACACAAGATAATGTACATACTAAAGACAACAATGGAGCCCAAGTCAACAGTATAATCAGAGTTTGATCCACTAGACAGTCCAAAGAGAATGAGTGCAAGTGGAAAGATAAATTGCCCTTATGAAAAAAGGTCCCTGCTGGAGTGATGAAACAAACAGTTTGACTGAAGCTCCGGCTCAGATCACAAACAGCATGACATTATTCGCCAAGCAAGAACACATGACGGCCTCAAACACCAGACAGCTCGCAAGTCGTGGCAGTCCTGTGACAGTCCAGTGTGATACAATCCGTGTAAATTAGTTTGGATTGAATCCAAGAATGTCCATTATATGGATGTGTAGTATGAGATGGAGAAAAACACAGACTAAAAGTAACATAAAGAGGAACATAAATTGGTGTGAAGAGGCAGCACTTACTAAACAAAATTTTTGCATCCATGACGATAGGTGTCAGTACAAAGTCCAAAACCACTGGTACTATTGGACCGAGTAAGAGCCAGCTAAAAGCTTTCTAAGTGCACCTTTAAGACAATTTGTTGGTAGGAATAAAACAATAATGTGTTGGTAGGTTTAAGCCATTTTATACATTTATATATAATTAATCGCACTAAATTGAAACACTAAATTGACAACCTTACTTCTAATATCTTCTTAGGAGGTGTGACTGTACAGACAAAAACACAAAGCTTTTGACATTGTCTCCATTCTACTCTCATCCCAGAAGTTATTCAGTGAATCTTATGATATAATAGTCATTAGGCAGCACTCCATATCATTAATATCTTTAGTATGTAACTATAGAAACGTCTCTAATATGACTAAGCACTGTGGTGCTTTTAACCTGGGAACATAAGAATGAGAATAAGCATTTGAACGGACGTTTTACTTTACAAAAGTATTCTGACAGGATGCTCAGGATCCTGACATGAAGCAGTGGGCACTTGTATCACTCTGAAGGGGGTTATTTTGCAATAATGACTGGTTGACTGTACATTACCCTGCAACAGATCCTCACCAAATAAATAAATAAATGGACATGAAATGTTGATTTGATTATACATTTTTATGTTATATGAGAATGAAGACACTGCAGATTGAAACGAGACATGAAACTAGCTATGTCAGAAATTGATTGCCTGAGACAATGGTCCATTATACAGTTTTTACATACAGTATGCTACAGATATTTATACAGTGATACTAATACTTTAATGGTGACCTGATTTTACCTCAACTAATCACCTCAGGATATCCTATAATGCTCTAGAGAAAGCTACTCTCCCTCACAACGCAAACTAAAGGGACAGTGGAATCCTCTCTGCAAACTTTGAATACTAATCTCGGTTTGTGCATCCTGTAAAATAACGCTGGGATTGGGATTACAGCCTAATCTCAGCCTCACATACAGTCTGTGGCAGATTAAGAATGCATGATTTCCATGGCCACACACGCAGCACAGGCTAACTAACTAACCTGCAGGCAGATGGCCAGGTTGACTCTACATCCAAAGGAAGTGCTGACAGCTCGAGGGTGCAAACCCAGGTCTTTAAAGAGCTTAGAGAAGGACTGTGTGAGTGCTATCCTGGGCCTCTCCTCGGCAACCACCACACAAGTCCTTACACGGGACAGGTCAAGTCCACGGGCCTAAAGGATTGAGAAAAAAAAAAGAGATAGAAATAAAAGTAGGGTATTGGAGAGAGGAACACTGTCAACCAAAAAGAATATGGAGCAGCAGTTCTGTCCTTTAAATTTTGTCCAGTGAAGCTAATCCATTATTCTATCTTCATGGCCATGATATCATAACCATGGGCACATTAACATATAACCAGCCATATTTTTTAACAATATGTTTTAGTGGTCCAACATACTTAGGACAAACGTTAGTAGACAATGTAGTTACAAGGTACACAAAATACAATTTTAATTAAATACAATAAATTAATAAAAAAAATTGAAAAGTTTACAAAACATAAAAATAGACAAAGGTTTGTTATAGCTCTATATAGACATATAATATTACCTTTACACATTATCTCCATGTATAAAAGCCTATTCAGTATTCAGCTACGTGAAGAGGATAGCTAATTATACTATATGAGATTTACATATAAAAGTCTTAAGGGTTGAGTGCAAAAACAGCCTGTTGAATTCTAAGCATCAGAGTGGCGAGAAAATGTTGAATTTTCTGGTTCAATAAGGTTAAATGTTACAAGGACTAACATTACAAGTGGGCCAAAAAATGTCTTTCATTGGGACATATTATTCCTCCTCATTAAACATCATGATGATAATAAACTGTACTCAGCTTCACATTGCCGTTAGTAACAATGGCAATCTCAACGACTAAATCATGAATAAAACACGATTTTAAAAGACAAGCTCGCCAGGAGGCACGGGCGGCCTTTCCTTTACTAACTCAGCCCAGACGTTAATTACACGCAGTCACACCTCCTGAACACAACACACACACAAACAAACACACACACATACACAGCACACACAATCACATTGCATCACTTGCGGTTTACTTTTAAATACCACAAATAAAAAATTAAAACTAATGAAAAATGTCTTAGAACTCAAAGCTGTTTGAAGAAATAAAGAAATCCTTCTTACTGCCCATTCATTTATTTTTTACTTCGTTTATTTGCACCATTGCACTATTTTATTTTATATTTAATATTCTATATAAACTATAATAAAATAGCGTTTATGTGTTATAGTAATTTTTTAGATTTAATATATATTTATACTTAATATATTTGATTATATTTTATTTTATTCTACTTTATAGTTTTTATTTTATTAGTTTTATCTAATATTTTAAAAATATTAAATATTTGTATATTTTATTGTAGTTATTTGCAACATTTTACATTGTATGCAGGTGGCCATTTGAACTAGCCATTATCCTCCTTAATTCATTTTCCTTCTTTGTTCTTATTAAATGGATTGATTCCTTTTTGTTAAATGTGTTAATTGTTACATTTCATTTTGCCTACAATATTTTATTTTAATACATTTTATGATCTTTTTTCTATTTTGCACTATTATTGGATTTTCTTTCTTAATAAATTTCATTAATAAATTCTTTAAAAATAATAATAATTAAATGTTAATGATTTTGTTAAATACAAATGTTGAATATATTTGCCATAAAATAATATTAATAAAGCATACTAAATTAAAAACAGACAGAAAGAAAAACAGATAGAAATAAGGAGAAAGATATTCAGGGGCAGGGAACCACATAGCTCTCAATAAAAAGTTTGACATGTTAGAGTCAACGTATATGTTACCTTGAGGGATTCTGTCTGCAGGCCCAATCCCTTGGTGCAAAGCTCCATGACCGAGTACGAACAGAATGTGTCTCTGACCTTAAACTGACTGACAGCCAGCAGCCACAGACCGGGGTTCACCTCCAGCTCCGATGGAGGAATCAAGATAGACTGATGCCCTGAATACACACTTCACCCAGCAGGGAGAGACAGAGAAGAACAAAGCGTTACCAACATACACAAAACACCACGAGAGCAGAGCAATCTGCCCACCCTGACAAAAGAGAACATCACATCACTCAAGCAAGGCGAGACAAGAGCTGAGCACACACTTTACACTAGAGGAGAGGACAAGCACAGCATAAACACACACATACACACTGTCTCACTTAACAGCACATGGACATCAGCACAAAATTCTGTGCAATGGATTTAAACATGGTAACATGTGTTAAACGACCTGAGAATTCTTATACATTCTTATATGAGAGCTGAAAGCATAATACAATTAATTAAAATATATATTTTTTAAAGAATTTAGTGAAAGTTGGGCATTCCAATTCTGTGAAAATCTGCAGAGTAGATTCTGCCTAGACCTGCTGATGCGATAATGCTAAGTCCACACTAATCAGTTTAATTTTGAAAACTAAATTTTTTAATGCCTCTGTTTTGCAGGAAATGCAGGAAAATGCTGCTTTAGTGTAGATGAGAAGGCATAAACGTAGCAAATATGCATGTTCAATCAAAATTGTATTAGTGTGGATGTGGTCTGAAGGACACAAAAAAAAAAATATATTACTATTTTGCATGGGTGTTATTTGAGCTATAAAGCTGGAAAATCATACTTTTAAAAGTCGGGCTACTGTTTTTTGCAGCTGAATGGACGTTTTACTACAGTTCAACACAAAAGTATCCTGACAGGGTGCATAGGATCCCGACGTGAAGCAGAGGCCACTTTTATCACCCTGAAGGGGGTTATTTTGTACAGTGTATAACACTGAATTTGAACAATAGGTGTGTATGCCTTTATCTGGTCTATTAGAAGACTCTCACCTGCAGAGGCACCAGAGGACAAAGCCGAGGCCACAGTATGGATCCAGGCAGATTGCCACCTCACGAGAGGGATAAAGCTCACACTGGAGCTTTATAGAGCGGCAGAAGGCACTGGTGGCTGTGTGGGACATCTGATTGGAACAATGCAAAGTTAAAAAGTGAGAGAGAGTGCTAGAGGGTTCATTTTACATTTTTAACAGCACAATCTATTCAAACTTGGCATGTCAAGATCAGTTATGAGACATGCAAGTGAAATCAAACCTGGCATAATGTGTCCAAACTAAGTATAAATATGCCCATGGGCAAATAAGGTTTGAGAGCTATGGTGGAAGGCAACATTTTCAGTGAGTTACTTGAATTAAAGGCATGTTTGTGTTGACAGATTATTCTTGAAATGATAATGAGATAGTTCTTTGACTCTTAAAAGCACTTTATAATCAATCTCACTTTATAAACAAACACTGCCATAAAAAGCCTTTTTTAATTCGACTTAGGAAAACACTAGTGACTCTAGAGCATCTCTGAAGCACCTATGCCAACTAATAAAAGACTGTGTTGTTGTAAAGAACTTTTTAAAAAGGCTGAATAGGTCATTGCTCTACACAATACTCGGTGGTCTCTATGAGCATGCATGGCTCCTATAACATAATAGTGGCCACCTGTTCAAAACCTGGTTTCCGTCTCCAAACAACAAAAGAACAAATCTCAAATTCTTTAGCACACCTGACACCTGATCTCACAACTCACCACCAATTAACTGAGAGGATGTGTTTTCAAATGTCTTCTTTTATTTATTTTTTGTTTTTTTTTTGTATTGGAGAAGTGAAGTGCTGGGGCTGGCTCATTTTACACAAATAGGATAAAGGTTGAAAGGGTAAATACTCACCTTTACTCCTGCTAGCATTCCGGTAGTGGAGACACTGAAGTCCAGGTAAGCCAGTGTGTCTGGATTGGAGGGTTTGTAGAGCAGAGAGGGCTTCTTCTTTGGCAGATCATCTTGAAGAGATGTTTGATGTTAAATGGATGGTTGTTTACTGGCCCAAGTCAAAAAAGCTAATCCAAAGTCTGTGATATTCTGGTCCCTAGATATGGCTTGGTTCCCACTTTTAATGGAAGTCTATTGGATTCTTCACCAGTTTTACTGTCATCCAGGTGAAAATCTAAAGTTTGATTAATTCAAAAACCAACAGCACACCTCTGCTTCACAAGTGGCATGATTTGAGGTATCATTCATATCCGTTAGACGAAAAGAGCAAAACGAGTTACACACTCAAGTTTAATACTTAGGGATAGGGTTTGTTCAAATCCCTCACCATAAATGTGAGCAATAATAATAGTGATGCTTGCCTTAGCAAACCCCACTAACTACTAAGGATCACACTATGCAGCAACCTTAATGAGTAGAATTTCAAAACTGCCATATGACCTTTGACCCACTCACCTGTGTCCAGAACAGGAGGCCACGACCTGACGTCCACTGCTGCAGATGCCTCTTTTGACTTCAAGAGCTTGGATATCATCTGTGTGGTCATCATACAGGCTGACCGGCTCACCTGGACACAAATTTCTACATTAGCAACCAGATGATGTTGTTACACAGCATGTGACAGTGCCTCAAGTCAACGTTTACCTCCACAATCATTTTCACAGTGGGCAGGGTGGTGGCGATGTTCTGAGGGTGTGGAGGTCGCACTGTAATTGGTACACAGCCAGCATACAGGCATCCATAAAAGGCAGCAATCAGATCTATACCTAAAAACGTAGAACACATGTTCATATGTATGTACATGAATGTATTTCCCTGATCCTGTTTAAAACAGAAGTAATGATGTCATACCAGGCGGGTAAACCAGCGCAACATGATCACCATCCTGCAGGTGGCCTCGTTCCATCAACATGGCTGAAATCTTCTCTGCCCGCTTATGTAGCTGAAGACACGTCAGTGAGCTCAGGACTGCACCCTACAACCACACACATACACACACGTTTGTTTGTCTATCATGGTGGTGACTTTTCCACTGACTCCTGTTTCTATACTGAGCTAATGATATCATCTATCCCAGAACCCTACTACTTCACCCTAAATCTAACCATCACAGACACTTTTTTTGGGTGGAATGTGGTGTTCAAAATAGTATTTAAGTATTTTTACTATATAAAAAAAAAACATTCATTGCGCACCAGGGCAAAATAATTTCTGAAAACAATTCCTGCATCCTGCAGTGGGGAAATGGTACAAGCCTTTAAAAGCACAAGATCACACTTGAGAAATCACAACAGTTTAACTTTTAGCTGACATCACTTTCTTAAGACAGAATGCTACAGTTTGTGGCAGAATTATGATAGAGTTGGTGGCATCGTACCCTTGAGCTGAGAAGAGTGAACAGCACATGGTCTGGAGTGGTCTGGGCTCTCCACTGCAATACCTCGGACAGGAAGAGGAACTATGTGTGGAAAAGAGAAAGTCTGAGCTGATTATTACAAAACCTGAAAGGCTATTCATGGAGATTACATGATATGTCTAAAGTGCATTAGATAACTGAATTACAATTCAATTTAGGAACTGAATCTGCACTAAAAGTTTTACTTTTGATTTTTTTTTTTTTAATCGGGTACACTCAATTGAGATCCAGTTGTATTAGCAGCCTAATAAAAGTTATTATACAGCTGAATACTACTCACTTTATCTCTGTATCTACTGTATTATCTGACACTTTTGTTTACTAAAATCAAACATGGCTGAATGCGAAGAGAACGTTTTTGAATGACTGAAAAAAAGTATGAAGACTTTTTTTGCGGTTTAAAAAGCCTAGTGCTGTAAAAGAGAAAGATGTGATTTCTTAGAACACTCTGTCAGATTGAAATAAACAATTTATGCGTGGAATTGAAGAAAAATAAACTAAAACTTGCTTAAATACAAAAAATTATTTAATACAAAAAAATTCATTCAATTCAAACATTTAACTGTATAAGGTAAACAGGTTGGTGTCAAGGCAAGTCTAATTACTCATATGTTGCCATTCACCTGTAACATGACATTTAAGGACTAACTGTTAACAAAAAATGTATACTTTTTTGCACGCAATTAGCAGGATGTGTTAAAATCATTAGCAAGCAGTGTTGATATTATCTGAGAGTTGGAAGTGAATGCAGCGTTGTTACCTCATTTCCCAGTGTTATGCGCACATCCGATCAAAAATCACTCCTCTAAAAGCATGAAACAAAACTGTTTCCATTCACTTAACGGGCCTGATTTTCATGGGCATGAATGAATGGAAGTAATGAAAGCAACAACATAGGCTTCAGGGTGTAAAAATGGAAAACAATCATGTACGGCTGATTCGAGCGGCACATACAGCAGAGGTAACATTTGTTGGTGTCAGATGGTACATATCCATGCTTACTGGAAAGGGTGTAAAAGAATGAAGGAAATGGAGAGGATGGGGAAGGCAAGAGGCAGCAGTCAACAACTGTTGAAGCACTAAAAAAAAGTGTAGTGGTGGTTGGGTGTGCTATAGCTGGGTGATATATTGAATATTCACAATGTATTTCTGTTGTTGGGAATAGAAGATTAAGTAACATTGTGAATATTGAATTAGTTCAAACTGTCAGCCAATTAATCAATTCAAAACTATGATTCAATTGTTCCTTTGCATCAAAAATGTATAAAATATATATACATACAGTGAGGAAAATAAGTATTTGAACACCCTGCTATTTTGCAAGTTCTCCCACTTAGAAATCATGGAGGGGTCTGAAATTGTCATCGTAGGTGCATGTCCACTGTGAGAGACATAATCTAAAAAAAAAAAATCCAGAAATCACAATGTATGATTTTTTAACTATTTATTTGTATGATACAGCTGCAAATAAGTATTTGAACACCTGAGAAAATCAATGTTAATATTTGGTACAGTAGCCTTTGTTTGCAATTACAGAGGTCAAACGTTTCCTGTAGTTTTTCACCAGGTTTGCACACACTGCAGGAGGGATTTTGGCCCACTCCTCCACACAGATCTTCTCTAGATCAGTCAGGTTTCTGGGCTGTCGCTGAGAAACACGGAGTTTGAGCTCCCTCCAAAGATTCTCTATTGGGTTTAGGTCTGGAGACTGGCTAGGCCACGCCAGAACCTTGATATGCTTCTTACAGAGCCACTCCTTGGTTATCCTGGCTGTGTGCTTCGGGTCATTGTCATGTTGGAAGACCCAGCCTCGACCCATCTTCAATGCTCTAACTGAGGGAAGGAGGTTGTTCCCCAAAATCTCGCAATACATGGCCCCGGTCATCCTCTCCTTAATACAGTGCAGTCGCCCTGTCCCATGTGCAGAAAAACACCCCCAAAGCATGATGCTACCACCCCCATGCTTCACAGTAGGGATGGTGTTCTTGGGATGGTACTCATCATTCTTCTTCCTCCAAACACGGTTAGTGGAATTATGACCAAAAAGTTCTATTTTGGTCTCATCTGACCACATGACTTTCTCCCATGACTCCTCTGGATCATCCAAATGGTCATTGGCAAACTTAAGACGGGCCTTGACATGTGCTGGTTTAAGCAGGGGAACCTTCCGTGCCATGCATGATTTCAAACCATGACGTCTTAGTGTATTACCAACAGTAACCTTGGAAACGGTGGTCCCAGCTCTTTTCAGGTCATTGACCAGCTACTCCCGTGTAGTTCTGGGCTGATTTCTCACCTTTCTTAGGATCATTGAGACCCCACGAGGTGAGATCTTGCATGGAGCCCCAGTCCGAGGGAGATTGACAGTCATGTTTAGCTTCTTCCATTTTCTAATGATTGCTCCAACAGTGGACCTCTTTTCACCAAGCTGCTTGGCAATTTCCCCGTAGCCCTTTCCAGCCTTGTGGAGGTGTACAATTTTGTCTCTAGTGTCTTTGGACAGCTCTTTGGTCTTGGCCATGTTAGTAGTTGGATTCTTACTGATTGTATGGGGTGGACAGGTGTCTTTATGCAGCTAACGACCTCAAACAGGTGCATCTAATTTAGGATAATAAATGGAGTGGAGGTGGACATTTTAAAGGCAGGCTAACAGGTCTTTGAGGGTCAGAATTCTAGCTGATAGACAGGTGTTCAAATACTTATTTGCAGCTGTATCATACAAATAAATAGTTAAAAAATCATACATTGTGATTTCTGGATTTTTTTTTTTAGATTATGTCTCTCACAGTGGACATGCACCTACGATGACAATTTCAGACCCCTCCATGATTTCTAAGTGGGAGAACTTGCAAAATAGCAGGGTGTTCAAATACTTATTTTCCTCACTGTATATATATATATATATATATATATATATATATATATATATATATATATAGGTAAATTGTAAATAGCATCCTTCCTTGTGTTAATTTAGTGAACAATGGTTTAAAAAACAAAACAGTGTTTTAATTCATACATTTATAATATTAATCTATATGGATACAATGAATGTTTAGTCAAAATCGTGGTTCATTTGATTAAATACATATATAGAGACATAAATCAAATAGCATCAAAAGGATAAAAATATATATATATATTTATAAATAATAAAATATATATTTTTTTAGCTATATAGCCCTGCCCAATTGTGTAAATTTGTGGGTCTGTCAATATGTTTGTTCGAACATGTGTGAGTATGTGTGTGTGTGCGCGTGTGTGTGTGTGTGTGTAAGCACTTTGTGCATTTTAAGTATGTGAGGCTTTAAGCTGTGCTACTCAGTGTGTGTGTATGTCTGTGTGTTCAGGTTATGGTATTATGCACAGTAGACAGGCTGACGGAATAATGGCTGCCATCTTTCAGCCTGACAGAACGGTGTAATGGATTGTAATTGTGTCTAGGTTGTTGACTGACAGCACAGCAAAACCAAAGAAATCAACTCAACACTAACAGCACAAAATAAACCATTCCTCCAAAACAGACAGTGGCCAGTGTGCAATGTGCTTTTACACACAAGATTTTTTTTGCAAAAGCCACAGGAGTTGAGGGTGGCCATGAAAAAGCTGTGGGTATGGGTGGGTATAAAATGCTGTTTTTTAAATCCTGATTATATTATATACATCATGAGATGGCTTACATGTTTGAGGTGGGTTAAGCACAAGAAATGTCTAGGTTATATTTCACACCAAAATAAAAAGACAAAAAATAAGAAATTATACTTTGCATTGACAAATGCAATATTTATAATTTATTTTTGCACTGTGACATTATTTTCATTATAATTAAGCTCAAGGGGAAGGGGGGTGTGCTTAAAGAAATGTTCCGGGTTCAATTCAAGTTAAGCTCAATCAACAGCATTTGTGGCATAATGTTGATTACCTCCAAAAAATAAAAAAAAAATCGACTCGTCCCTCTTTTTCTTAAAAAATAAATAAAAAAATAAGCTAAAATTTGGGTTACAGTGAGGCACTTTCAATGGAAGTTAAAAGACAGACATGTGAAGCTTATAATTTTATAAAAGCACTTGCTTTCCTTCTTCTGTTAAAAGGTTTTTCTGACATTATATCGTCATGGTAACAAAGTTGTAAAATTGGAAATAACTTTAAACAGAAATGACTGATTTTATCACACTGTAATTATTTTTGCATGCATATACTTTATGTCTTATGGCTATACTTTTGAAACAGTGAGGATTTAAAAAACTGGCTCCCATTCACTTCCATTATAAGTGCCTCCCTGGAATCAATATTTGTGCTTTTTTTAAAGAAAAGGTATGAGTTATGGGGGGCCTGGGTAGCTCAGCGAATACTGATGATGACTAGACGCGAGTTCGAATCCAAGGCATGCTGAGTGACAGCCAGGTCTCCTAAGCATCCAAATTGGCCCGATTGGTTCTCGCTCTCAGTGGGGCGTGTGGTGAGTTTTGTGTGGATGCCGTGGAGAATAGCGTGAAGCCTCAACATACACTACGTCTCCTCAGTAACGCGCTCAACAAGCCACGTGATAAGATGCATGGATTGACAGAAAGGCAACTGAGACTCAATCTGCCACCTAGATTGAGGCAAGTTACTACGCCACCATGAGGACTTAATGCGCATTAGGATTTGGGTATGCCAAATTGGGGAGAAAAAAAGAAAGAAAAGGTACGAGTCAAAATAAATTGTGGTAATCTATATTATGCCACAATTGCTGTCGATCAAGCTCAACTTGTATTGAACAAATTTTCTTTTGATTTTGGGATGAAACATGAACCAGACATATTCCTTTAACCATATAAGTTATTCAATTGCTCAATGTCCCAAACATTTAAAAACAGAGTAGGTACTGACTTCACAGTCAAATAGGAAAAATGCTATATTTGGTGTCTCTCCTTGGCTGGATGGGATTCCATTTGTTTCAGGTGGGTGACAAATAAGATGGTAGGGTGGATAAATGGACTGATGGATGAAAATCAAGGCCCCATGATACCACACACACACCTTTCTTGCCTGATCATTGTCTTCGATCTGGCCCAGATCTCTGCCACTGGCCTGTGCAATCCTCTTCCCTGAGACCAGGTTTCCCACCATCACAGAGGCGGGTCCAATCTCTGCAGGACCAAACACAGGATGTACATCACTACCCTCCTGAAAAAAAAACTCCTAAAACCTGCCTAAAATGCCTTAGCTGGTTTAAGCTGGTCTGCCAGCCTGGGCAAGCTGCGTTCAGCACAACTGCCCAAACCACTATAAAACCAGCAAACTGACCAGCCAGAATGATCTTACTTCAAAGGGGGAAAAAAATTCTTCCCCCATTGGCAACTCGTTTCTTTCTCTTGTTTTAAGCATTAAGCTTACTAAATTTAGACAATTTATAATTATATATATATATATATATATATATATATATATATATATATAATCTCAAGTAAATGCATCTTTTAAGTATGATATTTTTACAGGAAACAAGACAAAAAAGTTACCCACACAAACAAACAGATGACACACACACACACACAGCATTTTTAACAGTTCTAATTTAGTTTGACATCAGACATGACCTTGCCGCAGACTGACCTGGCTGTTTCTGTCGGGGTTTGGGCAGGTTGGTGACGCAGGTGTGAGGGCACATTAGGACGTTACAAGGGTGCAGTGAGCCTTCCAAAAACAGCTGCTTGGTCTCCGACAGGTGGATCCCTCCCAGCGGAGTCTTAGGAAGGGTATTGGCAGGCACCAAAGCCAAGCAATACACCCCCACGTTGTGGATGCTGTCTATCGCCTGCAGAAGGAGACATATTTTGATTGTCAGGTGAGGTTTAAAAATAGAGTTCAGAGAATCTGTAAGGAGGGAGAAGAGGCTGCCAGCTGAGATATGATGCAGCCACTGACCTTTACTGGTGCCTCATGGAGAACCGAATTACCAAACAGGAATTCGGGAAGTGAGAGGCAAAACATTTTATTTTTTGAGAAAAAGGGAAGGACTGGAACTGTTTTGATGTGAGGAAGTGAAGGCCAGCTTTTGTGCATCAGTGCATTTTGTTTTTTACACACCGATAAGGCCTATTAAATACTGATAGAAACTCTGCAGGTCAGCAGTAGCATGATCTCTGATTGAGTTTGGTTGGTGACTGAGTTACACAGCAATCAAGATGACTCCCGACAGACTGGATATGAGGAGCAATTGACGAAAGAGCGTGATAGTAAGCTAATAAACAGATTAATTTTCTCCAAAGAGAGACTTATGTTATTTTAGCAATAACATATAAACATTTCAACACAGCTCTACCATGAGCTCAGACGTAAAAAAAACAAACCGTTTAAAAGCTGAAATCCCGCTTAAAAACTACACATAATCGTTGTTACCATAAAAAACTAAAATTCCTGCAAAAAAGAGCTCAGCAGCAACCACCCAATCCCATAAAGCTTCCGCAAACTCTCATACTATTATGTATATGTAGATATCTGAATATTTTTCAATCCTAAAATATACTGTTGTTTTTTTTTAACATATGATCAATGACTATCAATAGACTATCAAAGTCAATAATATTTAAAATAATAATTTTAAATGTACTGTCTTTATGATTTGATTATATAATTTGTAATGCGTCATAAGACTGAGCTTTATTTCCTAATAAAAGGTGTTAAGTACACAGTCTTGTAGCTTTGTCTTTTAATCAGAGTTGCAAATACTTTTTTGCTTCAAAGTTTGTAATGTTGTGATTCATTTCAGAGCTATTTGGTTTGGTTCAAGATGTAGGGTTTCTCCAAAGGGTCTCCCAATGGAGAAAATTAATGGGGAAAATGTTTCAGGAGCAAGGGTTCCTGAGATAGGGAGGTCACTGTTGCGCTTAATTGCCCCATTCAGTCAGTAAATGTGGGTTAAAAAAAGGACAGATACCTGCAGAACACGGCTCATCCACTGAAAGCTGTCCTCCTCTGTGGAGTCCGGCCTCTGCTCGGCTACAACCACAATCCTCTCATCGTGCAGGACTGTCACAGAAAACACAGCTATCCTAAGAGAGAGAGAGAAGAAATGTCAGAACTTAGTCTGTAATAAAAAAGAGAAGCCTGGTTTTATATACATGAGAATCATTCTTTTTTTTATCATTTTATTTTTGGTTGAACTGATTAATGGTTTGAAAATCACTAAAAGTTTGTAAAAAAATTATCTGTGCAAGTATGTGAATGCAAAAGCTTTTAGCTACTGAAACTTGATTTCATGGGCTATTGCATTCCAAAATATGTCTGAATGCAAGTGCATCTGACACGGTCTTAACTCTTAGATGCATAGGAATTTCACCAAACACTCACATATTTGAGTCTTTAGAGACCATGCACTTATATCTATCATAAATGACAATTAGAAAATAATAGAATAAAATATGTTATATTTTGATGGTTTATTTTTCAAGAGAAAGAGAAAACGGAACAAATCAGGAAAATCTAGAACAGGATTCATTACTTTCACACTGGAATTTTCTAAGACACTAACAAAACCCAGGGCAAATTCACAGACACAACTGAAACAGAATAACTTTAACACAACATGCAGACACACACCTTCTCCCCTCTGCCACCACAGCAGGTGTTAAATGTATTTAATTTGCACTCTGCATGCCCAAAGCAAACATGCTCACATGCTATATTTATCGCCAGAGAAGAATACGGCACGTTTGTTTGTTTTTAAGGCAGTGCATTCTCACCTGCCCCTGTACACAAACTTCATGGGCTCCACTGCCAGTGCCGTGGCAACGATATCATCAGCATTGTTCCTCCGCCCACTCACCACCATCAGACCATCCATCTTTCCAGAAACAAAGACCAGGCCACCAGGGCCAATGAAGCCCAACAGCCCTGTCCGGGTGAAGGGGTATTCACTGATGGGAGCACCAGAGATGCTCATGGGGAAAACCTAAAAAAAACAACAACAACAAAAACAAAAACAGCTATTTTGTACAAAAGACCAAAATTAAGCCAAGGTGCTTTTACTGAATGAAAAAGGGGCATAGTTTTTATTATAGACAACTTTGTAAAGGTTTCCCTCACTTTTTGACCAATAATTTTCCATGAGTACTTTTCCAGTTACTGGATATACTGGATAGTTGATAGGAATTTGTAAAATCATTTTGATTAAGACAGATTCGCTAATGAATCATTCAGATTGATATGTAAGCTACTATGGCCGATATAAATAAAAATACTCAAAGGAACGATTTGCTCACACATAAAGCATCTCTATGTTTGCAATAAAATGTTATACTATACAAGAGCAAAATCTAGGCAATAATTTTTTTAGAGCAGACAATAACTGCAAAAATGCACAGTCATTACAACAATTTTCATGATTTAAGATTGACATGACTTTTCCAGCCCTGGAAAACACAATTACAAATTTACTGATTTTCCATAACCACAGGAACCCTGTTTATAAAAACTTCAAATACAAGTCCAAGAGGATTTTTTAATTATTTGATTGTCAAACAATTCATGCATCTAAATGAATCTAAATGATGAACGTGTAATCAGAGTTCCAATTTTGTGAATACAGTTTTGTGGCTCCAAAAAGTGAAAAGTTTGGGGTCGAAAATGTTATACTCTTGTGTCACAATAATGCATCAGACTTAGTGTGAATGGGCCTTAGGGAAATGATTTTGATCTTTGATCTTGGTATTTAAGGAAAACTATTCCAAAGGAATTTAACAAGAAAGCAAGGGAACGAATTTTATCTAAATACTTCACCATATTTTTTAGTAGAAGCCAGGGTATTCTGGTAGTAGAGTCCATTTAACTATAGCCAAATCATCTCGATCTGATAGGACACAAACCTCAAAGGTGTTTTTTGTCATGCCTGACAGCCCATAATATGACATTCCCGTGGCGATCGAGCACACGCACAGCTCTCCGATCTCATCTGTTCGACACAGCTGAGGCACTCCCTCCGGTTTGACCACACACATGAGAGCTGCACATACACAACATCAATAAACACATTACACACTTTATGAAGCAGTAAATACAGCACAAAGAGAAAGAGAGGCTAACACATGGACATTTTACTACTTTCTCCTTTGGTCTGATTAACATTGCACTATGAAAATAAAATAAAAAAAACGCCTGAGCACATCAATGTGTTTGCGCATGTGTGTACCTCCTGGCATTACGGTGCCCACGTCCTGTACGGTGAGTACAGACAGCCGCTCCTCTGAGTCCACCCTGATGACACCATGGCTCAGACCCTGCATGGACAGAACCCCTCGACCTGGCGGCTGGTTACTATCATCTGTGGGCCTAAATTTTAATGCAAAAACATGTTCAGTTTAAATGGCCCCTAATTCAGCATCCTGTCATGAAATCTTCACGAGATGTCACCAAGCAAACGATTCAAAACTCTAATAAGCATAATAAAATACACTCACTGAGAACTTTATTAGGAACACCTGTACACCTATTTATTCATGCGATTATCTAATTAGCCAATCGTGTGAAAGTGCAGTGCAATGCATAAAATCATGCAGATACGGGTCAGGAGCTTCCGTTAATGCTCACATCAACCATCAGAATGGGGAAAAGGTGCGGGGGATTTTCTCCTGGGATTTTCACGCACAACAGTCTCTAGAGTTTACTTAGAATGGTGCCAAAAACAAAAAACATCCAGTGAGCGGCAGTTCTGTGGACACTAGTGTTCCTAATAAAATTCTCAGTGAGTGTAAATTGAAAGTTTGCAGTATTGAATACAGTACTACAAGTTTATTTCTAATTGGCTCGCCTGCCATATTGAACGTTTTTTCACAGACCTCAGTGCAATTTTGAGATTTCATTCTCTCAAAGGATATATGCGATGCTGCCTTTGAATAGAAAACAAGGTATCTTAGAAAGCAACATATAGTGTTGCTGCCTAACATTTGGAGTAGCTGTTGTATTCAGTATAGAAAATTCTGTCTTGGCAGCTCACTACGTTTTGGAACAGTGCTAATGTGTAAAAATGTAGCAAGTACACTTTAATAATTATTCGTGGTGTAATTATAATGTGTGGATGAATTACAAGTTACATCATCATCTAGAGCAGCGGAAAGTACAAAGTGAGAGATATACTGAAAACGAAGATGGAAATCATTACCAGAGTGAAAAAACATTCTGTTGATCACATGGGCCAACCCAAATGCATAAAAAAAGTGTCTGTGCGTGTGTAAGGGGTGAAATATGAGGTTACTACGGGTTAGCTCATTACATTACATCTGCAAATGACAAATCAAATGACATAATTCCTTTGATGACAGAAACAGCACTACAATTAATTATCGTTAGTTGCCTTTGAAACAAGTTTTTCTTCTGACATCAATAGATGGAGATGTGCACATCTATGACAACATGTTCTTTTATTAGCTTGCAATTCATTTCACTTTTTGTTGAAATTCATAAAAGCTGTTCTCATCCATAAACTGTCATAAGAGAGAGAGTGTGAGAGAGAGAGAGCAAGAGAAAAAGCAGGTCTATAAAAATGGACAAGTTAATGGACAAGTTAATCCTGTGGAATGAAAACCATATGCTTTGCATTCAGTCATGAGTTTGATTTGGTCACAAAGCAAAGATGTCAGGACTATTCAGGGCTGTAATTATGGAGAAAGCCTAAAAAAATATTTTTTTATTAAAACCATCATCTTGTAAATGGTTTTAGAGAATTGTCTTTGAAGACAAACACAGAAGTCGGCAAAGCCCTCTAGTTGATCCGTCAAATTCTGAGTGAAGCAGACAGAAAAATGTTTACCATCCCTATTTCCATAATTTTTCAATTGTTTGTGGATTACAAAACTCAGAAAAGAAGAAAGAAAGATCTAAATGTTCTGGATGGAAGTGAGAGTTGGTGGATATGGGGTGACGCTACAGGGTAAATGAGTGGTCAATGTGTCAGCACCACTCCCACCTCCTTATGGCCACGGTAAGGGCTTCAGCTGAGCTGGCACATGGACAGATGACCTCTGGCCGCAGACCTTTACTCTGGAAGACATTGAGGAATGCATCACATGATGAAATGGACCCTGCAGAGAATGAGAGAGAACAATGAATACTATAAAATAATGACTTTTTCTATGAAGCATTTAAAACAGCTCCCACCTTTTAAAGTGTTCTCAGTTGGGTACAATGGGCTTTTAAAGGGCAGTTCACTAAAGAACATATGAAATTAAAGGGCCATATTCTAAACTAATTTTTCTACTATGAAATTCCCTTATAATGTCATTCAAGGTGTCTTGCACAAAGATATTATGCTGCGGTAACTTTAATGCTTCTATAATGTAAGGGCCCGTCCACACGAAGACGCGTTTCGCTGTATACGTATACATTTTTTATCGTATTGGCGTTTCGTCCACACAGATCCGGCGTTTTGGGAGAGTGAAACCGCTATTTTTTGAAACCGGGTCCCAAAGTGGATAAATCTGAAAACGACACCCTTTTCGTGTGTACGGCCAATCCGTATATTTTGTGAAACGATGATGTCATCACATCACGTGTTGGCTGCGTCACACGTAACAGCAACAACAGCGTGCAAGGTTATGCGCATGCTCAAAGTCTTCTTCTCCGTGTATAGTGTATCTCTGTGGCAGAATTACAGCGCCCCATACTGGTCTGGCATATATACTACACCGTTTTCAGTCGGTTTCAGTGGTTTCGTGTGTACGCAGATATTTCTTGAGACGACGCCGTGTTTACGGAATTTTTTTTTAGAACGAGGAAAAAAAAAAAATCGGATAGGGAACGCACCGGCTTCGTGTGGACGTGGCCTAAATAACTGGCTGTTTGATTGGCAAATTGGATGGTCATGGGATAATCTCACTCTGGCTCATATTTCATCTGAAAATGAAAATTCATGAAGAAAAATAAGCTTGTTTTTAAGACCATTATAGTCCAACAAATGGTTTTTGGCAGACTGGAGAGTGAGCTTTGTGTTTTTATTTCATCTTTATTTCAAAAAAGAAAGGAAAATCTGGTTTTCCATGACCCCTTAAAAATGGTTTAACTCCTTGAATATTCTATTAGCATCACATTTAACATATCTTGCTGGCATATTCCTGGCATTTAAATTGACATTTGAATGAAATGGGAGGAAGTGGTACGTTTTGTCCTTAAGTGTGTTCATTTGTGTGTGTTAGTGTTTGTGTGCATCTGCAAGTCCCTCGGAAATTGGCTTCTGGGCATCATCTATACTGACGCATCACTTATGTGAGTTAGAATCCTAAAGGCTGTATACACTATGAGTATACATATTTATATTACACATTTATGAATAATGCATTTAGAGATATTATTTTTCCAGTTGCTTGGCAAGTAAACAGCTGTTTAAACCTCCACTTGTTTCCTGTCAGCAGAGTATTTCAAGAAACAAACAGGTGGGAGAAAAAGGAGGAAGGGAATGGAAGAGTAAACAAGAGGAAGGCGAGAGAGAGGAATGGAAGCCAAGCTTACATGGGTTGGATCCGTCAGCGACCACCAACATGCGCAGGGAGCCTAGGTTGATGTCTCTCTGATCTCGGTGAGCGACAAGAGCCCAGTGCATATCTCTGGACTTGACACAGGCTACTTTAGCTACACACATATGCACACAAAATGACTACACAGTATATATCACAGAATTTGCCATTTTGTGAACATACACTATATCAAAGAGCATTTTCACATTAAGGCCTATTCAAGTCCACATTTTGAGAAGGAAAATGGTTTAAAATAAACAATGCATTTCTACAAACTCCTTCATGTCAAGTCTGAAATATCACACTGAAATATCACCTGCTGATAATTTAAAAAAATACATTGTTTGTGAATATTGTTTACTGTCACATTGTTCAGTCATATCAGAATCGTAATAGTTTTGGTGTGAAAAATTGTTTGTTTATATTATACCCTTTGTGTTAATAAGTCATGTCGGACTTGGTGTGCATCTTTTACAGTCAGTACAATAAGCTGTTCACAACTGTTCTTTACTTGTGTGTCATTATGTCAACTTAAAGGTATATTCTGGGTTCAATACAAGTTAAGCTCAATCGACAGCATTACTGGCATTAAGTTGATTACCACAAAAAATAATTTTGACTCATCCCTCCTTTTCTTTAAAAAAGGTTAGTGAGGCACTTACAATGGAAGTGAATGGGGGAATTTTTTTGAGGGTTTAAAGGCATAAATATGATGAAAAATTTCATTAAAGCACTTTACATAAATTATTCTGTTATAACATCTGTTATAACAAGTTGTTTAAATAAACAATTTTACAGTCGTTTCAGGGTTTTAAGGTTTGTTGAAATTACATTGTCATGGCAATGAAGTTGTAAAATTGGATATTACTTTACACAGTATAGCTTAGTAAGTGATTTTATCACACGAAAATCATGTTAATACGCACATTTCTTTTACGCATATATCTTGCAGCTATACGGATTGGCCCCATTCACTTCCATTGTAAGTGCCTCAACGGAACCCAGATTTGTGCTTTTTTTAAAGATGAGACAAAATAAATGTTTGTGGCAATCAATATAATACCACAAATGCTGCCGATTGAGCTGAAAATGTAATAAGCATGAAAAAGAATTGTAATATTAAACAATGTTTTTTTCTTTGTTTTTTTAGTCCTATCAGACTTTCTGTTAATAGTTTTGATGTGGAAAATTGTTTGTGAATATGATATACTTTTGTGTTTAGTTGTATCAGACATCAGATTCATCAGTGATTGACAGACCTTTGTATTGACAGACTTTCTGGATCCAGGAGAGGGGATTGACCTTCATCAAGGAGTACGGTATGCTGATTACATGCATCATATTCATGACACTCTAATGGAAACAGGGAGTGACTGACATATTACCAGGTTCCATCTGGAATACGTAATCTTGTGTTTACATTCAATATTTTCATAAGCGAGACTTACTGTTAGGATGCCGTGCCACAAACCCACATCCTTTTTAAAATCCAATACATTCACTATGATTTCAGCTGAAAGACAAAGAGCAACAGACAGTTTTCCTACATGATCATTCGAGACAGGATATTTCAGGACAAAGGACAGATATAGAGGTATAATACTGTGTGTATCATGGACCCACCCTCTGTGTATCCACAAGACTGCGTTAGGGCCTGACAGTGTGTTAGAAGAGCGATCCGTGTCACCGTCACACCCAGAACACTCCCATCTTTACATGTCTTATACTGTAAATCATTAACACAAACACAACATGTCATTCACACATTAATCATTAACATAGGTATCGAACATCACATCCCTTTACATGGCTGTTATTGCAATCTACTTTACAGGGTTAATCTCGTGAAATCTGTCAAAAATATCTCCACATCATATTTCAACTCCTATTTTAGGGTTATTAGGGTTTTCATGACAATTAAACAGAACAAACCCCATTTTCATTACCATAATACAACCAGAGGCTTTACTTTTGAGTTGTTTTATAATTCCCATTAATCTCAATGCCAGTTCTAAATAGATTCTTATTACTGTAATATAGTACATTTTTGCAAAAAAAAAAAAAAAAAAAAAAAGTTTTTTTTTTTTTTTTTAAATAAAATGTTTTGTTTTAAAATCAGCATAAATTAAAGCCAGTCCAATAAATACTATCAAGCTGTCTAAATACAAGACAATTTAAATGGTATATCATTATTTTTCAGCATAACTATATTTTTCATTATGATATTGAAAATGGTGTGGGCTTTCTTTATTGTCATTAAAATAATGTCCCAATGCATAAAATATTAATGGTTAAAAAAAAAATGTAAAAAAAAATTCTTCTGTTCTTTAAGCAAAAATAGAATTTCTTATTTCTTGTGATTTTGTGTGAAATATCACTTGTCATGTTCTTAACAGCTCTCAGAGATTCATCTGTATATTCACCATACTGTAACCCACTATCATACTGTACTGATTAGTGATACAGTACAATGGAAAGCAAATGTTGCCCTACACCCTCTAAATCTGACACCCAGGCACTTTGCATGGGCTCTCAGATTTCTGAGATCTAGTAAGAAACATCAAGACAGCTCTCACAGAACTGGTTCAATAGCAACCAGCATCTCCTTCAAGAGTCCCGATTCACAATTAAACAAACATTAATCATTTATCGTCCATTATTCAACATCTCTCTAATGGAAGGCTGCTGTGTCCTGCATGTTGATAGCAAATATTGATTTCTGTGCCTGTACCGGGACATAGAATATCTACAAACCAGAGATCATAAAACAATTAAATTGGTTGGGGGGGGGGGGCATATGGAAAAAGAATCCCAGGCTTATAGTTTGCACTTCTGGATAAATGAAGAGGATTTTGTGTACAGCTGGTAAAATGATTTGAATAAATGGATATTTCCATAACGGTCTCAATTTTATGGGATACCTACATTTAAAATGGTCCTGTGTTGACTTATTTCCTATTAAACAGGAAGTTTGCTCGAAGGACTCTTTTTTTTTTTTATAATACCAAATAAGCTTTAGTTACGGCACATTCATGAACCATAATTTGTTACTTGCTAGTCAGTTACAGTTATTATTTTAGCAGGAGGGTCATTCATATTCTTCAGAGAAAAAGGTTTAAAGAAAAATTATCCTGGAAGAGAAAGACTTTACACTTTAAATGCATATATCTACAAAGTCCATTTTTTTAACTTTTAGGGGTACACTAGCATTTAGATGGCATCAAAGCTAACAGACAAAAAAAAAATTAAGGAAATGCTCACCTCTATGTATGCTGTGTCATTATTTGCATCTTTGATGTGAGGGAACCAATCGCGTGGTGGCTTGGACAGGTGTTTGGATTCCGTGACGAACCATAGCAGCTTCGGCCATCCTGATAGGTGGGTGGAACCAAACAGAGATAAAACATGAATAGAATCTAATATAGACTATACCCATCCCTGGATAAATGAACTTTATCTCGGCAATTCTTAATCATTACGACTCATTACCTCTGCATTTGCTATTTATTCCTCTCTCGTATTATCACGGCCTAGACAGGGCAAAAAATGCTTACTGCTAGCAGTCTGGATCTGATAACACCAAACACACGCACAGTACAGCCCATCATTCTTTTCACTCGTACTCCCACACACACACACACACACACACACACACACACACACACTGCTAAAAGTATCTACACACTCCCAAGTCTCAGAGTGCACACAGTCAATTTACTGAACATCTGATGCATACTAACAAAAATGACTAGCACTTTCTCAATTTGGCAAGCTCTAATCTGATTTGCTTCAACTTCTTCAACTTGCTTCAACTTCTAGCAGTTAGAGCGCACAAGTTTGTATCAGTCCGCCTGGAAACAAAGTTGCATTTAAAAAGTACCGGGTTGCTACAATGAGTAATTCTCAAGAGGAACAAATCACTGTATTTGGCCAATTTTGTCAGGTTGGTTGCATCAAAACTTTGAAAGATACTCCAAATGGCAAGTTAACACAAAAACAAACTATGTTGAGTCTCTTTACATGAAGGTGAAACAATATGGACTCTATTTTTGTGAGTACACAACCACAGCGCTATGACTGTGTGCCATGTCTTATCCAATTTTCGTGAGAGCGCTAATTCTAAGTGCAACGAGCAAATGGGCATGGGTGGGAGTGTTTGCGCTATCTTTGGGTGTATTATATGCTTATGAAGTGGCGCAAAACACAATGAAACAAAGCGATGTTTTCCTGGCTCAGCTAATTATCTCTAATGTGATCCCACCCACCAGCAGAGCGCGCCATTCATACGCTAATGTGATGAAGCAATCAAGGCAAATGGTAAACAACCCCGACAGTGAGGTTTGATGTAAACACAATTCATTCACTTTTCTGCTCGTCTGCAACAATACACAGACGAGGAAACTCCTGGATAGTAAGGAAGAGTTAACATTTTCCTCAGAAGAAGAGCGGGATCGGATTCCCGCTCTTCTACTTTGTATTTTGAAGAGAGACTTGATCCAGCCGAGGATGCAATTTCGGATGAGTGAGTCATTTAGTTTTCATTAGTTGACATGCTATTTTATATAAACATGTACATATTTTACTAGTGGGACTGTTTCCAGATTTGTCAGCCATGATTCAGAGTATTGAAATCTGAAATATTTCCTAATAAGCAAGTTTTAGTTAAATTTAAATGCTGTTTTGGCTAAAGCAGGTATTTCAATTGTATGCTGTATTATATAAATATGATATGTAATATGATATAAAATGAAATGAATGTTTAGAATATATTTTATCTAGTGTTTATGCTGCTTCATTATCATCAATGCTTGTGCTTGCAAATATCTGTTCAGGTGTAAATAAGTAAAATGCACTTTAAATATGCCCATATTTGAAAATCACCATCTTATAATGATTTCTGAATGATCATGTGACACTGAAGACTGCAGTAATGATGCTGAAAATTCAGCTTTGATCACAAATTGCATTTTATAATATATTCAAATAGAAAACTGTTCTTTTAAATTGTAAAAGGAGTTCACACAATGTTTTTACTGTATTTTGGATCAAAGAAGTGAGCAGAAGAGACTTCTTTTAAACGGTAATGTAGGTCTAAAATTAAGTCTTTATGTAAAGAATATGTTTAGTCAGATTACTTTTTTTAACTTAAAACTTGATTTTGATCATTAAGTCTCCTCACATTCATTCTCTTTCTGTCACATTCCTCATAGATAGGACCAGGGGGGTCTTTTGTCTCCTCAGGTGTGAATCACCTCAATATTCATGATCGTTCACGCCTCCTCGCATATGACCTTTCTAACATTAAAATTGTCTTACAAAAGTTAAATGAGTATATTGTTTTGTATGAATGAGTGATCAGGATGGTTTTCACATCATTTTGTAGCAAAAACTCTAGGCTACAAGATCAAGTTATCAAATGTCCTGTGGACAAATGTTTAGTATGTGTTATATGGCCTTATTTAAATGACTTGAAATTTTTGTTTTTTCAAAAACCATGCATAAACATTATTTTCTCAAAAATACAAATATGTACACATATGTTGCTCACATATTATTGTAGCCCAGTTTGTGCTGAATACAGTGTTATCAGACTTTAGCCATTAATATGTTTTTAAGCAACTGAAAAAAGCACAAATGTTATGGCATGTCAAAACATCTCCAGGCCCAAAACACCCTCAGACCCCAGAGGGTTAAGCTGCAAAGTACCGATTGTCAAACATAGGGGTATGCGAGACTATACACACCCATGCTCAATTTATAAAGAAATTGTATTACTTGTGCATTGACAAACTGACCTTTGAACTGTGGTATTTCCCCAGTGGGTCCTTTCGGAAGGCCTTTGTGGCATGCATCACTGGTCAAAGCCACAGTAACCCCACAACTCCCCAGGAGAAAGCCAATCTGCTGACTTCCTGCATCCTAATACACATACACACACACACAGACAGAAAGAGGCTAAGACCAGCTAACATCCATCATCACTACAGCAGTAAAATACACTGTAGGGGTGGTGTCGAACCACTTTTTTTACAGACCCAAATTTATCTTTTTAGTTTGTAAAATTCAAAACTTGCCTGCCTTTACTAACAAAAAAGTACCATGGTATTACCATGTTTTCTGGACATTTACTATGGTAATACCAAGATATTTTTTGAAGCAACAAGTAAATACCAAGGTAAATGAATATGGTAATCAATCAGGACTATGGTATATATTAATATAACATGGTATTACCATGTTTTTGCACATGTACCATGGTAATAATATGGTGTTCTTTGAAGCACCTTTAAGTGCCATGAAAATGCTATGGTAAATGAATAGGATAATCATTCAAGACTATGCTATTTACAGTTGAAATTTATTGAATATTAACCATTGTATTACCATCCAATAACATACAGTAGTGTGCAATAGTTTTAGGCACATGTGAAAAAAATTGCATAGTGAGGATGTCTTCAAAAATAAAGCCATAAAATAGTTTTAATTTATCACTTAATGTCATACATTAAGTATAATATCTTACAAGTCCAGTAAACATAAAAAAAGCTACATCAATATTTGGTGTGACAACCTTTGCCTTCAAAACAGCACCAATTCTCCTAGGTAAACCTGGACACAGTTTTTCTTAGTTGTTGGCAGATAGGATGTTCCAAGCTTCTTGGAGATGTCGCCACAGTTCTTCTATCTATTTAGGCAGTCTCAATTGACTGACTCGATGTTTAGTGGGGGGCTTTGTGGGGGTCATGACATCTGTTCTTCTATTCTAATCCTCTATTTGGAAAAGTAATGTTTGGGAGTCTAACATTTATATTTCCTACTGACACACTAAAGCTGAAGATCTAAATAACCATCTAAAGACAAATGCATATTTTGCACCCAAGACTTTTGCACAGTACTGTAAGTGTACCATAAATGTACCACCACAGTCTTATATGTAAGGTTTATGGCTATACAGTAATACAAAAAGCAAAAACACACAGCTGCTTTTAGGACTGGACAGCAGTTTATTGGTTTCCAAAGTGCACTGCATGCAGAGGCAGCCAGAGAAAGTTCTGCCAGTTTCCATGTCTTTTCCTGGAATTTTTGGCCCTGAAGAGGAATCAAGCTGATCCTTGCCAAAGCTGTTCTCCTCCTCCAATTCTTCTACCACTAAAATTCAACATACATACATTTGCAATGCCTCTGCCATGAGGGGTGTGCAGTGATATGTTTGGCTTGACATTCTGAAGAGATAATCTCAAAAATAGAAAACGGACCGGAGATTGCAACTGCAATATTTACATGGCGCCCCATTGAAGTTTCCAGCCTTTGTAACACATTACTATTAAACATGAATAATAAATAAATATGAATATTTTGTGCTATAAAGACTGTCATGTTGGCACTCTATTCTGTGAGCTCAAGCTGAGAGAAGAGATCTGCAGCTGAGGATTGTGGGTAGGCACTATAACTTGTAACAATGTCAAAAATAAAGACTAAATTCAAGAAATAGATCGGCCAAAAATACATATTTTGTCAAATTCTGTCAGTGTATGGACAACTTGTATGATACTTTAAGGTACTTTTTGTAGTTTCAGAGCTTGACCACCCCAGTTGTCATGTACTTTCATTATATGGAAAAGAGCAGCCAATGACATTCTTCAAAAATCACCTTTTGTGTTCCACAGCAGAAAGAAAGCGATGTTAAGTAAATGATGACAGAATTGTCATTTTTGTGGGGGTGAACTATTTCTTTAAATATGCTTTCCGCTTATGAAACGCACATTTGTGATTCACCTAAAGCAAGAATCAATCATGCAATACTGTACAATTAGTTCCCAGCAAAGACGGCCATCTACAGTATCTGTCATATCGTCATGCTAAATTTTGATTCTCACCTTTCTGGTAAGTGGCACTTCGATGGGTACAGGCACCACCTCTGCCAGCAGGCAGCCATAAAAGGCAACCATAAAGGCAGCGGGGTCATTGTTGGGAAACACAAGAGCCACCTGCTCGTGGAGAGATATGAGAGGAAAGGTGTCAGACTTCAGACAAGAATTTATGCTAATCTGACAGGAACACACTTTTAAACCAAAGCATGTGACAGGAAACAACATTCTTGTCATTAAAGGAATGTTCCGGGATCAAAACAAGTTAAGCTCTATGGACAGCATGTGTCACATTCTGTTAATTACTACAAAAAAATGATTTTGTCTTGTACTTCAGTTTGTAGAGACAAACTAAAATTGTGTTCACAGTTAAGTACGTACAATGGAAGTCTATATTGCAAGCATTCTAGAGGGCTTAAAAGCTGATATGTGCAGCTTGTATTTTTGTTAAAGCACTTTTGTTAATCATTCTATATACAAATATGTTGTTTGAGCTGTATAAATAATAATTTTAGTTCAGAAGGTCACTGGTTCGATCCCCACAGCCACCACCATTGTGTCTTTGAGCAAGGCACTTAACTCCAGGTTGCTCCAGGGGGATTGTCCATGTAATAAATGCACTGTAAGTCGCTTTGGATAAAAGCGTCTGCCAAATGCAAATGCATAAATGTAAATGTAGTGCTGGGATGAACTTCTGATTATGCATTACTAACATCAATTATTATAGGTGGATTTACCTCTATGTAAACAGTACCTTTCCGGTATCCTTGGGCATACAATGCAAAAGGTTATTAAGTGATCACTCTATGTTAATGTTAATGCATATAATGTTGTCGTTCAAACTATGGATATGTAATCCTTGCATTGTACCCAAGTTCCTAATAAAGTTACTGTCAAAATGGCAAGTAAGTATTTTATTTACTCTTATTTTAACTAATTATTTACCATTTCATTTACTAATTTTATAAACATCTGGTTACTAATTATGGCAATGCTTTGGCCCTTAGACTTCTATTGTGTTACAGAGAGAGCTGTACATGTACATGTACTATAGGTCGATTTAGTTGGCTGAAGGTTGTCAAACTCACCCGATCTCCTGGTCGGAGCATGGGTTCCTGTTTGGTGCCCAATTTGTGGAGGATATTGTAGGCTACTTTGATGCTCCGAGACCAAAGTTTCCCTGTGTAGAATAAAGTTTATACTAAATAACTGTCCTATAATGAGCTAGTTCACCCAAAAACGAGTCACAGCTGTCAAATCTCATTTGAATGTGTGCATCTTTAAATACGGCATAATGTGAAGACAGCCAAATGCCACTGGTTGTCACATTTCTTATAACCAATTGCAGAATATGTGATGAATCTCATAACTGTTCACGGAATATTATGCAAAAGTATAAGTGAAATTTGAGAGGTGTGGCGGAGGTGAATAAGCAGTGTTGTGTTACTTAAAAATAATAATCATCTACAAATAAATAATTATTTCTTTAAAACATTTGATCAGATTGCTTTACTGATTACTACATTGAAAAAGTAATCACATTACTAATTACTCTGCTTTTAAGTTACTTTCTAAAATACTTTTCGATCAACCAATTCAAAATAATTACAAATTTCAAATGTCTTTCTTGTTCATACAAAACTCAGCACCTCACATTTCTTCTTCAGGACATAATTCATGTATTCTACATAAATAATATATTTTAAATTAGCATAACCCAACAATGTACTTAAAATTATTTAATTAATTGAAAGCAACTGTAATCTGATTAAAAGTATTTAAAATGTAATGTATTACACTACTTTTTGATTAGCAGGTAATTAGATTACAGTAACTAATTACTTTGTCATTGGATTACACCCAACACTGATGAATAAATTACATCTCATTCTGTTGCCCACACAAAGCTTTCATATGCCCTCAGAAGACTTTGGATAAAATGCATGGCACAAAGTGCATTTTTGTTATTTTTGAAACTACCATCTTTTGTAATCATCGGAAGAAAGAAAGCCATATGGGTTTGGAACCACATGAGTGTACGTAAATAATAACAGAATGTTTGCATTTTTGGGTGAGCTATTATTTTAACAAAGTGCTTATGTATTCACTAAAGTCAGAAAAGTAAAACCAAACAGCACAAGAACACTCCAGGAGGCTAAACAAAGGAGAAAATTGAACAGATTCCACACATCGAAGGGCAAGCAAAGAGAAAACTGGATTGAGACCAAATGACCAAAATTCTAAATGTCTTTTTTATTGACCCCTTTAAGCATCAGGATGAGTCACACATGGAGCACGCTTCATTGAGTTTATCTACTGTGTCCTGCTGAATTTTTGACCCGCCGAAATCAGGATTTAACTTACGGATATTAAACCCCACTGAGAGAAAAACGGTGTGCATGAAATATCAATCTCGCTGCTTGCCACCGTTCAGTGTGAAGTTAATTACTCTTTTGATTTGGGTAAGGTTTTTAACGAGCTGAGAAGGAGCTTGATATTCCCCTGTGGGTTTTTGGTCACGCAAACATTTACTTTCACATGCTGTTCTGGAGGCCAGTAGAGGTATTGATCAGGGCTTTTGCTGTCCTGATGCGACAACCGTGTGGGTGTGTGTAGGGTAATAAATAATGGCACTGAGGAGACATCATTGGCTCGATGAACACTTCACTCTCTAGAAAAAGAAAGAAGGAAAATACCAACCACTACAGCAGAGGCACACACACATGCACGGCAAACCCTTCTTCACACTCTCACCCGTGATGTTCAGCAGAAAGGTTCCTCATTGAGAGAAATCAGCTGAGACCGACTGGGACATCTCACTTATACACATCCACACACACATAATTTTTATTCTAATATGGTAAGGAGTTTCTATGGACTTCTACTGTTTTTATACTTAGCTAATTATATTTTCTATCCCTTACCCCTAAACTGAACCCTCACAGAAATCTTTTTGCATTTTTATATTTTCATGAAGACATTATTTAGTTTTCCTTAAGGAGATCATTGGCTGAAACAGATTTTAAGATAATGTAAGGTAAGATAATGTGTATTATTCTCTTACAGTATGTGTATGAAGGAGTATTATACAAATTTCTGTAGGTATGTATGGTTGTATTACCGTAGGTAAGGATGTAGAGTGGTTTGCCGTTGGTGTCCATGGTGGTCAGGCAGGGTGCTTTGGGTGAAATAGTGCCCCAACGCTGCAGTGCAGCTTCCAATGATGGCGGCCAGTTGGTGACAACCCCTAGCGGTTCCCCTCGAATGGTGACCATCTGTGCCCCCTCCGGCCGTGGCTGGTTGGGGTCAGGCTGCTGGACTGAACAGTCAAAGATGAAAGAGATAAAACATTACCGTTATTACAGAGTCAAAGAAAATATGTCTAGGGCTGTTTGTGTTAGTGTTATAAAGTTTGATTCATTTTAGTGAATCAATTGATTCGGATGGTTCATCTAAATGAACTTGTTTTTTCCACCGGTTCGTATACATCATCACTGAAAAGTGTTCCCAGGGGTTAATAGGAGCTGATTAATCCAATGTATTGGATTGTGTCACTCACCTCAGTTTTACTTCCAAAAAAAGGCTTTGTTGATCAATTCACAGAGTAATTCATAAAATGATTTGTTTGTGAAATAATACATTCCTTTTTTTCTACATTATAAGACAAGCTCAAATGCATCAAAGTGAAATTTTATTATTTTAATAAGTTAAAAACATACCCTCTAGGAGCTCCTCAAAATCATCCACAAAGAACTCTCTGAGTGGAGGTCGTCTGGGCTGTTTTAGAGTGTTCACAAGTTGCTGGATTTTAGCTGAAACACGACTGCTAACGGGAACTCCTGAGGAGAACATATATCACATACTAATGTACAACAACACATGCATACCTCTAAAAACAAATGATATCTTTCATACATGAGCTCCTTTTTACAAGGACCAAGGTACCCATCTACCTGAATGAGAAAACAAAGATTTTTTAACACACACATACCAGGTTTTAGTTACCAGTTTGTAACCTAAATAAATGTCCTCGCAAACCACCCAAAACCCCCCCCACACATACACACACACACACACACACACACATGTTGGCGTGGCTATCCTTATGAGGACTCTTCATAGACATAATAATTTTTATACTGTATGAACTATAGATTCTATTCCCTAACCCCAAACCTATCCCTCACAAAAAAATTAGCATTTGTATATTTTCAAATAAACAGTATGCTTTTAGTATGTTTAAGCAATTGGAATTATGGAGACAAAAGAAATGTCCTCATAAGCCACATTTATAGCATAATACCCTTGTAATTACCAGTTTGTAACCTAAAAAAATGTCCTCGTAAACCACCCAAACCTGCCCGCCCAAAACTCTCTCTCTCACACACACACACACACACACAGGGACATACCAAAGACTTCTATTGTTCTTATATAAAGCTTATTATAATTACTATAGACTAACCCAACCCATATCCTAACACTAAAAGAAAACATTTGGCATTTTAAGAATTTAAGAAGAAAAACTGTTATTCCATTTATGTATGGATTGTTTTTTCAAATGAAAAAAATTTCACTAAAACTGAAAAACTCCTGGGTTCAAAGAACTGTTCATAAACAGATTAGCTGGCTAGCTGAATGTGCACAATGAAGATGTTTCTTCTCCCAGCTGTAGTGTATTCATCCTTTTCCAAACTCTCAATTTTCATCTTACCCCTAACAAATCAATTTTACAAACATTATTGATTAATGCCTCTGACAGATGAGGTCAAATGTGGCCATCAGGGGCATCCGCTGGAGATCAAATTAAAGCCTAATAATATAAAAGAGTGGGATCAATGCCTTCAAACACAGCTTCATCACAGAGGATCTGACAGCACTGATATCTTGTGGATTGAGCTGTCTATCACTAGCAGAGGTTCTGCTGTTATACACTGTACAATATACAACTTAGTCATGAACATGCACTAGACACATTACATGGGTCAAAATATTGATAATACACAACCACTCACTGAGCAATTTATTAGGTACACCTGTACACCTACTTATTCATGCGATTATCTAATCAGTAAATCTTGTAACAGTAATCCAATGCATAACATCAAGCAGATACAGGTCAGGAGCTTCAGTTAATGTTCACATCAACCATCAGAATGGGGTAAAATGTGATCTCAGTGATTGTTGGTGCCAGACGGGCAGGTTTCAGTATTTCTGTAACTGCTGATCTGCTGGGATTTTCACACATAACAGTCTCTTGAGTTTATTCAGAATGGTGCCATCAACAAAAAACATCCAGTGAGCGGCAGTTCTTCAAACAGAAATGCCTTGTTGATGAGAGAGGTCAAAGGAGACTGGCCAGATTGGTTCGAGCTGACAAAAAGGCTACGGTAACTCGGATAACCACTCTGTACAATTGTAGGGAGCAGAATAGCATCTCAGAATGTACAACATGTCAAACCTTTAGGTAGATGGGCTACAACAGCAGAAGACCACACTGGGCACTTTATTAGGACCATAGCATTCCTAATAAAGTGTTCAGTAAATGTATAAACTATAACATGAAGATCGAGAGGTTATGCTTCTTTACTGTAATTAGGGAACTCAGAGTTGCCCTCATGGCCCTAATTAGAAGGGGTGTGACCTTGTGCTTAAATATTTGGGGTGGTAACTGGAGGGTTATAGGTTAGAAACCTGCAAGGGGCTATCACCACATTATTAAAGTGATTAACCACAAATTGCTATATCTACACATTATTTAAAACATCAAATCAAGTGGCTTCATAAATTCAGTGATTTCATACATCCGCTGAAAATAACCTTGATTTTAGTTTAAAAAGTTATTGAAAAAAAAAATGCTCTAAGTAATTAGTTCTGAGAAATAGTCCAGCATATTTTGTTTGCAGATGCCACTTGATGTGATAATGCAATGAAATAAATGTATTCATCTAAAAGCTGACAAATCTTGCTTTCAGATGCTTTATATGGAGTTACCAAGAAAATAAGTTACATTTCAAACTGTTCTGAGACCCTTGAAAACAGACAGCACACTGGAGGTTAAGTCATTCACTAAAAAGGGAGAAAGAGAGCATCCTACAGCTTTCTATACAGCGAAGTGCATTCAGTCCTAAAATCCGACCAAAAGTTCAGTTTCAGGCTGCAGATGATGTTTGGACCACTCAACATGTTTGGTAGAGATGAGACGATGATAATCAGTACATAGATTTAGACTTGTACAATGCCACATTTTATTTTAACATGGTTGGCAGTGATTGGATGATGCTGGCCATGATTTTGAATAAGAATTGTTAATTCAGCTTTACAGAAAACAGAGCAGGGGTCTCAGGAGGTTAAGTGATCAAATACATTTTGGGGCCACAGTAACATAATGTATACTTCTATTGTTTTACTTAGAGCTAAGTTGAATTATTATAGACTACCCCCAACCTTAAAAAAATGCATTTTTATAAAAACAAAAATATTAAAAATACTAAACAACTCACATTACTATTTATGAATCACTTTAACATTTGAGGACATCCCCAAAGGGAAGTTTTGTCAGATTTAGGCCATGTCCACATTCATTTGAAAACACATTAATTTCCCTACGTTTATGCCTCTCATCCACACTAGAACAGAGTTTTCCTCCAAAAAAACTCTGAAAACTGAGTGCTTCAAAAAAGCTTTCCATTATCGCATACTTTGAAAAACAATGACATAAGGAAACTGTAAACAGAGTTTTCAAAACGGATTAATTTGGACATGCCTTAGCTAACTTCAGGGGATGTTTTTGAAACAACAACACATTGTTCTGTGTCCTTACCATCTCCAGTCTCCATGAGTTCGGCGTTGCCATATTTGGGTGTGGTTCTGGGCACGGTGGACACCTGTGGCCTCTCCACCTGAGCAGAATGTTCAGAGGTGTAGGTGGTGACGTCTGGAGGGGCCGAATGATTCTCTGGGTTTGGGAAGACGAGGAGGAGCAAAACACAGGATAAGAGCAGGTTCATCCCTGCTGGAACAAGGTAGCTGGTTTATTGTTGGTCCAAGATAAATAGCTAATAATTAGCTTGGACCAGCTAATGACCAATTTGGACTGGCTATAAACCAGCTACCATTTTCCAAAACACAGCTAGAAGCTTAAGCTGGATTTTGTGGTTGGGATTTCAGCCCTACCTGGCTTTGACAAAGAGCCCTGACACACTTGGCACATCGTCTACAATTTAAAACAGAAAAAGGCGAGAGGAGACAGACAGGAAGTGATTTTGTGGAAAACATGCACATGACTCAGAGAGATGGACAGAACACAAAGACACAGAGGAGCTTTTTCATCCTCTCCTTAATTACAGTTCCTTTTACTTCCAGTCTGTGAGTCCGCTGGGCTTCTCTCTCGCTGTTTCCCCTCCCTCTCCAATCATAAATTCTCAGCTGTCTGTGGCCTCTTTCTCATTCTCCTCAGCTTGGCCTGCATTAACGTCGCTCCTGAAATGTCTCTTTCACATTCGGTGCCCTTGGCAGCCACATATTACCTTTATGATATCCCTATGAAGCTCATGCTGTCTAGCGTTGGGTAAATACATGTCAACATTGGCCACATTGAAAATCTAATTTAAAGCTAAAATAAACAAAGATTTAGGATTTTGAAGGAGGTAAAACCTTAAAAATATGTAAGATTCTGTACTATTTTTAGGTCACTATTCAAATAAGCAAATTTGTGAAATTCAGAAATCCATGTTAATTATTGCAGTGTTGTAGTACTTTCATGGTCTTGGTCTTGTCATGGACTTGTGAGCAATTTGACTCAGTCTTGACTCAACATGAACAGGTGTGGACTTGGTCCTTAACTTGGACTAAAGTCCAGTCGAGACACTTTCAAAAAATATACTGTGAAAAGCTTCGACTTATCGAGAGAAACAATTTTGACTGACAATATCAGAGATCTTGACATTTGTCCTGTATTTCAATCTGCTGAGTACAATCAGAACTAGTGCTGCTCAGTTCAAAATAAATCTTTCTACTGAGTCGGTTCTTTTTAGCAAATTGGCCACCAGGTTAGAAAAAAAGGTCTGAATCGATTGGCTATTCAGTCTGATTCATTTGTTGGCTTTTTTGAGAGGTAACTGAGAAACTTCCATTGGTGTTGTGTCTCGTTAATAAGGGGCCGTTCACACCAAACGCATTGATTCATCCACCCATGCTGTTTTTCAGTTGCTTTTATATGTAAACATGCTAAACGTATGTCTTTGACTGTTGCATTACATATCACTTAGTTTTTTTTATCTCATGCAGGAGCAATTTTTTTCTTTTCAACTGTTTGCTGTTTGTTTGCTCATCTGCAATACATCTATAAGATGTATGTCAATAAGTGTCTTGGGTGTCAATAAGACATTCCGCAAATGAGACATTTATGATTGTAAATCTGATCTTTTTAAGATGTTTAGCAGATGTTAGATGCTTTCCAGATGAAAGGATCTAAAACAGACATCTCGGAGACGTACATGAGATATCTGAGCTTGTTGCACTACATTGGTCTGAACAGCCTCTAGTATTTTAGAAATGCTTTATCCATTCGTTATATGAATGCTACACAAACTGTAGAATTTTTTTTAAATTCTCAATGCCATCAGAATTGAATGGATTCAGAAAAAAAAAATACAAAAGTTTTCTGTGGATACCCCAAAATGAAACCTTGCAGGCAAAAGTAAGCAGAAATGCTTACCTGAATTACAATTAACGAAATATAGTAGTACAGTTGAGGAAATTGGTAACAAATCGAATGTAAATGTTTACATAATTTTCTGCATAAACATTGTCATATTTAAAACATTTTATAATTTTTAGGCCCATTTTAGTTATTGTACAGTTATATTCTATTTTGTAAAGCTTAAATGTTAAACGTTAAAATAATAAATTTGGTTTATTTGATATATGCACCTATAGTTCTATAAACTATATAATGCATTCATAAAAATACTCTTGTCTTAGACTTGTCTTGCCTTTACTGGTCTCGGTCTCGACTCAGACTTGGCCTTGTCCGGTCTTGGTCTTGACTCATACTCAACCCTCTTCTGGTCTCGGTCTTGACTCCAAATCAACCTACTCTGGTCTCGGACTGGACTTGGACTCGGATGAGCTGGTTTCGACTACAACACTGAATTATTGGATTCAACATTTCACTAAAAATGTTTAGGCTGATTATTCAATTTGTAATGAAAAAACTGTTAAAATAAAAAATAGAAGCATTTTCACAAGAGGACTCAGACTTGAGGACCCCACTGTATTTTTTCATTATTGTTGCAAATGGCAGATGCCAGGGGATGAGTCTTTCTCTAAAAGCTCATAAACTTTCACAAATTTTCTTCCATTACATTCTGTGCTCCAAGCGAGCCGGTCGGAGATAAATAACTGCCTGTGTGTCATTTTCAACCCGGAGAAAGGGGAGAATGCCAATGATGCAGCTCTATTTCTCCTACTCCATAAAACACCCAAAACAGCCCTAATAGAAATGTCCACTATTATCAAGGACAACAGAGTCAGAGGCATTCAGCTGCTTAGCCTTAGTTCAATGTAGGTGGTTTTCAATATAATAAAACTTTACACTGGCAGAGTCCTTTACTGACTGATATGATACATTAATATCAAATCTTGGTGGTGTATTTCTGTGCAGTACTTCATATAGCAGAGACACACAGTTCATTTATAGCAGCAATTCACCATAAATCATTCAGAGAGTTGAGTCATTTTGAGTCTGACTGACTTCACATAGATCATAAATACATTTATATATATATATATATATATATATATATATATATATATATATATATATAAATAAGAGTAGCATTAGTCATATATCTGGGAGAGAGAACTCAAGCCATCACTAGTTATGTGTGAGAGGGAGGATGCCTCCTGTCTGAGAGAAATCGTGCCAAGCACAGAGGGGGATTTTGATGGAGGACATGACTAAGGGAGGGCACAACCCCCTTGGCTGGACTTCCACCCACCATAAACACTGCCTTGTCTTCTACCTCCTTGTCTCAACGCCTTGTCTCCTGCCTCACTGGCCCCCATATCATCTGGTATTAAGATGCAGTTTGGGTAGGGCTGTAAATCGCTAATTTTTTTAATTAAAATTAATTCCATGATGCGGCGATTAAATAAGCAAATTAATCGTTATTCAATATTTACTGAGAAAGGCCCACAAATAAAGATTTTTAAAGTGTAAATATAATATATATATATATATATATATATAATAAATTAAAATGCATATTAAAATGCAAATAATTCTAATACATTACACCATTTACAAATGTTGAGGCAGCTGACAAATACAGCATTTAGACAATACAGAAAGTATCTTTAAAAGTCCATATATTGTTTGATTTATTTTCATTTAAGTGAACATAACCCATTATTGGCCTAATTCTGTCTCTGCTATTTTTAATTGTTGATTTACATACTCATGTATCAGACAGAAACATTTGGAGAATCTCACTTTGGATGTGTTGCATCGCAGCATCTCTATTCATAAGCGCTGTGTTTTTAGGATACTGTGTCAAGTTAAACAAAGTTTGAAACTTTGAAAAATTATCCCCTTTGATCCCTGAATTCTGTTGTGATCCTTTCAGCTTTAGCAGGCTGTGCTGCCTGCTTTCGTTAGTTTGAGGAGGCGTGTTGCTTCTACAGCTGGAGCTTTGACTGCCCCCTTCTGCCTCATATTCGTAAAACATCAATGTGGTAAATCAAACTTGAATTACTCCGATGACAAGAACATACCTTATTACAGAATTTATATACGGGTCGGGTTCATGTTTAATTGCTTAATTTAATGCATTATTTTCAGATAATTAATCGTATCAAAGTAATGCGTAAAATCAACAGCCCTAGTTCCCCGTCTGTCGCTCACTTCGACGTCGTGTCGAAGAAGCGACACTAGGGGTCTCTCTTGAGCGCCGAAAGATACCTCTGATCTATGAAAAAAGGCCAATGAAAGTTGGCGAACAGTATTTGCATACTCCGCCTCCGGATACAGATATAAAGGCGAGAGAAATACGCTCGTTCATTCAGTAATTTTCTTCGGAGCTGATGGTCGTGTGAATGCTGTCTGCTGTGCTACACACAACTGATCTTGCTTCTGATCCTCTGACGCTCTGCTGCTGTTGGATTTACGGCACACTTCAGCGGCTGTTTTCTCTTCTCTGCTGGCGTGCAGTTTGCCCCTGGGCGCTTCGACAGCGCAGAGTTGAAAGAGTTCCCTTTCCAAAGAGTTATATTTCTTCATAAAGAGTTTATTTCTCTAAAAGAGCAATATACAGCGGTGTTGAACGCCCTTTTCAGGGCGCGTCTTTATAAAGATGCCATTCAACCCGTGTAGTTCCTGGATATGGTAGAGTGCTCTCCGCTTCTGACGGCCACAGGCGCTGTCTCGTGTGTCTGGGCGCTGATCACACCGAGGCAGCGTTTGTGGATGGTTCATGTTCTCATTGCGAGAACATGACCATGGTAACGTTGCGGTCGCAGCTCGCTTTCAATAGAAAGCACGCCACTCCAGCCGCCCCCCGTATCGCTCCTTCTTCCCACGGGATTGAGGACGATGCGGTTGGCGCTGGAGGCGATTTGGGGAGGGCAGCGGGTGCGCTTCCGCCGGGCACGTCCCCGCGGACCACCCGCCCCCCGACACGCTCGTTTACCTCCGTCCAGCCTCGAGGTAACGGCGACTCGCCTCCGGACCGGTCTGCCTATCCTCTGGAGCCTGAAGCCAATGAGCTCGCCGCTCCGTCGGAGAGCACGGCATCTGACGCTGACTCCTCCCCTGGACTGCCGCCTTCGGGCCAGCAGGCCCAGGCTGAGGCGTACGCACAGATGTCCGACATGCTTGCCCGGGCCGCCGTCGGGGTGGGGTTGGACTGGAAACCTCCACCCTCCCCACACCCGTCACGGTTGGATGACTGGTTCCTGGGGTCTGGGCGCCGCTCACAGCCACGCCCCCCCCGGTCCTGTTTTTCCCAGAGGTGCATGACGAGCTGACGTCTTCATGGAGACGTCTCCATTCGTCAAAAGCCCTGCTCGTCCGCTCTCGCTACCCTCGACGGCGGAGAGGCCCACGGGTACACGGCGATTCCCCAGGTGGATAGGGCAGTTGCACTCCATCTTTGTCCCGGTAACCCTACCACCTGGCGTGGACGCCCTGTACCCCCTTCCAAGGCCTGTAGGACTTCATCCTCCTTGAACAACAAAGCCTACAGCGCCGGGTACGTCCAAATTAACCGTCCCTTTGGTGCCCCTAGCGCAGAGGTTGGACGCGTGGCTTTCACTTCCCAACCTGTCTCGCTGGCTGGCCCGGACCATCCGGGTCTCCATCCGGGCCCTCGGGGTCTTCAGAGATCCCCTTTCGAGCCGCTAGAATCAGCTGGACTCAGGGCCCTCTCTCTAAAGACGGCCCTGCTGATCGCGCTCGCCTCCATCAAGAGGGTCGGGGACCTGCAAGCGTTCTCTACTAACGACACTTGCCTGGAGTTCGGTCCGGCAGACACTCATGTGATCCTAAGACCTCGACCGGGCTATGTGCCCAAGGTTCCTACCACGCCCTTTAGAGATCAGGTAGTTAACCTACAAGCACTGCCCCAGGAGGAGGCAGACCCAGCCCTCTCACTATTGTGTCCGGTACGTGCCTTGCGTGCCTACCTGGAACACACCCAGAGCTTTAGGCGCTCTGAGCAGCTCTTTGTCTGCTTTGGAGGACAGCAGAAAGGGAACGCTGTCTCCAAACAGAGGTTGTCTCACTGGGTGGTGGAGGCCATTCAATTGGCCTACCACACCCAGGCCGTGCCACCCCCCTTACGGGTTCGGGCCCACTCCACTAGGAGTGTGGCATCCTCATGGGCACTGGCGAGGGGCACCTCCCTAGCAGACATTTGCAGAGCTGCGGGCTGGGCAGCACCTAACACCTTTACGAGATTCTATAATCTCAGGGTTGAGTCAGTCTCGTCCCGTGTTCTCTCAGGTCCGAGCCCGTAGAACTCGGTACACGTCGACGATCTGACCGGGTGAACCGCTTGTTCCAGCGCTATTTCCCTCTGCCAAGGCAAAACAGTGCGCTTTTGTCCCAGAGGACCTAGGTCCCTGGTTGATTCCTCCCTAGCCCTTCGGGCCCGCAGCAGTTCAGCGGAGGAACGTGCTGGTCCAGTCCACTACGGGTACCTCCGGCTAACCCTACTGGAATAGGTGCTCCACAGATCAGGCCTCCTACGGGACTTCTCCTGTGTGTATTTCCGCGGTACGGTCACCTTACGAGCTGACCCGCGTCTCCCTTAGGCAGTCCTTCGCTGCCCTCCGGTCGCCGTGTTGTAGCAACTCCCCCCTCCTTGAGGTTGGATCTACCACCGCGCCATTTCCTCCCACATGCCCAAAGTGGCCATGTGATGTATTTTGCCACCTTTACCTCCCCTGCTGGGCGGGTGTGGCCTCCGCAGGGTCTTTTCCCCCTAAAAGAATTGACTCGGTTACGCAATTCAGTTTGCCAGGCCCCCGCCCCCCTTCATGGGCGTCCGCTTTTCCGCAGTACACGGCGAACACGCCCACTCCCTGCACGCGGAAATCGCGACTCTTCTGGCCAAAGACGCGATAGAGCCTGTCCCTCCAACCGAGATGAAGAAGGGTTTCTACAGCCCCTACTTCATCATACCCAAGAAAAGCGGCGGCTTACGACCAATCTTGGACCTTCGAGTTCTCAACCGAGCGTTGCACAAACTCCCATTCAAGATGCTCACGCAGAAACACATTTTAACCTGCGTCCAGCATCTAGATTGGTTCGCAGCGATAGACCTGAAGGACGCGTACTTCCACGTCTCCATCTTGCCCCGACACCGCCCCTACCTGCGGTTTGCGTTCGAGGGCCAGGCGTACCAGTACAAAGTCCTCCCCTTCGGCCTGTCTCTGTCCCCTCGCGTCTTCACGAAAGTCGCAGAGGCAGCTCTTGCTCCGCTCCGAGAAGCCGGCATCCGCATACTCAACTACCTCGACGACTGGCTCATTCTGGCCCACTCGAGAGAGTTACTATGCGCCCACAGAGACCAGGTGCTCAGGCACCTCAGCCGTCTGGGGCTTCAGGTCAACTGGGAAAAGAGCAAGCTCGCTCCAGTTCAGAGCATCTCTTTTCTCGGGATGGAGTTAGACTCGGTCTCAATGTCCGCACGTCTCACCAACAAGCGTGCCCAGTCAGTGTTGAACTGCCTCGCCGCCTTCAGGCCAGGCACAGCGGTCCCCTTAAAACTTTTCCAGAGGCTCCTGGGGCGTATGGCGTCCTCCGCGGCGGTCGCGCCGCTGGGGTTGATGCATATGAGACCGCTCCAACACTGGCTCCAGACCCGAGTCCCGAGACGAGCATGGCGCCACGGCACGCACCGGGTAACAATCATCCCCGCCTGCCAACAAACTTCAACCCCTGGACAGACCTCTGTTTCTTACGGGCTGGAGTACCCCTACAGCAGGTGTCCAGATGCGTCCTGGTCACGACCGACGCCTCCAGATTGGGTTGGGGCGCCGTTTGCAACGGGCACGCAGCCTCAGGCCGTTGGAAAAGGGCCCAGCTGCGTTGGCACATCAACTGCCTCGAGTTGTTGACCGTCCTTCTAGCCCTGCGGCAGTTTCTCCCGTTAATTCGCGACAAACATTTCCTGGTCAGGTCGGACAGCACCACTGCGGTCGCGTACATAAATCGCCAAGGCGGCGTACGCTCCCGTCACATGTCGCAACTCGCCCGTCGTCTCCTCCTTTGGAGCCAGCACCGACTCAGGTCGCTGCGTGCCACTCACATCCCCGGCAACCTCAATGTGATGGCAGACGCGCTGTCACGACAACGCTTGCCTGGTGGAGAGTGGAGGCTTCACCCCCACTCGGTTCAGCTGATTTGGGAACGGTTCGGCAAGGCCCAGGTAGACCTGTTTGCCTCCCGAGAGACCTCCCACTGCCCGCTCTGGTACGCCCGCTCAGAGGCTCCCCTAGGGGCAGATGCACTGGCACACAGCTGGCCGGTGGGGCTGCGCAAGTATGCATTTCCCCCAGTGAACCTTCTTGCACAGGTGCTGTGCAAGGTCAGGGAGGACGAGGAGCAAGTCACTCTCGTGGCTCCTTACTGGCCCACCCGGGCCTGGTTCTCGGACCTCATGCTCCTCGCAACAGCCCCTCCCTGGCGAATTCCCCTGAGGAAGGACCTTCTTTCTCAGGGACGGGGCACGCTCTGGCATCCGCACCCAGACCTCTGGAACCTCCACATCTGGTCCCTGGACGGGACGCGGAAGATCTAGCTGGTCTACCACCCACGGTCATAGCCACGATCAACCAAGCCAGAGCCCCTTCTACCAGGCAACTCTATGCCCTGAAGTGGCGTCTGTTCGTCAATTGGTGTTCTTCCCGGGCAGAAGACCCACAGAAGTGCGCAGTTAGGTCAGTGCTCCTGTTCCTACAGGAGAGGTTGGAGGGGAGGCTGTCCCCGTCCACCTTGAAGGTGTATGTTGCCGCTATCGCAGCTCACCACGACCCAGTAGACGGCAAGTCTCTGGGCAAGCACGACTTAATCGTCAGGTTCCTAAGAGGCGCCCGGAGGTTAAACCCCTCCCGGCCAAACCTGTTCCCCTCCTGGGATCTCTCGGTGGCCCTCGGGGTCTTCAGAGATCCCCTTTCGAGCCGCTAGAATCAGCTGGACTCAGGGCCCTCTCTCTAAAGACGGCCCTGCTGATCGCGCTCGCCTCCATCAAGAGGGTCGGGGACCTGCAAGCGTTCTCTACTAACGACACTTGCCTGGAGTTCGGTCCGGCAGACACTCATGTGATCCTAAGACCTCGACCGGGCTATGAGCCCAAGGTTCCTACCACGCCCTTTAGAGATCAGGTAGTTAACCTACAAGCACTGCCCCAGGAGGAGGCAGACCCAGCCCTCTCACTATTGTGTCCGGTACGTGCCTTGCGTGCCTACCTGGAACACACCCAGAGCTTTAGGCGCTCTGAGCAGCTCTTTGTCTGCTTTGGAGGACAGCAGAAAGGGAACGCTGTCTCCAAACAGAGGTTGTCTCACTGGGTGGTGGAGGCCATTCAATTGGCCTACCACACCCAGGCCGTGCCACCCCCCTTACGGGTTCGGGCCCACTCCACTAGGAGTGTGGCATCCTCATGGGCACTGGCGAGGGGCACCTCCCTAGCAGACATTTGCAGAGCTGCGGGCTGGGCAGCACCTAACACCTTTACGAGATTCTATAATCTCAGGGTTGAGTCAGTCTCGTCCTGTGTTCTCTCAGGTCCGAGCCCGTAGAACTCGGTACACGTCGACGATCTGACCGGGTGAACCGCTTGTTCCAGCGCTATTTCCCTCTGCCAAGGCAAAACAGTGCGCTTTTGTCCCAGAGGACCTAGGTCCCTGGTTGATTCCTCCCTAGCCCTTCGGGCCCGCAGCAGTTCAGCGGAGGAACGTGCTGGTCCAGTCCACTACGGGTACCTCCGGCTAACCCTACTGGAATAGGTGCTCCACAGATCAGGCCTCCTACGGGACTTCTCCTGTGTGTATTTCCGCGGTACGGTCACCTTACGAGCTGACCCGCGTCTCCCTTAGGCAGTCCTTCGCTGCCCTCCGGTCGCCATGTTGTAGCAACTCCCCCCTCCTTGAGGTTGGATCTACCACCGCGCCATTTCCTCCCACATGCCCAAAGTGGCCATGTGATGTATTTTGCCACCTTTACCTCCCCTGCTGGGCGGGTGTGGCCTCCGCAGGGTCTTTTCCCCCTAAAAGAATAGGAATTCGGGAATAAGACCCCCTTCCCTCGATGCGGTAAGGGCCCCGGCTGCTCTTGCTCTATGCCGAGAAAACATAGAGAGAAAAGAGGCCCAGCCAGGCTTGGCCCGTTCCCTAGTTGGGAGCGTCACCTTGTTCCCCCCTGGGTAACCAAAAGGATGCTGACGCTTTTTCGGGGCATTGGGGAAGAGTACGTGCAGTCTGAACACAGTTGGTCGCTTTTGCATGTGCAAATACCTGCCCGCTTCTGTGTCAGCAGTACACGTACACGGCTCAGCGCATGGCGAGTTTTGAAGTGGACCCCTAGTGTCGCTTCTTCGACACGACGTCGAAGTGAGCGACAGACGGGGAACGTCTCGGTTACGTATGTAACCTCCGTTCCCTGATGGAGGGAACGAGACGTCGTGTCTTCCCGGCCACGTCGCTGAGCCGAGCCGCTGAGGTGCCCGGTACACTCCCAGCTCCTCAGAAAAATCCTGAATGAACGAGCGTATTTCTCTCGCCTTTATATCCGTATCCGGAGGCGGAGTATGCAAATACTGTTCGCCAACTCTCATTGGCCTTTTTTCATAGATCAGAGGTATCTTTCGGCGCTCAAGAGAGACCCCTAGTGTCGCTTCTTCGACACGACGTCTCGTTCCCTCCATCAGGGAACGGAGGTTACATACGTAACCGAGACGTTTTGGTTGGTAGTTTTGGTTGTAAATGGTCATCTGTTTGAATAGCAGTGTAATAATGCCTATTCGCCTGTCAATCAACGGCTGCACTAATACAAGAGTTTTAAACTTTTCCGGATACATGTGGCTTTGAGATCCACACACCTAAGGTTCAGTTAATAAAGGTACTCAACTAAAATGGAGAATTCTGCTCTAAACATCACATTTTGTTTAGATTAAATGCAAGTATGACAGAGTGAGGATTAGGGTTGGGAACCGAGAACTGGTTCTTGTTCAGAACCGGTTCCATTCTATACAATATACCAGAATCGGATGATCTTTATGACTTTCAGTTCCGTTAATGGTTCCCCTGCATTAATTTTCTGCTGATGCGGCTGGAACACCATACTGAAATACTCTGACATTGTTTCCAGCAGCACTTTCTGCAGCAGCACTGCCCACTACTGGGTCAAAAGCGAAAAACACACAAACAAATGACTATTATGAGTCAGCTCTGTTCAGAGCGAAACATACAGTGCTAACAATCCGATTCCCGATTCTTTTGAATCTAAAGCGTGAAACATACAGTGCTTCTGGTCTATACCGGTATAGTATTAATATTACACTGATGTGCAAGTTATGAATGTCAACTCAAAATTAAGTCTTACAAGCTTGAAGTACAACATTAGACAACAGAACACATTCTACACTGTTTCTGGAACAGTTACTATTATGTCATGTGACTATAGAACTGTGAGACTTTAATCAAGCAGTACAATTTTTTCTCCCAAATTTGGCATTTCCAATTCCAAATGTGATCTAAGTCCTCGTGGTGGCATAGTGACTCACCTCAATCCTGGTGGCGGAGGATGAATTCAGTTGCCTCTGCATCTGAGAACATCAATACGCGCATCTTATCACTTGGCTTGTTGAGCGGGTTACCGCGGAGACATGTATGTGAAGGCTTCACGCTATTCTCCGCAGCATCCACACACAACTCACCATGCACCCCACCGAGAGCAAACAACATTATAGCAACCACGAGGAGGTTACCCCATGTGACTCTACCCTCCCTAGCATCCGGGCCAATTTGGTTGCTAAGGAGACCTAGCTGGGTCACACAGCATACCCTGGATTCAAACTTGCGACTCAAGGGGTGGTAGTCAGCATCTTTACTCGCTGAGCTACCCAGGCCCCCAGGGGAATAGACTTTTAATCATAACTTATAAGCCTTTATATACAGACCTACAGGTAGCTCAGCATTTGTAAATTGATGGCTTCAATAAAAGCCATCAGTCTTTTATTTCTGGTGAATAACTACACTACCCATGATCCTGAAGGGAAACAATCCACAAATCAGTGAATCATGGAAGCACACCAAAAGAGCTCTGCAGCAACTGCACACTAGCCCACATGACGCACTGTGAATGACGTAAACGAGTTGGTTTCCCTACACTCTCAAACTAATTACATATTTGTATTTATCTAAATATTTTGCAAAAAACTTCAAATGTATTGTTTATTTATAATCAACAACTTTAAATCAACAATTTTACATATTTCAATTACATTTTTAATTTGTTTACAACATTCAAAATGCTTCATAGTAATGTAGTTAATTCCCTCATATAAAAAAAAAAGTTAAGTACACATTCTTGTACCTTTTGTCTTTTTGATCAAATACTTTTTTGCTTCAAATTAAAGTTTGCAATGTTTTGATTAACCTCAGAGCTGGTTGGTTTGGTTCATGGCTAAGAACTCTTGAACTCTTAAGAATGATATGAAATCCCTATTGAAAGATATATAAATAAATACTTCTATAAAAAGGGGGGATGGGCACAGTTTTGCTCTATTGTGAAAATAGCTTAATTACCATCACGCTACTGAAAAACAGTTAAGTTAGTATCGTTGCTGCTTTTAGATAGCTTCTTCCATAGCACTGCTCGCCTCCTGCCTCATCTCTTGACTCCTTGTCTCATCCCTGCCTTGCCTCCTGCCACATCTTCTGCCTCCCTCCTATAGTCTACTATGTCATCATCTGGAATGGTTCGTTATCATTCGGCATCAGCAGGTTGAAAGTTCTTCAGATAAAATTGGCCTATGCTTACCGAAATTCCAATTACTGCCCCCAGTGGCTGAAGCAGGAATTGTTTTTTTAATGTAAAGGCATGTGGAGCTCCAGTTTCTGGGTGAAATTTCCACAGAGGGTTTGACAAAAGAGAGTTGTAAAGGTAGATGTTTTAAAGCGAGAAGAATGCATACTTTATTAACTCTATCCCCAAACCTAAACTTCAACCCTAAACCTAACCATCAGTGGAGTAAAAATGTCATCTTAGCAGGAAAATGGAACCTCCAAATGGTGTTCGTCATTGATTATGTAAACACTCTGATTTAATCGCGCTACACAAACATAATATGTCTGACGCTGTTGACCAACGTGCATTTAGTTGCAACACAGATGAAGGTAAACGCACTTGAGTTGATGCAAAAATGTCTGATGGATGATGGCACCTGTCAGGTAGAATGGGCTAGATGTCAGTGTACTAGAAAATTCTGTGGGAAATTCTGGCAACCTGTCGACTTCCCATGTGCTCACGTTGGTTTGAATTGGAACTGCATCCCCACTCTAAATTCACTCCCCAGACTTTGTCTCCCCCAACCTCAGCCCTGCTCGTAAGAGAAAACACCAAGCAGCTAGAGTGTTTACGTAACAGGCTGAAAATAACCTAGACCTAAACCCCCCCCAACTTACATCTCTTCACTTCATTGACACAGACACTAATGTGCTGGAAAAGGAGTTTCCCCAAAGCCCAGAGGTGCTTGTAGGAGGACAAATAAAAATGACGTTTGTGTCACATGAGTGCTTGGAACAGGGAACTTGCTCAGTCACTGAGATCTGAAGACACTTGCATCAACACAACCTGACAGACAGAACCCTTCTAGTCTGCAGAGACAGATAAAAAAAATACCATCAGTTTCCCTGAATGTTGTCAAAGTGTATTACTGTCACACACTTATACCAAATAGTTTCATTAACCATTGTATTAAAATGAGAACAGTTTTTCTGTTGTTTAAAGTGCTGTTTAGAAACGTCTAGTACAATTTGTAGCAAAATGAGTAAGTAAACGGAACAATTTATCGTAACACCAATGAAAAATGCTCCAATTCTAATAAAACACTAATCATTTCAAATGTCAACACAGCTCATTTACACAATAATCACGCATATTAAACAGATAAATACAGAGGTAATGACAGGTAGCACAACATGTTGACAGTTGAGGACACAAGGCCGGGAATGAACATCACGATAGGCACAAACAGACATAGAATGGACAAAGCATCTAAAAGCAGACTGAAAAAACAGCATTTCACACTTGAATTGCTTTGAATAAAACTGTAATATTTAGAAAACACACAAGGAACACAGTCACTATTCACAGATGGACTGTATCTCAGAATACAATGACAGAAAAAGTCTCAGAACAGTTGTCGGAGAGTTGTGTTCACTTATTTTACACACAGAGTCGCTGTCATCCAGACAGCCCTGCTGAAAAACAACTTAAAGAGATAGTTTACCCCAAAATTCTGTAATAATTTACTCACCCTCATGTTGTTCCAAACCTGTATGACTATGTCCGTGAAAATTGGAGATGTAAGCTTCAGTCACTATTCTTTCACATTGTATGCTGAACACTTTTGTTTCAAAGAAGAGAGTCATACAAGTTTATAAAAACTTGAGGGTGAGAAAATGATGAAAGAATTTTCAATTTTAACTAAACTATCCCTTTAAGCTTATTTAGAGGGGTTTCAGGAACTTTTAAGATGGCTAAACTGAGAGACCAGCATACACCAAGCTAAAACCATTTTAAAACAGTTAAAACCAGCAAACCATCTAAGGCTGGTTTAAGCTATTTTTTTTTTTTCAACAGGGACAACATCAAAGTCACATCACGCAACTCCAAACACAAACAATGAGGGGCCTCATCGGCCCCCAGACTCCAGAAAGAATCACAGAGAGTACACATAGACATCAAGGCTGTCTTGGTGATAAAATGATGGGGAAATTTCAGGAAGTAAGAGTGTGTGTTTGTGTGTAGATGTGTGTTTGCATTGGGGGGGGGGGGCATATACTGACCCTCCGACTCCAAGGGTGGAGGCCAAAGTAGATCTGATCCGAACTCACAGGAGCGCCGCAGCGAGTTTCCATTCTCCGCTACGCCGAGCATAGTTTTCCTCTTCAACGAGAGGTGAGCAATCGGCCCTGGATAGGGAAGGGAGGGGGGAGAACCAGAACCTTAGAGCCGACCACTTCCTCTCTGACCGCAGGCATGAATGGGCAGGAGGGACAGGGCTGATGAGCCGAGCATGGACTGTGCCATGTTCCCGACAGAGTTGCGAGCACTCTGACATCTTGCATGGAAAGGGTCGGGGGAGGGGGAAGGCGGGAATGATTGAGCGTTCCCACAGGAATACCCACACTGCCATGTTTCTCGCAAAAACGGTATGGAACTCTCGAAATACATATATGGGACAACAGGACAAAAAACGGGAGCAAAAACAACCTTGCATACAGTAATCCAAGTTCCTGGTCCAAACAAGAATTTTATATGTGTTAAGATGTGTATTTAAAGGGTTAGTTCACCAAAACAAATTACAAGTCAGAAATTGAAGTCGTTATTTGGTAAAAATCTTCCCCTCTGTCAAAGGTCTTACATTTTTTTCAATTGAAATATGGTGCGTAAAGGTGCATTGCACCAAATAACGAATGGGGTTTGACATCAATGACGTCAAACTAGGTGACTTAACGAGTCATATTTGTATTGAATGCAATGAGAACCATGGCAGAGGGGAAGATTTTCAGCGAATAACAACCAACATTTTTGTCTTTTCCTCACACAGAGCTTTTGTATGGCTTTTGAACACTTGGAATATTGTGCATGCGAGTCATATAAACTACTTTAATAGTACTTTTCTGGTGTTTTTTTTTGTTGTCATTTTGGAGCTTAACCACCTCCATTTCAATGATGGAAAAGAGCGCTCTGGACAATCTGCAATATATCAATATATCTTCTTTTCTGTTCCAAAAAAAAGTGTTTTAAAATGTCTGCCCCAGAAATATTGGAAAAATCCTTGAAGTGTTCCAAAATTCAGTATGCACTAACAATGTTCTAAGAGCTCCCAAAAACGTCCAGCTCTCTTGAGGTTGGTTGTCTGCTTTTAGATGCTACCATAACACTATCACGTGGGAGGTACAAAGAGGAAGTGAAGAGGAGAATCTAAGAAAGAATAAAAGAGTGGAAATTGAGAAACACAAAAGTGCAGAGTTACTGGGAACCTAGAAAAGAAGGAAGGAAAGTACGACTACAGAAAGATGATACAGGAACAGGAAACAGATTGATGGGAAGGAAAACCATACTGTAAGGGGAAATAAAATTAGTCAAAGGTAAGAGGACAGTGTGAAAGACATGAGTTCCTTTCTGCACACATTAAACTGCACCACAGGGCTCTCCTACATAGCGTCATAGCTCTATTAATACATTGGTGTTCATCATTCACCACAGTCCACAACTTTAAGCCCTCTGGATAAAAAAAAGGTTGTGAGGTTTTTGAAAACGAGGAATCTTTCTGCAGACTCTGAGTGGAGGAGGGGAAAGTGGTAGTAAAACGCTTCCTTTTTCCTGCTGTGTTCTCTGTTTAGATTTAAAATCAGCTGGCTGAATAGATTTAACATCTGTGCAGCACAGGCTAGTCTGAATTACTTTAAACAGACAAAAGAGGGAGTGTGTTAGTGGCTCTGTGTTGACTGTATTGTCAATTGAAGGCTCAAAAATACAAATGTTTTTTTTTTTTTTTTATTCAGCTCAGTCAGGCCTGTAGTTTTCCTTGGTCCCACCACTTAATATAATACATTTAATTTTTAGCAAAACACGTTGTAATGTGTCACAGATTTGTTTCTTTAAACATTAAGTTTAATTTCCAAAAAACAAGTTAAAATAATGTATTATGTTTTTATAGTAGCTGTTAAATTTATCAAGTAAAATTCAAATAGAAAACAGAACAAAAACATGGAGGGAAAATGGAAAACAAAAAGTCTGCACGGCACAAAAACACATATATATTTGATCAACGAGACAACCGTATTGTTGAGCCCTGCACCTATCAGAGGTTAAAAACAAATATTATTGATTACTTACTGAATTAACATTTAGACCTTTGGCAGACTAGTGATTAGCACTGAATAATGTTAATGACGGTGGTTCAACGACAGCACATAAATACGGTAAGGAGAAAAAGAAGGTGCGGACGGTACACATTGGCGAGGGAGGCGGGGTTTAGAAGCATGGCAGGAAGTGTGGGGGTGATTGTCTGAGGGAGCAAGGAGGTGGAGGTGGAGCTTGCTGAGTGGATGTTACCTGATTTGCCAACATGTGCCTGAGCAAGGACGTCTGCCAGGCGTCCCGCGGCTCCGCTGCCCCCACTCTGCGTCGAAGATGAGGAGGAGGAGGTGGTGGAACCCTGGTGGATAGCCCGGCTGATCCAGTGCTCCATGCTGACACTGCCCTGGCTGGAGGTGGGGGTACCCTCACCCTGGCCGCCCTCCTCCTCCGAGCCGGACGAGGTGTCTGTCAGGGGGGGCAGAGAGGACAGGGGGGAGAGGCCTAGTGAGAGTCACTTAGACCCACTCAACATTCAGCCAAGAAGGTGGACAAGTGTGATTAAAGTCAACATGAAATGGCATTTGGAACCTACATTACATTTTAATTTACATTGTAACAAATTTTGGAATATTAAATAAGGGTGGAGAATTTACATTTTTGGGTGAACTATCCTTTTAATATTTAGGGAATAGGGAGATTGTTTTTGAGAACATCTTGACGTACCACCATGTTAACAATTATTTTTCAAATATAATCGCTAATTGTGATTATTAATACATACATAATCAATGCCAAAACAGCTATTTGGCTAATAGGTCAACATACCAATAGGTCAACATTATTTTTACAGCCTTACGTCAATGGGAAGTCGTTTCAGAGGTAGAGAAAGTTATTACATTTTGCCGAAATATTCTAAAGACATGCACAGATAAATCGTTCACAATAAGACCTGGAATTAGTATTAAGAAAGTATATAGGATCACTTTTGATTTCATGTTGACTTTAAATAAAGCAATGATTAAGAATCAGGTGTGAAGCTCACCTGGGGGGGTGTAGGCATCCATTGAGGTCTGTACCACAAGAGATCTGCGTTTTGATGGCATGGGAACAGCCATCTTCCGCTCCTTGTTTTTGGCCAGTGCTGCCTGAACTGCTTCTGTGTGGACATCTAAAGAGAAAAAACACAACAGAGTGAGCAAAAATTTAAGCCTCAAATTGTATTAAAGGAATAGTTTACCCAAAAATTTGAATTATGTCATCATAGTCATTTTCATGGTGTTCCAAACGCATATGTTGTTATTTTACCATGGAACCATTTTACCATTTGCAGATCTTGCCATACAATGACATGATGTTCATGCTGATCACGACTGTCGAGCTCCAAAAAAAACATGACGAGATCGCTGTTTGCACGTTGTTCCTCTTCTGAAGTCATACATTACGATAGCTTTATTTGAGTAACAGACCAAAATATAAGTCGTTATGCAGGTGAGCCTCGGTTGATGTGCAGATTATCAGTGAATAACAACTTAAATTTCAGTATGTTCCTCGCAAAAAGATAGCGTATGGCTTCAGAAGACTCGGGATATAGCAAATGAGTCATATTGAGTACTTTTATGGTGCTGTTGGTCTTTTTGGGTAATTAACTGTCGCTATATGGCAATTTTTACTAAAAGATTCTTCAAATATCTCTCCTTTTTATGTTTATGTAAATGATGACAGCATACAGTTTGGAACAACATGATGCACATTAAATAATGATATGATTTTCATTTTTGGGTGACTTGTTCTTTTAAGTGGCTGTTGACCCCAAGCTGTTGTTTACAGTGACGTGGATGAGATGAGTCTGAGTGGCTGAAATGGTCATGAGAGTGTGTGACGAGTGCCAAGCCACCACCTCCAGTCCTTCTGTGATCTTGCATTACTGACTCCTTCCAGTGTGTGTGCGTGCATGTGTGTGTGTGTGTGTGTGTGTGTGTGTGTGTGTGTGTATGATGACACCATGGTTGACTCTAGCTTGTACCCATGGCTGCTTCCCTCACATTGGCAGAGTCACAGCCTCTAATAATCCAAGCTGTTATTTGGACTCTCTAATGAGATCCAGAACACCATATTCATCAACACACTTATGCACTAACGGTCACTGTAGCGGCAACACTCAACCAAAATGGCTAGAAGTGATGCATGACTAGAACTGATCCTGACAGGACGTGATGCACTGATGCTATTTTTCACTATTTCTTGCTATTTTTCTTCACAGAATCTGTCAGCACAATACTTGATTCTGAACTCTTTTAAAAACAACATGAAACAGAACATGCAACACATTTTTTTTAGCGCAACTAGCATCAATGAAAAATAATTTTAAAATTATTGTTGTTTTAAACATGTTTACAAAACAATTCTCAATCTTCCATTGGTTGGAAAAACGTCATGGTTACTGTTGTAACCTCCGTTCCCCGATGGAAGGAATGAGACATTGTGTCGATTGTAGTGACACAAGGGGTCTCTTCTGAGAGCCTTGCGTACCTCTGAACTTGAGAAAAGGCCAATGTCAAGTTGGCAGACAGAATTTGCATGCCCCGCCCCTGGACATACGGGTATAAAGGGGAGTGGGGGAGGGACAGTCAGATAGGTTTTCACTGAGGAACCAAGAAAACGGTTAGGGCGCAATACAGTGGTAGGGATAGTGACGTGGCAAGGGGAACACAACTTCTCGTTCCTTCCATCGGGGAATGGAGGTTACAATAGTAACCATGACGTTCCCCTTCTGTCACTCACTCAACGTTGTGTCGTTTGTAGTGACACAAGGGATCCCACTTCAAAACGCCATGCACTACCCGTGTTACGTGACTGCCGAGCCAGGTGCAAGCAGGCTGCTGCGTGCTAGAAGCAGCTGGGTCGGCTGCACATAACCCTCACCAATGCCCCCAATAAAAGGTGTTATGTACCGCTCTTAGGTTCCCAGTACCCATACGTGAACAGGCGACACGACTTGTATGGGAGCCAGCCAGCCAGCCAGCCGCGACCTTTTCTCTCTCTATGTTTCTCGTCATAGAGTTAAAAAGTGGCTGGGGCTATCTTAACGCTATAGAAAAGCCGGAGAAGGCGTCCTTTCCCGTTCCTATTCTTTCAGGGAGAAAAGGGGTGTGGCTGAAGTGGCGTTGGTTTTGAGAAACCATGCCATGGTCATGTAAGAACATGAACCATCCACAAACGCTGCCTCAGTGTGATCGCTACCCAGGCACATGAGGTAGCGTCTATGGCCGTCGGATCTGGAGAGATACCGGCCACATCCAGGAACTACACAGCTACGGAAGGGCATCTTTAAAAAGACACGTTCAACGCACGCTTGTTGCTCTTTCACCAGAAAAATATATTTTAGAGGAGAATAAACTATTTTAGAGAAATCAAACTCTTTTAGGAGAGAAGCGCTGTCGAAGCGTCCAGGGGCAGAGTCTGCACAGCGTGCAGAGAGGAGAAAGCCGCAGGAATGTGCCGTCAGATCCAACAGAAAGCTCTCTTGCAGAGGTGGGTGAAGCAGTCGTGACACACAGCTCACCGATCACACAACCGTTCGGCTCCGAAGAAAAAATCTGTCTGACAGTCGCTCCCCCGCTCCCCTTTATACCCGTATGTCCAGGGGCGGGGCATGCAAATTTGGTCTGCCAACTTAACACTGGCCTTTTCTCAAGTTCAGAGGTATGCGAGGCTCTCAGAAGAGACCCCTTGAGTCACTACAATCGACACAACGTCGAGTGAGTGACAGAAGGGGAACAGATAGTTCCGCCCCAATCTCACATTATTGGTTGAGTCAATGTTGCAGTGTTGGGATAATTGGGATGTCTCTGCATATTAAGATGGGATAAAAAATAAAAATAAAAAAAAAGCTATGGGGGCTGTTATGGCTGTATGCTTTTTTATACATTTTAAAACTGAAGAATGTAATTTATTTGATTATTTAAAAAAATGCTTTCTCTACACCAGCTTAGTGTGCAAAGACAACTATAAGTAAGTTATTGTATGCTGAATTGCCTGAAAAGTGTAAATACTGTGGCGCTATTAAAACATTGTTCTATTTGATTGAGCTGTCTGATCAGCCCGACATAGCAACAATGGCTCAGCCAAAGGCATGCTTTCTGGGTGAGACTCTATTTGACTGACCAATGGCAGATGGTGTTTGAGAAACTTCTTTGAAAACCGTCATTTTGCAATTCCATTTGGTGACATAAGTGGTGCAAGAACTACACACACACAACTTTTAAGGTAAACAGACTGAGATTTGATATTAGGAGTCCAGACACTCTAAAGTGGTGGTACATTTAACATAATTACCCCCAACCCCAGTGCAAAGAAAACCTGTTGGCTAAGCGCTTATCTCTGTTGTATAATTGCTGAAAGTCTGGGCAGCATTATTTTCCATCATTCAAATGTAAGAATTATGAGGGACCACTGTCTGGCGCAGCTGGAATAATCTCAAACCCCCCACTATGTACTGCCGCTGACTCACCTGATCGGTAACGTTCATCACGGGTGCCAGAAGAGCGTCTGCGGTGGTATCGTGAAGCGGAGGAAGGCGCCATGGGTGGCCGGCGCTCGTGTGCCATACAGGCCTCGAGTCCTGAAGGACACAGAGAGAGACACAGAGGGACAATTACCAAGGTTCATACAGATGCTTCCAAGTTAAATTCAAGGACTTTCAAGGACTTTTCAAGCACATTTTTATTTGTTTTCAAGAACAATGCTCGAGATGTCATCAAAAAAAAAAAAAGTTTGTTATTCAGTACCATTCAGTTAATTTATTTTTATAAAACACCAAGTATTACGAGTAAAACATATCTCAATATGCATCTTTACATATTCTTGGTTCATTCATGACAAAATTGTAGTGTACTCCCTTAAAACACACTTCGCTATACAAATAGAGTGAATAACTGGGTCCGTAAACAGTAGTCCATATAACTCGTGTGCTGTGTTCCATGTTTTCTAAAGTCACACTACAGATTTATGTGAGGAACAGACCCAAATTGCAAATGGGTCATTCTCAAAAAAATTTGACTTTCCAACTTACAAAATATTGACATTTTCAATTTAGTCCAGTTTTTGCCAATAAACGCTGATGGTAAGCATTTTGTAACATGTTGACATTCATTTATATTCATAAAGGACAACTTGGCTGTTGTTCTTTCTTTTATTATTTAATTTTGTTTCACGAACGAAGCAAGTTAACACCAACAAGGGTTAAATGGGTTACACCACCACATTTTGAGGGCTCAATGGGGTACAACACCAAATATTTTTGTGTGAAAATATTAGTTAAAATGTGAATAACTTTTTAACATGCTGGGAAAAATCACTATATGCATATTTAAGCATCCTCTGAACTTAAACCTTAAATTATTTTCTACAACTTTGTATTTGAATTTAAAAAGGTTTTTAACATTGCTAAAACCAATAACATGAAATCAAGGGACACACATTCTTTTTAAATTATTAAAATTATTAATAATAATTTTGTTTTGCTTTTTTGCACACTTGCTCGGCGTTGCACTAATGCTTTTATTAAAAAGAAGTACAAAATAAATACACAAATAACTTAGAAGGCAAATACAGCCTAACTCATAGAAGTGGTGTACCAGAAGAAGGGGACAAGGATTTTTTTTTTTTTTTGCAAAATGTTGTCAAGCCATTTCACATCATTAAAGGTCAACAACATGTTTGTCAACATATTTTGATAGTGACCCAAATGTTGTCAGAAATAACCTATTTTGTGAGACACAAAGCTTTCTTTACATAAGGGGGTGCTAGACGGCTCACAAAACTGAATCCTTTGATTTGATCTGCATTCAAATCATTCATAACGTTTTACTTCTCATATAATTTTTTCACTCTGGAGAGTAAATTATAATTAAAACAGATAGTTGCAAGGATTCATACTACCCCAGCAGTATCTATAAAAATATATATATTTTAAATCCTCCAGTAACACTTGAATGTGATTGGTCCATTCTGGACAGCCTAAAGTAACAGGTCCCACTTGACAGCACCGTCTATTCGCTGCCTGCTTCATCAAATAAGTGTTTTTTATAATTATAACTATTATTATTATTATTTTATTGATCTGAATTGGCCAATATTGGAAAAAGATAATATCTGGGCTTATTTTTTCTACTTTTAACAATGTGCTGTTTTCAATATGAAGTCAAGTTACAAAAGTGGTAAGCAGTTATCCATCTTTCCTACTGTACATTATGTTTTGATTTCATATTTCACTTAAAGAAGTGTAAGATAAAATAAATCAATCAATCAAATAAAGCCAAACAAAACTAAAAAGGAAAATTAAACAAAAAAACAAAAACACCATACAAACAAAAACAGAAGAAAAAAAACTACAACATTTCATTGTTTGTTTAACGAAACAAAGAAGCAAACAACTTATACAACAAAACTAAATAAAACAAAATGAAATAACACAAAAAATATAATAACATGAAAAACAAAAACAAAACAAATTTAATAAAACAAAAACAAGATACAAAACAAAAGGAAAACAAAACATGGAACAAAAAAAAACAACATAAAAACAAAACTAAATGAAAAAAAGGAATACAAATTGGCAATGGAAAAAAGAAAAACAAATTAATAAAACAAAACAAATAACTGTACAGACATGCCATATCTGTAAATATTTTGCTATGATATTAGCAAACATATCTGTCACAAAGCCATAATATAAAAAATACATACTGGCTATCGATATCTGCCCAAATTTCTTTGTCAGTGCATCCCTAATTGAGAGTAGATAAAATATTTACTTCCAGGCATATAAAGCAGCTGATTCGTCTGCTAAGACTCACATCTGATGAGTAATCTCTGATCTGTCGCTCTTTGTTGTCTTGTGTTCTGAGCGGAGAGCTAAGCACCGCAGTGTTCTTTCTGGCAGATTTCTGGACACGTGAGATGGCCTAGGTTGTGCTCAGCGCTCCAGCTAAGAGCTTAGAGGGCAGGCCAGAGAAATAAATTTTGGCCCTGTGCTGCCACAGCCAAAGTCATCCAGGCAGATTTATTAATTCAATAAAGCAGAAGGTGAGACAGTAGGTTAAGTCGAAATGATGCACCAGCTCATGCAGAGGAGGATGTGACAGCACTTTTCTAACGTTGCACTGACTCAAGTACAATGAACTCACAGTCTCACTACTACTACAAACTCTGTAGTCCAGGGTAATAGTCAACAATCAATTTTGATTGGATTAACGTCTAAGCAGGCCTGTCGTTCAGCCGAAGGTAGTGGCGGAGACAATCTCTTCTCTGTGCTGGTAACATGATACACTTAAAAGCGTGGAGATGGCTTGCGTAAAAGCAGGGTATTCAACCCAATTCCACATGTGTTTGTTTAATTTAATAAAAATGTAAGATTTAATTTAAGATAATTAGTATATATTTAAACCTTTACAACCCACCTTCATTAAAAATTAAAATTGTACTAGACAACAATATGGCTCTTTAATGTTATTAAACATATTTAAATTATATCAATTAATACATTAAATGATAGCTCTTCATCATTCACCCACCCTCATCTTGTTCCAAACCTGACTTTTTATCTTCATTGGAACACAAAAGCAGATGATAGGTATAATGTTAGCCTCAGTAAACACTCGCTTCAATTGCATTATTTTTCCACACAATGAAATTAAATGGGTACTAATGCTAAGATTCTCCCTAGCATCTCGAGCTGGGTGAGTACATGACAGAATTTTTATTTTTGGGTAAAAAACACTGAAAAAACAAAACCTTATAGTCACTGATTGATCGTTAAAAAAAAAAATTCATTTCATGACGGGACTGTTTAATAACATTGATTCCTTTCATAATCTCATGCGTCTCATGAGTCGTCTGCCACATGCCGCTCTTCACACCACAGTATACGGTACACGCTTTGTGCCAGAGCATGATGTCATAAATTTTTTCAGCCGGAAGCCAGACTGGAAACTTGCCTGTTGCTATAGCAACAAAAGCTGCGCTCATCAACAATTCAGCCAGACATGCAGAGCCCAAATCAGAAACCTTTAAAAGTTACATTAATTCTTGCAAAACTATAAAATCAGAGATAACCTTGTAAGACATTGCAATAGAGCAGGAATCTTCTTACATGGAGAAAAAAAAAGATTCTTATTGATTTATTTTATTGACAGTTCAAATGCAAAGGATTCACCTTAAGTGCACTCAAACAGGTAAACACCTTGATCAACCGAGGAGCCACTAGGGATGCTCAAAAATACATATTTTCAAAATTGACCAGTCAGTCTTAAGGAGTCTGAAACTTATCTATTTTCCTTGGCTTTAAATATTCATTGACCATTTCTCTTTTTATCTTTGTAAGTTTATTGTTTAATGTTATTGTATGTCTTGATTGTTGTCTTTTTTTAAATGTGCTATATAAATAAACATTGATTGATTGATTGATTGATTGAATGTGTCCCTGACTAATTAGGCTGGTTTGGGCTTCATCTGACCCTGGTCAGATCTGTTTTTTATGGGGCATACATAAGAAGTAATCTTGTGTTCAAAACACCTGAGAGGAGAATAATGGAATCAAACAAAACTGATTTTTAAAGTTGAACTGTTTTGAACTTGACACAGCATCGTATGGCACAAGACAATCAAAAAAAAAAAAAAAAAACAGTGCGAGTCATGACGTAGCAGATAAAGGGGAAGGATTTAAGTAACTTCTCCAAGAGGGTTTTGCCATGTAAAATGTTTAACAGCTAAAGCACATCACAATGGTGTTAATTAAAGCACAAAAACCTATAGGCCGATAATAATAACGATATTTTGCCACTTAGCTTATTTTATCATCAGATCACGGTTTTACTTATGATGCTTTTAAAAAACGATACAGAGGTACAAAAGCTTTTTTACTAAAAAAGACAAACTAGAGTAATTAGAATATTTACAGACTTTTAAGGGATAGCTGACCCCCAAAAAATTATACAAATTCGGACATTATTTACATACCCTCCTTTTGTTCTTAACCAGTGGTTCTAAACCCTGTTCCTGGAGTCCCCCCAACACTGCACATTTTGTATATCTCCCTTTTCTGACACACCCAATTCAGGTCTTGGAGTCTCCACGTGTGTTTGATTAGGGATATATCCAAAATGTGTAGTGGGGAGGGGGCTCCAGAAACAGGGTTGTGAACTACTATTCTAAACCCATATGTTGTTTCTTTGTATGTGGAGCTAACCAGTTAATAGTGACAAAATTTTCATTTTAGGGTGAAGCAATTCTTAAATGTAAACAAACTTGGATGCTTGGATGCCTAATGTAAACAGGCGGGACAACAAATAAGATCATATCAAACTATGGGATCAGCTCCTTAAGCCTTGCACTGCAAATACAGCCTAAAGGCCATTGCACCCCAGAGATGATGCGATAATGGCAAATGAAACGGTTATGAGTGGCCCTTTCTCATTAAAAATGAGGCGAATGATTAACTTTAACACATTCACGCCTTTACAATAGAAATTATCAACAGTTAATTTTACCTGTACGGTAGGTGGCACAAAGCACCTCTCAGCTGATCTGCCACTCGCCCATAATGGATGAGAAGAAGAACTACATGACAAGTTTGCAAAACAACCATGAAATGCAATAAGAAAGACAAACAAATTATTTCTCTAATGAGAAAATTAAAAAAAAGAAAAACGTTTTCTCTACAACTGGTGAACGTGGTGGTGGAATAGTGGGCTAAAGCAAAGAGCTGGTAAACAGAACGTTGCTGGTTCGATCCCCACAGCCACCACCATTGTGTCCTTGAGCAAGGCACTTAACTCCAGGTTGCTCCGGGGGGATTGCCCCTGTAATAAGTGCACTGTAAGTTGCTTTGGATAAAAGTGTCTGCCAAATGCATAAATGTAGAAGCTTTCAGTTTTAAAGGCATTTGATGCAAATGAAATACACATCCCAAGAGTATTTTTAACCAGTCACTAAAAAATAAAAAATAAAAAAAAAAAACAATTCTTGTTGCACTTAAATCGGTTTTGTATACTATTCTGATGCTAGTGAAACTTTGTAGTATGGCACTTTTCGTACCACTGTCTCCTTAAGATGATTCGCTTATGTTTTTCCTCTTTTGTAAGTCGCTTTGGATAAAAGCGTCTGCCAAATGAATAAATGTAAATGTCACTGCTGGTTCAGAATTTTTTCCTTGAGTTCCTTCAGTTTAATGTCGGTGGTCAAAACCACTTTCGGTGCTTTAGAGGTACCTCTTGCACTGGTTTTAGTAACTGCAGCAGTTTCTGACATGATCCAAAGCTCATATTTTATTGGTTTCAGGGCTTTTCATCACCAAGTGTGAATGGCTTCATAGGAATCCATTGTTTCTATTCAAAATGTTAATCGCGCTGAGAAATCGAGCTGAAAATTCACGCTGAAATTTGCGTTTAGTGTGCAAAGGCATTAAGATGCCATTCAAAAGACATTGCTGTTTAAGCAAAAGACTTTCAAATGTGGAACAGAGAACGAATGTGAAATCCATCTGTTCAGATCTTAAAACCTAGAATATTAGAACACAGGAATCGTCTCTCATTGCAGGATTTTAGGATCTGTTTAAATGAGAGAAGGGGAGGCTAACCCATCTTCTGAAAAAACATGAGCTGCTTCGGACTCTTACCACAGCTGTTTAAGCCTATCCAAATGCTGGTCTATGGGTTCAAACGTACTCCTGTGTCCCCTAAATAGTAGGTGATAGTCAGAGCACATACCTGAGGGCTGTGGTAGATACGCCCCGAGCAGTTTTGACCTCTTCTTCTCGTATCCTTTCTGAGTGATGTCACCTGCAAGATAAAAGGAGTGTCACAAAATGTACAAACTAGGGTTGCTCCAATACCCCAATTTTGGCTTTGGTATGATACCACCCCTGGTACCTCGGTATCTATAGTAAATCAATACTATAATAAAAAATGATTAAAGCCTCAGATCTTTTATGAAAATACACAGAAAAAGACTTGATTAAAAGAACTGCATAAAGTATCACAGGTACAAATTGTGCATTTTCTATTTAAATTTTTCTGGATTCCATGTTAACTATTGTAATGTTTTAATTAAATGTCATGATCAAATGGTGTTTATAATCAAATTGATAGATACAGCTTGAATCAAATAATATACATTCTTTTGTTTTTTTTATTCATTTTCTTTGACAAAAAAAAAATTCAATTAATTTTTTTGTACAATAAAATGCCACACAACAGAGCTTCACAGTATTTATGAAAACATTAATGGAAAAAAAATCAGACTACCTGTGGCACAAGGCTGTTATGGCTGAATCACAACATGCTGATAATACACTTGCATTTGTGATATTACGTACAGATAATAATAATAATAATAATAATAATAATAATATTTAACCATTTAATATTATATAATTGGTATTCTAAGTGTTATTGCTACTTTTTGAATATTATATTTTTATACAGTAGTTAAATTTTTCTGTCTTCAATTTCATGCATCCATTTGAATAGAGCTTTCATGCTAGCGGGACTTTTATTTTGGCAGACCTTTGAGTTCTTCCTGTTTTTCTGGTTAGTTATATCAAGCTTCCCATTAGTGCTGGGATAATCCTATAACGACTCTCAGAGCTGCACTGGAGGAGTTCATTTAAGTGTTAACAGCCGTTTATACTCTAAACACACTGCATGAAAATTAAGAACCAGTAGCATGTGTTGAGTCTGTGTGAATGTGCGCGCCTGTGTGTGTGTGTGTGTGTGTGTGTGTGTGTGTGTGTGTGTGTGTGTGATGCAGATGAACAGAGCGGCACCTCTTGTTAATTCTGTAGCGTGCAGTGCATTTGATTGTATATTATTTAATTAAATGACATCCTTCTGCTGTTTAATGATCACAGTTTGCCAAATCCAGAGGTTTTTTTATTTTATTTTCAATTTATCATTGATTTAATTTCAAAACTGTCACATCTCATATCATTTTGCTAATGACAGCATACTTTAACATGGTACCGAAATTAGCAACAAGATTATATCGTACCGTTTAATTTTTTTTGGTATCGTTAGTACTGGTAAACCGTGCAACCCTAGTACAAACAGCCTTTAAAAATGTAAAAAAAAAAATACATTTCAAAATGGCCTCTTTGATAGTGCAGATTATAATAGTAAACAAGCATCAAACATTTAAGTTAACTTTTTTTTTTTTTCTTCAGAATTTCTATTTTTAGTTTAGGAAACATTACAAGATAAAACTATTTTTTTTTATCTGGTATGGTGAGGTGTTTTTGGGCAAATCTTGAGAATTTTTTAATAGGATGAAGTGGGTGAGCAAGTGCACTTCCTGAAATGATTAATGTAACAAGGTTTAGTGGCTCTTGTCACAAAGCATTAGGCGACTGGTACGTCACATATGCAGAGAAATTTAGAAAATATCTGGTGCATACTGTGTAAATAGCAGAGATTTGACAAGCGACAGAAAAACTAAATGAGAAAGCTCCAATGATAAATAAATAGTTCTGTTACAAATTCTTGTGAGCTGACTAGCCGTCAACTCCCTACATAGACAGCTGTCTTCAAAGGCAACAGCATGCTAATGGAAATAGATCATCAAAAGTGTCTGATCTGGAACACTTTTCATAGCAACGAACTCCACACACAACAAAAAGAACTTCTAACCTGAAGCGCACAAGAAATGTGCGTTCTATTCCTGTTTTTGAATGCAATAAATGCGTCCCGTGTGAACAGCCCCCTTAGAAGACAGCATGATGTTGCTGCCAAGCTTTTGGAATGGTCTTCAGAAGATGGTGTATTAGTTAAAATGTTGTTTAGGTAGGCAGCTTTCTATGTTTTGGAACAGAGCTAATCTCCTATCCCTCCTCTCTGGTACCATCAATACAATTCTGTTTATTTGCCATGTTGATAGAGAGCACAGTGTTTGATTCCTGGAAGGACAGGAAGTGGTTAACAGTAAAAGCAGTTATTCCCTGATGACCTCTTTAACAGACCAATGATTGTATGATTCATTTCCTCACACCCACTTGCTGCCAATCAAACAGATTTATGTGGTGTTTTTAGCTTTTGGAGTTTCATGGCATTGGCCATCCTCATCTCGCTTACTTACACACAAGCACACTTACACACACACTTTTGCTTTCACTTACCCTCCTTGTCCTTCCCTGAGGGACGAGTCCCTTGTAAACTGACACCTTTGTCTAAGTCTGTAACCCTTAATAAAAAATAAAAAAATGAAAAACTACAGCAGACTGCCTCATGAGGTGAGTGAAAATGAGGGTGGTAGAAGCAATATAGGCTACTGGACTGGACATCATTCAGGTGTACAACAAACTGCTGTTTAATCCGCTGGGGGGGATTGTTGGCAACATTTCTCATGTATTAGGCAGCTTCCAACAGATAGCATGTTGTACAAAAAAAAAAAGCAGCTGTCACACTTTTGGTGTACACAGAATAATGGGACAGATGTCCAAACAAAATCAGTGTTTGTTTAGAACATATTATTTTACACAATAGTGGTATTTGCTAAGCCAGGTAACATCATTATTATTATAGCGGAAACTTGGGGTTAGGCATTTGTTCAAATCCCAAATTCAAAGTATTAAACTTTGATATGTAACTTGCTCAGCATCATTGGTGCTATGGACATAAATGATAATAACATTGCGTGCTTTATGAGAAGAGGTGTGCTATTATTTTTCTAAGCACTTTTGATATTCACCTGGTGCATGATAAAACAGATGATAAAAATTCTACAGACTTACATTGAAGGGCAGACTCAAGCCATATCAATAACCCAGAATATGATAACCGTAACTAATCACCAAACAACCATCCAGAAAAATCTCTAGCAACCACTTAGCAAAGCTTTAACAACCATTTAGAACACCCTAGTAATGCCCTGACAACGCAACATGATCACACGGGAAGTCGACATGCTGCTTCTGAAAGTCCCAGTACCCTAGGATCGGCAACAGTATGCTGATTCACTGTTATGCCCTATCTCTCATCATACATATTTGGAACGGCTCAACAACAATTATTTTCCCCCCGTGGCACGACTGTTAGTGCATTGCATTAGTTAAATGGGAGACCACAGTTCAATCCCCATTCAAACGAGGAAGTAATCACGTTTGTATAAACAATCACAAGCATGATAAGGAGGTTGCATTTGCACTTTGTCTCAACTAATGGTTAGGGTTAGATTTGGGTTTTGGTTGGGCGGTAGATTAAATACAATAACCATTTCTCTTCCCTGTTTTACAACCTGTTCAGCTGAAAACAATTATTTTAACAACTGGCTTCTGGCGACCTCTCTTGTATATAAATAGATGTCACACTTGTTTATCTCTGAAACACTTACCGCTTTAGCCTCTGGAGGCAGTGTTTTTAAATTCGGTCAACGTATACAGATTTCGGCTAAAGAAAAATCAGCACACACTTGCTGAATTTTATGTGAGATCAGGCTTGACAACCACCTTAGCATCATGGTGGTGAGTAATGCACAGGCAACCACCACTCACATCAGACAATGCAAATATTAACTAATAATAATGTGAGGAGTACTGTATTTTGAGCCAATTCTAATACGTTGCTGTGATTTTACACACCCGGTCCCTTATCAGGCTAATTCTGCCTCCGAGAGGGATAAAGGCCGACTGCGGAGTGGCAGTGGGAGAAAGAGAGAGGAGAGAGAGAGGGGGGGGGGGGGGGAACCACTTATTCGCCGGTTCTCTGATATACCGTAGCTTGGTCCTCGCCCACACCTCCACCCTCTAGTGGACGACAGCCGTGCCTCCCCAGGCGGAGTGGAGGCAGTCCTCCAGCCCCTGGCAGACGGAACGCCCCGCCGCGTTCTCGGGGAACAGAAGGGGTCTACCCCACTCCTGGCAGTCGGCGACCAATTCCTCCGCATCAAGGCGGCCCAGTTTCTCCGTTCCCCGAAAGACGGCCGTGGCTGCTCCATTGGGGTGGATGGTAGCAGCGATAACTCCACTACGGCATATCCCTCCTCCTTCCCGGGTCTTCGGCACCAGTGTAAAGGGAGTTCAATGGAAAGGAGGAGGCGAGAACTGGCTTGACAATATAAATAATATTTTAATGAAAAACTTAAACAAAAGACACAAACGCACATGACGGACAGCTGCCCGTAAACGATCTCTCTCTTTCTCTCTCTCTCTCGTGCACCACCATCCGCAGTCGGCCTTTATCCCTCTCAGAGGCTTAATTAGTCCGATAAGGGACCGGGAGTGTTAAATCACGACCCGGTCCCACCCTCCGCCCTGTCACACTCTCATAACACCATTAACCTATCTTAAAGGCTAATTAGGACACAATAGTCTCTAACTGAGCTGAATAGATGTGATACGCATGAGGCTTTTAGACATTGGCACCCAGTGCACTATAGTACAATGCGTACCAGAAACATGCAGTCAAAGAACAACAGAAGCTCCAAATATCTTGTGAGTTAGAGGATCTTTTAGTGGTTCTACAAGAACAATATGATCTGCAGAAAGAGTGGTATGAACTTCCAAGTTTCTTTAAATTAGATCATTACATGAGTGCTCGGAAAGAGCCATAGACCATAAGACATGCCTTTAAAGACAACAATCATTGACATCTATAAATCTTTCAGATATAATTATTCATGGACTCTTTATGAATCCTGTAATGATCCTGGACCAGCTCTTTAGACTGTCATTAGTATAGATTGGAGTGGAATCAGATTCCAGATCTGCCTGTCAACTCTCAAATTGCTTTAGCATATAGACTCTGAGTTGAATGTAAAACATTGCCATGCCACAGTCCTGGCTGAGGGTGAGAGATCTCTTTACCCCACGTGTTCCTGGATGAGTTTACAACTGGATATGGCTACACTGAAAAAAATCTAAACTAATTGCTTCTCAGCTGGAAAACACTGGCTATGCAGATGGTCGCACAACAGACGAGAAGTGCCATGGCGCGTTGCGGGTAGTACACCGCAGACAGTACACTCAAAAGTTACCAAGGTTTTTCCATTCTTCAAGAATGAACAAAGTGACATTGATGAGTTTTCAGGTTAGTTTATGAAACTGGTGTAACTGCGCAATTGCAACGTTTATTACGCAATTTTTCTATATGTAGCATTGAATTGGCTTCATTCAAGCTGTCAAACCACAACAAATCATACTTGTAACTGAAAGCAATATATACACAATATGTCATCTAGTGATGGCTAAATATGTACTATGTACTTTGATAATGATTTAGGTCAAATTCAGTGGAAAACTGTGAGTTGAGCTCTGTGACACAGCAAAATTTTGATGCTGATTATTGGTAGTGTGTGTGTGTATTTTTCGTAGAAAATAATTGTTTCAAATTTTAGAATGTGTCCGGCCTGTGACCCCTTTAAAATGTTAGATGGCATGGTAGCTATTTTTAGGCCTTTGCAAAACCAAAAGCATTTAACAACAGTGTTTCATTCTATTTGCTGTGGTAATAGCTTAAGGGATAGCTTATCCAAAAATGCATGATCACTGCATCTTTTTTCCATACAATGAAAGTGAATGGGGACTGAGGCTAATATTCTGCCTAACATTTTGTGTTCCATGAAAGAAATAAAGTTATATGGGTTCAGAATGGCTTGAGAGTGTGTAAATGAAGACTGAAATTTAATTGTTGGGTGAATTATCCCTTTAATCTTCTTCCACTAACAACAATGTGATTCGTCATTTTATTTGAGCATGCAGCATAATTACATGTTGCAGGTGGCAGAGCCCCTGGATCACAGAATAGAGAAAGCCATCCTTCTGCTTTTCCACAACACAAACATCTTAATAATGGGCTTCAGTGGAAATAAACTGCCTCAATGGAAATTGCAACCTCACAAGTAAAAATTGTCTATTTCTCTAAGATGATTACAGGCTCAGAGAATTTATACAAGACCTTCATATAGGCTTTTCTATGGCCTGGGAGAGTGTAAGCAATGCTACATTTAAAAGCTTAGCAAATAGAGACCCCATGGCGTTTTGTGGCTTTGAATACTATTATAGTTCTATTTTCTAGTTCTATTATATGTATTAGCTTTGAAGTCATCTAGACAGTGTACTTCTAAAAGTTGACAAATGGGCGATTTACATTTGGTCACCTCATGCACTTTTACATGTAAAAACCTAGACGTAAATGGAATGAGCATTCCCAATTGGATAGCAATCAGATAGATTGAGACGCATAAAGTGACTAAGTGTAAATAGGCCAAAAATATAACCTTTAAAAGCATATACACATTTTTAATGTACAATCTTTTTCTTCTGAGAAAACAGACTAAAAATATTGATGACTCATCTTGCACTACACATAATTTTGTCCAATCAAATGCACTGGAAGGAGAATGTCCCTCCCCTTACTACCAAGTAACAAATTATGGCACATGGCTGTGAAGTAACTAAAGTCTATAAACTATTAAAAGAGAACAAGCCCTTCAGTATGTTAGCCGAACTTCATTTTTCGAAATGATGTCAAAACTGGAAAGAAAACAGCAGTTGTCAAAGATTTTGCATCAAGTTGTCAATTTAAATCTTTAGAGGGCTTTTATCAAAGAGCGAGTGTTTTTGGACAGTGCAGCACAAAGAGTGTAGAGCCACTCAGAGAATGTGATGATGTCACAGGGTTGCGTTCCAAGAAGACAGGATATTGTGATGTCATTGCTTTCCTGTTTAGTGTGAGTATTCCACAGGGATCTAATCAGGCAAAGGGCTGAGTTGTCAGATGTGCAATATCGACCTGTCTATTTGTGTGTGTGTGTGTGTGTGTGTGTGTGTGTGTGTGTGGCTTACGAGGAAATTTTTTCAGGTTACAAACTTGTAATTACAGGGATTTTATACTATATATATGGTTTATGAGGACATTTCTAGTGTCCCCATATTTAATTTCACTTAAAAAAAAAAAAAACATACTAAACAATGTTTTTTTTTAATTTATTTAAAAATGCAGAATGTTTTTTGTGAGGGTTAGGTTTAGGGGTAGTGTTAGGGTATAGAATCTATAGTTAATACAGTATAATAATCATTATGTCTATTAGGGATGCACTGATCCGATACTTGGATCAGTATTGGCTCCAATACTGAAGCTTTAAGACAGATTTGGTATCAGTCCGACGAGCCCAATCCAAATCCAATACTGTGTGTTAGTCATGTTCGTTACTGTCAAGCTCAAAAAATTGTATAAAAGAACCATAAAAACACAATTGAAGTAGTTTATATGACTCGTGCATTTTATTCAAAGTCACTTCAAGACGTGCGATAGCTCTGTGAATCACAAAAGGCTATGTAAGAAAAGTAAGTATTTTATAAGTAAATATATAAAATGCACAAGCAGCTCCAGCGCATCAAGGAATGGCGCTGCTCTGTTTACACACACACACACGGCTATATTTGAGCGCTACTAATGAACCACACTTCAGATGTAGATGCTCAATAGTTCGGTTAACTTATAATATGCATTTAGAACGGCACCGGAGGTGCATTTAACCAGAATTCGAATAAGAAGTGAATTAAACTACTGTGAACTTGCATAGAAACAGACACACAGGACCTCCTGGAGAGATTAGAATGTCAAAATAAAAGCGTGAGGGTTTCAAATTTAAAGGTGCATGATTGAGATATATTACTATATATTACCATTCTAATATATTATTATTTGTTTACAAATTATAATAATATTTAAGTTGCATGGGTTCCAAAAAAAATTATTTGTGAATGAAAAGTGAGCTGATTAGTGACAGCTAAATTGAACAAAAAAGAGATCTGAATCATTTAAAGTCCAGATAAAAGTTGAAAAACTGCTTTTCTACTGATTACTTACTGGAATTACTGTTGATTTCGCTGCTACATTATCCAGTATATTAGTTAATAATAAAGTGTTTCTTAATTAGCTATACATTTTGGTTTGTGTTTCTTTACATATTAAAGAGCACACCCAATTAGTTCCACACAATAATGTAAAGATATTCTAAACTGATTATGCAAAAAAACAACACTGATATCGGATTGGAAAAGTGGTATCGATGCATCCCTAATGTCTATGGAGAGTCCTCATAATGATAGCTGCACCAACGTGTGTGTGTGTGTGTGTGTGTGTGTGTGTGTGTGTGTGTGTGTCAAAGTACAAATGAAAGGCCCCTAAAAGTGTTTGGACACTTAAACCACACTATAGCATTGAATAGCATTGCATTAGGTAAAAAAATAAAAAGTCAAACGCTGTAGTAAGAAGTATTTGAAAGAAAGAAATGCACACTATCAAGCAAAACTTTTCACAAAAAGAAGTTAGGTGGGTTTTAAACAATAAATCTATAGATATACTATTAAAAAAAAAAGTATTTGGATACTTTTTGTTGCCAAACTTAGTAAAACATGTCCATAGAACTGACTTAATATAGCACAACCATTACATTTACATTGATTAACTGGTTAACAGATTATCTTCACATCTAAATCTGGAATAGTCAAAAGTATTTGAACACACTTCAGCTTTAAGCATTCTAATACTTTCTAGGGCCACTGTAATTTTACAAAGATTCAAACCCCTGCAAACTCAAAGCAAAAGCTCTAGATTGCCGGACAATACCACATTCTTTCAGCTCATCGACCACAAACCTGTCTAAATGACATCATGTCTTGAATGTACACACCAACTGCATCACACAGTAAAGGGTTCATGTTAAAAAAGGAACAATGAGCTATGTGTTTTACCCCTGAACAGCTGAACATGGATCAAATTACTAAACAAAAGACTGCACCTGAAGGGCTAACTTCAATTTCTGACAGTTAAAACCATTGTCTGATGTGGAAACAACATAGCCAACATGTTTTTATTTGCCTGTATATCCTCATGGGTAGGGGTATATTAGAAAACTGCTGAGGCATCCACATCAGTATGAGTTTAACACATACAAAGATGCTTAATGCCTAACCATCAATCTTATGAAATACTCTTAAGGAAACTTAAAGGAATAGTTCAACCAAAAATCTCAATTCTGTCATCATTTACTCACCCTCATATTGTCCCAAACCTGTATTATGTTCTTTCTTCCGTCAAACAAACATGGAGAGGCTCATGCTGCATAAAATCAAGATATGGTCATTCAGGATTGAAACAACATAAGGGTGAGTAAATGATGACACAATTTTAATTTTCGGTCGAACAATCCCTTTAACTGGCCAATAAGAGGGGCATCAAAATCATTGCGATGCTCACAATGTTTTAAAATCATATATCACCAGTAAAACCACTGCAAATACAGTATATCATGGATATCCAAAATATCAACCAGCCCTAGTATATAGTGAAACAGAGTCTATGCTTCAGCCAGCCAAATGTTTGATATTCCTACAAGGCCACATGGCAGGTATTCAGGGTAGGTAAAACCTCATTGCTCTGTGGCAGAGAAGGTACATTAACACTCTGGCCTTGCCCCAGCAGCATGATGAATAAACCATACTTAAATTGAAATATGTCTTTCCTCAGAGGAATTACTCTTCCTTTGACCCCTTTGTAGAGCGCTGGCGATAAGCCCTCTAGCATTGTACAAGCGAGAGAGAGGTGTCGATATCAACAAAGGCCGAAACATAGAAAAAAAAACTAATAGGACAAGATAACAGGAAGCAGCGCACATTGACAGGAAAGGCCGATGTGGACACTTTCAGTTGTGATAGTCCTAGACTTTATCAGATCAGATACATCAGGACTGTTTTTCCCCACACAATCAACCAGAGGATATAATAAATACCAGCACATCAAAACAAAGGGCAGAAAAGTGCGAGAGACTGTAGAAAAGCAGCTTTTAGCTCTGCTTGCTATAGATCATATTTATTTAATTCGGCATGTAACTCGTCGCACAATTAATTTCTTTACCAGGCAGATGGTTGATAAAAAAAAACAAATAAAATGGGTGAAAAATGTTTCCAATAATAAGCCCAGTATTAACCAGAAAAATACAGATTTGGTGCAGAATGCATAAAAATAGATTTTTGCTGATAACCTATAGATACAAAAAGCAACTATCGACACAGATTAATCAGTAAAAAGGATATATTGGTCTGCTTCTACTAGTAACCACTCAGAAAACCCTAGCAACCACTTGCTGCAACACACTAGCAACCACTTACACCTAGGCAACTGCATATCAACACTCTAGAAACCAAACAGAATGGTGCATTGTTGGGGTGAGTTTTGTAAGGGCAAGCACCACTCACATATAACAGTGTTTATACAGGTATAATTTCACAACAATGAACGCAACACTTCTTGAAGCAGTGGAACACTTGAAGTCACGGTAGATCAGGTAACTATGTGGACTGTATGAGAAAGAGAGAGTCAGCAAACAGCCAAGAGATAATTCTCCATTAGTCTCACAGATTGTTTAAATCCAGAGAGGCCTTTGTTAAGCTCATGTGAGGCTTGTTTTCTGGGTTATTTCATATATTCTTTATATAGAACAGAACAGGTTGTCCACCCTCCTTCTGCCATGCAAAAATTATCTGATCACTTATAAAAGTAATAGCACACTTTTACCCAACACGCCGTACAATTTGAAGAATCATACTCATCCGTATACACAATGAGGGATGAGTTGCACACCAAAGTTTTATACTTATTGTATGGGGTGTGTTTAAATTCCCTTACACCAAGTATCAACAGTAGTGTATCCTTACATGCATGTATGAAGCAGGTACCATCAAATTGATGACTTGAAGAGAAGTACTAATCATTGAGAGTGAGAGCTGTTTCGACAGAGATAGGAAGCCCTTTTGTCCTCTTGACTAATAAACACATGGTGCTTGATTAGTCTAACGGTTGGACAAACTGATGTTCTGTTGAGTGATTTGCTGGGCTTTGGAACGCTGGCAGATGAAATAACAATCAACCCATTACCCTGTGGGGCTCCGCTCTAAACACAGATGTGTCAGGAAAAAAAGACCAGTAGACTTTAGCACATCCCTAATGACAGACTCTTCTAAATATGCTCCTAAAGGTACCATATACGAAAATTAAAACGGAATAAAGAATCAATGGGAGTAAGTGGGTCCAATTCAATTAAAAACAACCCGAAAATCTTTACGAACACATCAAAAGACTACAAATGAAGTTTAATTTTAAGGCTCTACAAAAAGCTGGAGATTTGCATATTACTCTTATGATACGTTAGAGAGAAGTGGATTGGCTGGAGCCTTCAGTCATCTGTGGGTCAATAAAGTGGTCTGTCTTGGCATAAAGCTCTTTTAAATCTGCGTCTACTGAGTACAGCACAATTCCACAGCCTTAAGATTCTACTCAACATACTGTACCATTCAGCTCAGTATCAGAGCTTAACACTCAGGGTCAAAGAAAAGTATGGAATCTAGATATAAAGGTATATCTATGGTTATTGTGAAGAAAAATATGTAGGTTCATTTTGAACAATGCAAAACCAGTTTTAACTTGTTTCAACATCCTCACGTTTAATACATTTCTAAAGCCTGAGAAACATGGCATAAAAAATGAAAACTACCATCAGACATGTAAAATGCATCTTTACTGCTTAAATTATTGGTCTATATACAGTACATAAAATCAGATGACATATTTAATAAACAAAGATTAAACAAGTTACTTAATGCATTCAAAATAATTGCAGACACATTTTAGAAGTAGTAAATTATAAATGAATAATAAAATAATACATTATTTTTAATTCATATACACAATCACAATCAGCCAATGCATGCTACGGCGAGTGGTGAGATGGGGTCAGTTTCATCCAGTTAGATCTTACATGGTGGTACAAGATCATTAGATCATATTTGGCCTCATTTCTGTCACATCAGTTGTGTTTTGGAAATTAAAAACAGACGTTTGCGATCTGAAATTGGTGAAGGTAAAAAGGACAGTGATTCATGAAATATAATAATTTATGTCAAATCCATGATGAAATAGCTTGTCCTGATTCGTTGAACCTACTAAAAATCTAAAGAAGTCCAAATCTCCAGAAACATTTAATCTCCACAAACAGCACCTTTGGGGCATTTTCCACTCAATTTGAATGAAGCACTCATTAAAAGCAATTATTTTCTGGAGTGCCGAATGAACCTGGAAGTGCTGCTGCCGAGTTCAAACATTAACTTTATCCATACTGAACTAAGAATCACATTATAATAATCAACTACAAAATACACTGTCATCCTAATCTAAGGATCAGATCGTAATACTAAACTAACAATCAGACTGTAACTCACAAAATTGAATGGCAGCTGAAATAGAGCTCAGGTTTGCATCTAGGCCTGTCGCGAAAATTAAATAATTGTTTGATCGCGTTATTTAATCAAACCGCGGTTATTTGAGATAACCGTGATTATTTTGCAATTTAAATTCTAATCTAATTTTACTGTCCAATAAGGGAATGAATGCCGCCTTTGAGTGTCTCATTCAATTGAACTCCGACCGTGGATTTTACCGCTTCTAAATCAGGCTTTAAGTGCTTTGTACCAAATATGTGCCATCTGCAGAGGTTCCTGCCAAACGCCATCAAAAATAAACAAGGATTTTAGTGAATGCAAAGCACTACAGTTTCACTGTTATTTAACAATCATGCAATGGCAAATGTTATTTGTTATTGTGGGTTCATACACGCAGTGTTAATAACACAGTGACACAGAGAAGCCCTGTGTCATGCCCAAGATGATAGAATGAAGACACAGAATCTTTCTTCATGTCTAATAAGGGATTGTGGGTTAAATCTGAGAGACTTAAAGTACTGTGTGAAAGTAAAACAATTTGGATAGAAATATTTTGCTGTTGCATACTTTAATATAATATAATATAATATAATATAATATAATATAATATAATATATATTTAGATTGGTTGGGTTCCAACAACCACAGTGTAAATGGACCAAGACTAAAGTTGACCAAAATGAGAGACAGAAAATTATAAAGTATGTTGAAATATTTTTGATATTTAAAATATTATTTTTAATTTCAATCATTAGTTTTTAAAGCCTTAAAGTAAATCATGTCAAAGTTAAATATGAATAAATTACTTTTTAAGGTGTATGAAGCACACATACACCTATGACAAAAGGATGACAATTTGTATTAATTGTCATAATCTTGAAAGCCCTAAAATGAACAATTAATCATCATAATTGTGAAAGCCTAAAAATTACAATTAATTGACATAATCGCAATTATTTGTTTGACAATTAATCGTTAGCCAAATTTCATAATCGTGACAGCCCTTTTTGCATCACTCTTCAGTGAAAGAGTCAGCACTGTAATGTTTCCACCTGTTTTTTAGCCTCAGTGTGTGACAGCGTGGGAAGGAAGAGGACTGCCATCATTATACTCCCCCCAAAGTAAAAAGAATGGTGGCTTAACCAAAAGTGTCACGTTAACTGTCAGTGGATGTCACTCTCTCTTGGTTTCGCTCTTGCTCTTGAATTAGTATGAATTAGCAAATGTAATAAAAAACAATTTGAGATGAATATTAACATTTAAAAACATGACACTTACAGAAAAACACGTGAATTGTCACTTTCATGTAATTTTGCATGTGTCAGTTACAAGTTCACAAGCAACATTTTTAATGACCCTTTAACCATTGTTGAGCACAGGTGAGAGTGGGTGTAAATTGTATCTATTTCCAGTATGAGTTCTAAGTAAAGACATCTTCCTCTCAAAAAACATTTAGCCTTTTCCGTGAGATGGGGGTCATGCCTCATCCTCATTTGCATTTAGATGAGCTGGTTAAATTGATAGACTCCCTACACTTTTACTCTGAGAATCCAGTTCAACCATGTCAATGGCTGCCACATCGATAAGATGACAGGAAAAATTAAAGTTAAATCGATCCATATCCTGTTCGGTGTGGTGAATTACACAAGCAGCTGTAACCACAGAACAAATTAAATTTCAGAGAAACTATAAACCCAAGGTACGTTAGCACGCTTGACTAAATCAACATTCAAATTACTTCCAAAGTTCCCATCATTTGAGCTGAAGTCCATCCTTGTGTTGATATTTTACCATGGGCAACCTTTTTTTTTTTTTAAAGACTATTCTACTCACATTTAGAAAATGCTAATTGGAGGATTTAAAGGGATGGTTCACCCAAAAATGAAAAGAAACAGATCAATATTAAAGTTCTTTCTTACCATAAATCTCCACTTTCACTTTCAAAACGTGAAAGAATGTGAAAATGCACATTTATGATAAAGAAGGACTTAAATATGTATCTGTTTCTCACCCACATTTATCATATTGCTTCTGAAGTTATTGATTCAATCTCTAGAATCTTCTGGATTACTTTTATGTAGCTTTTATGTGATTTTTGAGCTTCAAAGGTCTGGTCACCATTCACCTGCATTGTCAAGACCAACAGAGCCAAGATATTCTTCTAAACATCTTTGTTTGTGTTCTGCAGAGTAAAGAAAGTCTTACACATCTGGGATGGCATGAGGGTGAGTAGATGATGAGAGAATTTTCATTTTTGGGTGAGCTATCCCTTTGATGCTCCCATAACCAAAATGGAATTTTTCTAAAAAAAATTTAGGACATGTTAGCAAAACTGATGTGTGTAATTTTTTTCCAATGTTATTATATATACAGAGCCAACTATAAGTAAGCCATTCTTATGTTGATTTCCCCAAAAAGCGTAAACATTGTAGCTATGTGGCACTATCAAAATATTGCTCCGTTTGTTTGAGCATCCAAGCCAGCCCAACATGGCAACATTGGCTCAACCAATGGTGTGTGTAATGGGAGGGATTATCTGTTTTGGCAGACTAATTGTAGACAAAGGGCATGTTCCAGAAAACCTGTTTGAAAACATCCATAAGTACACACACTACCTTTAAGTGAAAAAATGGTGCATTGCTTTCATTGCAGATATTATTGCAGCATACAATGGTGTCTGACAGTGTGTGTTCAAGTGATCTGGTTCTGGACCCGCAGTCAACAGCTTGCATGGATCCATCACAGCACAGAGGTAATCACACAGAGTGCATTCACAAATCACATCATGTCATTATTTGGGGTCTTAGTTTAGAATCCCTTCTCTATCTAACTTTCTGTGCAAATTGCAACAATCGTTCAAACAGAAGCTTTTAAGAAGGTGGTCCTATTCTGGACCTATCGCCATGAAAAATAGTCAATGCGCTGAGAACCGCTAACACTTTGGATATGCCATCTAGCCCCCTCTTATCACAGGTCAGTGAGTGGTCCGTTGGCATGGTGAAACTGAGCACTTTTAGTCAGGCCTCTTTAAACCCAGAATTTAAACCCAGAATGCCACAGCACACCAGATTCTATTCAATCAAACGAAACACATTACTGAGAAATGTCACGGTAGATCAGGTAACTATCAGTCGAGAAAAAGAAATACAATTAGCCTTCAATTAAAGCTGTGGTTCAAGCAAATTAAGTTTGTGAAAAACACTTAAGGTACATTTTAAAATACTATATTGGAATATTACAACTTTTTCAGTACATAGCAACTTAAGAATATGTCTGTTCCGGGGGCCTGGGTAGCTCAGTGAGTATTGAAGCTGACTACCAAACCTGGAGTTGCGAGTTCGAATCCAGTGTGTGCTGAGTTACTCCAGCCAGGTCTCCTAAGCAACCAAAATGGGGTAACCTCCTTGTGGTCGTGATTAGTGGTTCTCGCTCTCAATGGGAAGTGTGGTAAAATGTGTGTGGGGTGCAGAGAGTAGCATGAGCCTCCACATGTGGTGTCTCTGCAGTGTCATGCACAACAAGCCACGTGATAATATGTGAAGATTGACTATCTCAGAATTGGAGACAACTGAGAGTTCATCAGGTGAGTAATCACGCTACCACGAGGACATACTAAGTTGGGAATTGGGCATTCCAAATTGGGGAGAAAAGGGAAAAAAAGGGGGGGGGGGAAAAGAATACGCTTGTTCCTTAAACAAATATATCGCAGCTTCATTCGATAACATTCTTCAAAACAAATACTTAAATATTTCACAGAAGAAATTAAGTCAAATTGGTTTGGAACAACATGAGGATGAGTTAATAAAGAATTTTAATTTTTGGGTGAACTATTCTTTTAATGTACTGTATGAACTCCAACACGATATAATTTCTGTAATAAATCACAATAAAGGTACATCTACATTATGTCCTCACAGAGACAGTCACTGACCTTTAACGGCAAAACAGAATCCATGTCAGCTATTGCTTTCTACAAGAACACGGCTCAGTATTGTCTGATGATGTAACCCCAGAGAGAGCAGGTAAATGCACTCTTGTTGTTTAATGAAGGAATAGATTTAGTATAAAATGGCTATTTACACTCAGCAGATTGAGTCATAATAGAGACCGGCATGTCAGACCCCCTCCTTACCAAACTAGTGAGTTCAAACCCCCATTTGGATAAAAGTCAACATTCATTTTACTTCAGCCAACGCTCTGTGTCACCAAACAAATGACAGTGCTATAATGGGTAAGTGGGAACATTGTGTGAGGATATTTCTGTCAGTGTAAAGAGTCTGGGAAGGTGAGAGGTAATCAAACACAGAATAATAATAATTTGACAGGCCAGACCATTATGAGAGCCAGGGATGAGAAAAAGGTCAGGCATTCCCTCATGGTTGGGGGTTGGGAACAGAGCTTATTGATAAGTGGTGAGGAGTGGACGTTACCAGAGACAGAACAAGAGACAGACAGCATTGCAATGCTCAATACAGTGGCAAAAGCAATGAAAGTCAGTTAAAAGAGCCAACAGTCTTTTTGATATAATATCAATCGGCAGCATTTGTGGCATAAATTTGATTACCACTCAAATTTATTTAAACTCCTCCCTTTCAAGTTACATTGAGGCACTTACAATGGAAGTGAATGGGGCCAACATTGGAGGGTTCAAAAGCAGATATGTGAAGCTTATAATTATATAAAAGCATTCTTCTGCTAAAAGTTTTTTCTGATAAAATTTATTTTTTGAGCTGTAAAGTTACTAAAATCTCTATGTCATTTTAAGGTTTACAGCATTACATTATCATAGCAAAAAAGTTGTAAAATGTAACTTTACACAGAAAAGGTTAGGAAGAGATTTTAATCACACTAAAATCATGTTAACAAGCATATTGTTTATGTTTTGTGGCTATACTTTTGAAACAGTGAGTATTTTGACGTTTATGGATTGGCCCCATTCACTTTCATTGTAAGTACATTACTGCAACCCAGATTTTTGCTTTTTTAAATAAAAGGTATTTATTTATTAGAAAAATACATTTTTCTGGTAATCGATATTATGCCACAAATGCTGTCGAATGAGTTTAACTTGTTTTAAACCCAGAGTATTTCTTTAAGAGGCTAAATCTATGATACCATTATTGTCAGATTTATTGCTGAATTAAACATATCATTGAAATATAATCTCAAACAGTTACAGACTTTTCAGTCTTTTGCCCATTCAAGTAGATAGAAGTTGTCCGATATGAAGGGATGACAGGAGTGAGAAAGAGACAAAGAGGGAGTGGAAGAGAGAAAGTGACTGAGTAGACAGCTGAGCAGGGTCAGAATTAACAGCCTTTCTTGTTCGAGAGATCTAGGACTTTTCATGATGGAGGGCTGGTGACATTAAAGGCCTCTGCATGTTGCCATGGAGATGCCTCTTGTCATCTTGGATGGCTTCTATCATGGATGGCTCTTACATGTGTTGGCTGAACAGAGCAGGCCATCAGATGACTATGGGATATTCTGTGAACTGAACTGAGCCACACACACTCACACACTCCATCTCAAAAACACCCTCTGTGAATTGAAAAGCTGCTTAGGGAACCAATACCCCTAACCTGCACACTCTCAATCTTGTCATATCAGACGTAGCTAATTAAGCTAACAGGGTATGGAAACTTTTCAACCCTTAATTACACTATGCATATCAGCATGCTGCTGATAGCAGTCAATCAACATGTAAACAGCTTAAGTAAATGAAGTGGATTGTTCTTTAATTCACTTACTGACTGCAGTGATGAGGACACGATCCGCCTGTCATACTGCAACAGGGTGACCTTGACAAGCATTAGCTCAAGCCTGCAGGCCTTGCTGATCTTCTGAGCAGCTCACACACACATACACACACATTGAATATGAAAACGCTCCACTCTCTGAGGGTCTCAGTATCCATGGTGAATCAGAGCATTACCTAACTCCCTCTGAAGTGTGCCGACTGAGTCTGAGCTACCAGCGCTGCATCAACTGCCTGAAATCGGCATCCACACAGCACACAGAATATTAATCGTCTCATCCCCGTGTGACGTGACAGACCTGGCTGCTGCATGTCAAAAACTTGAGTAAACACATAAAATACCAAGATGCTAAAAAAAAAAAAATCCAAAATGTGCATTAAAATAAACTTATAAAAACTTTTTAAAAAATGTATTCGATAAGAAGAAATCTGCATAAATATGATGGAAACATATTTACTGAATAAATTCCTATTGAATTTATTAGAAATACAAGATTAAAATGCACATCAAAAAAGCAATGTGACTGAATAACTTTTTCATAACTGGACTAATAATCGCATCTGAAACGTTGTTCTGGTCATCCTGAAACAACAGTGTCTAGAAAATTCAAAGCCTGCAAGGAGTTTGCAGAGCAAATAAGTATATGAGAATATAAATGTGAACTGTGCCGAAAAGCAGGTTTATTGACACTTTTGAAAAATATTTTATTGGCCCGCATGACATAAGAAAGGAGGAACGCACACACATAGTGCTCCCAGAAAGTTGTGATGCACTGTTGCTCTCAGACATGAGATCTTTCCGCTCTAAACTGCAAGTATTTTATTAATAAAAGAGGACAGAGTGAATACAATTTCACCAGAAGTGACGTTTTTGTTCTTTTGAACACAAGGGATAGAAAAGTAGCTTTATTCGCACATTGTTTTAGCAGTATTATGTTTCTTTTTTCTCGCACAAATAAAATTTGCAACTTGGATTGAAACATCCCCCTTTGAAGGGGGATTAATCCAAGATGGCCAAACCCTGTGGATCATCTATTCCAGTACTGAGTAGTTAGTCAGTAATTTGGGAATTCCTCTGCTGAATTTGCGGACCAGAGGGCTAAGGAGGAAATACATCCAGGGAGCGTGAGTTTAGTGGACTCACCTGGGAGTAAAAGCGCACGCGTTCGCCTCAGCGGAGGCAAAAGGCGCTAGCGCAAGCGGTACACCCGGTCAGTCGTTCTGTGTTAGCGTGTTCTACATGCTCGGACTTGACAATACATGGGACAAAACCGACTCAACCCGGAGATTGTAGAATCTCGCAAAGGTATTGGGTGTTGCCCAGCCCGCTGTTCTACAGATGTCTGCTAGAGAGGTGCCGTTGGTCAGTGCCCACAAGGATCCCTGAAAGGGGTCGTAGGATCCTTGGGCACATAGCCCGGTTGAGGTCTTAGGATGACATGAGTATCTGCCGGACCGAACTCCAGGCAAGTAACGCTGACAGAGAACGCTTGAAAGACTACAACCCTCTTGATGGAAGCGAGCCCAATCAGGAGGGCCGTCTTCTGAGAGAGGGCTCTTAGCTCGACTGAATCTACAGGCTCGAAGGGAGTTCTCTGAGCACATTTAGCGCCCCAACCCTGTTTGGAGGCATCTGTGGTGACCATGATGTACCTGGACACATGCTGCAGGGTGAAGATCGGTCTCATATGAGTGGTGGAGGCGTAGTGGGCTAAAGCACATAACTATTAATCAGAAGGTCACTTGTTTGATCCCCACAGCCACCACCATTGTGTCCTTGAGCAAGGCACTTAACTCCAGGTTGCTACGAGAGGCACTTCAGCACTGACTGCACGCGCTCGTTTGTGAGGCGCGCTACCATTGAGACCGAGTCTAACTCCATGCCGAGAAAAGAGATGCTCTGAACTGGGGAGAGCTGATGTGCCTGAGCAAAGGGTCCCTGTGGGCGCATAGTGCCTCTCGAGAGTGAGCTAAGATCAGCCACTCATGAAGGTAGTAGAGTAGGCAGATGCCCACTTCCCTTAGCGGGGCAAGGGCGGCCTCTGCAACCGTCGTGAAGACGCGAGGGGACAGGGACAGGCCAAAGGGGAGGACTTTGTACTGGTGCGCTCAGCTCTCGAACGTGAATCGTAGAAAGGGTCGTGTGATAGAAAGGGTGATAAAACAATATCAATATTTATCGCGATAAAAAAAGTCCACGATATCAACAATAAGCTTTTGAGTAATTTTCATTATTTAGACTGTGTTCAATATCTAGACATGCGTATTGCTAAAAACACTAGCAGTTTGGCTTTCTTGTCGTATGTTTCCACTGGCGCATTCCAAACGAATGTGAGCGAGCGCTTTCAATTCCTTCCAATGGAAGCCGAGTGTCAAGCTCGCTAAGTGGATTGTAAAATTGACAGCAGCGTGGGGCAAGCGGTTCCCTAGCTTTGGGAGTGACTTTGTGCAGATTTCTTCCGCTTCAGTGGAAACGCAGCCTCAGGCTGAACTAAGCTGCTATTGCCCCCGCTACGCAGGTCACCGTGTTCTGGATCCGGACCCCAGATTGATTCCATCTTGACTACAAGACATCATGACGACGGTTATGCCCTCTCATTGTCTCTAGTGAGCAGCGCGACAAAACAACAGTGCCGGTTACATCATATCTGATCTTTCTGCACTGTATCCTTGAATATTTTTCTCTAGCACTGAAACACGCTTCACTGATGCCCTGTCCCGGGCTGCACCCACATCCTCTTTTCCCCACATGTGAGAAAACATGAGGTGCGTGTTTCCAGAGTGCCTTTAGACCATAACGTTTTTTCTTTCTAAATTTAGTTTTATTAACTAGCATGATCCAAGCCTTTAATAATAAACAAATAGATTTCTGTTCTAATTTTGTGAAATTATTCAGATTTCATCATCTCTGACAAGGATGAAAGACAAAACAATTACTAGTTTGTAGCCTAGTCTTTCTCACTTTAATGAAAATAGAAAAATGGTCCATTCAGACTTTTACATTTTCAAAGGTTTCTCTCTGGAGATACCACTGAAACCCCATACATTATCATTCCCCAGTCACCAGGGCTTCTATGCCCTCATACTTGGATATCTGTATGTAAAGAAATATGAAAATAATTTTCATGTAAATATATATATATATACTGTCATTATGATTCAAAATGAACAGATCATCTCATAACATTCATATCCAACTGCACTCAATTGATAAACTATAAAATATTCTAATATTTTCATAGAAGATCCCTCAGACACCACTGCAATGTCAGTGTCTGGGTCCCCAATGCAGTTGTAAAGACTATTTAGACTTTTTAGGATTTCGTTTTCTCTTCTTTTTTTGGAAATTCAAAAAAATGTGCAATGTGCAAATGTAATACAATATCATGATAAATATCGATATCGAATGATATGAAAAAGAATATTGTGATAATATTTTGTGCCATATCGCCCAGCCCTATGTTAAATCAATGTGCAGTGCTTCGAAATTGCTCTTCTTCTCTGGAAACGATACCAAAGACAATAGCAAGAAGGAAAATTAGTACATCAAATGTCAGGACACCAGGACACACCTCTTTAAAACATAAACACAACAAGGAAACAATACAGCGACGAGAAAACAATCCATCATACAGCATTTAATGCCATGACCTTATAAATTAAAGACTTGGTGTTCTGATTTAAGACCTTTTTAAGGCCTTATTTTGCGGAAGGGCGAATTAAGAATTTTTAAGACCTTTTTAAGACCCACGGAAACGCTGCAAGACCAACATTTCTGACTGCAACTCCTCCTAAAGCTTTTAAGGTACACCTACCAAATTTGGCACAGACCTGCAGACTGTATTTACTCTGGTTACTTTGTCTTTTCAAACTGATCACACTTACGGTCTTTCTATGGCAGACAATCAAATATTGGCAAAAATAGACAAAATGTTCTAATGTGCCAACAGAATGCTTGTAAATTTAAACTGTCAAAAAAATGAACACTGTCAAATGTACACTATCTATCTATCTATCCATCCATCCATCCATCCATCCATACAATACTAGTTTAAACTTTCAGACAAGACTTTGTCAAGCCAACATCAAAGTTTGACAAACTTTAACTGTTGTTCTGCACTTACATTTCCTTTTGTGTTCTGCAGAAGAAATTCAAATGAGTTTGGAACAACATGAGTGTGATTAAATGATAACAGAATTTAGATTTTTGGTGAACTATAATTTATGGGTTTTTCCTAACCAGTTGCGACCACAACAATCGATTATTTTCAAGTTATTCTGTGCTTGGTAAGAAGGGAAAGGAACCTGTGCCTTTGTGCCTCTTAGAAACTTTCAGTCACTCTGTTTCTACGTATGCTTCAGTGCCTGCTGTTATACCCTCATCCTATAATTCACAGATGTTCCGACCGCCTGTGAGACAGCCAAGACTAATGGTAACAATTGCAGACAGAGTCCGACTTAGCGGCACACACCTCACCTTAGCATCAAACTCTGCCAGAGATAGACTGGAATGATGAAGATATCATGATAATGGAGTGGATCAGACGACAAAGCACTCAGACATGAAATTCAGCATCTTAGTGCAGTTTGTGCTGTTTACTTCCTCAAAATGGCCATAATAAGAAGCCCCAGAAGGCTCCTTTTTTTCATTGTCCCTGGCATCACCTGGTAACCTGCACCAGGCTCCAGTGGTTTATGCTTTGATCCTGTGGCCTCAAAAATATTATAGAGCCACAACACATCACTGACAGCCGGTCATCTATAATTCAGCAGCTGAAATTTTTGACCTGTTGGATTATTTAAGCATGGCACACTTCTCTGGCTGTAGACTCTGTGTTCCCAAAATGTCCCTTTGTCTCCTGCACGGTCCAGGGGATCTTGGGGGAACTGGGGAATAGCCATGAGGGGTGGCAGGCATTGCAATAATGTGATGACATGAATTGGACTGGGTGTAACCCCAAAAACAGGATAAGCGGGTCAGCACTAAAATAAAGCAAAAAGACAACGCGCTAGTAGGAGAGGAACGAATTGTAAGTACATGTATGTGTTTGTGTGTGTTTTAGCAAAGAGGATGATACTCAAGCCCATCTCATCCATGATGATATTAATATTTTAGTGTCTGCATCAGCACAGGAGGTCTGGACTACAGGCTACATAGGCTGATGGCTCACATTTAGGTCAGCTTCACAATATCCTGGAACTCACATAGTTACAATAGTATTCATGAAAACAAAAAGCTGTGTTGCAGATATGGACGGTTAATATATTTAATATTTGATATCATATTAATTATCATTTATCAATAATCATTTATCTAGTTTTGCACACCTTCCTGGTTTCACAAACTTAAACTTCAGCAGCACAAATGGCAATTGAGTTGGGCAGTTTGTTTAATTTCCTGGATTCTTAAATTCTTCCAAAATTATATTAAATAAATCAATTGAATAGGGATGCACCAATATGAACATTTAAGGCTGACACCAATACCAATCTTAACAAAAAATATAGGCTGATATACTGGAGATGCAAATATTTGCCACTTGTTTTGTCATCAGATGACTGTTGCTTTATGCTTTAAAAACTTACAAAGAGGTACAAAAGCTATTTTATTGTTCTAACAATAAAATTTTCCATTGAACATGGTTTGGATCGGTTAAACATGGTTGTGTTTTGTTCCAATTGCAAAGAGATATCACTAGCTACATATCCACAAATGTGCTGCTCTCCATAATTTCAGTCGGAAGTATTTTATGGTAAATCCATGTTTATTATTACCCTTGAATTTGAATATTATAAAATAAACCGAACCATAAAACAAGTCATAAATGACTAAAAGTGTGTAAAAAAAAAAGAGCCGGTATAATTGAAAGTGCTGCTCTCTTTCAGTCACAAAGGAAGTGATGTAATTGATCCCACAGCCACGAATACCCAGTACATCTTTTAGAACCTCTTTGAGCCCATCGCCCACTGAATTATGGGATTAGAATGTAATTTTAGGAAGCAGCGTGGCACATATGTGTGGGCCTGAGAACAAAATAATCAGGGCAGCGGTTACCATGGCAACAGACAGAGTACCTTACTCCTGTGGGAATACACATCGATGGCTGAACCTCCACAGGTGTAGGCTCTTTGAGGGTTTTAGGATCTTCCACACAATGTCTGTTTGCATTTGAAGCTTATCATAATAGCTTTTTGAAAGGGCTGTTTAGCTTTTCAATAAACTTTAACTACTAGAGTTTAACTAGATGAAAATAACAATTTCTTAGTTTGAAGTCAACAAGAAATCAAAATTGACCATATTTACTTTCTTAAAATATGTTCCTGCTCTTTCTGAAATAAAAAACGACACAATGAGAAATCATACAAGAATGTCCATAGGATTCGCCACCATAGCAAATTTTTGCAACAGCCTGAATGCAAGCTTGCACATATGTCCATGCGTGTATTATGCATGTACATATGCTCCCAGAATCCCATCAGCATAATGTGCTGTGTATCCATGAGCCAGATCCCTTTAATCTGTAATATATAGTTAGTGATGACCAGCATAAAGCCCTGTATGAAGCTTGACCCCGGGTCACAATGTCTTTTTATTTACATCCTTTAAAAACCATAGATCAAAGTTACAATCAATTATCACTCATGGGTAGGGGAGAAGGTCAATGAAAACATGCATTTTAATCGTAGAGCATATATTTATGTTAATGGAGGACAAGGAGATCTTGGTTTCAAATGTTTACAAATCCTAGTAAGATTACTTTTAAGCTGTGTGCTTTCCTGTTTTGACATATGCAATGTTTATTCTTTATAAATTTCACCTTTCTTTGGCCATTTTATTTTCTTTGCAAATCAACAAATACATTCTGAGTGAAGAGTTTGAGCATGCTGAACACACCAGCGGTTCAAAATATTTTCATCTATGTGCATTAGATGTGGGGGGGGGGGGGGAAAGAACACTCATATCGTGTGTGAGAAAATGAAGAACTCTATTTTTGTTACTGCACAAAGTGCAGCACCACATGCTGTCTTTTTTGTGAGAACGCTAATTCTAACGCAATTTATGTGCCAGTACAACAGTATTTTTCCACCTGTTGTCATAGAGTGATTTTTAAGTTTGCAAAAGTGGATGGTGGAAGAAGTTGGATATTATGTACATTTTCTATTATCTAACAGCGTAGATCCATATCATGATGAGAATCACATTTTCCATGCGTATAAAAGGATCATGTCACTCTCATTGAAACATGCCAGCCATGCAACAGGGATGCAGTTAATGAACAAAACAAGAACTTATGTCCATATTTCTATTCTTCCAGTTCAATGTATACAGTCCATTTACACTACCAACTTCTTTTAAATGTGCTGTCTTTGTTTATATCACTGTTGCTTGACAGGGAATGGACTATATGACAGGATGCAGATGTGCTGGAGAAGAACCTCAGAATTAAATTTCACTAAATTGTATGAATCAATAAAAACTGTTAATCAGAAAAAAATGTCACTTGACCCAGCCTATTAGCACTTTGAATTTGCAATTTCGTCAAACCTACTTGCGCCTAGACTTAGCGTATGCTCGCACGAAAATACCAAAACTTCAAGGCCATGCCCATTGACTTTGCGTAAGTGAATTATGGCATACTACTGCGCTTAGTGCTTTTAAAATAGGGCTCTATATGTACTGAGGCATTAGGTCAATGAAAACAAAAATGCATTCCAAGAACGAGCTAAGACTATAAATCGAACCTTTATTTATAAAGATGTTTGCACAGAACACCTAGACTGCAAGGTATACTATTCCCCTGTGTCATTTGTTTTTCTGACATTTTCTGACACTGACAACTCTATGACTCTAAGATGAAGTAAATCAGGAAGTTTGGTACTTGTTGCGCAAATTGTCCATTTGCAGATTAATGAGATGCAAGTAAGTAAAAGTTTGCAATATATCTCAGCTTCAAATCGCAATATTATAGTATTGTGAATGAGATATCGATTTAATATCATATCGCCAGGTCCCTGCTACTTCCAACTCCTAATGCATGTAAAGCCAGGCTGTCCCAACCCCCCACCTCCCCACAGTTGTTGTTTTTGGGCTGCGTGAGCACAAATCACCAATCTGGTAGAGAGCCAACGCACCGCTGCCCTCGTCTAGCTAGAAATGGCTGTAAGCTTCTTAGACAAATCTATCTCCTCTACTCCCAGACACCTCCATGAAGAGCGAGGCAGCAATCAACATCCGGGTTCGCCTGAGGATCAGATGTAGATGGAGGAAATGGAAGAAATCAAGCATGGCTGTGCTGTTTATTTCCCACCAACACTGAGAAGGGAGAGATGAATACACACAGAGGGATCTGTGAGAGGAAGGCTATGGTACAGCACTCATCCCTGTCGCCCTGTGTCGTACGAGGAGAAGCTGGAACTACAGAGGCCTGACCGCACTAAATGAGCTCAGGAGAGCCGCTTAGACAAAACACCCCGTGCATATGCTTCAAACACATCCTCATGCTAGCTCGACCGTTTCAGAACTGCATGGCAAAACCTTTTGACAGACAGACTGGCTGGCAGGCTGGCAAACAAAAAGACACACACACCTTACACGAAGGCCCTACACAAATACGACACAATCCAGTAGGTATGTTTTTGCCTTTTGCACAAATTCGAAAGCACTTTTGTCCCCTGTCCTCTTGTGATGTAATTTATACTGAAAAGAGGGATTTTAGGACATAACCAGCAACGACTCATCAAGAGAGAAGCAGTAAGCCATCATCTGTGACTAAGCAATCAACTACAGCACTTGCACCCAAACATGACAGCTTGATGCATTTTAATGCACATATTAATAAATGGATGAGAAAAGCAAAGAGAAAATATATACAAAGGTCTTGGGCATAGAACAGTGTCATGCCAGTATTCTTGCCACAGGTTAATATACATGGCATCAGATAACCCTTAACAAAGCAGTTACCATGGAAATAGAAACACAGATTCTAAAACGGGAAGCAGCACATATAATGTGAACTGCTTCATCATTCATGAGATCATATTTTTGGGGTAAAATTAGCTCACAATTCATTCCCACTGTATCCTTGCTGGCTCTGGCTCATTATTGCCACAGATTGTTCACGTTTCTATATATGCAGATGATCGTAAGTCGCATAATAATGTATTTCCTCGCATGTTGGTATTTTTAGCAGTGGATGAAATGAGCCTTTCAGGGTGAGATGGGTTTACATTACTGAAAATGGCCAGCTGTCCCTGGAGAACCAAACATATCTATAAACACTCTCCTGGCAAAGCTCTGGCCCTTTTGTTGAGGAATGCAAAATGTTAACAAATATGTGCCCTCTTTAATTGTCTCACAGTTATTTTCAGCAGTAATTTTTGGTTGAAAAGCTTTAAAAGACTGAGTAAACACTCAAATCCTCATATGTAACAGCGCATAAGCTCTTTAGATTTTGGGATAAACTTCAATTCTGTGACTCAAAAAAACAAGCACAAGTGCTGTTTGACGCAAAAGAATGACTAAGACACGTTTGTCACACAATTATACACAACTGTAACTTCAAATGTAATTTACCTCAGAATTTGACTGCAATATTTAAGGAATAGTTCACCAAAAAATGAAAATTCTCTCATAATTTACTCTTTTACACATTCCAGATGTGTTTGATTTTCTTTCTTCTGCAGAACACAAAAAAATCTTTAGATGAATATCTCAGCTCTGTAGGTCCATAAAATGCAATTGAATGGTGACCAAAACTTTGAAGCACCAAAAAACATATTAAGGCAGCATAAAAGTAATCCATATGACTCCAGTGATTTAATCCATGTCTTCTTAAGCGATCTAATCGGTTTTAGGTAAGAATAACCCAAATCATAACTTTTCACTACACATCTGGCCATTGCAGACTCTAGGCATGATTAGGGCTGCATTAAGATACTCTGGGGCCCTGGGGCTTACCGTTTCGCTGGGCCCTGCCAGTCATCAGACATTCTTCTCTAACACTCATTATAGTGTCGCCCCCTTTCGATTAAGGAAAATTAAAGAAAAAAGCCCTGCACCATGGTACAATGATCACATTCATGCACTCAAGTGAGCAGCTCGGAAAATTTAGCGAAAGTGGAAGAATACAAAATAATTTCACATTGCGTGAAAGGATAGTGTCTGTAGCTACAGACTGGCACTAAAAGCTGCCAGGTCAGCATATTTTAACAAACTCACAGAAAATAACCAAAACAATCCTAGGTGTTTATTCAGTATTGTGGCTAAATTGGTTAGGAATACCTCCTCAACAGAACCTGATATTAGTACGCAGCATGATATTAATGACTTCATGAATTTCTTTACTGATAAAATAGAAATATTCCAAAATAAAATGTTTAATTATGCAATCGTCAGAAAACAGTTTCTCATTATTTTCCTCACATGCAACTTTAATCCTTCACTGTCATAGGTCATGAAGAGCTAACAAAACTTATCAAAACATCAAAAGCCACAACATGCATGTTAGATTCAATACCAACTAATCTCTTAAAAGGGATATTCCCTATAATCTCAGAACCTCTTCTTAATATTATTAACTCCTAGCTATCCAAAGGACATGTCCCAAGAAACTTTAAAATGGCAGTTATCAAACCGCTTATTAAGAAGCCACAACTTGATACTGGAGAATTGGCTAATTATAGACCTATTTCAAATCTCCCGTTTATGTAGAAAATACTACAAAATGTAGTGTCCTCCCAACAATATTTATTTCTCTTCTAGTGCTTTTAGATCTTAGTGCTGTCTTCGACACCTATACTCTTGAATAGGTTTGAGAATTATGTTGCCATTTGTGGACTTGCATAAGCATGGTTTAGCAGACCGCTACCAGTTCATCTGTGTAAACGAGGAATGTGTCAAATCAAGCCAAAGTTAAGTATGGAGTGCCCCAGGGAACAGTTTTAGGGCATTTGCTTTCCTCCTTATGCTTCCCCTGGGAAATATTAACAGGAATCTTGGAATAAGTTTCCACTGTTATGCCGACGATACCCAACTTTATATTTCATTGCAACTCAACGAAATCTCACAATTCTCCAAATTAGCAGAGTGTATCAATGAAATCAAAGATTGGACAGACAGAAATTTCCTTCTACTCAATTCCGTCAAAACAGAGGTACAAATTATTGAAACCAAACATCTCAAAACAAGCCGCTAAAATATAATTTGACTCTCGATGGATGTACTGTTAAATCGTCCTCTACAGCGAAGAAATTTGGTGTTATATTTGATTCCAGTCTGTTGTTTGAAAAACTAATTTCCAATGTTTGAAGAACAGCATTCTTCCACCTCAGAAATATTGCTAAATTACAACACATGCTCTCGATTTCTAATACCGAAAAATGAATTAATGACCTCAAGACTGGTTTATTGTAATGCATTACTGGGAAGATGTCCACCAAGTTCCATCACATTCATTATGATCGCAAAATACTGGCCTGTTAATAGTTCCTAGAATATCAAAATCCACAAAAGGAGGTAGATTCTTTTCCCATTTGGCTCCTAAACTATGAAATAGTCTCCCAAACACTGTTCAGGATGCAGACACACACACACTCAGTATAATTCTAGACTAAAGACTCATCTATTTAGCCATCAACTCACAAAAGAACCAGAAACATTTATCATAATCTATAACACTGCAAAAAAACGGCGTCTACACTAATATTATTCTATTTGTTTCCCTGTCTTAACCTCGGGATTCATATCCAGGGTTACCAGAGCCGGATAGATCCAGCTCCGTTCCTGCTTGATGTTGGACTCCACTGCTATGTGTCTCCAAAATGACCTGTCGGTTGAACTGTGACACTCCTCACTGATCTCTGTCTCCATCACCTTGGTCTAATGATAGACTACACTCTTAAAATTGAATACATAGACTATCAATTAGTTGCCAATAAAAGCCTTAATCGGCCAACTAACAAAGGACAATGCATCTATGTGAATTTCTGCAGTTAATCCAGGATGAACTTCAAAGTCATTAGTTATTAATCTTGCAGTTCATACAAAATCTTTGTTTAAACACTGGCCCTTAATATTTACTTAGTTTACTAATTGTAAACACAAGGCCAGTTTGACTAAAAAGAACAACCATGACATGCTTTACATACAATTAACATCCTTTCTTATACTTTACAATTAGCAATTGCGTTTTATTTACCTCGGCATTTCACTCTAATATGAATTCTAATATGAAGCTATAATCATTAGCTGCGCCTCATGTTTTCTGGCAACGGATCAAGCCATTTTTCACAAAACAGTTATACTTTTTTAATAACAATTACACATTATAATAAATGTCAATAACAATACTTTGAGGAGATTAATATAAACATGTGTTTATTTTATTTGCCACCTTTGTCCATGTGAATTACGTGATTGTATTCAGGTCAACGCAGGAGAGGAGGGAGCCAATCTTTGTTTGCCTTGCCAATGGTCTATATTGCATTAATTTGCACAACACAATGGCTTGTTATTCTCTCAAGGTTGTTGGATTTGTATCGTTGATTGTTCATGGAGTATAAACGCAGCAGATTTACAGAATGGGATTCCACCCTTCTAGTAAACAAAAATCTTATAGAGAAAACTATTATCACAGCTGAAATTACACAGCTAGAGTAATGCACAACACTGAGCACAGCTGTTTTCAGATGCATAGCACACACTTTGTCTCAATACCTAGTGTGCTGCCTACCTAGATATATAGGTAGGCAGCCCTATAGATATATACGACCATACCACTCTTACAATTGCTGCATATAAAGTATGCATACTGCCAGGGCCAGTGTGAGAATGATTTGGGCCAGTTGCTAGAACTGTCACTTGACTGATCGGGCCAGTGCTGCATTTATAACATTAGTGCAAGCAAACAATAAGCGAGAGAGCACAATAATTACACAAAGTCTTCTAACCGAGGAGCGAGCATGAGTATATTTACCTCAAAAAGTTGCACTAATGCATAATATACTGGATGCGCCAAGGCACAGTCGCATGCACGCACAAGATCGAGACACCGAGCGTACTCTCCTAGCACTGTCCTCGCTCTTTTTCAAATGTCTCAGCAGCAGCTATTACCAACGTGTAGAAAATAGCAGGAAAAAACCCACTTAATTTCATAGTGGGATTTAACATGTTTTGCAACATGTTAAGTATCCCCGCAAATTCCGTGTTCACAGTGCGTCAAATCCCCAAATTTTTTCGTTTTTACATGTAGGTGAAAATTAGTAATCCATACATTGGAACATGAGAAATCAACAGTTTCTTTCTATAGGACTGAAAATCCATGTCTCTCCATGCATATGTCTCATCATCATCATCTCTCTCCATGCAGCTTAGTCTGTTTAATATGCATGTGCTCTCGTAAAGGGACAGAGCCCTAGTTTTATTCCCACTGTAAAAAAAAAAAACACATTTTCTCTCATTAATTCGCCATTAGAGAAGAAGCACCGAATGAGACGTAATAAACTTTGTTAAACCCCAGTTATACATGTGTCTGGAAATCACGAGCTGCTCAAAATCCAAAATGTAAGTATACATTTAATTAGGTAATGTTTCAAAACATAAACATTAATTCAACATGATAATGCCATTTGATATGAAATCAAGCAAGATCACTATGGCTTTTAGGCTATTAATATCAGAGCTGATCAGGTGCAGGGTGAAGATGAATATTTGAAACAGTCTACTTCATATCATCCTCATAAAACCTGTTACATGTCTAATTTCTGGACCATACAGTTATTTTTGTTTTTGTTCTTTGTATATCAGTCAGTGTTTGTCTTGTTTGGGTTGTCTGATTTCATGTTATATACACATTGTTAATTCACAGATCAGGCCTAATATCTACCTACTGTATATTACACATCACAACCGATTTATTAGCTAGTTAAGTTTGTTCTCTCAGCCAATAATCAACTTTAACTCAGTGACTAAATATTTGATCCTTCTTGTGAAAACTCTACACATGGGCAAAAGATGCATGACAACATGACTAAACAGGTGACCGAAAACCCATCATCTCCTCCACAGAACTCTAGGCTTAAAAGCACATATGTAAATGGGAGGACGGCTGAGGTTAATATGATGTATTTATGAATTTATATCTGTAAAGCGCATATATGAGATTACATAAGGCATATATCATATTGCACAATAGGGCTGCACGATCTGGGGAAAATGTCATATTGCGATTATTGAGGTTAATATTGCGATATGCGATTGCGATATAATAAACAAATGGTATCATGAGTCAACTTGCTTGGTTATCAAGAAATATTTACAAATAGATTACTGATAATGCTGTAATGTGTATTTTTCAACTCAAACATACAAACTAGCAACAAAAAAACACTATAAATGAACAGTGTTTTCAAATTAAAATTATATTTTTACAAAATTAAATAATATCTTTGCATTACAGCAAACGGTTGTTATTGTTGTTGGGTTTTTTTTAAATGACCAACTGGTATTTCTAAATCCTCTTTCTGAAAAGTTCAACTTATCGCTGGTATCTCTTGTCCAGTGTGTGGATCATTTTCTGAAATCTAACATTTCTACTTTTCTCTGTGCTGTTTCAGGTGCTGATACAAATTTGTGGTGTAGCCACGTGATGTAGCAATTTTAATTTTGCACAGTACCTCTCTCTGCTCGGTTATCTTAAAAAAAAAAACTATATATTATTGTTGTTGTAATTTTAGTGTTATTTTTCACACAAGATTGATCTTATCATGATGATCTTATGATAATGACGTTGCGAGCTGCAGACAGCGGGGTTGAGAGAAGAGCATCTCCATATTAAGAGTGCGCATCAGCCGGCGGAACTTTAAATTTCTCCCGGTCTCGACTCCCGCTCAGATTGGGTATCTTCCGCGACTGGTTGAAGCGGTTCTGACCGCACAGAGAATGACAGTTTTGGAGTTTGCACATTATAAATGTGATTCAAATTTCGGATTTTTTTCTCTCGCCTTTTCTCCCCAATCTGGAATGCCCAATTCCCAATGCGCTCTAAGTCGTCGTGGTGGTGTAATGACTGGTGTAATCAATCTGGGTGGCGGAGGACGAATCACAGTTGCCTCCACATCTGAGACCATCAATCCAATTAGAATTGATCAAAATCAATTAGGAGACCTGGCTGAGTCACTCAGCATGACCTGGATTCGAATTCACGACTCCAGGGGTGGTAGTCAGCGTCTTTACTCACTGAGCTTGGGGACATTGTATTAAAAACATAAGATATGTAAAAATATTTAGCTTTGGACATATTTTTTAAAGCCATGAAGGTAAAACAGCAATTTTTTTTATATAATAGTGTGTTGGGCCCAGTAAAAATTTTGCCAGGGCCAGTAAAAATCTGAAGCACTGGCCCAACCAGTCCAGTAGTAAAAATCCTTAGTGTTGAGCCCAGAGTATGCATTCAATACAACTACATTTGCTCACATGAGAATCATATAATACACATTGAATGGAATACTGTATATTTCCAGTGCGAAGGATGAATATACATTAACTCTAGGCAAAATTTCATCAGAATGAAAAATACTCAAGCAGCAACATCCTAACCAGTGAAATACCTGAAATTCACAATTGATTCTGTCACTTAGCTGGCAGCTTGCTTTATACATCGCTCCAGAACTGGGCCAGCTGACGGCACACAAGCACCATCCCCATCTGAATTTCCTCTAACATGTTCCTCAGGGAGAAACCATCTTCCACTCGGAAGAAAGCCCTACTCACAGGGAAAGAGAGTTGCCTAACTACCAGGCTCTTGGAAATGGAATGTTTCATTTTCAGTTTCAAATTTTTAATCTAATAGCAATAATTGTAAGAGGGAAAGAAGAGGGAAATGACAGAGAACGATGAATGAGAGTGTCAACATGTATGCACGTAAATACCATTAACAAAATTAAGCTGTCTAATCACACCCTTTTCTCAAAATGACATTCATATGCATTGCGACATGTTCGGCCAGTGCTGCATTTATAACATTAGTGCAAGCAAACAATAAGCGACATTCACGCTAATATGCATTAGTGTGCTAATCAAAACTTTTAGAGATCCTTTTTCTACACAAACAACACCAAGTGGCTCTACTAAGTCAAAATACATGGGTGAAAAACATTATAATTAAAACATAAAAAAATAATTGTAATTATTTAACTATTAATAATTTTATTACTCACATTTCTTGTTATCTATGGTACGACGATGGTATCCAGAGCATCTGAGCGAAGCGTAACGAGGAGTGGCGCAATCAGAATTTCACTGGCGCGAGGAGCGCATTTCACGAGACTGCGCTCAGCCCTGCTCTGGCACATCTGCTCCAAACAGAATGCACTACATTTCGCATGTGACCACATTAATATGTGTGTGCTTCCACACTGACTAACATCTGGTGTTGGTGGCTGTATTATGTCCAAAATTTTAAATGGAGTGAATTATTAGAGATGAGGCAGCTATTAAACGAGCTGATGGAGACAGGTGTCGATTCCAACAACTGACTACAGAGAGATGATAGCGCAAAGGCAGTTCAAAACACAGATAAGTTTCCTGGACATACTGTTGTAATATAAAATTATTTTATTAGGCTATACGGACATCTAAGGTTTACCGTCGATTCGCATGGGATAAGTGATGTCTGTATAAATCACAGAGGTGAGTGTCGACTGCATTTACACAATGCTGTCATGCGTTACTGACCCATCAGAAAATGTCTGCTATTTAGCTGTGCTGATTAATTAAGTATTAAACATGTTTATCTAGGATTATTAGAAGAAATTTACTTGAATATCTGTCAGATACAACAGAACTGGTTACATTAGCAAGCCAGTAATCCTAGAGTACACTCTTGAATTAAAAATATAGACAATCTTTTCACATTATGTCATTTTATTTGTCCCTCCGGAAAAACTTTTGCAAAACGCGAGGCTCAACACAATTTATCCCATTCACTTTGCTCAAATTTTCGAATTTTCCTAATCAGAAGAAATCATGTTCGTTTGTTTCTCAAGCATCAGTTCAAACGCAACAGCCAGTGTTAGATCAAGATTTGAAGCACGTCTTACATTTTCTGGTGTCTTCTCAATGACCAACATCCACTTCAGACACTTGGTGAACTTTAGAAACAATAAGTTAAAGGGTTGGCTTTTTATCAACATGTCAATTCGCATTGGAATAAGAATAACAGGGGGTTATATTTACAGAGCATTTGATAGGTAAAATACGCTATTATTTTTACCGAAGCGGGAACACGTAGCCCGCAAAAAGTCCAGAAAAATTACTAACATGAATGATTAGCACAGGTTTAAATAAATAAATTAGAAGCTCTGGTAACTAGGCTGTTACATTACCTCACTACATCAAGGCTTTGTTTGTGCAGTTGATATTTGCACCATGAAATATATGGTTGTATGCCAATATGAAGAGGGATTTTTTTTGTACCTGATGCAAAAAAATAAACAAGAATGTTAACAAAGAAATTATGCCTAATTTCTTTTTCATTTAATGCCACTCTACTCAGACATTGTGCTCGCTCCTGAGCGTTCTTGAGTTTTGAACTTTGGAGTTAAGCGATCGCACATGAGCGAATATTCGAGCAGAGTGACAACTCACTCCATTCTGCTCACAAGCTCTGATGGTAGTACCAGGGTAAGAAATTAGCCAGGGGTTGGTGCAAAAATGTCACCAAAAGGTACAAAAATGCCCCAGATATTTATAATGTGGGAATCAAAGAATGCCTGTGTAGTGAATTCAATCACACTTTATATTAGGTGGCTTTAACTACTATGTACTAACATTAAATACATACAAGACTATGTATTTTCTGTGTAAATACATGTTGTTCTTAAAAATTCCCACATTTGCTGCTACTGAGGTTGAGGTAAGGTTAGGTTTAGGAGTAAGGGTAGGGTTAGGGTTAGAGTTAGGTTTTGGGGTAAGGGTTGGAGGTACATTTAACAGTTTAACTACAAATGTAATTAAGTGTAAGTACTTTAAATGTAATAAAAATGCAACAACATGTATGTACATAATAAGTACATTGTATGTACATTAAATGTACATTAAAGTACATAGAATTTAAGGCCACCTAAAATAAATTGGGTCCGTGAATTCCTTTTATCTGCTATCTAACATTTGGTATAAGAATTTTATTGATGATTTATATAAATCATTTATACAAACCATCGACTGATTAATTACTTATTGTCTTTTTCCATCTTAGTTTTCGGTACCTGCAAAATCCAATATTGATCGACCTCTATTTTTTACACAGTACAACAATACTAAATGATGTACATATTCATATACCATGGCATTAACATGTTGTTACATGTAGGGATGCTGCAGTGTGAGTTATTGATGGTTAGATTACATCTGAGAAAACCGGTTTTACAATTATTTGCACATTCAGCACTGCATATCATATAAAAAATGCATATCATATAGGGCTGCACAATTAATCGAAATAAAATCGAAACCGTGATATGAACTTGAACAATTATTAAATAGCAATGGGCTGCAATTTAATTAAATAAATAAATAGACTGCTCCCTTCAAAGTTTATTTGCTCTGCTCTGTCCAGTCTATATTATATTAGCGCATTGTTACTGTGTTTTCAGAGCGTTTCTGTGCTCCACAACTCCCTCTCATCTTAGAGTAACAGAAGTGCTCTGAGTTCCATTCGCGTACGTGCGCTAAACGCTTTATTACACTAAACTGGCGCGTCCTGCGTGATGCGTTTTTCATTATTATCTCCGTTAGCAGCGTCTCAGTCTCCGCAAGGCACAGGTATCATAATAACGCAGAATACAAGATGGGGAATAATTCAAACATCTTTATTTAATGATTGCTGAGCAAACAGCATTAACAGAAACACCTGTAGAGTCCATAAACATGCGCTCTTCATTCTCCTGTAATTTGTTTACCTCACGAGAGAGCATGTCGCACTTGTTACACTCCCCACGGAAACAAGTGAAAGCGGAACTAATATTACCAACATCCAACAAAATGAAAAGGAAGGAACATACACACACATATATATATATATATATATATATATATATATATATATATATATATATATATATATATATATATATATATATATATATATATATAAATATTTAGTTACTATAATATAATGCATTGCTAAATTAAATGAAATGGTGACAAATTAACCAAAATGTTCACTTTAAATTTAATTACACCAATGGGTTATCAGTTCACCTTCAGTTTGACATTAAGCCTCATTCTTTAGGACTATCTTATATACAGTAAAACATATTTTGTATAAGAATACTAGTTTTTATGGCCTAGAATAAAGAGTAACATTTATATTTTAAAATTATATTTTGTGTATATTTACTTGGTATTATTGCCTGACAGCAATAACTAGGCAACAACTATGGTTTTACTGACAGGGAAATTTAGTTAATAGTGACATTGAGCAGAAAACTTACATATAACAAGTTTTGACAGAGCTGCTGATAAAAGTTAAATGATCAGCATCGATTGATTAGATGAAAAGAGAATTGGAGATCGGTGTCGGATGTTAAAATCCTGATTTGAGCATCCCTAATATTCAAGTTGACTGTATAAAAACGAATGATGATGATTAGTGGGCTGAGACCCTGTCACAAAATGGACAAAAACAGGTACACGGTGGATAGTAACATATGGATATGAAGAAGACTTTGTTTCACTGTTTATATATTTATTTGATTGTGGTTGAACTGAAAAAAGGTCTCAGTTTGGTTCTTTTTAAGTGTGAAACCCCAGCTGCAGTTGAACATGTGGAAAACATTACTATCATAATCGCAGTTCAAATCGCAATCGCAATATTTTTCAAAATAATCGCACTATGACTTTTTGTCCAAATCGTGCAGCCGTAATATCATATAACGATTGAACATCTAAGTGGACATATTTCTGGGGTATATGTGGACACTAAGGGAAGCCCTACAAAAGGAAAACTGATAATTATGCAAAAAGAAAATCTAATAAATAGGAGGTATATAATAAGTGCCGCTCCAATCTAGGGCACGACATCGCTTATGCGCATACCAAGTTCAGTAAAGCACCACGTGGCCACCATCTGTAACCATAGCAACAGCTATCCTAACAAACCAGGCACAAGCAAATTATTTATTTATGCATTTTATATAATATTTTTGCCACATGTAAATAAAGCATTTTAAGTTTTTTAACCATGGATTCAAAATTCTTAAGGTTAAATTACTGTGACATTTTTAATTGCAGCCAATAGTAAAACTGTACAATCACAGCATCCCTAGCTACATGTCCAAAAAATAAATAAATAAATCATGATGTTACCAAGTTACGATGGCAGGTTTGGGTAAGCATTGCTTCTCTGCAGAAACCGGCCTTACCGCTAAATAGAGAGCCAGTAAGAGGTGTAATTAGTAAGCTTGACACAAGCCCATTACTGCCTAATGAATAGGTTAATAGTTGCAGCGAGGTCACAGAGTAAGGACACATGATGGACAAATCATGTGAGTGCATGACTATCGACCGACACCATCATTTTTTGTACACTAAAAATGTATGTTCTGAAAAGCAAAGGAAAATGGGAAAAAAAAGACACTTCACATGGGTAATAATGAACATCCAGAGTGAATCAGTGGGGAAGTACATCATCTCTCCTTGTACAAGTCAATACTGAAGAAATATTGTAGATGAATGTTCCACTGAGAGCAGAGTCAAACACAGCCAATAAGGGCAGGAATGTTCCCCCATGGAGCACATAACCCAAGACACAGAGACATCCATTGTAATCAACTACGTCAGATACAGTGGGAGAAGATGTTTCCTCTGGGCAATTCGAGCAGGGCTCGATACAAGAGCTTGGGGAATCTCAAGTCTTCCACTGTCTTGTGATCAGCTGAAGAGCACAAACTCACTTTGTGAGAGTCAACATGAAATCAAAATTGACCGTTTTTACTTTCTTGAATTGGTTCACCCTAAAGTGAACATTCTGTCATCATTTACTCACTCTCATGTTGTACAAACCTTGGTATGTTATTGCCCAAGCTGCTCTTTTCTATTCACTAAAAGTGAATGTTGATTGAGGCTGTCATTCTGCCAAACATTTTATTTTGTGTACCAAATTAGAAAGAGATTCCTACTGATTTGGAATAAAATGAGGGTGAGTAAATGATGACAAAACTTTCATTTTTGGGAGAACTATCCCTTTTAAGTAATACATTCAGTATGTGACTTCACTGCTGCAGGAATTAATTATATGCAGAAAAAAATCTGCAAAATCTCACCAGGACAGTTTAATCCTACTGCATTTGGAATACTGGGAGAGGCCAAAATGTGAGCTGAATTCAAGACAGGCCCCACAGCTGACAAAAAGTGTTCTTCACAGCGGACATACAATCCCAAAACCGCACTCATACATACATACAGAGTGGGCTTGCAGAGAAGTAATATAACACCCAGGGAAAAAAGTGCCACGCCTGACTGTGACGAGCAAGAGAAAAACAGACGGGAGAGAGAGAAAGACTGAAAGAGAGTGGGACAGAGAAAGCATGGAGACGAGGAGGGGAGAAACATTATCCCACCTCCCTGCTTTGGGTGCACCAGAGAAAAGGCCTTTTAACACACATTAAGAGCAACAGATTCATGTCCATGAGACAAGCTGTATGTGTGCATGTCTGTGTGGTGTATTTGTGTGTCATGACAAACCAATCCTTTGAACTACTACTACTCATTGCTACCCCCCAACAATTGTTAAAGTTAAAAGAGCCACTCTTGTGTGAAGTCTTGAAAAGAAGTCTATCATTGAGCTCTAAGAACACTTAAAATAAAAAGTACCTTGGTGGTTCTATGGTACAGTGATGGTATTATGTGGTAATACCATGGTAGTCTAGTGCTGTGATCATATTTGTGTAAAGTGGCATTACCAGGGAAATTCAAAGAATACTATGGTATTACATCATTGTGTCCAAAACACTATGTCCAGGAAACCATGTCAAGATCTACTAGAGATGTAACATATGAAAATTTCATATCATGACCAAAATTATCACGCTTATCGCTATTATCACGGTATTGTTCAAATGTGCTGAAAATTTACTAAAAGTTCTGAACACACACTGAAATCATTTAAACAGGTTTTATATTTGAAAATCAACAAATAACAAAAAAAAATTTGTACACAAGGGAATAGCAAATTAACTGTAATAATAATAATTATTATTATTGGTGTGGTTACATTATTATTATTATTATTATTAACTTACACATTTTGAATTATCAAAATATGTTGGTTGGGTGACTAAACTACACAACATTTTATTACATAACTCTCTGAAATTCTTGATTCTGCCTGCTCATCCTGAAACTCCGGCTTCTTTCATGTCTCACGCTCTCTCCTTTCATACAAACACAACCGGTGCCATTGTGCGTCTCTGCTGTCGTTATCGATTGTATTGAAAATGAAATAGGAGGACATCAGTATTTGTATTGGATGATTGTTTTGTAGATTGCAACGGATTATAAAATAATTAAAGAACAGGTAAAATTTTAAAACATTCATCTCAAATCACTATTTCATGTCCCCGTAATTATTTTAAAAGCTGTGTATTAGTGGTATGAATGTACATCACTTAAATGTTGCACATATTTTTTAATGTCTTGTTTTCTTGTTCGTTTGTCTTGGCTCAAACAATGCACTTGCTAGGAACTTTTTCTTTGCGGAAGCTTGCATTTTTTACAGGTGAGATAAGAAACTATTTCAAACCAATTAAATATTGTGTCCAACAATTTACTTTTCCTCATACTTTTCCCCAACTCATGCACTGAGCTAAAAATGAACTTACCGTGCATGCACTATAAAGTGATGGAAGGATGCCCCGTTTCGCAGCGACTTTCCTCTGGCAAACTCTGCAGACAGAGTTACTATCTTCCACTCATTTTCCCTCAGCATTCTTATAAAATCCAAAATATGACCACACTTCTGATTTGGTCTTCTTGGAAGGTTGGAAATGCTCCCGAGCGCTGTCATTGCCTTCCACCATGTATTCACGCTAAAAAAACAATAAAATTGTTGCATGCTGGGTGTGTGTGGACAGCACTTACCATGAGTTTTACAAATTACTATAATCGCACACAGTTTTAAATGGTAATTAAATATGACACGGTAATACTAACTGCCGGGTAACCAGTAAACGTTTCATCCCTAAAATCTACTTGTCCGTAATAGCTCTCAAATCTTATTCGTGTCCATATTTAAAATTAGTACATCAAGCTGTGTCACACATGGATAGACATCATTGTATCACTCGTTCGTGTCTCGTAACAAAATGTGATGTGCCAAGTTTGAATATGAGATTTGAGAGATATGGCGAACAGGGAGATATATTTTGGTATGTTACTCACACAAAGCTATAATATAGCTTCAGAGGACTTAGATTATGGAACATTTTTATGGTGCTTTCTTGTCCTGTTTGGGTGAACGTTTCCTTTAAGTTTATTCTGTCAAATCAACTAAATTTCAGAAATTGTGGGGGAAAAAATGGTTTTGCATACCATTTGACCCGCATTTTCGAATACTGAAATATTTGTATGGTGACACTACTAATCCATGGCATTTACTATTTTGGCCTTCATCATCATTCAAGTATTTCTTTCACCGGTAAAAAAAAATAAAATAATTTTTTTTTGCATAGGATGACCCTTTAATTTTTCTCAGACCCAAGTTGGTGTTGAAGTCATGACATATTCCAGCCAAGGAAACAGAGGTTGCAATATTACAAAGCTATCCTACAACAAGAGTTGCATTTGGTCATTGTTTTGAGGCGAGGAGGGCTATGGGGTTGGCTGACTAATCGCAGAATTAAATGTCAACCCAAACCAAAATCAAGCCATCGCATTATCATGAGGAATGCGTCCATAGAACAGGCGTACTGTGTGGACACAGTTCAAAGAACTTCAGAGAATCATGCATGCCTTCACCCCCACCACCCACCTCCCTGCAATTCACACCAGCTTCTCTCCATTACATCCATATTTCCAAAGATTTTATATGTGTCCTGAAAAAGAAGCTGTAGCTTTTGGCCATGACAAAGGATTAAAAAACATAGACTTTCTTTTGCGAGGGGGGGGTGCACACCTGTATCCCTCACCAGTTCTTTTGAAAAACTTGGCTTTTGTTGAAAGCCTGGTATCGATATAATTTGAGAGGCCCATGTGGAAATTATACTTGTTTCAAGAGTTCCTCAAACTGAGATTGGTTCCGTTTTGTTTAAGGTGATAATATGGACATGGCAAACGGGTCCAAAGTGCAGTTGTGGAGTGAGAGGTGAGCAGCTGGATGGCTGGATATCAGGTTAACTATAGAGAGAGTGTCTGGAGTCTCTGAGGCACTAGTGGAGGGGTTGGGCTTCACAGACTCACCCTGAGATAACAGGCTGCCCGTAGCAGCTCATGCCTCACAGTGCCAGGTGTAAAATGCCAGCGTCTGTCAACCGTGACTTGCCAAAACACCATCTATTAGTAATATTCAAATGCACAACACTTGGTAGCCCAAAAAATAAATCCATCACATTTAGATTTCACTACAGTGTGCAAGAATGGACAATAGATTAGATGGGAACAAGGCATATAACAGAGGACAAAACACTGCAGATCACCTTTTTAAATGTGAAGTGTACAATATCTGTGCCAAAAATAATGGCAAAAATAATGACCATTGACTCTGTGTATCAAATTGGGACAGGAAAAGTATCCATTGAAAACTGTTTTTAAAACAATTAAAAAAGTGTATAAAGAAAGTAAATAGGGTCAATTCTGATTACATGCTGACTTTAAAGGTAAAGTTAAAGCAGAAATGTTTCAGAATTTTAATGCATGCAAGTACCCCGAACATTGTGCAGAATTACAGGAAAAGTATACAATTTGTTTTGAAATTCTTTCCTTGGCGATAACGCAAGGATAAGATCCATCAGTTTGTGGGTCTAAGACACGAGTGTGACTGATATCAGCTTTGAGTCATATCTCTGAAGTATAACCGGGCATATGCTCCTATCTTGAATTTCCTGGAGAGCATTTAAGCACAGATGAAAGAAACTGCATTTAACGCTGCATTGAAACTAACACCTTAATTGCCTACAGAGGCATGCGCCAGGGATGACGCCAGCAAGAAAGGTTAAAACTGCCCTTACTACATTAATGACGGGTGAGATTAACTCTTGAGGACACAGCAATAAATTCTAGACAGATTTGTCAATGTGGCATTTTGAAAAACTACTGTCTCAAAACTAGTCACACAAAATCATGTTATATTCATCACATGGCAAACCTCAGAGGAGGGGCACTGTGAACCAAAATCTGTGGCAGAAAGAGGTTTCAACCTGGAGTATGGCACAACAATGACACTCCAACAAACAAGGGATGGGTCACATATGTTCAATAACAACCAAGGGAAGTCGACTAGTTTATCTAGATTATTTCTAAGATATATTTTTTAGCAGTGGTGCATTAATTAATGTGCTGACAGCATTATGTGCTTTAAGACAGTTTAAAGACAGTTTGCATGGTACAACCCTGTAGCTGTTGAGTCCTAGAGCGTTTTGTTTTAAAGACATTGTATTAAGTTTATAAACTTTTAAAATATGTCTCAAAAACCCTGCATTTTGTTCAATTTAGAAGAATGTGAGCAGGAGCCAATCTCATGTTAACACCCCTACACACTAGAGAACATCAGAAAACATTGATTTCAATGGGGATGGCACGCCGGAGAGACAGTGGAGGAAAATGCAAAGGTTTGTGAAAATGATGCTCCTCCATGCAACCAAAAGTTGAGAACATTTGCCAAAACACACTCTCACATAGGCACCCATTGATCAATGAGAATATCAAGAGAGCTGGGTCCAGTTGTGCCTTTGAGAAAATTTTATTTGCAGTTTGCTCGCTTGAATTCAAACTGACTGCTGAACAGAAATTAAGATTTTAGAATATCTCAGCTCTGCAGGTCCATACAATGCAAATGAATGGTGGCCAGAAAGTTTCAAAAAGCACATAAAGACAGCATAATAGTAATCCATAAGACTCCAGTGGTTAAATATATATCTTCTGAAGCAATGTGATAGGTGTGGGTTAGAATAAGATCAATATTTAAGTCCTTTTTACTGTAAGTTCTCCTTCCTGCCAGTAGGTGGTGATATGCACAAAGAATGTGAATCGCCAAAAACAAAAGAAGAAGAATATGGAAGTGAAAGTGGACATTTATAGTAAGAAAGGGCTTAAATATTGATCGGTTTCTCACCCACACTAATCATATCGCTTCTGAAGATATGGATTTAACCACTGAAGTCTTTGAAATACTTCTTGATATCTGTAGTCTGCAGAAGCTTGTTCATACTTCATCGCACATGCGTCAAGCTGCCTTTTTAATGCTGCATGTCCTTTTTGGAGCTTGAAAGTTTTGGATCCAACTGACCTGCATTGTCTAGACAAAAATACATCATATATGCTTCAAAAAAAAATATATGCTTTGTTTGTGTTCCAGAGAAGAAAGAAAGTCATAAGAGATTGAGATGGCAGAATTATAAGAGAAATATAATTTTTGGGTGAACTATTAATTTTAAGACAGTTTAGTCGACTAGTTGTTAAGTCTAGTTATAAAAGAGATTTAATAATTTTTTAAATCATTATTTTAAAAATATGTCGTTTTGCGATGTCATCTTATTTCTTATACTTCCCACCTCAAGAGAGCTTGAGAGAGCAATAGTAAAAATCTTTAAAAAGAAGTCATTAGGCTACAGCAAATACACAAGCAATTCCCCACAGTAAATTCGTGAATGCAAGGTCCAAATTGAATATGGATCACACTAGCCATGTTAAAAAGCTATTGCTTTTCACCAAACAAAAATATTATGAATTTGGTAACAATCCCAGCCATTTGCTTGCTCAATAACTAAAGAATCAAAATAATGATCGTTCAAATTATATGGTATAGAATGCAGGCGGTGACATCTCAAGCGATACTTTGATTATAAATATTATTTTCAGAGATTTTTTATAAATCTCTTTATACCTCAGAAGCAATGGATTTGAATATTGCTGCCTATCTAAAGGACATCTCATTAACTTTTATTACAGAGGAGGATCATTCTAGTTTAAATGCACCATTTGCAATGGAGGAGGTTTGGGCGGCAATTTAAACCATGCCGAATGGGAAGTGTCCAGACCCAGATGATTTTCCATTGGAATTTTTTTAAAGATTCTGGCCGAAAATCCATCCAATTCTTATGCCTGCTATTAATAAAATTTGGAAAGGCGATATCCCTCCTTCTTGGAAGCACAATTCTATTAGTTTGCTTTTTAAAAAAAAGATAAAAATCTTACAGACCCATTGGCCTTCTTAATGTGGACTATAAAATAGTCGTTTTTAATAATAGTTAATTTAGGAAAATCTGTCGCTATGCCTTTGAATACTTCCTGTAATCAGTCTATACAATCTCATTTTCAGGTTTCAGAAAGAGGTCTTAAATATTTGGGCATTTTTGTCACTCCCGATTTGAATAATTTATTTGAGACTAATTATTCTCCTCTAATTCAAAAAATGTATGTCCTCTTTGCCAACTTCCCTTCTTGTGAGAGTTAATGTTATAAAAATGAATATTCTCCCTTGATTAAATTATATGTTTCAGAATGTTCCATGTTATTTAACTCCATCCTTTTTTAAATCATTGAATTACCACATATCTCATTATATCTGGAATAATAAACAACAGAGAATTAGTCTTGCTAAACCAAACGATATGGGGGGTCTGTCTTGCCCAATTGTCAATTTTATTATTGGTCTGCTCAACTCAAGATGATGACAAACTGGTTCATGAACAGGCAGGACACTCTATGGATTGATTTTGAATCTCTATCTTGTTACCCCAGAAGTCTAGAGTCCCTCTTGTTTATTTATAATATAGACAAATTCCCTCATTGATAATGTAATTATTTATAATACATTACTGGTTTGGAAAGATTTTTTGAATATTCCTCAAATTATTCAGATCTCCCTTGGCTTTGAATCCTGATTTTCCAATACAGATTAGGAGTATTGGTCTGGATTGGAGTTCTAAGGGCTTGTCTGATTTTTCAGGCTTGATGACTTCTCTTTTTAAGTCATTTGAACAAATCAGAGTAGAGTTTAACATTTTCCCTGTGGATTTTTTAAAATACCTTCAACTGGACCCAGCTCTCTGTGAAATACCTTTCACAGAGTTTCTTTTAAGGCAGGAACATTTTTGTTTAAACTTATCAGAATTGGAAGAAACCATAATTCCAGCTAAATCTCTCAAAGGAATTATTTCCAAGTTTTATGCCCCAGTGGTGTATTCTGATTTTTCAGTTTATGATTCTTTGAAGCCATTGTGGGAATGGGATCTGGGGGTATCATTCTGTTCAGCAGACTGGACTAAGATCTGTAATGGCATTTTTCCACAATGTACATCAATTTCTCTACATGAACAACATTTCTAATATTTTCACAGGATTTACTTTACACCTGTTCGCCTCCATAGAATGTTCCGTAGTTGTTCAAAACTTTGTTTTAAATGTAAGATATACAAGGGCACATTTTTTCATTTATTTTGGTCCTTTGATCACATTAAGTTATTCTGGAAAGGGGTTCATTCTGTGATCCAGGAGATAATTGCTAAATGGTGTATTTCATCCCCTTCACTTTATCTGCTGAACCATACTCCTAAAGACATTTTTGACCCAGATACCAAGTATTTATTTACAATCCTTTTATTTCTGGCTAAAAAAATATTCTACTGAGGTGGTCTGCACCCCCGGTTTCAACGGCTGCCATGTGGATATCTCAGTTATCAGCCTTTTTTACTTTGGAGAAACTAACTTGTGATTTTAATCACAAGTCAGAGAAATTTTGGAGGCTATGGAAACCTGTGCATTCTTTTCTACAGAAAATATGACCACATGTTTCAAGAGGACTATGGGGTTTTACTCAATATATGCAGGAAGAGATGTATACTTTTTTATATAATTGTTTATCTTTCAGCGCTTTGGGGTTATTTGTCTGTTTGGTCACTGATGTTATCGTATGTCTGTATTATTTGAAAATCAATATTTATTTATTTTTTTTAAATATGTAGTTTTGCATACAACAAACACACTGTACAGACATGTACAAGCTCAAAAGGTGTTTACGGCAGGACGTGAATTTAGGTCACAGAGTGAGTCACAGATGTAGCTCGAACATCCATAAAAAACGAATGACTCGTAGCAAGTCTTGCTGCTCTCGCAGAAAGAGAGCAGCTCTCCACATCCCAGCACTCCCAAGAGACAAAGGCCCGTGCATTCTCATACCACAGACTTTCACATGCTCCTGAGCTCTAAAAAAGGCCTGCTCAGAGATGGCCTATGAATAGAGCGCATTGTCATCCACAGTCCTTAATGTGTCCATGGTTTCATAGAGGCAGGGCCTCTGGGCTGGCAAAGCTGAATAATTAAAGAATAGTTCTGCATTTAAAGAAGAGTCAGAGCGGATGCAGAGCGCCAGGCAGTCTGTTTTGACTCACGAGCCTCAATCTTTATTTTTTCAGTCTTTTTTTCCATTCCAGAAGCATTGAGCGACCATGATATCCTGCTTGCCATAAAACAATGAGATCCTGCATTCTTCTTCAAGGGGCTTTTCGTAACGATGGCTTGGATAACAATCCAGGTGATAATCTGTCAGTATCTGTCATAAAATACTGGATAGGGATTTTCAAATTTTGTTCTATAGCAAAATTCTAAAAGATTGAAAATCAAGAAGAGTGAAAGATTGAAAGATTTGAGAGTGAAACAAAACAAAGCAAGGATGGAAAAAGAAAGATAATAGCACTGTTCTAAAACCTAGTGAGCTGTTTTGCTGTCTTCTGCATACATAGCTACATAGCAGCTGACATTTGAGGCAAAACATTTTCCCTCAAGGAAGCTCTGTTCCAAAACCTAGTAAGGTGCCTACCTAGATAGTGATTTGAGGCCTCATAGACATGCTTAAATGCAAAGGCTGTTCCTAAATGTAGGCAGCAACCCTACATTTGCCCTAACCGGGCATAATGCAACAAGTTTCCAACTTTAGACAATTTGTTTGTCCACAATTAACAGGAAACTGCTGCGTGACATGACACAATCTCAGCCCATCAGAAGATATTCACATTTAATCTACAGTTATAGTGAAGGGAGATTTTGGACCAATGAGACTTCACGGTGGGCAAGACCCAGAAAAACGCCACAGAAATAGAAACTTGTGGTGGCTGGATTAGGAGTAGTTTAAAAATTTTGCTGCATATGTAGGCAGCGAAGAAGCTCAATATGTTATGGAATGGAGCAATCCATGTTTTTTCTTTGTTAGACTCAAATCTCTCAAACCTCTACATTTTCTTGATTTTCCAACATTTAGTAATGTGCCATAGAACAAAATGTAAAATTCTGCTGTTCCATGTTGTTAACACTTTAACAACACATGCTGCAGTATCCAAAAGCACAAAGTACATTCTTTCCCATTCAGGGAATGTGAAATTGAAAACAGTGAGTGCTAGCCAACAGCTTTTTTTTATGTTCATGTGGAGAGATCCTACGCAGAGTCCTGTTCTTTTAAAATACAGCCTTAAAGTATCCAATGCCCTGATATTCCAAGATTTGTCATTGATTTATGAAGTTGTTCAAAGTCACATATTTGGCAGCTTGCCACTGGCTGGATTCATGAACTGCGGGCAACAGTAGGGAAGGGGTCATGCACACAACCAAATACTGACTGAACTGAACAGCCCCGCTTTAAAAAATGTAAATAGCAGAAATGCCTTTTCTTCACATTGGTCAAACTGGCAATTCTAATTATAGTTGCCTTAATATCCCAGCTCATTCTTCGTTTCACACGGACCAAACACAGGCCCCATTTGTCCTGCATTTAAACAAATGTCCCACACCCACTTTATTCAATACAAAATCCAGCAGTCATTTTAGGGATGTGCAAAACTAAAAAAATTTAATTGAGTAGAAGGTTGGTTACCTAAACAATTATACAACTAATAGGTCTTAAAATTGTAAGGATCACACAGATCGTTCACACAGTGTTAAAGCACAGTATGCTGTCAGCACACAAAATAAACAATATAAATATAATATATACAATAGTGCTGGGCGAAAGGATGATGTAAATGGATATTGACAATATCTCATTAACTGAATCCCGATGCCGATTACAACAGTCACTGACAGCGATGATCAACAATATCTGGAAATGACAAAACCATGGAGTTGGGAAGTCACCAAATACATTAAATTGTAGCCCAATAGTTATCATGTACTTGCATGTTTAGATGCTAATCAAAATCTTAAAATGTTATGCATTAAGGAGGCCATTTGTGACCATTTTCAATGTCAACATGTTCTCTGAATAGCATGAAATATTTTCCAGTTATAATCTACTCTCTAGTCTCAGACATGGCTTGTAACACTTGACATATATTACAAATAACATTAATAATTAACGAATTAATCATCCACTCAATAAAGAAACTTTTTTTTAATTTTCAAAATAACATTATGTTGTGCGTAGGCCTAATTAAACAACATTAAAATTTGCTTAGGGAAAGTGCAGTTTAAGAAACAAAGATGAATGAAGATGAGTGATTAAATCATAAAATAATACAAAAACACGTTCACCTTGAATTTAAAATTGAGTTTGATTTCATTTTCTTTAGGCATAGGAATAGTGGAAATTATTGGCAGCAGTCTGATCTTTGGGAGGTCGTTTTAAATGATTTGTCTTTTTTATTTTGATTTTTGATTTTTTGTTTAGTTTAAAATAAAATATGAATTTAGACAGATCTTTGGTTAAAATTTTTAAAATAAAATCAACTGTTAGTAGTGAAATGCATGCAAAATATTCACTGATCTCTTTATTTTTTTGTAAATATATTGTGAGAATATTTCTTGCATATTGCCCAGCCCTAATATATATATAAAAAAATGTTTTATCTTGATAAGCTAGTTCAGCAACTTCACTTATTGATTGGCAAGTTGCTGGATGACTGGTTGATTATTAAATTAGTGAATCTATCATACTAATTTATTTTAGCATTATACAAACACAAAAATTGTGGCCTGCACTCAAGAAACCCCATAACCTTGATTACATCATTATTAAACTGATTTGAAAAAGAAATCCTAGCTTTGTTGTTGCAGCTGATGTTTATTTGTATCAAAATAAGTGAACATTATGGTCATTACGTGAGAAAGAGCTGATTACACAGAGGAAGGTAAAATCAAATTCTTATTCCAGGGCGATACAGAATCTCTAAGGACTGGTGTGACTTCTCTATTTGTCTCATTTTGTCTGTTTGTTTCTTTCTTTATCTCCCAAATTTTCGCTTTGCCTAGCGTTCATTGCATCTTCTGTGAGTGAAATGCCATTTAAAACAAGTGATGATACCGATCAAAGCTGTGTGGACAGATAAGAGAAAGGGAATGGGTCTCCTAAGGCTTTAAAACACAAGCACATTGTTCTTCAGCAGCGTTGTGATGTAAACAGAGGACTTGATTGAGACCACATGACTACATTCCTATAGCAGCTTCAGAGAAACACACAGGAGATGGAGAGTGAAACTGCAGTGACTTCTGTCTGTCAGCCATACTGTCTGTCTGTCAACATGCATGAAAATCACATGACTAACCAACTTGCATTTCACCAAATTAATGTAACCCAGCAAGAACAAGTACATGCTATCATGCTCAATGATTGATTATCACATTTGAAACAATGAAATTATGTCAATCCAGGCAAGTTTATTTAGGTGACTTTGAGTCAGTGAGGTACACTCATGGAGTAGATGCAAATACAGATTCCAAAACTAGAGGTCGATCGATATATCGGTTTTGCCGATTAATCGGCACCGATAACAGATTTCTGGAACTATCGGTTATCTGCAAAAATCCAGTTTTTCACCATTGCGTCTGGTGATGGAGTGAGTGGCTGGGAAGGGTCCGCTGTCGTTATACAGTATGAGAGCTTCACTGATGCCTGTGGTGTTTGTTTTGGCACATGGGACTACACTTTGCATGGTGAAGAACACTTCAGATGCGGATTTAAAACATCAACAACGAAAAGGTATGTAAACAGTACACTACAGTACACATTATCATATCATTATAAAGTAATTAATTTGTTGACTAGAGGCTGCATTAGTAGAGAACAGCAGTATGTTTGCCGAAAAAGGCTGAGAGGATGCTAACATTAAAGCTAACCTCAAGCTGTTAGAACCATGTGACAAAAATATACGCAAGTCCAACCCAAATGTTTAAATGTCACGATTGTTACCATCTGTTAACATCTTTTTGCATTAGTTTATAACCAGCTGGTCACGTTTATGCATTCGTTAGCCAGCTAAGTTGCATATTTAAAGCTAGTGACGTAAGAAAGCAAATTGATATCTTCATGCAGCCAAGAGAAACGTATAAACAAATCAGAAACGCATCTGATTTCAATTAAAAAATTGTATCCTCACTGTAATACAATGACTTCAGATCGATTACATTCTTGCGTTAAAAAGTCACAACAAACACATTTTAACAGAAAGCAGGTGTCTCAATATGCTTTAAAAGTTATTTTTAATTAGACACATCATCTAAAAAACAGTGCACCTGCGCAAGAAGCTGAATAAACAAAAACAAAGGTAAACAAAGACGGTCGTCTAGCGCACGTTTACATAGAAAAACAAATGGATGGTGGCAAAAGCGTTCGGTGTGAACAGCCTCTTACAGTTGGTGGAGGTCTTTGGGCGTTGAGTCTTGGCTCTCTTATAAGCGTTTCTCCGATTAAGCAATGAGATTTTTAAACGCTTTGTCAGGAAAGATGTTCAACTTGGAAATGTGTGTCTCGAGATCCTCGCATTCGGTTCCAGTCTGTTATGTTCCATCTGTTTGAACAGCCCCTGGTATGGGCTCATAGTCTGACCCGCTTCACCACCGAGTTCAGCCGAATACCACTGCTATCTATGAATATTGCTACTCTACATACTGTACTGAATAAAAAACAATGTGGCATTTCACTGTTATTATGAAGCTTGAGTCTGGAGTACTAGGAATCAGTGTAAGTGTAACACCATGTGAACTGTCTATTGAAGTGTTTTCCCCCCTCATTTTACTTTTGATTTAACATTTGAGAATATTGACTGACTAAAACTTTTTATTTGTTTATTTTATGCACATTAGTTGAAAATGAAATGCTCTTTTTTTAACAGCCAGGATAGGAATGTTCTACGCCATAATATAAAGATGCTGAATGGTTTATGTATTTATTGCGGACTAAGGAAATTTTAAAATCAGCTGACTTTAAAATTTGAATATTAGTTCATATATACTACATATTTAGTTTTATTACATATTTATTTAATTTTAAAAAAGTACAATACATTTTCATGGTTCAGTCAGTACTGTTTATTTTTGTAATAAAGTTCAGCACTAGCTAGTTTACATTGAGTGATATTTTTTTCTTTCCGTATCAATTTTATCAGTTGATTAATCGCTTATCGGCAGGTACTGCCCAACTTTGTTATCAGTAAAGTCCACTATCAGTCGACCTCTATCCAAAACTGCTAGAACTGGTATGTGGTAGTACAACAATAGCAAGTCATAAGGGTGAGGAATAACAATTATGATTTGAACAATTCCTTTAAAACAATAAAAGTAGTTCCATCTGTGTAATTCTATGGTGAGCCGATGTACAGTATGTTATCAAACACAGAGTCTAAATTACATAGCTTTTTCAGATATATTGTTGCAAGTTTTCAACATTATAAAAGCATCCACTTAAAACAAACCAAGCCACTTCTTTAAGTAGACATCTAAGTTAAATGCAACTCAGACATCTGTTAAGTTTTACTACCAACCCGAACACATGTGCAATCTAATGTGGTAAAGTATTTTCATAATAAACTCATTTACTGACAATTTTCTCTTCAATTACAAGTTTATCAAGGCTTAGCAACTGAATTAAAGCCCTGAGTTGCCAAAGTTTCAGAGCAGTTACCTTGTGCACCGCTGGAATCATTTATCAGCGACATCTCAAGATACAGATGAAAAACAATTTAAGCTGGCCAGGAGCTTTTTCTCCATCTAGCTCTGAGTCAAACATTTTATCAAGCACATGATCAACTAGGAAAGAAATACAGTGTCCAAGTTATAGCTATCCTCAAATCAAGGAGACACTTTCAGCTGCTATAAAAAAGCAAATGAAGCTATTTCAGTGCCACATTATTTCTAGCAGTATTTTTCCAATGGCTGGTCATGGACAATAGGGAAAACAATTCTTAATGTAAAAAATAAAATGTAATGAACCATTTAATATTTAATTTGTTGAGAAAGCAAAAAAATATATATTCTTATAAATGTAAAAAAAAATTAAGAAAACACTCATATATACATATATCTTTTGTTGGTGTCATCAAAGGCTGTATGTTCAATAAACCTGTACAATATTTTGGCACAAATTTCCAGTCACTTAGTAGAGGCCATCAAAATTAGGTAGACGCAAACTTGGACAGGTTGCACAACATCCTTGAAGATATGAACAAAGCTATGCAAGGTAAAATAAAATAAAACCCAGACAACACTAATATGAATCCAATTGCAGTCAGGATGGTTTGTGCTGAACACAATGTGTTTTGCGTGGTGAATTATGGGCTGCCAAATGTATCTTCAGCTGGGGTCATGTAAAAGATTTTACACTGTATATAGTTGGGCCTATGCAGTAATATTAAAAGACCTTTTTTTTAAATCTCCTTTTCTCCCAATTTGGAATGCCCAATTCCCACTACTTAGTAGTTCCTCTTGGTGGCGCGATTGCTCACCTCAGTTCGAGTGGCGGAGGACAAGTCCCAGTTGGCTCCACCTCTGAGACAGTCAATCCGCGCATCTTATCACATGGCTCACTGTGCATGACACTGTGGAGACTCACAGCATGTGGAGACTTGTGCTACTCTCCAGGATCCACGCACAACTTACATCATGCCCCATTGAGAGCGAGAACCCCTAATCGTGACCACGAGGAGGTTATTGTATGTGATTCTACCCTCCCTAGCAACTCGGCCAATTTGGTTGGTTAGGAGACCTTGCTGGAGTCACTCAGCACACCCTGAATTCAAACTTGTGACTCCAGGGGTGGTAGTCGGCATCTATAATCGCTGAGCTACCCAGGCCCCCAAAAGGCTGTAACGATGCTGACAATGACAGGCAGACGATGATGATGTGATGAACCCAAGTGCAGTGTTTATTTACATCAATGTGAAATCCAGAAACCGTGAACAGAAACCATGGACTTGACCAGACTACCAAACAATGTTACATAAACATACCTGACCAGAGACTAGGGCTGCATGATTTGGACAAAAAGTCATATTGCGATTATTTTGAAAAATATTGCGATTGCTATTTGAACTGCTATTATGATGGTAATGTTTTCCACATGTTCAACTGCAGATGGGGTTTCACACTTAAAAAGAACCAAACTGAGACCTTTTTTCAGTTCACCCACAAACAAAGAAATACGTAAACAGTGAAACAAAGTCTTCTTCATATCCAAATGTTACCATCCACCATGTACATATTTTTGTCCATTTTGTGACAGGGTCTCAGCCCACTAATCATCATCATTCGTTTTTAAACAGTCAACTTGAATATTAGGGATGCTCAAATCAGGATTTTAACATCCGACACCGATCTCCAATTTTCATCTAATCAATCGATGCTGATCATTTAACTTTTATCAGCAGCTCTGTCAAAACTTGTTATATGTAAGTTTTTTGCTCAATGTCACTATTAACTAAATTTCCCTGTCAGTAAAACCATAGTTGTTGCCTAGATTTTGCTGTCAGGCAATAATACCAAGTAAATATGCACAAAATATAATTTTAAAATATAAATGTTACTCTTTATTCTAGGCCTTAAAAACTAGTAGCCTTATACAAAATATTTTTTATTCTATATAAGATAGTCCTAAAGAATGAGGCTTAATGTCAAACTGAAGTTGAACTGATAACCCATTGATGTAATTAAATTTAAAGTGAAAATTTTGGTTAATTTGTCACCATTTCATTTAATTTAGCAATGCATTATATTATAGTAACTAAATATGTTATATATATATATATATATATATATATATATATATATATATATTATATGTATGTTCCTTCCTTTTCATTTTGTTGGATGTTGATAATATTAGTTCCGCTTTCACTTGTTTCCGTGGTGAGTGTAATAAGTGCGAAACGCTCTCTCGTGAGGTAAACAAATTACAGGAGAATGAAGAGCGCATGTTTCTGGACTCTACAGGTGTTACTCTTAATGCTGTTTGCTCAGCAATCATTAAATAAAGATGTTTGAATTATACCCCATCTTGTATTCTGCGATATTATTACGATACTTGTGACTTGCGAAGACTGAGATGCTGCTAACGGAGATAATAATGAAAAACGCATCACGCAGGACGCGCCAGTTTAGTGTAATAAAGCGTTTAGCGCACGTACGCGAATGGAACTCAGAGCACTTCTGTTACTCTAAGATGAGAGGGAGTTGTGGAGCACAGAAACGCTCTGAAAACACAGTAATAATGCGCTAATATAATATAGACTGGACAGAGCAGCGCAAATAAACTTTGAAGGGTACAGGCTATTTATTTATTTAATTAAATCCCAGCCTTTGTCATTTAATAATCGCAAAAGGTCATATCGCGGTTTCGATTTCATTTCGATTAAGAGAGACAATGGTAAACATGAGGGCTTAAACACACAGTCATGGCAACAAGTAAACAAGACAACCAATCACAAGACTGAACTAATAATAAGATCATGAACCAATGAAAACAAGACACATGAACATGGTGGGGAACAGGATATCACATGATATGAAACCACATGACCTGAACAGGAACTAAACCTAAAAAAAAAAAAAGGACAGGAAAACAAGAAAAAAACGTGACAAAGTCCTACATTTTAATATTTTATTTTAAAAGAAATTTCTGTTTACTTTTATACTATAAATAATTTTGGTATTGTATTAGGTCCATACAAGGTCCTGCGGCAAAACCAGTTAAAAAACATGAATTTACGGCAGGCATTCGTCTCATCCATTAAGATGTCATGAAGAACATCACGTGTCTCCCTCATTTACTAGGCACTTTTTTCAACCTTTCTTCAGGACAGACAGCAAGTTCACTAGTCAAAGGAAATGAGCTTACACCTTTCACTTAGTGATGAGGTTAAAGGTCAGTGCGAGCAGGATGTGGAGGTTTATGTAGACTGCATTGCTGAGTGGTCAACAGTTCCAACAGGCGCTGCTATAAGCAGCTGTGTCCTTGAATGAGGGTTTAGTTACAAACACAGTGTTAAGTTACAGCTAATAAAACACAGTTATACAGCAAAACTATGTAGTCAGTCCAGTTCCCCTAAAGGAAATGCCCTCCAAAACAGGGAAGTAGAGATGCATCAATACAAAGTTTTTGCTCCCAATATGATTTGAATACCTGAACTCTCGGTATTGGCCGATACTGATGTGTAGCCAATTAGGAAAAACTTTACTTTTAAATAGTCTACAGTCAGCTGAAATTCTATAGTAATTTAATATAAAAAATAATAAAATGATCATTTTTATTATTGTTGTTATTATTAATAATAACAACAATCATAATAAATATTAGAATTGTATTATACAATTGTAATGTTTTACAGTTAGGGCCGGGCAATATATAGGATTTTAATGTGCTTTTTATTTGGCCATTACGTTTCATAAAGAGCATCAGTAGAATAATTTCATGATCCTTCAGGGCTGCACAATATTTTAAAAATAACTAGGGATGCACCGATACCACTTTTTCTCTTCCTGATCCGATTCCGATATCGGAAATCTCAGAATCAGCTGATACCAATCCAGATCCGATACCAGTGTTGTTGTTTTTTTGCATAATAAGTTTAGAATATTTTTACATTATTGTGTGGAACTAATTGGGAGTTCTCTTTAATATGTAAAGAAACACAAATCTCTAACTACACATTATTTCAATATAAATATATAGCCCATTAAGAAACACTTTATTATTAACTAGTATACTGGATAATGTAGCAGAAAAATTAACAGTATTCCAGTCTTCAAGTCTTCAGTAGAAAAGAAACCAGTGTTTTATTTGAATTTAGTTGTAAGACATCAGTCCACTTTTCATTCACACAGTTATTTATTGGAACCCATTCAACTTTAATATTGAGCTATAAATTTTAAACAAAGACCAATGATGATAATAAAAATAATAAATTGATATTTATATTATTATTATTGAATTTTAATTTTAAATACAACAGTAATATATTTAAATTGTGCAATTTTTAAATCCTCACGCTTTTATTTTGATATTCTAATCTCTCCAGGACGTCCTGTATGTGTCTGTTTGTACGCAAGTTCACAGTAGTTTAATTTGCTTCTTATTCAAATTCTGGTCAAATGCACCTCCGGTGCCGTTCTAAATGCATGTTATACATCTGAGATGTTGTTCTTGAGTATTGCTCAAATGTTGTGCAATGCGTGAAGGCTAAAAATAGCCTTAAATAGCCATGTGTGTAAACAGAGCAGTGCTGGCATTGTGCATTCTATATATTTACTAATTAAACAGCCTTTTGTGATTCACAGAGCTATCGCACGTCTTCAAGTGGCTTTGAATAAAATGCACAAGTCATATGAACTGCTTTAATGGTGTTTTAATGGTTCTTCTATGTCATATTTGGAGCTTGACAGTAATGAACATGACTAACACACATTAGGATGTGGATCGGGCTTGTTGGACCGATACCCAATCCATCTAAAAGCTTTAGTATCGGAGCCGATATCGGTGCATCCCTAAAAATATGATAAAAATGGCGACATGGTCATATGTGATTATTAAACTGCAAAAGGCTGCGATTAATTAACATGGTCTGTGTGCACTTCCAAATAAACCAGTTACACACTGATCTGTGTGCAGTGTAGAATTTTTGCACATCTAGAGTCACCATACATTTTTTCCCTCCCCCTCGTTTGCACCACTACGGGTTGGCAGACTGATGATTCAAGATAATCTTGTAGTTCGGGATCCCATGATATCGCCCCAAATGTCACAACAACAACAACGAAAAAAATCACGATCCATGCGTAGCATGTGGGAAAACTGGATATGTACAGGCATGTACAGAATTCGTGTAACTCTAGTCTTGGTAACACATCATTAAGAAAGGTTATTTAGAGGTAGAGCACATAAAACATATGCTAACAGGATTTCGCTGTCTGTTGTGGGATTGTAGTACTTACATGCTCATGAAATGCAACGTGTTTGTTTAGGCAAAGAAAAAAAACAACTATGTGATCCCAATCCTCTCTATTAGATCTTAACATCTGCTTTGAGTGGGAGGTCACAGGGTCAACGGACAACAGTGATTGGATGAAAAGCAGCGGATAAGCAGTTTGGAGGTCAGTAGGATGACATAATCCCACAAGGCTAACAACAGTCAAAGGAGATTTGCGGTAACAGATCTACTTTGTCACGCTTCAAAAAGACAGAAGTGTAAGTTCTCTTTCTTAGAGAGTGAATTTCAAGAATTTAGTATAGAGCATATCACATTTCACCCCAAAATAAAAAGATATAAGATATTATGCTTTGCATATGGAAAATGAGACTTATTTTTAAGTACATTTTGATTTATTCCTTTTTTTAAATGCCATTATATTTATGATAATTAATTAATTAATTTATTTTACCAGGAAGTCCCATTGAGATAAAAAAATCTATTTTACAAGAGAAACCTGGCCAAGGTAGCAGCCATACATACTCACAATTGTTTTTAATTTTAGATCTTAATGTAGATTATTCCATGGAGCATATTAGGAAATGCAGTTTTCCCCAGATCTGTCCCAACCCATGTTAATGGTACATTAAAAAGCAACCACTTGAAAGAGTGCAGCTGGCAACTACCAAAGCTGAGACAGAGAAAGGTACAGAGGTAGACTGGAAGTTTACTTAGTATAGATTTATAGATAAAAAATATACCAATGCCATTGTCTGTGAGTGGTCAATGATGTCCAACCCACTAAATCTAAGCACACTACCATAATTCCATGTTTTTTTTTTTTTTTAAATCTGCATAAATTAAGCAGCGGAACAAATACTTCCATGTATACATACTTAAGAATTTAAATAATACATCTGCTATTTTCACATTATAATGAGAAGAGATCTTTCTTGCATTATGTAAATGACGAGTGTGACGAGTGTGCTTAAATACAGAAATATCACAATACAACAATATTTTTTTTTTTAAGCAGGCTTTATTTTCTTTATGTAAAAGATAACTTATTTTTCTTCTTTTGATTTTATGCTGAAATGTGACCTGGACATGTTCTTGACCGGTTATGTGAGATACACCTGAGAACACCTCAGTGAGGCTAAGGTAACAGTAAACTAACAGTACATTTTACAGAATACACTCACTGAGCACTTTATTAGGAACACTATGGTCCTAATAAAGTATACGACGTGGTGTTCTGCTGTTGTAGCCCATCCACCTCAAGGATCGACATGTGCATTCTGAGATGCTATTCTACTCACTACAATTGTACAGAGTGGTTATCCGAGTTACCGTAGCCTTTCTGTCAGCTCGAACCAGTCTGGCCATTCTCCGTTGTACTCACATCAACAAGGCGTTTCTGTCCACAGAACTGCCACTCACTGGATGTTTTTTTGTTTTTGACACTACTCTGAAAAAACTCTAGAGACCGTTGTACATGAAAATCCCAGGAGATCGGCAGTTACAGAAATACTCAAACCAGCCCGTCTGGCACCAACAATAATGCCACAGTTGAACTTAATGAGATCACATTTTTGATGTGATCATTAACTGAAGCTCCTGACATGTGTCTGCATGATTTTATGCACTGCACTGCTGCCACACGTTTTGCTGATTAGATGATTGCATGAATAAGTAGGAGTACAGGTGTTCCTAATAAATTGTTCCGTGAGTGTATATCAGATTGCGAAAACAGTATGTTTCAGTTTGTTATTCCACATTTGCATCATAAGGAAGTGATACCACTGTTAACAGGGAAGTTCCATTTAATATGCATTTTCTATGGAAGAGTGGGAGAGAAAGAAACTGGGACTCATGGTATTTGCTACCACAGAGACTGAAGAGAGGAAATGAAGTCATACCAGGTCCTTCTGTATCTGTTACTGGGTATGCAATCCACACATGCTTGATAACTCGCATTAATATGCATAAACAAATCATACATTTCCACCTACATCTTCACAAAATCATCCAATAGCTAACAAAAATGATATATAACATTAGAGCTGCAGGTAAAGCAGGGAGAAGCTGTCTGTCTGGTATGGCTTACAAATAATTTATGGCATTTAGAAAATGTCATGATCTCCCCATCTCCACGCACAGGTGACTGGCAGTGACACAACCTCAGCATTGCTATCTTGCACCACATGCATCTCTGTGACCTCACCACACAGCTCATGTCAGCTTTCATCAGAGCCCCAACACACAAGAACATTCCATTACTTACCCTTTCTTTCTTTAGTTGGCATATAGAAAATCTAACCGTGTCCAAAATCACGCACTGTCAGAGTGTGTTCTGAATTTGAGTAACAACGCACTTCTTGGCTTTTAAAACAGAACGTTCAGCAGGTACGCATGCGACGAGTAAGAATAGATTCCAGACATACTTCATCCAGAGATGTGGGTATTGACCCATGACCCAAATATATGTCATAATAACTAGGGCTGAGCGATTCATCAAATTTTATATTCAATTACGATTTTGGCTTCCAACGATTATGAAAACAAGTTAATGGAGATAAAACTATTATTGTGCCACATTCCATTTCGCAATGAAATACCCCGGCGTTATATCTTTAAAGCATCCTTTATTGAAGTTCAAGTAATAAGGATACATTTAATGAAAATAAACTCTGAAACTGGCATTTCTTTGTGTGGTCAGCACCACATCTATGAGTTGCGTGAAGTGACCAGAGAAGAGAATCTTATCCCGGCTGATGCTCACTCTGGCATGGGGACTAGGGCTACACGATATTAGAAAAAACTGACATTGCGATATTTTGTTTTTCTGCGATATATATTGCGATGATGACTTGAATAGCTCTATTTGAGAAGAATTAATTTTTCTAGAATGATTGGGGTGATTTTGTACGGAACTGCATCTTCATGGAAAATTTTAATTAAAAAAAGAAACTGAAAATGACTTTTTACTTTTTGACTTATTTTGAGTAGTTTATTTTATTATAATAATTAATACACTGTTTAATTCACCATGGTTCCATTGTATTCATGTAATACTCCTCTATCAATTCACCCTAAAGTCAATGATCTAACATGTTATGATATTAATAATGCATGTTGCTTACACTAAAATAAAGGGGCACATTTGTGAATGAAGTGTGGTGTCTAGAAGGGATCCAGGAGATTACAGGAGGCTTTATCTCTGTACTCCAACCAGGTTAAAACAGAGCATTACACTAAGGAAGTTTCATTATCACAATAGGGCATTAATGTGAATGACAAAATAAATAATTTAACATTTTATCATATTACAAATTAGATTACATTTAGATTATTATTATTTTTTTAAGAAAATGTAAATAATAAATATCTTTTAATTTAAACTCTTTGGGTAAAAAAGGTGCAGCTATACACCAACACTGAGTGGTTTACAAAAATACAACATAAACTAAAATGTTTATAAAATAAATAACTTTAAAAATAGTTGCGCGATTGCACTACATACCGCTTTTCAAGCGACCGGATCATGTTTTTAAAACCCTCTTTGGTAACCGTGTTAATTGGTACCATGTCTTTCGCAAGGTGAAATGTTGCTGAATCTGTGATTTTTTTTCTGCCGTTTGGAACCTTTCTCATATGGTGTAACACTGGCAAAGGCATCTGAAATAGATTTTTGCTTTGGACGGCATTTAGATCTGGATTTTCACTCGACATACAAAGATTTGTTGTGCCGACTTAAATGATCAAACTAATTGGTCGTGTTTCCTCATGTTGTGGCAACAATTGCAAGACAATCTCGACAAAGTACCTGTTTTTGGTCAACATCATCCTGTCTGTAGACAAAATATTTCCATATAACTGACCATGCATTTCATTTTGCAACCAAATCCTCCATTTCTTTTTGCCTGTTACTCGCTCATCATTTCATCAAGCGCAAGCAGAGCCTGCACGACAACAACGTGCAGCAATGTACATTTTTTTTACAAATTATAATAAACTCTGTGTATCTATGAACCCATAAATCTGAGTAAATTATGTAATATCAGACAGATATAATGCTACTTTTCCGATTGGAAAAAAATTATTGTAGACTCTAGTGTTGTCACGGTACCAAAATTTCAGTAGTCGGTACCAATGCCTGTGAAATTTCACGGTACTCGATAACATTTTTGGTACCAAAGCATAACACAAAAACAGGTTACTGAACAACTCTCTTTTATTAACAAATTTAACAAAACATTAGCAGCAGAACTAAGAACAAAAATATGCTGTACATACTGTACAATGTATGCTTAAAATATTTTTGAACACTTATATAAGATTTGCTTCAACTTTTGCAACTTTTACTTTAAGTTTTTACCAAGTGCTAAAAAAAATAAAAATAAACAATCATACAATCATACAATAGAATGAATAAAAAACTATTTACACACTAATGTGCAAAGTGCTCTCAAATGAATAAAGATGCATATTGCCAATTTTCTTCAAGATAAGAAATGCACAGTGACATATATTATGATTAAATAAGTTCTAATCTAAATCTAATCTAGCTGCATTAAGCGTCCGTGCTTGAGGGATGAGCATCCCCGAGGCAGAGTCTCTCTCAGCCGGGAGCAGTTTCAATCTCTCCCCTTTAGATTGGGACATTTGTGCAACTCATAGAAGAGGCGCTGACCACACAGAGAAATGCCAGTTTCTGAGTTTATAGTTATTAACATGATCTGCTTCTGTATTATTTGAACTTTAATAAAGCTATAACCCATTAAATATAACTGCATTTAAGATGTAACGCATTTTTCCTTTAAAGAGCTCCGCTTATTCCACAACGAGAGTGCTTCTGAATTTTTTTTTTTAGAATTCCCTAACACTTTGGGATCTAAATAAGATGAAACTGTGAAAGTTTCGAGTGCATCTGGACTGATCTGTGTAATTCTTCCTCTCCTCAGTCAGGCGTGAACTGCAGTGCTGCTCTCGTGCATCATCATTACAGTTTAATGTGATTTCATGTTAAGTTAAATGAGATCAAATGACTATTAGACAACGAACATTTTCCTCTACAATTTTTTCAAAGTATAATCATGTTAAATAATCCAACCCGATATCACGCCGAGGCGTGAAATAGACACGCCGGTCCACTCGCGGATGCGTGTCGGTGTCACGCTTTGCCTCCTCCAGGCGTGTACATGACACGCGCGCGTCTACGTAGAATACCGTCAGGGGGCGATCGTTTCCTCGACGCCAACAACTCTCCGCGCACCAGAGAGGAAGCGATACCGTTGTCGTCGCGTTGCACGTTCGTGCGGGCGGGATGCCGGCCAATTTCGCCGGTTACTTTCACTTGTGACCATATGTGACAAATAAAGGTTCATTACATAGTGCTGCTTTCATGAAGAAATCCTAACGTTGCTGTAGCCTAACGTTGTTATACGTGTGTGTGTGTGTGTGTGTGTGTGTGTGTGTGTGTGGGCTGTCGAGTATCTTGTGCTGATGTAAATAAACAAATAAATATATATATATATATAAATATATATATATATATATATATATATATATATATATATATATATATATTTATTTAAAAAGTGTATTTATATACAAAAATAAACCCGGAAGTGGAGAACGCGATGTATCGCTTCCTCTTTGGTGCGCGGACAGTTGTTGGCGTCGAGGAAACGATCGCCCCCTGCCGGTATTCTACGTAGACGCGCGCGTGTCATGTACACGCCTGGAGGAGGCAAAGCGTGAAATAGACACGCATCCGCGAGTGGACCGGCGTGTCTATTTCACGCCTCGGCGTGATACCGGGTTGAATAATCGTGATCTCAGTATTGACCAAAATAATCATGATTATGATTTTTGCCATAATCAAGCAGCCCTAATAATAACAACAACCAGTTTCACAAACAAGCACCATTAAAGAACAATGACCAACATTCTTGCTATATAATACAGTTGAAAAGAACCGTCCGACTCACGGTTCACTGCCGTTCTTTTAAGTCCATTTTGAACGTGACATCTCCTCACCTCAAGAGGGTTTGGGATCCTTAAGTGTCCTTTCAACCCACACTTCAGAATCTCTACAGAAATAGGAGGTCATTTCTCACTTACTGTTTTATGAATTCTGACGATTCGGATATACTACACTGGCATACTGTTTTCGGCATACTATAGAAGTATGGATATTTGGTCGCAGTGTAAATATTCCTAATATAACTCTAAATACATTAGTTCCAGAACAAACAATATTCCTTTACAGCCTCATAAAGAAAACTACAGGACAAAAAAATTCTGAGAGGGTGAGAAAAAATATAAAACTTAGAGAATACAATTTAATTGAATTCGTGCTCTAGGATGTTGAAATGAGAGCACATTCTTTGTCAACGAGGCAGCCAATCAGCTTCTTTGGTGAAGTGTATCATAATTTCAAGATAATGTTCAACTAACAAAATATTCACAAAGGGTGAGTGAGTAATATTCCAGGCCCACATGGAATCTTCATCTGCAAAACTCTGCAGAAAGCTCTATAGATTTCCACAGAATTGGAACGCCCATTGTAAAGTTCTATACATCCCTTCTATACATCTATACGGGGGGGGGGGCAGAATCCAGCTCTATTGAAAATACTAAACCAGCACACTTGAAATCTCTTCAATGCATTTATGTTTGAGATAAGAATATTGTGTAAAGTCCAAGTGCTATTTAACACAGTCATCAAAAAGTGATATGATCGCATTGCTATGAAATGTTCCAATGGATTCAGACTTCTAACGGATGGTCTTCACTCAATGTGTTTTATACTGCTTGCTCAATTAACTTGTTTAAAATGAGCTAATGCAACACAATTCTTTAGCATTTGGTCTCAACTTAATTTAATTTTGTTCAGTCTATCTACTGTATGTTCACTTAATCTAATTGTGTTGGGACTAACTGAATAATATTTTTTGCATCAATATATTGCTGAAACCGGGCAGGGGATTTTAGGTTAACTCAATTCATTGAATTTTACTTTAATTTCACAGAAACTTGTTTTAATTGTGTGGATCCAATGTCCACAATTGAATTAAGTTAAACCAACAATTTTTGTTTTCAGTGTAGGCTACTTTTAGACACATTTTGTCATATTTGAATCCATTTATCTAAATTTTCAGAAAATTCAGGATTAAAATCTGCAGATTTTGTATGGGCCTGGTCATTTCTAGAATGAAAACTGAATAAAAACAAGAGAAAAGAGTGGATTTTGGAATAGGGATGGGCATTTTGGTCATTTTCTCAACTCGAGTACTCGCCAAGTACTCAAGGGGCAATTACATGTTCACAACTGTATCTGACAAACAACATGTAATAACATGTCTGACAAACGTCTATGGCTGCTGCATTGCATCTTGTTGTTCCAGAGTATCGTCTATTTTATATTATAGGTTGTTATAAATAGTATGTTACAAAAAGTACAAAAAAAGATAGCATAATCAAAATATAATTCATCATATTTTGTCATTATGTGAAGATTCGCTTCCCAAATCTGAAAGAATGTGCACAACGCAAGTCTGTCAGTTCTTCCTTCAAGTTACCATAGTAATCTTAGTAAGTGCACACCAGTTTTTTTAGTGACTGTCTGAACAGTATTTTGCCATAACCATTGCGTGTTAAGTTGAAGATCAGTTTTGAAGATGCTGCATTGTGTTCCATTTAACTGCGCTCTGTCTAGCTGTTTGAAACACTCACCTGCTGTACACTGCCACACGCGCCTGGTGTGTTCAAATGTTCGCTCTTGTGAGGAAAGGTGCTATGCTGTGTATTGTTGTTGCTGTGATTCAAGAAACATGCCATTCAACTCGGAGAGTCTGAATTTCAACATTTCAACTGAGGAAAGTGCAACTTTATTTCAGATAACTAACTTGGAAACTCGAGCGGAAATCTTTATTAATTTCGTCGAGATGCAGGTGTGTGTTACATTACACAGTGCAGGGAGGTTTAGTCAGTGACAATCATTCACTTTTATTAAATAACATCCATTGACGAGTCAACGTTCTTACATTAAATGATAATAAAGCGTGTTTTACAGAGACAGGTGTTCAAAACGTGGTTTGAACTCTCTTTGTTTTGATTATTGTAACGATAGCGTTGTAGCATCGTATCAGTTTGTTTGCCATGAGGAGTCTCTGATAATCAATGTAGCCCTTAAAGTCACAACGTGATCAATCTCAAAATTAAAAATAAGTTCCCTCTTTGACACGTTTGTGTTTAGTTGTCAGGTATCTGTCACTGGATTCACTGGAAGTGAAAAGTCACATCATTCGTGATCATCGTTTTCATGATCAATCATTGCTGCCACGTCCGAGTACCCGAGTACCCGAGTCCTCGAGCCCATCCCTAATTTGGAATCTTTTCCCAGTTCTTTTAAGATGTTGATAAAACAAAAACGTCAGTTGAAGATTAGAAGATAGTTTCTATGCAGAATAAATCTTTACAAGTAAATGTGTTCCTTTACTACTATCAAAAATAGTGAGAATTAAAGGGTGCAAAATGACACAGCAATAAGAGATATATTCCTTTATGATGATATAGTTCAACAGAAAAGACCTCAAAACAGGGGTCAAAAACAGGTTATTTTCTTCCACAGTCAGCACGACCCCTGTTTAACAACTTAACCTTTTCACTTAATAACACTGTTACCCTGAGGGTTAAATAAGATCCATTAATTCTTTATTTGGCATGAGCAAGACTAATACGGAGTTTGAAGGATTTGTAACCATTAAGAGTCTGCCAGAATAGACAAAAGACCACTGGGAAGAACTGGAGAACAATCTGGAGATGATTTCTTAGCCATGAATATCAAAATCATCTGACATTCTTAGAGAACAAGCTTCATATTTAGGTGAAAGATAAATATTAATATACAGCAGCCCCAAAAAATATTTGACAATGTAAGCCATACTTAAAATTAATAAATGTATTGCACTGTATAACAAAATCAAACCAAAGGCATTTATTTGAAAGAAATATGGCACAAACACACTTTTCAAGCAAAGCCTTTTGCAAAAAGAAGTTTGAAGTTTTCATATTAACAATAGATACACAGTTCAAAATTAAGAGAAAATATATTGATATTTTGTTAATGCAAGACAATCAGGCATTTTTAAGTGTGACTTAAGTGTCCATATTCTCCAGAAGTGCCCAAATACTTTTGGGAGCCACTTTAAATCAATACAGAAAAACAGATCCGTCACTCAATGAGTCTTGGGTTGTTCCAAGATCTAAATGAGAACGGTGAATGTACAGATCCTCCAATGTAAACATCAACAACACATTTCAATCCTAAATGTAAGAAGTGAAATTAACAAGAAGTTTGTTACAATGTATCCAAATTGTGAGCCAACAGTTAGCTTTAGAGAACACTTAAATTTCCTTTAAAGACCTCGGAGGTCAGTAAACAAACACAAATCTTTCTTCGTCAACTGATGAGCAGACGTTCTGTAATTTCCAAGCCTTTCATCCTGTGCCAACACACTGAGATAATCACCTCTCCATGAGCACAGTGCTAAACAGAACCACAAGCTAAGCTGGAATGGCATGGGAGCATCTTATTTCCACAAAGGCAAACAAAAACAGCATAAGTTCAGACGGATCGTGCAAAGCTGCATTAAGAGAGAACGTGGGCAGCATTTTCATCCACCGCGAACGCAAAGTGAGGCCAAATGGTTAAATGCAAAATGAGCTGATTAAGACTAACGAAGCATGAAGGGCAGCTATAAATACTCATGTCCACTAACACACGGAGCAGTCTGTCATCATCTTTAAATGAAGTAAAAAGGTTTCATTGAAATTACGCTCTGAATAGGACACGAAAGGTGTGTTTTGCAGTCTAAATGCTCAAAATAGCCCATATGCTTGAGCTCTGCCATTTCAGTGCAGATATTGAGCCACTGACAACTACATCAATGGTAATAATGCATTAGTACATCAATTAAAAATGATCTTGTTAAATTAAAACATAATGTATTAGTTGAAATCTGAAGGATTTATCCATATGGGCAGATCTGTAATAAACAAACTGGAAAATGTCTCTTATGTTGACATTTATTACAGTTTTTCATGCATGACACCACATCACTAGACCTTCCATAAGTAACATTGGTTTGATCATGGTAAATGTTGTGGGCCTTCGGTAATATACTGAGAGAGATGATCCAATGATGTACGCAAATGTTCAAGATTGTAAACATTATCTGAATATTGGGGAGAGCATGTGCCTCAATGTCTATTACAGCCCTGTCAAGATGCAAATCTTTGCACATAACTGGTTGGTACCTGTAAGGCTCAATACTAAGCACATATCTCTGATGCCAAGAATATGTGTGTTCTATCTATTGGTCTATGTGTCAGACCTGAAGCCATTGGATGTGATTTGTTTGTTAGCTACTATAAAACGAGGTTGCTTGCTCCTATACAGGTTGGTGCAGTATGTTTTGGCTCATTTGGAGATGCAGGCCTGCTGTCTGCTGGAACTTTGAGGCATGGTTAACAAATGCACGAGCACTTATCACCTTAAATGGTTGAGATCAACACACAGCGGACGAAAATCACGCGTTCCACACTCACACTTCAAATACACTCACACTTCAAATACACACACACTTCAAATACACACACACACACACTTCAAATACACACACACACACACACATTGCGATGGACTGCCAGACGCTATAATTATAATTAAAACAGGGGAAAGGAACATTAGCGGACAGTTCAAGTCAATTCGGTTTGCCTGTGTCAGACAATCGTGAGATGGCAAGATTCACTGCAGAGCCAACAACAACCTTGTGTTATTCAAAAAACAATCTTTTAACGCGGTTCACCTGACATTCATAATAATATCACGATGAATTTCGGGCTGTACGTAGCGATGCTATTGGGGGGGACTGGTTGTTTACCTAAATATTCCAGCTATACACAGCCATTGAGGATATTGTGCCGTTAGAAATAACAATACGGCGACAAATAAGTAAAATAATAAAAAAAAATATGCAAGGATACGATAACATTCCATGACAGAATTCTGCCCGTTGGTCTCGAGGGAACGCGTTTTCAAAAGCCTAACGGAAAAAAATACATTCTTCAGTCTTTGAATGGTTTCCTCAAGGTCAATTAGAATGGACATAATTAGATACGTTGAAACAAAGAAAACACGGCGGGAATAAAAGCGGTGCGGAACGAACGCCTTTCCGAACACAAGCCCGGGAAAAATAACTGCCTCCAACATCTGGTGTTGATTGTGGTGGTGGTGGGTTTTGGGGTGTGCGGCATAGAGGAGGGAGGGGTGGCAGTTAACGTATCCTCCGCGACAGGCGTATTTTCGAAGGAATAAGTCCTTTATAATAAAAAAAAACCTTACCCTCTGATAACTCCAGCTCCAGTTCGGCTAATCTGGCCCGCACTTCCAATGGAAGGGGCAGCGCATCGCGGTCCGCCATTGTCCGTTCAAGTGGGGAAAAATCACTCTTGTCCTCTTTCTTCTGCTCGTTCAGCGCTGCTGCCGTTTCTCCACGCCGCAGCGGTGCATAAGGAGGGTTGTGGGGAGACGCTTGTCCAAAAGCAAACTGTTCGATGAATGATAGTGCCTGGAGATTTTATGTTTCTCTCAACGAAGCCCCGCCATATCTGAAGGGCTCCGCCGTTCGAGTTAGCAGGGTAAAATGTGGACTGTCAGTGCGGTGAAGCTCGCCGATCGCTGTAGTGCTGTGTGTGTATGTATGTATGCATGTACGTGTGCGGCTCCTGCTTCTCTCTCTCTCCCTCTCTGTCACTCTCGCGTGACGCAAGGCGAATGTGTGTTTTACAGCCGCAAGGGGGCGACAGATCGTGATTATTTCGGTATAAATAATAATTTCATTCCGCGAATACCTCGTAATAAAGTTCAAATTACACATTTATTAAACAGGAGCAATGGAGTCCACACGTAAATAGATACATAGATACATATAGCCTATTATTTCTTAACATCCCTAATAAATACAACATATTTGAGCTCAGGCACTACAAACATTTTAGAATAATGGCACTATTCGTTTATCAAATGCTTCACAATTTAAAAGTGATTTAAGAAGTGGGCAACCACCTTCTAATTTCAGGGCATTTTAAGAGGCTTCATTGAGATTGAGTTGAAATTCAAATACAGTGTAGACTACATTTTATAACAGAATATACAGTGGGGACCAAAAGTCTGAGAACACATTGAAAATCTGTGATTTTGATTATTTAACAGTTAAATGCATGGACATTTCACCAAACACTCTTACATATTCAGGTCTTTAGAGACCCGGCACTTATATCTATCACAAATGGATCTACAAAATGACCAGATAGTGTAAGATTTGCAAGACTATTTTAATATATTTTAATGTTTACATTTTTTCATATATCAAAGAGATAATGCAACAAATCAGGACAAATCTAGACCAGGATTTGTTACTTTCACACTGAAATTTCATGAGATGCATCTGGCTGTTGAACACATTTTGAGCTACACATAAGTATTCTCTCAGGCACTTATGGTGATGTAAATAGATCCACAATTACATCATTTCAGTCATACACCCAATGTAAATAGTCATTTCATACTGTTCATGTGATATACTTGCTATAGTTTACATCCACATTGCTTCTTCATCAAATATCATTGTCAAATGTAAATCATGTCAATCACTGAAACAACAGCGCCACCTTCAGTAAGAAAAAGAATGTCACTGTTTCTTGAGATAAGGGAGTTTTTATTTTTTTTTAAGAGTAAATTAATTTGAAATTGATTTATTTGTAGACAAAGGCCTCAGCTAACTAACCATGTAAGGGAACAGGATTTTATAAAAAATACTTTTTCTGAAAATGTATTCATCAATCCAACAAGAGTGTGTAGTATTGAATTATCTAATAACAGCGTTCAGTAAAGGAGTTAAGTGATAAAGTACATTCTATTTAAAAAAAAAAATCTGTTTTTACACTATTCTGAAAATTCTGATGGAGTTGACCAAATTTAATATTTTTCCATATTAATGATGTGTTGTACACTGGAGTCATATAGTTTTTTCCTCAGTTGAAGCTGCCTCAATAACCTGAACTAAAATGCCAAAATTAATCCCACAATTTTAACAGAACTTGTCATAATGGGAACGACAGTGTTGACATGTTGAAGCTGTGACCGTAGAGACTTAAACATTTTTTGTTTAAAAATACAAATATAAAAATGTTGGAGATGACTCAAAGTGAGTAAAAAAACATTGTGATCTCTTGCTGAGGACCGTTATAGTTATATGTGCTTCTAAGTGTAGAGTGTGCATTTTTTTAAATATCTAATTAAATTATTTATAAATATTAGTAATAAATGCCCCAAGTATACACATTTCCATTAGATTTAAAGTTTCTGGTATTTTTATTATCATCAATTTATTGATTTTTAACATAAAGATGACTTTTGCATGAAAGACATGTTTTGTCCCTTATCTCAAGAATCGGTGATGTATAATATTTATGTGTACATGCAAATGGGATACTGAAAATTCACTATTGTTGCACAGAAAGTCAATGTGATATAGCATGTATTTGTATGAATATAGGACTAATTTCTCTTGTAATAAAGATAAGTAAAACATATGAAATAATCATAAAAATATAACTTATGTAAGTGCAAAAAAAAACAACTATTACATAGCTAGGCTCTCCAATGACCCTATACACTTTTAAGTACTTAAGCCATTCTAAGAAAATATACAGTATTGTGTGTGTGTTTCACCATTTATAGGAGAAACACCCCACTTTATATAGAGAATGGCCTTGCTGATAATTATAATGCATCTTCACATAGATGTTACTGATGTATACAAAAATATACATCAAAAACTATGAAAATCTGTGGAGCCCTTTTATGCATATGGTGTTATGGACCGTTGATCACCATTGAGAACAATAATAAAAACACCTACTTAGACATTCGATTTCTCATTAACATTTATTTATTTTTTTCCATACATTTTTCTCAACCAATTTTAGGGTACCTTTTAAACATTTTCCAATTATTTACATCTGTACAGAGAAAGCACACACATACAAGTGTATACATGTACAACAGTTTAGACTACAAGCATTTACACAGGAAATAACAGGAAAAAAACATCTCAATCCCAAAAGTATTGTGCTACACAAATGTAGTGACGAAGACTTTGTGACACCTCTACCACATCATCCTTCTTTCCACACTTCGGGAACTGAAAGAAAAAATAAAACAAACTCCAAAACTGTTATCTTAAAAGTTAAGGCAGATACATTTTTTCAAGTTTAATTAAAATTCAAGTCTTCAAACACTGTTAATTTATGTGATGGTTCTTTGTTTTTCTGAACATCTTCAAAAGGTTATGTAATGAAACCTTAATTACTTTGAAACATGGTATGCATCATTTATTGAAGGAAAAACAATCAGTTGCATTCACAGTCAAAAAAATGATTTTTTTTTTTTTGTTTGTTTGTTTTTTATTAACCTAGGAACAAAATTACTCACAGGGAAGATACACGAGAATATAAACAACAGACAAACAGCAGGACAATCATCTCAAAGCATTCTGCACATTCTCTACGATGCAGGAAGACATCAAAACAAGAAACGGTTTGTCTCGCTCTTCCCAATACAATTTCAAACTATAACGGGAAATTGAACTAATGATCAATGAACAGAATATGCATGAATGAGGGGCATGTCAATTGTGTGAGATGTACACAAAATATAAAGTCTGCATAAAGGAGAAACCCCACAAATACAGCGCTGGTCCATGTGTGCTGAAGGCTCAGATCTTTTTGTTCTTTATGTATACGTCACTTATGTACACAATCCCACTCTTGTAACTGTGGTGATAAAGCGAATCAGTGAAGATCATAGGATAGACGTTGGTGCATGTCGATGTCTTTCCCTCCATTGATATATATAAAAGCACCAAATAAACCATGTGACGAAACAGCACCACACCAGGATAACAAACCACCAACCAAAGCTAAACAAATAATAGCCACCTATCATTTAGATCACAGCAGACTAGGCACATGAACGCACTTCCCCTCACAACCAAAGGACTTTGCAGTGTGAAGAGCTCCCAGAACTTAGAGACGATTCACCAAAAAATGAAAATTCTAATAATTACCCTCATGTTGTACAAATACCAGAAAACTTAATTCTATGGAACACAAAACGAAATGTTAGGAAGCATGTTACAGACTGCCTCAGTCACCATTTGAATTGCATATTTTCCATACAATAAAGTGACTGAGACTGAACATTCCACCTTAAATCTCCTTTTGTGTTTTAGTCATACGAGTTGGACAACATGAGGGTAAACAAATGTCAGAATGTTCATTTTTGAGAGTGACCTATCCCTTTAATGAGGCATCAGATTGGATTCTTCCCAAATGAATGGAAAGTAGGAAACATAATGAGAAAAATTATACAGCAAAATAATGTGTGCCATTAAAATATTTAAAAAAAAGAGAAAATCAAAACATAAAAAGCATGCACGCAAGAACAGGTATACATACACCTGCTACAATAATCACATCAGTAAATTTGATAGAGGATTAGCATGTAAAAAATAATAATTCAGAGCTCAAATTCACTCCAGTGCTGAAACATCCAAACATAAAAATGGAACAAAACGCTCACTCATGCAGTTGTAATGGCTGGGTCCGTTGAGCAACCTGTAGAGACACATGTACAGAATCGCACCCAGTGAAGTCAGTACCAAGACACTAAAGGTTAGCAAAAATTATATACATACCAATTAAAAAAAAAGTAAAGAACAAATAAAAGGTAATAATTTCAGGATCAGCACTTTCCAAAAAACAACAAAATCAGTATTTCCTCCCAACTGCACTCATTTAATTTTAAACAACAGTTTGAACAAAAAAGCATGAGCTCTGACAAAACATTCTTAAATATACTTAATCTCCAACTGGTGCTGGTTCACTCCCATTTTCCTTGAAAAACAAAGATCTTGTAAAGGAAAACAAAATGACAAAAAAGGACAACGAAAATACTCAGAGAACCTTAAACGCACAAGTGCTTATTTTGGTAGGCCCTGATTCCAGTGTCAACTTGTCAATGTGTGCACTCTGACTGGGAGATAAGAGGGACTTTGAGCAGCCCTGGCAAAGAGTTCTCATTCCGTTCAGTCATGGAAGCAGAGCCCAGCTCTCAGGATTGGTGGAAGGAAGATGTCGTGCCTCCGATCGCTCGATCTCCAGAAAGTTGATGAGATTTTATAGTCTCTCTGGGACATGTCACCGCAGATTTGGCAGGTGCAGACTCTCTGCATCTGCGTTCTGCGGAATCTGGAGTTTTGATGTCTTCAGCAGTGGAGCTTGGAGGTCGGGGATCTGCTGATGGCAGTGTCGGTGCCTCTCGTATCCTTTGACAGATCTCTGCGTAGCTTGGCTTCCGGGGCTCCTGGCCAATCATAATAATCAAATGAATCAAATTATGTAAACAATCTTGTCTCCTTGCATTGGTAAATGCACATCATATAAATCATAACAATTCTTTGTGACTGAAATGTATGGTGACAAAGTACTTTCTCACATGAGAGATTTATTTTGATGTATTTTAATATAATGTAAATACATTTTTTAGTTTAGAAATTTTTTATTTTTCCATTTATTGAAATTACAGCAAAACAGCTCTGGCAATTTCGAACAGTTCGCACTGAATTTGATGCTATGTGAACAAAGGTGTAGCATTAACGGTTCAGGCCTGTACATGGTTGGAGCATTTCTGCTGTCAAACATTGAAAAAAATCAAAATTCTGAAGAAGCCGACACAATAAATCTACATCGGAATGAAGTCACTGGTAATGTGCCACAGCAAAAATATAAACATTTTGTACAAAAAAATTGCAAAAAACTTTAACTAGTGCTAACATTGCACATTCAGCTACAAATAAATAGAGTTCTGTAACTTTTTTCCCCAAAACTAATTTCTGGCTAATTTTTAACTGTATTTTTGTGGTGGGGATATGGTAATGTTGCCATTTAGTTTAAAACACAGAAAAACATTGTTTGTATAAATAACCAATGTGGTACCGTTATTGGAAAAAGTTCATTTAACAACTCTGGCAATTTTGCGTGTTACATGTGTGACAGTGGCTATTGTCCTTCTGAATGAGTAACTTATTGCTGTAACTTAACAGCAAAACTCAATGAAGCTTTGTGGAAACAGAAAAGGCCTGATTCCAACCACATGGTGAAACTACCTGAACACTCAGAATAAAGAAAACACTCACCGTCACTGGATTGCTCAATGGTGCGGTTTTAGAAGTAACTGAGCATTTCTCTGCAGGTGTTTGTGTCTCTTTAGGTTTTTCTACAGGTGTCAGGCTGTAAAAAAAACAAAAAAAAAAAAACAACAACAACTAAGAAGTCCACATATTAAAAGAAGCCATATTCTAAATTTTGTGGCATTTTATTGTTACCCTAGTTGTAGCACTGTTAGGCAAGTTTGTTTTTGTCACAAATTTAGTTAAATGTGCAACTTGACAATATTTTTCCATCCTCTTCCTGCTCCTTTGAATTAAACAGGCAGTGGTGTTGAAAAAACACCCCCCCTGCCAAGGTTATGTAAAACTGGGTGTTAATATTAAACAAAATCATAAAACCTTTAAAGCTGATATAAGCAACTTTTTCAAAACATATCATGCATAAACTTTCCCTAGTACCTGACTGAGTTCACTGATGACCTGTGCAACATCCCTATGGTTTTCAAAAATATATATATATATATATATATATATATATATATATATATATATATATATATATATATATATATATATATATATATATATATATTTTTTTTTTTTTTCTCTCTTTTTTTTTTCTTTTTAAAGCCCAATCTTTTTTGCAGAACAGAAAACTAACCAATAAAAAACTGTCGGTGCATAATTTTCTGTGTTCTGTGGGATAAACAAAGAAAGTTCTCACTGAGAATATATTTACATTTTTGGTTGTTTCTCAAAACATATTGTATGCATTCAGAAGTCTTGGGATTTGACACTAGTCGCATGTGCTTCTTTTATGACCTGGGTCCTATTCTTGGCTTTAAAGTGAGGTGCTACCCATTGCCAATGAATTGAAAGATGGCCCATAATATTTTTAAAACATCTCCTTTTGTGTTCCCCATAAAAGTTATAAGGGTTTTGAACGATATGAGGGTGTCACTTATTACAGAATATAATTTTTAGAATGCATCAAGCAACATTGAGAAATATCAGAAAGAAACCCCACCTTGAAAGGGCTGGAGAATGTGAGTTTTGCTGATCCAAGGGGATCTGAGCAGCAGCAGGGGCAGGAACAGCCTGCATGGATTCTTTGGGGGTCCCTGAGATCACACGTGTGGTGACCACATCCTTATTTAGAGGCTGTAGAGAGACAAAGAGGCCTCTGTGAAACTCTTCATGCAAGGACAGCATGAACAAACATAACAGCTGAACAGTTTCAACAGGAGCCCACACAACTAAACACACAAGACACCCAAGGACCGGTCATGAGTTTGACTGACAGCGAGGTCTGCTGTGAATATGCCATTCCATACTTGGCCCAAGTTAGTGTTCAAAACCCAGAGAATCCATTACCTTCTCCAGAACTCAAATGATTTAAAGGAATAATTCATGCAAAAATGAAACCTTTTCATCAGTTACTCACCCTCATGTTTTTCCAAACCTGTATGGATGTTAGGCAGTATGCTTGTCTGGGTCACCATTCACTTTCATTGTGAAAATATCCAAATCAAAGTGAATAGTGACAATCTGACAAAACATCTCGTTTTACTTTCCACTGAAGTCAGTCAGTCATATGGGTTTAGAATACAAGGGAGATTAAATTTTTTGAGTGCATTATCCCTTTAAGTTCTAATTCTAAATGTTATTTATGTTATTCTTTTTGATGCTGCAGTGGCCAATGAAACACCCAAGTAAAAACAAACACAAAAGACAGATTGAAAGTCAACCTTGTCTTTAACCGCTCCAGTGACAATGTCAGACAGTCGGTTGTCAAGACTGTTTTCAGTTTTTACTTCAGGCTTTAGATTTCCTGCAGCTCCAGGCAGAGGAGGGAAGCTTGAGAGTCCCAGCTCAAAGCTGGGAGATGGAGCGCGCTCCTGAGCAGGTGGGGGCGACTGTGTGCAGGCTCTCTGGGGAAAAAAAAAAAAAAAAAAAAACACAAACATGAAGAAAATCAGTTGGAACATCCACAACCAATTGAGCTTGTAAATAAATTGGAACACCTATCTATAACAACTCTAAATGTGCGGTGATAAAAATAAATAAATAAATAAATAAATAAATAAATACTTTCTGTATTACCCGAATATCCTATTTTTTTTTTTTAAAGCTATAGACTCAAGCTAGATTTTAAAATATGCAGCTCATGTGTTTATATTACTACAAAATGTAAGATACAACATGAGATTAGTTCATGCCAGTGTCCATGGCTACTTTCATGGTGAAAAAAAAAAAGTTAAAATATATTAAAGGGTAGATTTATTAAAAACCTATAAAGGTTTCAAAATTAGGTTTTGATAAGGACTCTAAAACAGATTCAGTGCCGACTATGTTAAAAATGTCTGCCAAAATGACATCATGAGATTAATTTTTGTTTTGCTAATTAATTGACACCAATAGCTGCTTTTGGAAATGTTAGTTATACACTGCCTGGCCAAAAAAAAAAAAGGTTGCACTAATATTTTTTGGACACCCTTGAGCTTTGATTATGGCGCGCATTCATCATGGCATTGTTTTGACAACTTTATGCAACATCACAACATTTATATCCATCCAGAGTTGCATTCATTTTTGTCCGAGATCTTTAATTACTGGAGATTATGGATTATGTGAGAGTCTAACTGCTCTGTAAAGTCTTCTCCAGCACATCCCAAAAACTTAGGGGTAAGGTCAGGCTCTTTCCCAATTTGAGCCTGATGAATCTTGGCATTGTCATCCTGGGATATTCCAGTACCATCAGGGAAGGAAAAAAAATCCATTGATGGGATAACATGGTCATTCAGTACATTCAGGTAGTCAGCTGAATTCATTTTATTGCTGCATAACATTGCTGAGCCTAGACCCAACCAACTGAAGCAACCCCAGATCATAACACTTCCACCAGAGACTTGTACAGTGGGCACTATGGATGACTGTTGCATCGCTTCATGTGCATCCCTTCTTACCCTGACACGCCCATCCTTTGGAATAGGGTAAATCTGGACTCATCAGACCACATGACCTTTTGCCATTGATCCACAGTCCAATCTTAATGCTCCCTAGCAAACTGAAATAGTTTTTTCCCAATTAGCCACACTAACAAGTGGCGTTCTTCTGGCCACACAGCGGTTTCGTCTCAATTCTGTAAATTCTGGTTGCACTGTGCATGTGGAAATGCTCTTACTTTCACTAATAAACATAGCCGTGAATTATACTGTCGATTTTTAACGATGTGACCAATCACGATCAATAAAGATTTTTTTTCTGACTACATTCCTTTTGCGAAGCTGACAGTTCACCGCTATCTTTCCAGGTTTTAATAATGCGTTCTTAATAATAACCGTTCTTAACCCAATTCCAGTGATATCAGCAATCTCCTTAGTTGTCTTTGCTTGATACAGGCCAATAATTTGACCCTTCTGAAACACAGTAACATCTTTTCCACAACCACAGAATATGTCTTCCAACATAGTTGTTCAAAAAATTAGAAGCTTCACACTGCATCAGTTAGGATTAAAATAATTATTGCCATCTGAAACATATTAAATCACTGCAATGATGATTCAAACTTAAGTACCCGCTTATTTAAATACAAACGGTCACTTTTTTTGGCCAAGCAGTGTATAATATACTGTATAACTGCTGGATAAAGGCACGGTCACATTTACTTTTGCACTTTTTGCACTAATTCCACGAGCAAAAGCGGCATGGGAAGACAATGAGGTCCTCTGAAACCAGCAAAAAACTAATTGCCAAGCAGCCCTTTTATTAATGCTGCAGTTTATACTTGAGTAAAAGTAAAAAGAAACTTGCCGCTAAGATTACATCCTTCTCCATTGTGGATTTTGAACGTAGCTGTTTAAGAATCACCGCCCTAACAGAGGTCACTGCCAAACCAAGCAATGACCTATTGGTCAATGCGGAAATTTTGTGTGTCAAAGTTCTCCAAACTCCAAACTAAATCTGTAAGGGGAAATTCTTTGCCGCAGGAAGTCCATAGCATGAAAGTCACGACTGGGTGGATTCCCATTGAGATCGCATGCAGATCTTTGCCGTGCAAAGGTAAATTATAATGTGCCTTAAAACTGAAAAAGGTTGAATTGACATTTTTAACTCAATGAAAGCATTAAAAAAATATATATAAAAATGCTTGTCTATGCTGTGTTAGCTGGAATAAAGCAAATTACATACTGGAAACTTGTTGTCATCCCTCCTTTTTCTGTACCCATAGCCACCTCTCCTGCAAAGAAACAAACACAAGCTAGATTGAGCAACAGGAATAAAATATCACAATTTTATATGGAAAAAAAGCTTTTGACTACTCATTTTTAAATTTTGTAAACCTCTAGGTGGGTTGCACTAACAAGGATTAATCTTAAACTTAAGGTAAAGATCTGACAACTCTGTTGCAACAAACTTTAAATGTAACCCTGATTATTATAAAAAAAAATAAAAATAACAAACACGTTTAAACAATCGTTTTGATCCGGATTTAAATGTCACAGTAAATCTATCTTAACTTTAATCCTGTTGCTCCATTACTTTTAAATCTCAGTTAAACTGTAGTTTAAATAAAACTTGAAGCTAAGGTTGTTTAAATAAAAAAATTGGACCTACAAATAAACCAATGACTAGGTAAGCGTTTTGATGTGCCAACAGACTTCTGAGAGAAGCTTATCATATTATATACAACAGTTAATTCCGGTCCGAATCTAATTGGATGAGACATTCCATGAGCACTGATGGTCTGACACCATCAGCATTCCAACGCTTCAATGTGTGTGTATCACTTTGCTTGTGCCGTTCTAAACTAACACGTAAGAGCAGTGCAGATGTGTTAAGAGCCATGGCTAGTCTTTTTTTTTACATTACATATGTTAGTCAGCAGGTGGTAGCAAAAGATCATTTGTGTAATATGAGCCAGTTTAGGTGATGTGAAGTGAAGACGCCTCAGCCATTTACATACAACAGCTCTTCGAGATCGCTTGCTATACTTACTTCTCTTCACTACAAAAGCTAGGAAATAGCTTTAAACAAACAACTTCAGCATTACGGCTCATCACAGCTGAGAGACAAGTGATTATTGCTTCATTCCTCTCTTCTGTCCTCTTCATTCAGCAGAGTGGGCTCTTCATTTCCGGCCAAAATAGTGGCGCTGATGCAAGGAGAGGTGGTTGGTCTGAGACCTGTGCCACTTGTGTCTCGTTTCATTATTATCTGTCCTTTTTTCTTAAATTATGCTGCCATATTTAAAACCTCTTCAACTCTGGGGCATTATTGGACAAATTTTTCATACTCAAATTGAAAAGCTCACCATTTACACAGTGGACTAATTGCAAAAAACTGGTCTAATTTTAAATAAAAAACAATTAAAAGAATCAAATTATTCATAAATAACATTTCAAATAGGTTTACAATTTGATGAATAGAAATGTTTTTTCTTTTTTGTTCTAAATTTGTAAGTATGTCATTCTGGTTCAGATCCCTCCATCTCCCTCCAAAAAGTCTTATTTTATTCCACTAAATGGCAGCAAGAACTAGAATTTTATTTTTTTACTATATCACCTTCCATCACAAAATGCCGATCTGAAATAAAGGTGGCGCTCAAATGCATTTTAGCCCTTACAGATGTGCATGTCCATAGACATTCAGTCCAATTTTCATCCATTATTTCATCTAATATCTCGGCCTCTGAGTAGAACAGAAGCTCAGTGTAGATGTCATTAAACAGCAGATCCTTTGCAATGAATATTTGATCATCAATAGTTGATGACAAATATTTCCGATGATTTGTTTAGCATGCTTTTCCTGCTGCACTGCATATTTTGTTCTGTACATCTAAGTTTATAACATTGGACTATTCACCAAGAAAGCTCACAGTCAAGTAAATAATGGCAAATTTTTTAGAGAACTTGACTAACGTAAAAGCAGATATAAAGTTCGTAGCTATTTGGGGCTTACTGCAGCAGTGATCGAGGCATAAAATAAACTTTTGTATTTGAGGTCTTATAGATTTAATATTTTTGCTTTGTGATTCTTTTAAAAATCTTTCAAACTGTGGTATTAGGGCAACATAAGAAACTAAACAGTCGCACTCCATAGAATGAGAGCTTTTGTTTTATATACGATTTGTCTATTTAAGTGCCATTTGTAAGAATTTTATATACATATTAATAGTTCTATCATATGACCTCTAGGTGGTGCTGATTTATGACTCAAATGTTTTCAGGCCTTATTTTGATATTTTTTTTAACAAATGCAGAAGATGGTTATCTATGTAAATTTCAGATTCTAAGCTTTCACACAATACTCTATATGCCTGACTTCGGTATTCAGAGACATGAACATTTTGAGCATGACCTTTTTCCGTGATACAGCACCCCCTTTTGGACCTGCCGACGAGTCTGCTGAGTTAAAAATGTTATGGGTTGTGACATTTTCTAAAACTGCCTAATCAGCCCTATGTATTAACCATGTCAAAATCTATCTCTGATTTGTTAAACCAGATTTATGAATGGTGCAAATCAATTAGAATTAATCTTGGGTCAACAAACCATGGCTTTAATCCTTATTGATGCAACACACCCTCTGACTTGGTTTTAAAAGTATATCCAAAGAGAAGAAAACCATGTGCATGAAATCAATACATGGCTGATTAAGAACAGTTACCTTCCACGCCCCATGTTCAGAGAGTAATCTGCTCCGTTTATCTCCATTCGTCCACTTCCCACCTGGTCCCGGCGAGGAAAGGCCGGACCGCACGGTAATCGAGGTCGGTTACCCAAGTGAGCTTGTGGAGGGCGTGTCCCATTGGGGATTCTATCTGAAGGGAAGGTAGAGAAAGCAGCAGGGTTCTCCAGCAGAGTGGTTCCACGTTCTGCCATGAGTCGAATGTGTGTTTTGTTGTGGCTCCTATCCAGATGAAGGGGGGTTATTAAAAGCTTTGACTTTGAAAAAAGATCTTCAAAAGATCAAGGATCAAACTTTACTGTCACACCAAATTTAAGGCAATATAAACAAACAGCATTGCTGGCAGTAGCCATACAGATCTCTAAGAAACAAAAAAATACCTGTTTCGAGGTGCATACTGTCTCACAGTTAAAGGAGAAGTGGCTGATTTAAATGTTGGAGAACCAGCGAAACCGTTAATGAATGCAGGGCTGGGAAATGGAGTAACCTGTTGGTGAATAAAGAAAACATAAGCCATTAACATTATTTAAAAAAAGAGAATGACTTCTACATGTGTGAAATAGTCCACCACCCCTCAATCCAAAGTTCTCTCCAAAACCCATCTTGATGTTTCTCGGAGCTAAACAGAAGGTCACGGTACTAACCAGTGTGGGGTCCAGGTAGCTCTGGGTAGCTGACCATCCCTGAGGGGTAACTAGCCGGTACAGTGGGAACTGTTGCTGTGCTCCATACACAGGTGGGATGTAGTAAGGGGTGTAGCGCTGTTGGACGTTTGCGGACACATCCACAGGCCGATACCCATTCTTTGGCACAAAGGTATTGACAGCAATGGCCTTGGCCTTTATTCTAGCCTAGAATGGAAACAAGGAGATGGGTGTGAGTGATAATTTATTGCATCAATTGCCTATATGCATATTCTGTGATGTCACCTAGACTTATGCAGTAGTGCGCTCTACCTTAATTGTCTTTCCTTGAAAAGTTTTCACCTCTTCTCTGAGATACTGATATGCCTGAAAAAGTGATGTATGCAGAAGCTTAGCAACAGGCAAGGCTGGAATATTAAAAATCCTGAGAATGTAATTTGAGGTGATCAAATCAGGGGCAATATAAGAGATATTTACCATCTGAGCATCAGCCTCAGATTCAAACGTGATGAACCAGTTGTCGTTGTATGCAAACTCACAATTGATGAATTTGGGCAAGTTATCACTCTTAAAAAGTGCTTCAACTTCCTGTAAAAGCCAAAATGACATATAGAACAAAAATAAATAAATCATAAACAGAGCATTATGTTGCTACTGATAATGACATGTGTTGGGCATGTTATGTACCTCCAGAGGAGTTGCCTCAGGAACCTCTCTGAGAATGACAATACAGCGGTTCTGATTGGGCCGCACTTTCTCTCCACATTTATCCACTTGGACAAGAGGCAGTGCTGGTGAATGAACAATGCATCAATGTCAGACCAAACCAAGCCCATTTTGAGATTCTAAACAAAGTGCACATTGCGACCCAAAGAACGGTAAGAGTGCCAGATGTTATAACTTGAGACTCACTTTTTAGTATGTCTGCAATGAGGTCCACATCCGTGGTGAGTTTCTTGATTTGATTGAGGTTCGCCAAAGTCAGTATTGGCACATATTGATCACTGTCCATTTGCGAAATGAGGTACATGTCGTTGGCGAGATTCTCCCTGGAAGAAAAAAACCTGGGTCACCATATAAAGAAAACAACAACATTGATTAAATGTCCTTAAAAACAGATGCTGCAAAGAATGTGCAAACAAGCCCAATTTTCAAGCACACCAGACATTCTTGTGCAACAACTCAAACATTCAATCAAAAACACTAACAAGCCCTTTACACCAAATCCACCAAAACAGGATGCGATTTAAAAAAAAATAAAGTCAGACAGTGTAACGGAGAATCGATTTAAGGTCTGTTCCAAAACCAGTGGCGTGCAATTCCTTTAAAGCCTAGACCTTAAGTGTTATTCATACCATTAAGAAAACACAGTTTCAAAATGAGTAAGAAACCCTATACCTTTGGGCATCATACATTACACACAGCTAACTAATAATATCAGTTGACATTTTAAAAACACATCCACGCACGAAAGCCAGAACTTGAAATGACCTAATTTTAACTGCAGCATGTTTTGCAAAATGAACGTCTCCCGAACAGTCATTCAAAAATCATAATTTCTCATATTAATCTACCAAGGTCGTCTATAATACCTGGAAAAATCTGTCTAATAATATATGCAATTTAAATATTGCTTGCAATAAATTTAGTTTAGTCAGTGTACACGGTTATGCTGCGTTCAATTCAAGTTGGATGTGGGATATTCCGATTTGATATCTCCGACCATAAATGCATTCCATTCCCCGATATTTGGAACTGCAACGCTCCAGTTAGCTTAGCAGGGGTTTGACTCTCATTAGAGATGTCTCCTAGCAACCCAACTGATAAACAATGCTACAGCTAGCATTTTTGCTTCAGGTTTAAGATTATCAAAAAGAGATTATAATATTTTATACACCTGTTTCTGCAAGAGTTTGTTAAACAAGCTTTAATATCATGTAATGTGGAAACTAACTCCTTTATCGATATTATTTAATAAAGTGAATGTTTAACACCTACTTTGTGTGTCATCATACCCCAGCATCTCTGCAAAATCTGTTGAGAATTTCTGACTTAAAGATGCATTCCATTGCACTTTTCCTAGGAAGTTGTAAAATCCGATTGCATTGAATGGAATGCAGCACTGCTTTTCAAAACATGATCAAAACACTGCATGTTCAAGCAGCCTAATTTACAAATTTACTCATTTAAACTCCAGATGTTGCTATAACAAATCAAAAAGCACTTACCAAAATCAGCCCTCTTTTCCTGTTTAATAAATGAAGCAATCACACGGTCATGCAGAACATATCATGTTTTTAAATCCATAAGGACCTCTTTCTCAACAGCAATACCAGCAGTGATGACAAACGATTCATCAGACAGCCGTTACATTTTTCACTCTTGAATTACGTACATCACTTAAAGCGTGATTACATCATTCAAGGCCAGCTAGAATGTCTCGACCAGGACACATCCTAAATATCCCACCCACCAAGAACAAATAAATCCATCTGATTGGCTGATGAATCTGACTTTAGTTGCTCATTCATTTGCACTGATGTGGGATTCTGATAAAAATTGTTTCATATCATAGAAAATGCATTATTTTACCACAAATGTGGGCACACCATGAAGGGATGCACCAATTGATCTATCACCGATCGATATCAGACGATATTCACGTCCAATGACTTGATCGTGAACGTAATTTGGCCGATCACATAAACCGATCGCACATGAGGCTCTGTTAAAACTTTAGCAGCACTGTCATGGCATCACAGAGCGTGGGGAAAACTGGCATAGAGTTGCAAGACAACAAACTTGATTCAGCAGTTAAGATCGATGCAGTGTACTGTTAATGTGGCGTTTCACATGCGACAAGCAAGGGGAAAACCATGTGAGCTCTGAAACATTTCTTATTATCGTTCATGGTGGCAGCTTCTCAGTCTCCACCAGGAATAGGCATCTCAGTAATAACGCAAGTTACAAGATGTGGTGCAATTCAAACATCTTTATTAAATATCTCTTGATTAAAGACCATTAACAATAGTAGCACACAGTCCAGAAACATGTGCTCTCTCAGTTTTCCTCTCGTTGCTTGCCCTCATGTGTGTGTTCCCCTCAATAAAGTTCAAGCAACAAGTGAAAAACTATTAATAAAATGATCCATCTAAATGAAAAGGCAGTGAAGGAATTTATAAATATAATTCTTTATACAGTATGAAGATACCAAATATAAAGCAGGAGTTGGCAATGTACGGAGGGGTAATCATTGGCACACCAGCAACGGTGAGGGAGTAGACGGTTTTATTCATATGTAATTCCACACCTGCATTCGAGTCTACTTCTTGATGTAATCCTTCCTCATGATCCGTGTGTTTTCATGAGCTGAATGGGAGGCTAAACAAAAAAGTTAAAATATGACTGTGCAGCATGCGCAAGCTTAATTCTTATAGGACTATCTTACTTAATATAGAGAATATTATGTTAGCCTATACTAAGTCTTATTAAAAAAAGCTTTTTTAAATAAGCCTTTTAATCTTTTTGGAAGCAAAAACTAGGCCAAGTGATATTACTGGGAAGAGGAAATTTAAATTAGTGACAGTGTGAAGAATGCTAACATATAGAAAGTTATGACAGAGATCTTGTTAAAAAGTGAAATGATCGGGATCAGTATTGGCCGATCAGGTATCAAGAAGATCGGTGATCGGAATTGGCTGATTGATCGGAGCACCCTTAGTGCTCTGTACAGTACATTCTGAAAGTGTTCAGACCCCTTCATTTTTTCACATTTTGTCATGTTGCAGCCTTAATCAAAAATGCTTTAAATTCTTCCCCACATCAATATACCCCATAATAACAAAGCAAAAACCAGATTTTTGATAACTTGGCAAAATGTATTATAAAAGAAAAAACTGAAATATCACATTGACATAAGTATTTAGACCCTTTGCTATGGCACTTGAAATTTAGCTCAGGTGCATCTCATTTCACTAGATCATCTTTGAGATGTTTCTGCATTTTGATTCGAGTCCACCTGTGGCAAATTCAATTTATTGGACATGATTTGGAAAGCCACACACCTGTCTATATAAGGTCTCAAAGCTGAAAATGCATATCAGAGCAAAAACCAAGTCATAACGTCAAAGGAACTGCCGTCAAAGACAGGATTGTGTTGAGGCACATAGAGGAAGGCTCCAAAAAATGTTTTGGCTGCATTTAAGAATTATGGAGGCCACTGTGCTCTTGGGATCCTTCAATGGAAGTTTGGAACAAACGGGACTTTTCCTAGAGCTGGCCGCCCAGCTAAACTGCGTAATCGGGGGAGAAGGGCCTTGGTAAGAGGTGACCAAGTACACAATGCTTACTCTGGTTGAGCTCCAGAGATCATGTGTGGAGATGGGAGATACTTGCAGGACGACTACCATCACTGCAATGTTCCACCAATCTGGGCTTTATGGCAGAGTGGCCAGACAGAAGTCTCTCCAAAGTGCAAGACACATGAACGCATGCTTGGAATTTGCAAAAAAGCACCTTAAAGACTCTCAGACTGTGAGAAACAAGATTCTCTGTTATGATGAAATGAAGATTGAACTGTTTGGCCTTAATTCCAAGTGTCATGTCTGGAAGAAACAAGGAACTGCTCATCACCTGAGCAATACCATCCCAACGGTGAAACATGGTGGTGGTAGAATCATCCCTGGGGGCTTTTTTCAGCAGCAGGGACTGGGGTACAGGTCAGGGTAGAAGGAAAGCTGAACGCAGCAAAATAAAGAAATATCCTTTGAGTCACTCAAAATATTTTGACTTTCCAACTTGAAATACAAATTTTTATTCATAAAAAGGACAACTTGGCTGTGGTTCTTTCTTTTACTAATTAATTTTGTTTCACAAACAAAGCAAGTTAACACTAACAAGGGTTAAATGGGTTACACCACCACATTTTGAGGGCTCAATGGGGTACAGCATATAGCAAATTTGTGAATCTTTTTAAATTATTAAAATTATTAAAGAATAAATTATTTTTTGCACACTTGTTCAGCCTTGCACTAATGCTTTTATTAAAAAGAAGTACAAAATAAATACACAAATAACTTTACATGTCATAGAAGTGGTGTACCAGAAGGGGACAAGGATTTTTTTTTTTTTTGCAAAATATTGTCAAGCCATTTCCATATTATTAAATGTTAGGTTATAGAATATAATTGTTTTTCCACTATATGAAAGCTATTTCATGACTAAAAGTCAAGGGAGGACATGTTTGTCGACATTTTGATAGTGACCCAAATGTTGTCAGAAATAACAATTTCAAGGATTTTCCAGGAATTAAATTTGAAAAAGCCAAATTCAAGTACTTCAATCACCTTGTACGAACCCTGTAATTCAGAGTGTCACGTTGTTCCTCTAGCATCACCTGTATTGAAATCAGTTGATAGTTGAGTGTCCAGTGCGCAACGTGTGAAAAGTTGCCGCCTAGCATTACAAATCCCTCTCTTATGAGGCTCTATTTCAGAGCTGCCATAAAAGACAGCTGCTTATGTAGGAAGGAGACAGTGAGGCAGCTCACCAAGTTTTGAAACAGACCAAATAATTTTTTTTTTTATGTCTTGCATACAATTCAGTTCTAAATGATATATTACAATTGGTCTGGAAGTCACACCTCCAGATATAAGGTATAACAGCAGACTTACATTCCACAGACAGAGTACAAGGTTTTCAAAACAGAGCAAAAGGCAAAAACGCCTCGATTCAGGGCCAGTGCACCCGGCAAGACCAGCTACAAATCAAGAGGCTGGCTCAATATGATCAGTTGTGAAGATGCTAGTAATTACCTAGAGAGGCAGAACTCCAGTGTCGCCTTCAGCTGTTCTCGAAGGTCTTCAAGCTGGCTGGAGTCGTCAGAGTCATCCAATCCTGCCAAAAAAAAAAAAAAAAAAAAAAGATCAGATAATTAGGAATGATATCATTAAATAATTTTTAGTGATCGATTCTGGCGTCTTGCATAGTAAATAGGGATTCACCAATACCAAATTTTCATTGGAAATCTCAGTGTCGGCCGATACCGATATCAGTGTTGTTTTTTTGCATACTCAGTTTAGAATATTTTTACATTATTGTGTGGAACTAATTGGGAATACTCTTTAATATGTAACAAAACACAAACCTTAAAACTACATATTATTTAAATATAAATGTATAGCTTATTAAGACAAACTTTGTTAACTAGTATACTGGAAAAATATAGCAGCAAAATGAACAGTAATCCCAGTGTAAGTAATCAGCAGAAAAGATGCCGCTTTTTTTTGTGCACATATTTTTTTCTTTTTCACACAGTTATTTTTGTAACCCATTCAACTTATAATATATTATCATTTGTTTACAAATTATAATAATATTTAATAGTGATATACCTCAATCGTGCCCCCTTTGACACAGATCCACCGGTCTCTCTTTCTCCCTCACTGCTGTCATAGTGCTCACTCTCCCCAGAGTTCTGTTTACATGCACCTGCATATCATTAGTGACTAATCAAGGACTGCATATACCCCCCCCCCCCCCCCCCTTCACACACTCATTGTCTGTTCTCATCGATAGTATCTCTGAGACTATTATTGCCTGCGAGTATCAAGACTGTTGTGAGTTATCTGTTCATCGTGTCTATACTCGGTCTTGATATTACTCACTTGCCGTTTGCCACTCTGCTCAACTGAATTTACTCACAATGTTTACATCACCGTTTCAATCATCTGTTCAATAAACCCTGCTACTGAGTTAATATCTCTGCCTCCGTGAGTCTCTCCATGACACCTTTATCTTTTAAACTGATTCACAGTGCTATCGCATGTCTTTCAAGTGACTTTGAATAAAATGCACGAGTCATATAAACTACTTTTAATTGTGTTTTAATGGTTCTTTTGTCATTTTTTTGAGCTTGACGTTAACGAACATGACTAACACACAGTATCGGATTTCTGTTTAAAAAAATCAGTATCGTATTGGTGCATCCCTAATAGTAAAACAACTTAAATGAAGAGTTGTAAACAGTAAACAAAAGAGAACAAAAAAATATTACCTTTCATACTGGTGTTCTGGTCTGACACAATGTCCTTTTCACTGGCTAAGCTTCCAATGTACATCGATTCTGGCTGTGCAGCAAATGGCAGCTCTACAGTGGTAGATACCTGCTGTTCCTCATTCCAGTTCCCTTTGTTTTCACTGTTGTTATAACCTAACATGGACAAAAAAAAAAAAAATAGATCAAACTTTTCCAAACAGATGTGAGCACTAAACAGACATCTGTGCACAATCATTTTCCATTGCTATAGCAGTTCTATGGATTTACCTCCTGAGATGGTGCTTGATGGGTCATCATCGGCTTCTATCCATGACTCTTGAAAATCTGTGCAGGTTGGAGCAGAGGCCTCCAGTTTAGGTATTGGGTAATTGGCCCATGCCTTTGCATTGGGATTGAGGTCTGAGATCTTTGAAGATTCCTTAAAAAATTAGAAAATGAGTTACACATTTGTATGGTTTTTATTAGCCTGTGCATAATTATAATTCGACTCATCTGTTAGCGACTACATAAACCAGTGCCTTTAGAAATTACTGATCACATTCAATATTCATAAACACAATGGCTCCAAAAACATATTTGGACAGTTAAGCCACACTGAAGGTATGAATGACATTGCTGTAGAAACTATGGATGTGCAAACCTATCAATTTTCATAATGGGCTACCCAAGGTTAATGATAGTGTACAATTAGGCTCTGTTATGTTCACATGACCCAGATCAGACACATTACAGAGGGATATACAGATGCCAAGCGCAGCAATTCAACTTGGTAATTAATGGATATCCAAATAGGCTAAAAAATACAACATCATAATGCACAAAGCCATCAAAGTAAGAGAAATAATAAAAAAGAAAGGCTCCACCAGAGCGGCACAAAACCACTCTTGCGCATTCTGAACGCAAAATGACACACTTCGATGTAATCGTAGTGCTTCAGGGTGATTCTTGCTGCAGATTCAAAAGCACACAACTGCAAGATAATATTCATGACATCAAGCAGCTTAAACTTTTTAACTGCAACTATTTAAGCGGTTTCAGACAGAATCAGCAAAAGACTTAATCTAGCCACAACACCTCATAAATATGGGACTATTACTCACAGCCGAGGATTTAACATCAGACAATGATAGTCTTGAAATGTATTGTTGATTTGCCACTTTAATTGCTGAAACAGCAGCACATAAAAGTATTAAGCCTAAAGAATAAGAGACGAAACTTCTTGCAGAGGGTTAACTATTGACTGCTATTCACTCTTAAGCACAGCAAGCTATCATCATGCGAATAACCTCAACAAGTTGCATATATTAATTAATTTGAAAAATGTGTCACCCATTAAAACCACCACCACTAAAGAGATTCAAGTTAGTCAACCCCACTAATTGACGGGATGTTTCAGGGTGGTCGACAAATCATCCAACAACTGACTGGTCAATTAGTCGACTACAATGGCACATTACTAGTAGTTAACAATATCAAACCAAGTTGGATTTGCAAACCAATGACATTAGACGTTTTCTCAGATGTGTTGTGTGGAGAATTAACCCTTTAAATTAAAAATATGTGCCCTAACAGACACTTCAGACATTTTACACAAATTTTGACAAACAAAAGTGACCACATTTTCTTAATTTTGAGCAGTATTACTTCATTTTTTAATTGACACCTGAACTTCTTCAAAATAAATGGTACCATTTTTATATTTTTGTTATCTTATGCAATGACATTCATGCATTTTACATGTGACTTAGGCATCCAAATACATTTGGGGTCATTGTATAACCAGGTTAAGCAAGCTGGCAGTGTACTCACACATTCATTTTCACTGCAAGTATTCTGCCAGTCCCATAAACAGGATCCTTCAGTCAATAACAAATTATAAGGGTAGGGTGCTATGAAAGCCATAGAGCTCTGGAAATCTTCTGGCACAACAGATTTACCATCCTGCACAGTCATGTTTGTCTCACAGTCAGTATGGTCCCATGCTGACACCAGTGCACATGCCTCCATTTGGTTATTAGAAAACAAGGCATGTGGCTCTTCTGCCCACAATGGAAGGCAGTGACTAGTGTCCACATCATCATTCAACTCGGATTTCTCAAGAAGGTCTGACACCATGTTCAACATCCCTTGCTCATCCTCCATTTCGTTTATGCGGACCACGCCCTGATGGTTTTCCATCAGCATAGGACCTATGAATTGATCATTGAGAAAATGTATCTCATAAGATGGTGTGGTGGCATAAATGTCAACTTGGTCAGGCTCTACTGGTAAAGGAATTGCCTTATTTACACAAGTGGCCATATCACTCGTGCCATCAACACTGCCTTTCAAACCAGACAGATCAAAGTCAAGGGCTCCAAGCCTGCCAATAGAAGAGTCACGTGTTATAAGTTGAGAACCACGATGCATGGTAGTCCCAGAGCTCTCAATGGATGCATAATTGCTACCATGGCTTTGTTTGGCACATGACTGAACCTCTCCAGTTTCAAGTGACAGATCTGCAGTACTCACAAGAGGAATGCAGGAGTGAACAACAGCTCCTCCCATTTGAAAACCAATCACACACGTGTCTCGAAGGTCTTCGTGCTTCTGACTGCATGTAATTGAACATTTTTGTGTGTCATTGGTTGGCTGTTGTGAAGAAGGGTCCAGAGACCTGCAATAGCTTTCCAATTTCATGCAGGTTGACAATGAAGAGCAATCAAGGATCCCTAATAATGAAGTTTGTACATCACTGCCAGCCAAACAAACAGATTTCAAACAGTCATTGTTTTTATTCCCAACATTTTGGCAATTAGGCAGCTCCAAATTTGGTACAAGTCCCTGTGGTTCAAGCTCGTCTGTTTTGCCATCATCTGCACATAAACAAATCTTTTTCAGTCCCTTCTGCTCATCCTCACTGAAGCATTTGGTGGCAATATGAGTCTTCTCGTCATTTTGTAAACAAGTGTATCCTATTTCATTGTCCATGACTTGCTCTTTTGCTGCTGTGGGCAATTCAACTGCCACCTGTATTAAATAACTCTGTGTGAGGCTTTCTGGATTTCCATTATTACATACATTATTGTGTGGTTTGTTTTCAACCTGGGTGGTATCCCTCGGAGAGTGATGTTTCTCCACAGGACAGTCAGAATTGCATACAAGCAGAGTATTTGTGCAAACATCATTAACGTCAGAGCTTGTGTTTTTCATAAAACTTGCATTGTAATGATCACCTTCTTGACTGTTTTCTTCACCATTACCTTTGACTTCCTGCAATTGCTCAATGTTCAATGTGTCCACAAGAGTGTTTGTGGGCAGCAGAGAAGGCATCATATCACTGACACACTGTTTGACATTTTCAAAATTTGCATTTGGTTCACAATTATGTTCCCCATTTGGAAAGTCACAAGATTGTGACACAATCCTTGTCTTGTCATTGGGAAAAACACTGAAAGTGCAGACATCTGTGGTGAAAGTCAATCCCATCTGCAGGTCTTCAACATTAGAAGTTTGGACACAAATTCCTTCCATTTCTGTATGAGATGGATTCCTGAAACACTGAGGCACATCACCAACCTTGAACATACCAGATTTAGTTGTCTGCCCTTCACTCTGCAATATACTACACTGGGAATAATTTTGAATGACCTCGCCCTGCATTGACATTTGTCTTGGTTCAACTTCGTTTCTGTGGCAACCAACTGATTCCGGCAGGCGATCTACATTATCAGAACCCAAGGGGACTAGACAGTGCTTTAAATTTTCAACTTCTTCAAATGCACTTATAGAGGGAAGCCCTTGATTTGCTGCGGTCTCATCAAATGTTTCTGATACAGATGTACCGGCAGCTGTAGGAGCATGTAACAGGTCCTTCTGTGTTTCCTGGTTAACTTTCCCAGTAGTGGCCTTCTTGGAAGCACATTGATTAGATTCCACCATAGCTACTTTAAGGCCTGAATATCTATCCACTCTGCCAAGCAAAGAAATTGAATAATCAACACTATCGGAGACAATGTCAACATGTGTAAACTCCTCAACATTTAGATGTTCCTCAGATTCCTGTTCAACTTCGGACTCTGGAGGACCATTTAGGTCTTGCGGTGGTCTCAATATGAATCCATCCAAAATTTTGTTGTGCATGTTTGGTTCAGAGTCATGCTTCAAATCTGTGCCCCTGTAACCAGAGCTACCATGAAGCTTTTGCTGATTTTGAAGTAGGTCACCAGGCTCCCCCTGTAACAATGCAATATCTGTACTTGAATTTGACGTAGACATCAGTCCATTTGGTTCCAGAAAATCTGGGGAGGATTGATAAATGGCGACCTCTAGAACAGAAGAAAGATGACTAGCCTCCTCGTGGCCATGCCCTTTGCACATGTTTTCAACTGCACACGTGTTTTCTGTATCTTTACAGTGACTGGAAACATTTTCAGATAAAGGGTTTTCATTTTCCTGGGCAGGAAATATTTTTAGAAGATCTGGGAGGCCATGTTCTGCATTTGGAAATGCTATATTTAATGGTAGACTTAATGACTTTATGTTTCTCTCTAAGGAACTTTGCACAGTTTGTTGTGTTGCTGTGATTTTCTTTAAAGGGTCTAAACCTGATATTCTGTTGTCTCTTGGGAGTAATGAATTATCAAACAAAGGCTTTTCAGAGACAGCTGGTGCACTTGCGTACCTGACTGCGTCAGCCTCAGTAACAGACTGGTGCCCACACTCACTCCCAAGATCCTCCAAATCAATCAAGCAGATGCTGTAGAAACTCTGTTCTTTTTCAAAGCTGCAGTCAGTGATTAACAGCTCAGAATTTCCCTCAGAGTCATTCAGCTTAGCTGGGCACCAGGAGCATTTATTGAGTGTAGAGGTGGCTTGCTTTGTAGCAGACACATATTTTGATAGTTCAATGTTACTGTGTACATCCCACAATGCTTGTGTTTGTCCTTCTTTTGCAAAAAGAGTGTCATCCAAGTGATGATCCTTTGAAATATGTGGTGGACAGATGCCTTGAGTATCTCGTGCAAGGGTGGACACAGAGATTTCTTTTTCGCCCTTGTTTAAAACTTCAGAATGAGACTGTTGACTTTTACAACACAATTTCCCTCTCTTAATGTAATTTTTAAGTATTCTATTTTTAACAGAATCCAGTGTTTCCATTTCCTTAATTTGGCAATTGCCAGTACTGTGCATGCCAAAATCCAAAGTCTCATGGATAGGTGGGCCATTGACAGGTGTGTCCCGAAATTCAACCCCTTCCTGTACACTGCTACCTCCCCCTTTAATGAGACTGAGACTCGCTGACAAGTTTGTAGTGGAAGCATTACAACAGGCATTCAGAGCAGCGTTCACAGTCCCATTTTGGCGAGGCTTGTCTTCGGATAGATCACCAACGGTCCAAGCACTAACCTCTTCAACTGAGGAACCCTCTGGAATGTCTGCCTGAAGAAGACTCGTTCCCTCGCCAACAAGGTTAGGATTCAGCCCTTTGCTGAAACAACACCCCATATTTAATATTGCGAAAGGAGAAATGCCTCTGTTACCCACCGCACAAAAACTTAAATAGCTCCTCTCACAAGATCCTCAGAGGGAAAGAGAGAGAAGTGCAGACTATGACTGCAAACCCCCTCCCCAGACCCAAAATAGCACATTTAAATTTATACAAGTGACTCATATGGGCCCATCACTCAATGTAGAATCCTTCATATGATTGGTGCTGCAATGGATGCTGTACTTGCATTGTATGAATAGGATCAGCAACTTGGCACAGTCCCAAAGCACGAGGGTGGTTCACACAACTCCCTGTTAAGCCTTTTCACAACGCCCTAAGCTGGGTGGGTGTTTCTGCTGTTTCATAGCAGGCTTTTATGCCCCAATCTCAATTGCTTGTGAAAACATAACTCTTTCAGAGAGAATAAATGACTTATACTTTACCAAAAGAGCAATCTCTTTCTCCTTTACGTCCTGTGACTGCTGCACCTGTGGCTCCACGATAGTTTTTCCTTCCTGGTCTGAAGTCATGAGCTGTCCAGGTTCTAGCTCCGTACGCAGAGCTCTCCAGGCCACCAGTGAACTTTAGGTGAAAGGGGAAGAAATGATTAATCTTTATTGATTAACAAATCAATCCAACTGAAAGCATAACCACTTAAGAGTACGAGTTAAATTAAAAGTTATGGTACTATGTATTTTTTTAAAACATTGAAAGTGACATCAAGGGAGAAAGTCGATATTTGTTTTACTAAACTTAGCAGTCAAAATGACACAAATTCTGTATAAGTCCAGTATCATTTTATAATAAGATTGTATTCGTTAACATTAGTTGCACAATAGTTAACATGTACAATTACAGCATTTACAAACTTAGGTTCATTTCTACACACACACCAATACATATTTACCTTGGTATAACAAAGGTATTTTGATAAATTTACATTAACCAATATTAATAAATGACTAATGAGACCTAATGTTAACCAATAAAACAATATTATAAAATTTTATTATAACAAAATAGTTAATTAAAAACAAAACATGCCACCCCCGCAATATAGAGCGAAGCTTTATAGTTTTAGCTACTTAAATTGGAGCCTTCAGAGTTGTTTTACATTTAAACTGCAAGGTAGAGCAGTTTCATGTCTGTGGAAGTATAGTGAATGAGTTGACATGAAATACCAGACAGCCTGGTTCCTTATATGTAAAAGATTGTTGGTAAGATTGAATTCACAAGAAACCTCTTTTATATTCAGTCATATAACAATACATAAATAGTCAAATGCATCTATGGTGTACATTGGAACAGCTATTTGCTATTTGCTTGTATAGTATATTAAGTAAAAAAAATAAAAATAATCAGTTTTCCATACAAATGCAAAGTGAGACTATTAAGCCATATGCTTTGAAACAAAGATTTGATGCACTTAGAATCTAGAGATCATAAAACCACTTTACAAACTGCTCACCTGTTTGATCATGCTGAAGTCATATAAACAAACACCCTACAAAGCCATTTCAGTAATGTCAAGTTCTTTCAAATCTAAACTCATGGGAGACGTTTACATTAGGAGTACACATACATGAAAGCATAGGCATGGATAACCATAAAACAAATAAATGGTGGACACCAACGACGTGCAAGAATCATATGCAAACTACATAAAATATTATCAACTCTATCCACATGTGCCAAAGTACATGAATGCTACAGGCCAACACCACTAACACAACAGACAGCTGCTAGCTGAACCAGCCAAACTCTTATTATAAAACTCACTTCATATAGCCAGATATCAAATACATGCATTACATCTCCAACTATTGACCACCAAGCCTAAAACACAGTCTAACAGGAAATGTAAACAGAGAGTATATGTTAGCCTACATGCTAAACACTGGCAAATGGTAGCCTGGAGACAGTTAGCTCGACTTGCTAACTTCGAATAGTGAATAAACGCTGCAGCTCGTCATGCGTTGATAAAACAAACAGTATAAACTACACAGAGACGAAATGTGTAATAAAATAAGCGACATAGTCATTCGCATATGTTTCCACTCACCTGTATCTGCTCTCCACACACGGGAGAATGCGGGCCCAAACGTCTCACTTCCACGCACAAAACTTAGAAAAACAAATCCACGCAGGAAACTTTTAAACCACGTCGAAACGCCCGGCGCCCTCAAATTAAAAACAGCTCCTCGATATCAGGCGTGACAGTCAACTTTAAGGGTCTGTTTGGTGAGATTTAAGAGACTGGCGTTTGTTGTCGAGATGGTAACAACACGAGAGTGATGAATGTGTGTTATTCTTTAAAACGGCTTGAATAACAATGCGAGGTATGCGAGAAACTATAGCTGTAGGTGCGAGTTAAATTGAGATATGATAAGGGACGACACCGCGTTAGAAAGGAGCCACACGCCTCTGCCCTCCCCGTGTATTTGTGTCCGGAGTTCAGCTTCAGTCTCTCGGCCAAAACGTACCGCGAACTCGCGCCGCTTTATGGACTAGCTCGCCCACTCTCTACTGCGGCGCTTTCAGTAACTCAACGGCTGTAGCTTCTATACGCTATTGGTTACAGTTCAATGAGTGCTATCAATAGGGGGCGCCAAAACGCACCAGAATAGTACACTCTGTAGTGTAAACTCTCAATAGGTTCGGGGCTAAAATTGTTAATACATATTTTTTATGGATATGGTAATGTATGGGTATGTAATTTATTTACATTTTAAGTTATCTAAACAATTTTTATGCGTAATATGGGTAAATGTGTAATGAATTCAACGAAATGAACTTGATGTTTTGGGAAAGGTTTTAGCACTACTGCTGCTACCCTGACAGATAACGAATGTAACCAATAACAGACGCCACGGAGCAACACGTGACACTTGTGTGTTTGAGTGGACGGTCTGGTTCTCATTGAAAGATTCTTTTGCCTCGGCTTGATTTTCTGCGGGATTTTTCGGTTGGTCGAGACAATGTACGGATACTCATAGCGGCCAAAAAGTTTTGCTGATACAGATGTCTGTTCTCAAATGTTCTTACTGTGTGGGCAAAATATTGATCTTTTTTATTTACAGCTGTTTTAGTGCCAAACCGCCATCCCAGATATGTTTAACGCACTGAATACATATAAAAGGGCAAAATCCCTTCCTTGGTCAAAGTCCCCTGAACAGTTTTCAACATAGCTGAAACAAACTTAATGTATTTATAAGGATCCTTACTGGAAATAAACATACTATGTTATCAATGCTCGTTCTTCAAATGTACATTTTACATTTAAATACAATAAAGAGTGCGAACCCAAAACTGTTTTTTATTCAAACACGGCTTTTATTTTTGCTTTGTGTTATATATCTTATGACCACCAGGAGGCGACCTCAGTTCAGTCTCCCATTGCGCCACTTCGTTGCGGTAAAAGCCGCCAGATGGCAGTTTAGGATTGCTTCTAGCAGGGAAGGCGCGGTTCTGCTTCAGGTCTAATTTACAATATCAAAAATAAACTATTTAGTTAATGAATCGCGCCTTTTATTACTGACGCGTGTCCGGGATGACCCTCTTTTAGCGGCAGAGGTGAGTTTGTGCGAGTTTTGCAACAATTTCTGAATCTTTCTTTGGGGCGCGCGCTCACTGCGTAAACCGAGCTTGCATTAAAGATGGAGGACATGCGAGAGGGAGTGCGTGTATGTGTGTGTGCGTGCAGAGGGGGATGGGATCAATTCTCGGAGGACAGTGAGTGTGCGTGCCCACTGTCCTTGGTGGCACTGTCTCCCCTCACACCTATGGCTATATTATCTTAATAAGCTGAGAAGCGAATGATTTGGTGTGTTATTGTAGAGATGACTGTGACGTTATGCCTTCCTGCCGCCAAGCGCGCAGACAGACAGGCGCGCGAGACTCTAAACTGCTGTTGTTCTCTGACTGATGATGGGCTCATGCAGATTGGAGCTCGTTTGAATTGTAAAGTATAGTTTAATCCACAACAGTCACATTTCCCTAGTTTACTACACTTTCGCGAGTTGTCACGTATTACATGAAGTTCTGAAGGATTTATGGCATGGATGTTGGTATTGGCTAAGTGATTTAGGTCAGTAATGTTAAACAGCTCCACATCTTTGTCCAAAACGTCCAAAACTTAGTTAAACTAACATGTAAAACATCTGAGAAGAAACTGAGTGGAACGGTATAGAATGTGCCAAGTTTTACTCACGGAGTTTAGTCATTCAAAGTCAGTTTTGCGAGACCTCCAAATTTAGCGGGTAGTTACTTGATGGAGGTTTTATTTCCGTAAGCATAGGAGGAGTTTAGATACTTTGGAGTTCATACAAGTTCATTCAATGGCTTGTAAATGCTCACTAAACTATGAGGTGAAACATTTACATCGTGTAGTCATTTAGGCTATTCATATAGACAACCAAATTATGGTTGTGTCATAATTCTTGAATAAAACAATAATGTTCACAGACCATGTAAGAATTAAAAGGGATAGTTCAACCTAAAATTATAATTGTCATCATTTATTCACACTCATGTTGTTCCAAATCTGTATGGTTTAATCTCTTCAATTGAACACAAAAGGAGATGTTTGGCAGAATGAAGTCAGTCACCAATTCACTTTCATTGTTTGAAAAAAAAGATTCACTGACAGTGAGTGTAGACTGAGGCTATCACTCCCTAACATTTTACCTAATCTAATCTTTAAATTTGACAGAAGAAAGTTATGCAGGTTCGGAGCAAAATGAGGGTAACCAATTTTGGTGCGCATCCCCTTTAACGGGTCAGTGAAGTAATAACGTATGTGTTGGTAAAATTTCAACTTTAGGATTTATAAAACAAATCCATCTGTGTCACAGATGGTCAGTTACTCAATCCAGACTGAATGAATATGGCACAGTGCTGATAATACACTGCCTGGCCAAAAAAAGGAAGAAAGAAAAATGTCACTGGATGGATTTAAATGAGTGGGTACTTAAAGAGCCTATGATTGGATCATTATTGCAGTGATTATTATGTTTCAGTTAGTAACAATTCTTTTAACCCTAACTGATGCATTGTGTAGCTTCTCATTTCTTATACAACCATGTCGGAAGACGTATCCTGTGGTTGTGGAAAAGATGTTAATGTGTTTCTGAAGGGTCAAATTATTGGCCTGCATCAAGCAAAGAAAACAACTAAGATGATTGCTGAAATCACTGGAATTGGGTTAAGAACTGCCAAACACATTATCAAAACCTGAAAGGATAGTGGTTGTGGTTTCCCACTAATCGGGAAAAAAACTACTTCAATTTGCTAGGGAGCATAAAGTTTGCCCAATTAAAGGAATAGTTAACCCAAAAATGAAATTATTTAATCATTTACTCATCCTCATGCCATCCCAGATATGTATGACTTCTGAAGAACACATGCAAAGATTTTTAAAAGAATATTTCAGCTCTGTAGGTCCATACAATGCAAGTGAATGGTGACCAAAACCTTGAAGCTCCAAAAAGCACAAGGCATCATAAAAGTAATCCACACGACTCCATTGGTTTTATGCTGACATGCTGTTTTTTGTAATTTTGGTCACCATACATTTGCATTGTATGGACCTACTGAGCTGAGTTATTCTTCTAGAACTCATTGGGATGACATGAGGGTGAGTAAACAATGAGAGAATTTTCATTTTGGATGAACTATCACTTAAAATGTATATAGCACACTGATATAAACCATTTGTTTTAAATTAGTTTGGTTTTTAGAGGTGAGATGTCGGCAGGTGTCTGTGAATTCAGATCTTGGCACAGTAAGCACTAAAACAAACATTATACAACTGTTTTTGCAGTTTCGGAGTGTTGATTCAGCATTAAACCATGATAGCACTATAATGTATTTTTAATAGAAAGGAATTGGCCATTCTTGACAGGGTTGCATCGAATGACTGCTAAATGAGAAAAGATAGCTGTTGAAATTCACCTGCAATTGCATGCTGTATTTATTCAGAAATGTTGGTGTATCTTTATGCATAGCCTACTGTTTGCATACATTAACTAGATTGTTGGTATAGATTGGATATTTTGTGTTAATCAACTTAACCTGCAGCACTCTCTCATCTGAGTGGAAAACCCAGCTGTATTCCCTAGTAATTTTCAAAAGACTTATTTGGTATGTATACCTGTCTTATGCAATTATAAAGATGCTGTTTTTATTGCTTTTCAGTAATCCTTATATTTAGGCCTACATTTATGTAGCAGTACAACAAAAGTGATTAGTCATATAAAGAAGATTCAACAATGGGATGAGACAGGGGCCTGGGTAGTTCAGCAAGTGAAGACTTGGACTACCACACCTGGAGTCACAAGTTCGAATCCAGGGTGTGCTGACTGACTCCAGCCAGGTCTCCTAAAGAGCCAAATTGGCCCGGTTGCTGGGGAGGGTAGAGTCACATGGGGTAACCACCTTGTGATCACTATAATGTGGTTCTCGCTCTCAGTGGGGCACATGGTGTGTTGTGCGTGGATGCCAAAGAGAATAGCATGAGCCTCCACACGTGCTATGTCTCCGCAGTAATGCGCTCAACAAGCTACGTGATTAGATGCGCGGATTGACGGTCTCAGGCGCGGAGGCAACTGAGATTCATCCTCCGCCACCCGGATTGAGGCGAGTCACTACGCCAGAATGAAGACTTAAAGCGCATTGGGAATAGGGCATTCCAAAATTAGGGAGAAAATAAAAAACAATGGGATGAGAAAATCCTGCAAAGTAGGGATGCAACGAGCCGATACCTGGATCTGTATCGGCTCCGATACTGAAGCCTTTAGACGGATCGGATATCGTTCCAACGAGCCCGACCCAAATCTGATACTGTGTGTTAGTCATGTTCGTTACTGTAAAGCTCCAAAAATGACATAAAAGAACCATTAAAACACCATTAAAACAGTTCAGATGACTTGTGCATTTTATTCAAAGCCACTTGAAGACGTGCGATAGCTCTCTGAATCACAAAAGGCTGTGTTTAATAAGTAAATATATAGTATGTTCAGCTCCAGCGCATTAGTGAATGGTGCTGCTCCGTTGACACAAACTCACGCATAGGCTGGTGATGCATTCGTGGCTATTTTTACTAAATGAAAAGTGGACTGATGTCTTACAAGTAAATAAAAGAGATCTGAATCCTGTAAAGTCCAGATGCAAGTTGAAATTGTTTTGGCAAGAAAGGCAAAAATAAAACACTTACTGAAGACTGGAATTACTGTTAATTTTGCTGCTACATTATCCAGTATACTAGTTAATAATAACATGTTTCTTAATGAGCTATATATTTATATTGATATAATGTGTAGTTAGGGATTTGTGTTTCTTTACATATTAGAGTACACACAATTCATTCCACACAATGATGTAAAGATATTCTAATCTGTTTTTTAAAAAAAAAACACTGGGATCGGTATCGGCCGATTCTGAGATTTCCGATATCGGATCAGAAGAGAAAAAGTGGTATCTGTGCATCCCTACTGCTAAATTTAAAGTTAGCCAGAAAGGTACATGTCCCTAACTATTTTTGACCTAAGACTATTGTGGTCAAGTTCAGAGAGTCGATATATGTTGTTTGAAGAAACCCACATTAATAGATTTGGGCACTTTTTTTTCGCAATTCACACAACCCAAACTTTAGTAATGCCTTGAAAAGTACTTGAAACTAGGGTTTATAGCAATAATCCAATATATTATTGAATTTAACATAGAGGTGCAATAGTCTTATTGTTGGTAAGTGTTTCTGTTTGTGCTGTTGCCAAAGACCTGATGGCATTTAATTACATCAAACAAAGGCTGTGGTTTGTAATTCTATGTTTACATCTTGCAGTAGTCATGGGAGACTTGGTCAGCAAAATGTAAAGTGGTTGATTTCATGATTAATTCGAATTTTCTATTGTGATGTCTGTTTTGATCGTAAAAGTTTGGTCTTTTCAGGAAAAAATTAGTCATTTTTTGATTCTTTGAATTCTGTTTCTGTCCTGATGGATGTCTTGTATCGCTTGTAAGCCAATTCCTTGACAAGCTTCAGGCCAAATGTGTGGATTTCCTTATGCCTCACCTTTGTGGTGTAATCTTCAGTGCATGGCAGAAATACCATATTAAGGACAGCTGCAGTTGGTGTTGGCTCTGTCTCTCTGGAGAACTTTTAAGAGAAGAAAATCTCTCCTTACTACATTCTACAGGCCCAGATATCATATTTTTTGCATTATTTAGTGTTCATGTATCTGTGTGTGTTACACTTAAGGTCAAAAGGTAACCAAACGTTGCAGGAACGGCTAATTAATACCATATTCCTTCTGTTGTGTAATAAGCCTGTATTATGAAAAGACTTATAAAAATGAATGTTTTCATTTAGAAATGCAACTACAAGTAAAAATTCTTGAAACAAGAAAATGTAAATTGTGCTTACAAAGGCTTATGCCTTGAACTATTGTATACTTCAACTTTTAGTCGTAGTATTATGCCCTCTCTTGAGTGCCAGTGTTTTTGGCGAGTAATTTAGATGCATGACATGTATTCCAGAAGGCCGTTGTTGCTATGGAAACACCCTCACTGTCGGTTATATGCACTTATCCGGGGCTTTTATTGGCTGTGTTGCTGAGATCAAAAAGTGTTGCTTCAAGAGATAAGAAATATATTGTGCTTCACCTGTGAGATGAATAGTTTTAATTACTGAAGTGGATGAGAAGTTGTAAAATAACGTTGTGTGAGTGGTGTTTTTAAAGTATTGTAAGTATTGTGCTTTAGGAAAGCATGTTACTATTGCTCATACTTCAGGTTAGGGTATTGAAAAAAGTATTAAACTTCAGAATTTAATGCATCCCACACAGTTTGTGCTAAAAACATGAATTATACCTCAAGATGTGCTGCTTATTTTATTTCCATATAATTTAACAAAACCCTATGTAAAGGAGTTAATGGAAAGGAGGCGAGAACCGGCTTGATAATATAAATAATACTTTTAAACTGGTATGATAAATTTTAAATGAATCCATGTCTTTATCTGAAAGATTAGTTTGCACATGTCTTGGAGTGTATCGATGAGAAGTATGTATGATTATTAAAGTTTCTTCTGTTTTTGCCTCCTCTTTATGTGCTTTTTAACCAAATAAATCCTACACCAAATGTTTCTTAGCAGAGGACAGAGATGCAGTAGATTGTAATACATAGCCTACTTGAATATAAACATGAAATTGCTGTAAATTACTGTTTGCCAAACCAGTAAAAAAAAATATGGCGATCATGTTTTAGGCTTTATGGGATGTCATTTTATTATACGGTTAATTAACTTTTATTAAATTATATAAACTTGATACACTAACATTCTGGAACTATAAAAATCTGCTTTTCACTTTATATTGTATTGTTGATCACTATAATAAAAGAGACCGTGCATAATGTGAATCAGACAAACACAAAACACCATCAGGGTTACACATGTTAAAAATCTAATAAGATTATAACACTCCAAAGTACATAAATTATATTAAAAATAAGATTAAACATAAGTATTCCCAAAAAATATAATTAAATGTGTATTGGTAAAGCAGGGAATTCTGTGAACACCCAATTTATTGTTTTTACTGTAATTTTAACAATAATTTACCATAAAAAGTTAATGTACTCTCTTATTAAATATAATATACGTTTTTACCATTATACAGTAAAATTATACTTTTTACAGCAATAAAATCGAAACAACTTATTACAAAAATTTACAATAAAATTACGTCTTGTTAAATGTATTATATTTTCTACAGTATATTTTAAGGTAACTACGCATTAACCAAGTGATGTACACTAAATAATATCTCTTTGTTACATGTCAGAACAATATACATGTAGGCTAGTGCCAAATGTTTTATTGTGTAATCATTTACCAGCTTGTAAGTAGGGCTGGGTGATTAATCAAATTTCATTTTAAATTACGATTTTGGCTTCCAACCAGAGGTGGGAGCAAGTCACACATGTTCAAGTCACAATCAAGTCTCAAGTCTTAACCATCAAGTCTCAAGTCAAGTCTCAAGTGCAGTGCAGACAAATCAAGCAAGTCAAGTCGAGTCAGTGACTCACCTCAGTCAAGTCGAGTCAAGCCACAATACTAAAATAAATTTAGTAGGATTAATAGAGGTAAATTTTTTAAATAAATATTTATTTTTGCTCTGAAAAGATGAAGTTGTGTACATATCTTTACATTAATTTTTTTTAAGCAATACTTTATTAGGCATTATAACAGGGGTCGGTAACCTATAGCTCGCAAGCCACAAGTGGCTCGTCGGGTGTCTCACCCTTCACCAACACATGAACGTTTAAAGCTTTCTAGAGATAATTTTCCAACAGAAATTGTGGGTGCGATTTCAAAGCTTGACGTCAATGACAGTTTTAATTTCCTTTATTCCTAATTTGTCATATAGTGGACGAGGTTTGAAATGAACAACCGCCAAATGCAGATTTTTCATGCAGAATATTTTGCTGATGTAACAGTCACTGTGGAAGGCAACCTGTAAGACTTCTCTTGGTGATATATTACAAGAAATTAGACACAAATATAGGTGTTTGATGAAACGTGATTTATATTTTGAAGAACAGATGAAAGAAAAGCTGCCGATGCCTGTCTGATTTGATATGTTTGCACAGTGAGCTCCGCTGTTCACTAGTGCAATGAAAGTACTTCTCCAAGACACGCACATTCACATAGCACCCGCCACCCGCAAAATGCTATGAGGCTCAATCCAGTTTGCGAGCTCCTCGTCCAAATGTATTTCATGTGCGAATAATTTTGCTCATCTACCCGCAACAGGTGGATGACCCGTATGACGTCTCGAGTGACACATGACAAGATATTCTGTTTGTCAAAAAGATGTGCTTGAAGAAACACTTTATTATATTTTTAAGAACAGACAAAAGAAAAGAAGTCAATGCAATACAAACACATTCGATAACAACACACATTTGGCAGCATTTTTTAGGAACACAAGTGAATTTATTAGGCTTATTTATTATGATGATTATTGTAATAATCTTTACATTTTTAATCGTCTTTAGTTCTTAATTTGCACCTGTTGCCGCATACTGATACTTGTGTGATGGCAAATGGGGTGAATGTTTGTATTTCGGGAGGTGGTTATATATAAGATTTATTAATCACTCCGTTATTGTAATTGCATTTTTTGTGTTTCAGTATATTAATTTAATTATCAAAGCAAAATCAATGAAGCAAAATGATTCACCATATAATCGGATATCACGATATTTTAAATGCGATTATCATTAAATATTTTTTACATATCACCCAGCCCAAAAGTGAAGTCAAATTTTTTTGTCAAGTTTTATGGAGGCCCGCACAAACGCATTTACTCCATTCCATATTGTAACATGTTACCTATTAATATTTGCAATTTGTTTGTTTTTGAGTAGTCTATGGGCAATATAAGATTTTATTTTATTGAAAAATTTTGTTTTTGAAAATAGTAAATTATTTGTTTGTGGTATGGCTCTTTCGAAATAAAAAATGCATCAACCAAAAAATGTTTAATTGGCTCCTAAGTGAAAAAAGGTTCCGACCCCTGCATTATCCTGCATAAATGCCATCTAAACTTTTCTGAAGACAGTCAGTTCCCTTCAGTGATACATTTATATAAAATAGTAATAAAGGTTTTGCATTCAAGGGGTTTAGTTTAAGTCTTCAAAAGTCATAATCACTATGAGAGTACTTGGATTTCATCACGAGTCATTCTGTATATTTTATACTAGTCATGTTTTAAATAAAGTGTTGTGATGCAAATCTGCCTGTTATGTTTTTATATGGCCAACAAATGGTTATGGTATATTGTTGACTGTTGAGGAGGTTTAGAAAAGGCACACACACATTTAGAGGCAATGTCGTTTAATTTCAAACTTGTTGCGCTACAAAACATAAGATTAATTGTGAATCATTTTAATTTTCTGACAACCCTCAAACATTTGAACTGTAATTTTATATGTGAATCTTTCTGGATAATGAAATAACTAATGATTTACGTTTCCTTGTGGTTTTTGATATGTCTGATGAAATTCGAAGTTTGTATCAGATATATTTGCATTGCATATTTTCATACTTTTTTATTCACAATTTGAAATATTTATATCCAAAGGAGATTATTTTGGGAACTGGACAATCATCTGTCATTTTGGTGCATTTTGAGTGCAGCGTTAACTGCGCAGATGCAGATCAGTGGTGCTGGCGGGCTTACATTTTTGCATATGAATTAATTGATGTCGCAGTATTTTTTTAAACGCATTTCATTACTGTTTATTATAAGTTATTGAAAATAATAATAATAAAAAACGTTTAAGTCACTGTCGAGTCATGCAGGTCAAGTCAATTTAAGTCTCGAGTCACTGGTTCCCAAGTCAAAGTCAAGTCATTTCTTCATTTAGTCAAGCAAGTCACAAGTCCTTAAATTTGCAACTCGAGTCAGACTCAAGTCAAGTAACTGGAGTCCCCCACCTCTGCTCCAACCATTATGAAATCAAGACATTCAAGATACAGTTGAAGTCAGAAGTTTGCATATACCTTAGCCAAATACATTTAAACTCAGTTTTTCACAATTCCTTAATTTAATCGTAGAAAACATTAGATGTGAGAAATGCTTCATCACCGCTGTCTTTAAGATGCAGAGCGCACATCTTCTCCGGGAGCCGGCTTCAAATCTCCACGTGTGCACACATTGGCATCCTCGCACTCCCAGGACAAGACCTAAGAGGGTTCGTCCATGGGCATGGGAAGTCAGGCCACCAAGGACGCTGTCGCCCCTTGCGCCGTGGACCTTGGAGGGGACCGTGTGCGTCGGACAGACCCAGCTCATGTCTTGGCCATTACATAGACACTACCCCACCCTTCACGGAGCCCCGTCTCACCGCGAGGATGCCAGATCCCCCATTGTTACTAACACTTTTCCCACTGGACACTTTATTTTTCCCCTTTTATGGACATTTTACTTTTATTATTATTTCCAATAAATGCTTCTCTGAGGCTTGACCCCACACCCACTGTGTCTGTCTCTTGCTCACCCCACCACAAAGATCTTAAAAAGATCTTTACCATTGTTCTATCATAGGTTAATGTCACAAAAGCTAAAGACTTAGATGTTGATGCTCTGTCACACTATGTCCCACTCGCTTGAAAAGACCTTGATTATGCTGATGTCTTAAACAGATTTTGATCTACAAATCATTGAGCTTTATTTCAAATCATTGATGGGATTGAGTATCTGAAAGACAAAGTGATAGGAGTGCTTCTTTTCTCACTTTCATGCAGGGAAATTGTCAAGCTATTTTGAGTGTTTCACAGATCATTAGGGACTGCAGACTGTCCTCATTGAGCGTGTTTATGAGATGAACAGATGTAGAGAGGTAATAGGTTCACTAATCCACTCTGAATTACCCAGGATAAATAATCTGTGCTCCTAAATCAGCCATAGGCTAGTGTTAGATATGATCGGTAAATATGAAAGATAATAAAAATACACACGTCCGACCGAGATCACTAGTGAAAATACTTATTTTTTTTGTATGTTTTTTTATTTTATTTAATAAAATGAAATGTGAGTGAATATCAGAATTTTTTTATAATTTTGTATTGTCCCCAGATGCTTTAATGACAGCATTCTCTCAAGCTGGCATGGACAAGTTTGGGCAAAGCCTGATGATCCATGTTATCCTAGCATGATTTGTAGAGATGCTCCAATCAGGATTTTTATAGCCAGTACCGATTACAGATTTTCTTGTCACATGATTGTCCAATACCATTCATACATTGGATATATATATTGGATGAATTCCAATCTAAGTGATCATCCCTATGCCCTACTCACTACAAAGGAAAAATCTCTTGATGTGGGCACTCTAAAGAGAGCATGGCATTACCGTTTGAATGTATCCTTCACTAAAGAGGGCCCTCTGTGAAAAAATACATTTTGTTTGGAACAACTCTTCGAGTGGCGTCCCCTTTCCTAAGTGCACTTCAATGGCGCAAAAATGACATTTGGAAAATGTCCATTATATATTTCTTGTTGTCACTGTTATCTTAATTTCCCTGCTGGTTATACAACAGTTGTTGCCTTTTTTTGTTGAGAAAATAAGAAAATACTGTTGATAGATTAATTGAAAATCAACTAATTAATTGCACATTTTTAAATGAAAGTTTTTATAATAAGTCTTAAAATAAGTAGGCTTACACAAAATAGTCTCTATATAAGAATAGTTAAATCAATAACCTATAGGTGCAATTAAACTAAATGTGACATTTTTGGTAATATTTCATTGTCAGTTGATAGCCCTGGCTCGACAGTGGAAAAGCTAATAATGGAAACAAGGACATCTGGCCTTTTGTACAAACGAGTTGACATGGTCAACATAACAAATTTGATTAGTAAGCACAGAATCTTAGCCTAAATATATTGTATTCATTTATGTCATATTGTTACTTTGTTTACAATTTTTTAACATCCTAAATTTCCATGTTTACATTTAGATTTTAAACAATTGAATATTTTCAGTATGGTCTCAAACTTCTGGACTTTAATGGTATAATGGGATATAATGGTGCTAATAAAGAATGTAACTTCATCATTCCGAAACCAGTACAGATAATTGCAAAACATTATTAAAATAAATATACACACAGCAATCAGTGTTTGGAAATAGTAAATGTAAATGTGCTGCATTGCATCTAAAATGTGATGGACATCTGCACCCAACCCTGAGTGAAAACTCCATCCAAGTTTTACTCAAACTAAAATATCTTTAATCTTCAGTGGAACATAAAGGATGATTGTTGGGTGGATGCCAGCTACATTTCTCAGCTGTGTGGATCAGGGAAGGTGGCTTAAAACTGTGTGATGTCATATTGGCATTGTTGTGCACAGTAAGCTAGTTATGCTATTGAACACATTGTTTTCTTTGGAGGGACTTAAACCAGATAATCAAGCTAATTATTCTGGTGATGTAGAGTAGGCAAACTTGGATGAAAAAGTGTAGATGTTTTTGCAGAAGGATAAACATGATACAGTCTGTTTGATAATGTAACATAACCACAGATGCAGGTTTTATGAAATGAGCCCTTTTGAGTTCTTTATTTCACAAAACCATCTGTTTGACATCAGAAGCAGCATCATCAATTCTGAAGGATGCATTTTTAGGTGAATTTGAAAAAATTGTGCATGATTCAAACAATTTAGAATGGGCATTTTGCTAGCTGAAATGCCCAATTAAAGCAAACTGAGGTTGTGTGGTTAGAGTACCAGAGTGTTTTTTTCCTTCACATTTAACCCCATTACTGATTCTGCTTACAGCCCGGGGTGATTTGACAGGAATATGTTCATTGAACAGGAAAGTAGCCAGTTAGCATCATTGGCTGCAGAAAAAAGGGAATAATTGGTCTGATTTAAAAGCATCTCTCCAGGCAAGTGTCAAGAATAACCTAATTTTGGTGTCATCATACATTGCAAACCTTTTAATAGTGTGTCCCCAGACTGTAATGAATCTATGCTGCTTACATTCACCAGTTCGATGCAGAGCTTCAGGCCCATTAGCACATTCACATTCATTGAGTTGCTTGTAGAGGTTGTTCTGTGCAGTGCCATTTTTGTCCATATCTACACTTCTCTTTTCAATTTGGCATTGCTGCGAGAACCATTAACTCTTGACCTCTCCATTCATTTTACGTGTTGCTGTCACGTATAACTGACCTATTAGAAAATGTATACTGTGCTGATTAATTATGCAGGAAATATTAAACATGATCATATACTGTATCTGTGATTTATAATAAGTCATTGATATCTGGAATATCTGGCTAAATACAACAGAACTGGTGACATTAACAAGCCTGTAATGTTATATTGTACTCTTGAATTAAAAATAAGGACAATCCCTTCACAATATGTTATTTTATTTGTCCCTACCGAATATATGTTCTGAAGCACAGCGCTCGGCACAATTTCTCACACTCACTCTGCTCAGATCATAAAAAATTATGTGCATGTGTAATCTAATTTTCCTAACCAAAAGAAAAATGTGTTAGTTTCTTTATTTTTTACATGGGTAAATTAACACTCAACACCATAAAATGCTTGAGAAAAACATGCATCAGTCCAAATGCAACATCCAGCACTATTTGGCATTTTCTGGTGTCTTACCTTCAGAGACTCGAAGAACTTAAGAAATAGCGATATTTAAAGGCCGCAAGGGCTGGAAAGTGCAGATTTACAGGCTTTTTACCAACATGCCAGTTCGCACAAGATTAATGTTACTAGTGGTTATTTTTACAGTGTTTCATAGTAGGTAAAACACACAGTATTTTTTAACCAACTCAGGAACAAGTAGTCGGAAAAAGACAAGAAAGATTACTAACTTGACTGTGAAGCTCTGGTAATTATTACTGTACCCCACATCCATATAAAACTAATTCCATCTGAATACGGCTTTAGCCGACATCGTGTAGGGTCATGTTAAGGCCTTCGTGCTTTCCTTTATCGAGCAAAGGTCATAAACTGTTTAAGAAAAACAATTAGCACATGTAATTTTTTGCCCATTTCACTGATTTTGCATTGCATGTAATTTACCTGCCATTTTTACTGGCTTAACCAATGTGCGCAAATTCTGTGTGCATACCTTTAAAAGTGTTTACATCAAAAGCAGAAAATATTCAAAAAAAAATTTATATATATATATCATGTAAATACTGTTGAAGACTTTTTTGAAGACAGTGTATTGGTGTGCATGAAAACATTATTTGTCTTGTGTCTTTGACTAGTCCTGGTTAGAATGAACATATGCACTACACTGTCCATCTCTGGTGTGATTACGAAAAGTGCATAGCCGTTTCCTGCAGCAGAATTCCATGGGTTCAGCCTGGGCCATATTTACTGAGATATACAAATCTGTATGGGGGAGGGTAGCATTACAGATGCATTGTAAGGGGTTTTAGTTCCTACATATGTCCACTCAGAATACAAGCTGACCTCAGTTCTGTCTTGTAAATACCCTCTTTGACTGTATCTAGTGATGTGAGGAAGTCCATCATGCATACCTTTATGTATTTCATCAAGAGCTCTCTGGCTTTTCACAGCTTCAAACCATGAAACAAAGTGATCTGAATCCTCAGTATCCACAGAAATATCTACTATGGACTGGAAGCTCTCATCTGGCGGTGGGGAGCCATCTTGTGTTAGTTAAAATCAAACCATGTGTGTAGATGCACTCAACTGTCCTGTCTAAATTGCATTCTTTAATAGATCATGTTTTCTAGCTGTGAAAAAAATGGTCTGGTCTTATTTCCCATTTTCTCTTGAAATAAATGATTTATCTGTTGTGTCTGCCTTCATTTTTGCTGTTTCCATAGCAACAGGGGAAAACCATGCTTGGGCTGCCCCCTAATGGCAGTGTTTCTTTTTTTAAATGTGATTTGGTATTTTTTTATAATGCACAAGTGACTAAGACACATTTTGGTTTGTAGTAATAAATTAAAATGTATTTATCATGATTGCATTGTGTGCTGTTGCATATTTTTATCATCTCATGCCTGGAGTGTGGTTTCATTGAAAAAGCATGGCTTGCGCTGCCCCTAGTGGCTTTGAGATGTTAATAATTTTACTTAAATATCAGTATTAATTCATACACACACACACACACACTACTGTTCAAAGTTTTTGAAACACACTCGTTTTTTATTATAATTTTTTTCTTCACATTTTATAATAATAATAATAATAATAATAATAATAATGTCATCAAAACTGTGGAATATTTTAGCATCTTCAAAGTATTCACCCTTTACCTAGAATATGCAGACATGTACTCTTGACATTTTCTCAACCATCTTCTTGAGGTATCACCCTGGGATGCTTTTTTAACAGTATTTAAGGAGTTCCCAACTATGTTAGGCACTTATTGGATGCTTTTCTTTATTATTTGGTCCAAGTCATCAATTTCATCAATTTTTTTTAGAATTAAATAAATTGATATTGTGGCACAATTATATTTTTGTGTACAAAACTAATTTCAAACATTTAATCATACGCCTTCAGATCAAAAGATTTTTAAGATCATGAGAAACATTTCAGTCAAAAAAAGTTTTGACCGTGTGTGTGTGTTTTTATATTATTTATTTTTAAAACCCACTCTTTTCTTTTTTAAACACTTAATAAGGCATAATTCAGTAAGTGTCCATTTGATGTTTCCAAAATTTGTCTTATTTAAACTGCTGTTTTTCTGTTTTACTTTTCCTTCATATACTATCCTAATCAAGCATTTGTTTACTGTCCATTCTCAGGTTATGTGGTCTGAAGCATTCTTGGCCTGAACTGAAGTATTGTTATCTGGACCCTATACTGTCATTTCAAACACGTTCGCGCATTTGCTGGGTGATACGTTTCTAGAAGTCCCCTCGTTTTGTCAGTAGACCCAAAATGATCAACTCAGAATTTCCTGTATTACAGTAAGTAAAGCTTTTTAAATTATTTATGTAACCATTATGCAGTAGCACACTATGTTAAAGGAATAGTTTACCCAAATATAGTGTTTTTTGGCCCCTTTAAAGCTTAAACAGCCATAGTCAACTGTTGTCGTATGTAAAAGAGCTGTGAAAAGATCCTTCAAAGTTCTTCTTTCTGTGTTCCACATTAAAAATAACTCCATGTGTGTTTGATCTGGACAATTTCCTTTTTTGGATCCTTTAATATATATTAAAAGGTGTTAATAAATATTTGCATTGCTCTGTTCAGGGACTCTTCAAATGATGGGCAGAGCGACACAGTGAGTCTTGGAATGAGTGTCAGTGAACTAGATGACACTGGGGAAGGAAAAGGCAAGAAAAAGAGAGGCAGGCCTGGAAAACAAGGGGTAAGACCAGCACTGCTGATCAAATCTTTTGCTTGTATTACTGTTAACCTAACGTGCGTGATGTCTACAAAGCATTGTATTTGACACAGTGCTCTGTGATTGTTGGTTTTTACCAGGCAGCCAGTAAGAAGGCCCGGCGATCTCCAGTTGATAAAGGGGGCAGGAAGCCGAATGGAGTGGCATATCAGAATGGAGAGGGGATGGAACCAGGCACTCTGTTTGAGGTGGTCAAACAAGGCAAAAGTGCCATGCAGGTAAGATGAAGGATGTCCCCCTACACAAAGACATAAAGTGTTTTTTATTATTATTATAATTTTTTTGTTTTATGTGTGATGTTTATTTTTATGATCATCTTCTTGATTGTTTCCAGTGTGTCATTGATGACTGGATTGAATCGTACAAGCAAGACAGAGACATGGCACTCCTTGATCTTATTAACTTCTTCATTCACTGCTCTGGATGTAAAGGTAACTTGGATTTTATCTGTAAATACAGTATCTACAAATATGTACACTACAGGTCTAAAGTTTAGGGTCACTTACTCATTCTTTTTTATTATTAATATTATTACTATTATTCACATTTTAGAATAATAATAAAGTCATCAAAACTATGGAATAACAGAAACTGAACTATGGGAATTATATTGTGACTAAAAAAATCCAGAATAAATCAAAACTGTGTTATATACCCTTTGCCTAGAATTTGCAGGCATTTTCTCAACCAACATCTTGAGGTATCACCCTGGGATGCTTTTTAAACAGTATTGAAGGAGTTCCCTTCTATGTTAGGCACTTATTGGCTGCTTTTAGTTTTGTAATTAAATAAATTAATATGGTGGCACAATTATACTTTTTCTACAAAACTAATGTAAAGCATTTAAGCATATGCCTTCAGCTTAAAGGATTTTTAAAATCATGAGAAACATTTCAGTCAAGTGACCCCAAACTTTTGAAAGGCAGTGTAGGTATGATTCACAAATGTTTTTGTCTGATATTTTGGAGTTCAAACTGCACTGATGTGATTTATTCATGTGACTCACAGGTACTGTAAGGATCGAGATGTTCAGGAACATGCAGAATGCTGAAATTATAAGGAAAATGACAGAGGAGTTTGATGAGGTTTGTTGTTTTTATTAGGTTTGTCAATAATGCAGTTTTATTGAGATTTGTCTAAACCTTTTCATTATCAAATCCAGGACAGCGGTGACTACCCTCTAACAATGACAGGGCCACAGTGGAAGAAATTCAGATATAACTTCTGCGAGTTCATCATGGTTCTGATCCGTCAGTGTCAGTACAGCATTATCTATGATGAGTATATGATGGACACGGTCATCTCTTTACTTACTGGGCTCTCAGACTCACAGGTCCGAGCCTTTAGACACACCAGCACGCTAGCAGGTCAGTCACTTTTGATGTAAAGGAATATTCTGGGTTCAATAAAAGTTATGCTCAATGGACAGCATTTGTGGAATAATGTTGATTAATAAAAAAATATATATATTTCAAATTGTCCATCCTTTTCTTTCTTAAAAAAAAAAGCAAAAATCAGAGTTCCAGTGAGGCACTTACAATGGAAGTGAATGGAGCCAGTTTTGGGGGTGTTTAAAGAGAAATGTGAAGCTTATATTTTATAAAAACACTTTCTATTAATTCTTCTGTTAAAACTCTGTTTAATGTATTATTTGAGTTGTAAAGTCTTTTAATGTTTGTTGAGACTACATTATCATGGCAATAATGTTTACACAGAATAGGTTTTAGTAATTTTATCACACTAAAATCACATTAACATGCATATTGTTTTATCTTGTGGCTATACTTTTGAAACAGTAAGTATTTTAATGTTTACAGATTGTCCCCATTCACTTCCATTGTAAGTACCTCACTGAAACCTATATTTTTGCATTTTTTTTTTTAAAGAAATGGAGGGGCAAGTCAAAATAACATTTTGTGGTAATCAAATTGTCACAAATGCTGCTGATTGAGCTGGTTAAGGTTTTGGTCTATTTTTGGATTTTCTGTAAAGCTGCTTTGAACAATATGTATTGTAAGCACTATCCATATTGAATTGAATTTAACAGAAAAATTGTCTTGTGTCTTTCTGCTGCAGCCATGAAGCTGATGACGGCGCTGGTGAACGTCGCTCTAAACCTGAGCATTAACCAGGATAACACTCAGAGGCAGTACGAGGCAGAGCGGAATAAGGTTGCAGGGAAAAGAGCCAATGAGAAGCTGGAACTGCTGCTTGTGAAGAGGAAGGAGGTTGGGCGGTTTAATTTTTTCCCCAGAAAAGTTTTGTGTTTGTCATCTGTCCATTGTCAGTCATATTTTTAATGTTTCCTTTCTTGTTCAATCTGGTTCCTAGCTTCAAGAAAACCAAGATGAGATTGAGAACATGATGAACTCGATCTTCAAGGGTATTTTTGTTCATCGTTACAGGCGAGTGGAATTAATACAAATAACACAACATTTTAAGTCACAATAACTTTTAGATGAGGACTAAATTTCATGTTATGTTCCCTCGCTTGCTTTCAGGGATGCTATAGCTGAGATCAGAGCTATTTGCATAGAAGAGATTGGAGTTTGGATGAAGTTATACAGTGATGCCTTTCTCAATGACAGTTACTTGAAGTATGTGGGCTGGACGCTGCATGACAGAGTGAGAATATTTCCTTCCCTCTCTTAGTGTGTATTATATATCTATTTGTCATAATAATTGAAGTTTTATGAAATATTTGTTGCACAACAGACAGTGGTAATAAAGTGTAATTGTAATGTAGAATTTGATAAATATAATTGTATTATTTTCAGCAAGGTGAAGTTCGACTAAAATGTTTAAAAGCTCTTCAGACCCTCTACACCAACAGAGAGCTTTTCCCCAAGCTTGAGCTCTTCACCAATCGTTTTAAGGTAGCATAAACACTACGAACCAGAATTGTATTTTATTACAATGTTAGTGCTGTACATAGTTTCTGAAATGTTATGATTTAACTTTCTGTCTATCAGGACCGTATTGTGTCTATGACGCTGGATAAAGAGTATGATGTAGCTGTTGAGGCCATACGGCTTGTAACTTTGATTCTGCAGTAAGTATTTCTGTTTTCATCTCTACTTTTCTTGCTCACTTTGTCATTTCTATCCGACCTCATCCCTCCTATCTTTCTAACTTCTCTTTATCTTTCTCGTCTCTGCCTATAGTGATAGTGAGGATGCTCTATCTAACGAAGACTGTGAAAATGTCTACCATCTAGTCTATTCAGCTCATCGTCCTGTTGCCGTGGCAGCTGGAGAGTTCCTCCACAGGAAGTGAGATGAATGAACAGCTGTGTGTTTTACTGCTTTAACATAATGTAAACACAGCAATGTGATTCCTATGATTCCATGTTGTTTTGTCTTGTCTGTCTGCAGGTTGTTCAGCAGGCATGATCCTCAGGCTGAAGAGGCTTTGGCAAAGAGACGAGGCAGAAACAGCCCCAATGGAAATCTGATCAGGATGCTGGTGCTTTTCTTCCTGGAGAGTGAGGTTGGACATTTTTTACACCGTTCATTCATCAAACATTTACTGTTTTTTTTTTGTTTTTTTTATAACCATCTTGAGTCTTCCTGTGTGTTTTAGCTCCATGAACATGCAGCATACCTAGTAGACAGTCTTTGGGAAAGCTCACAGGATCTGCTGAAAGACTGGGATTGCATGGTAGAGCTCCTCCTGGAGGACCCTGGGCAGGGGGAAGAGGGTACAGCACCCCATAGTGCTTCACTTTTTAGTTCTCAGTTCAAGCTCTTTCTAGATGCATCTAGCTTGTAGCTCTTTCCTGAGTTTCTCATGAGTACTTTATGGCTGTGGGTTTTATTTTAGTGCTTGGAGACAGACATGAGAGTGCACTGATCGAGCTCATGGTCTGCACCATCAAACAGGCAGCTGAAGCTCATCCACCTGTGGGCAGAGGAACAGGAAAAAGGGTAAGAGGGTATGAGTTGTGGAATTGGCCATCACCAAAGAAACATTATGGTTTAATGTCTTCATGCTGTTTTTCCTGTGTTTCCTTCAGGTCCTTACTGCCAAAGAGAAGAAAACACAGATTGACGATAAGAACAGACTAACTGAGCACTTGATTGTTGCTCTTCCAATGCTACTGTCAAAGGTAAAAGAAGCATGGTCTAACTTTATCGATGAGAGAAGAGGAAATGTATGAAAAATTGCTTTATATTCCTCCTGCTTCTAATTTCAGTACCAGGCTGATGCTGAAAAGGTTGCGAACCTCCTGCAGATCCCTCAGTACTTTGATCTTGAGGTCTACAGTTCAGGGCGAATGGAAAAGGTCTGTCGTTACACACCCCAACTGAATCTGCAACTTTGAAGATCTCTATCAATAAAGGCCTATGACTTACAAATGTAGACATTCTAAGTTCTAATTCGGTGAAGTGTTGATATATTTTTCTTGTCTTTCTCTCTCTCTAACTCCGTTTTCTCCCAAACCTTATTCCTACCTCTTTCCTGGCCATATTTAGCATCTGGACGCCCTGCTGAAGCAGATCCGGGTGGTGGTGGAGAAGCAAACAGAATCAGAGGTACTCGAGGCGTGCAGCAAGACCTACAGCATCTTGTGCAGCGAGGAGTACACCATCATGAATCGTGTAGACATTGCTCGCAGCCAGCTTATCGATGAGCTCACAGACAAGTTCGGTCACTCTGTGGAAGACCTGCTGCAGGAGGTGAAAAGCGACTTAATTTCAGAGCTTTTCCTCTCATATGTGAAAACTGGGGGAATAGCTTTTAGGCATTTGAAACAGTTGTGTTGAAAATTGTCTGTCTTTTCTTCAAGGGTGATGAAGCAGATGACGATGATATTTACAATGTTCTTTCAACGTTAAAGAAGCTCACTGCTTTCCATAAGTAAGAAAGCAATGCTTTTGTCTTTCTACTGGTAATGCAGAGTTTGTGTCTGTCTACAGTGTGTGTGTGTGTGTGTGTGTGTGTGTGCTGTACCTCAGGTTTGTTTTGCATGCTTTGCAGTGCACATGACCTTACAAAGTGGGACCTTTTCAAAAACTGCTATCGATTATTGAAGATGGGGATTGAACAAGGCTCCATGCCAGAGCAGGTAAATGTTAGGATCTTTTTTTTTTTCTTCTCCTCCCCTTTTTCTCCCCAATTTGGAATTCCCAATGCACTCGAAGTCCTCGTGGTGGCATAGTAACTCGCCTCAATCCGGGTGGCGGAGGACGAATCTCAGTTGCCTCCACGTCAGAAACTGTCAATCTGCGCATCTTATCACGTGGCTTGATGAGCGTATTACCGCAGAGACATAGTGAGTGTGGAGGATCATGCTATTCTCCACGGCATCCACTCACAACTCACCACATGTCCCACCGAGAGGGAACCAAATTATAGTGTCTCATTCAATTAAACAACTACCGTCTCACTGAGCCGCACCGCAGGATTGTGCTGAGTGCAGTTCCTGAAGATTGTGAAAAGATTAACCACTGGACTTGAAGCGCTATGTCATGCCCAAGATCTCTTTTCTAATCTCTTTTAAATTAACGAGTGAAAGAAAATAAATAATTTTGGATAGAAATATTTTACTATTGCATACTTTAATACAATATAATTTAATACATAATTAATAAAAATAGAGAGATATTTTAAGTGTTTTTTAAATATTTTGATTTTTTTAAATATGATTTGTTTTTAATTTCATACATTTTTAAATATAAATAAATGACTTCTTAAGGTTTATGAAGCACAAACCTATGACAAAAGCACACTTTTTGGGGGGTAATTAATCATCATAAGCTTGAAAGCCCAAAAACAGACAATTAATCATCATAATCGCAATTATATATTTGACAATTTATTCGTCAGCCAAATTCCATAATCGTGACAGCCCTAGGTGTGACTAAATTAAATATAAAAATTCACAAACATGGGTAACATAGAAACCTGGCATTATATAAAAATAACAAAGTTATTACATATTATGCAACAGCTCTTTTTATCACAACACACTACCCAAATAATGCATAGATTTTCCTTTGTTGTGTTCAGATTGCTGTCCAGGCTCTGCAGTGCTCTCATTACTCCATCCTGTGGCAACTGGTGAAAATTACTGAGGGAGATCCAGCAAAGGTGCAAATAAATTCTTCATATAACATCAAGTTCTGTTTATTTGCATTCTTTTAAAAATTGGCGTTATTCTAAGACATAAATTCCATTGTGTGTTTCTTTGGCAGGATGATTTTGTGGCATTAAGAAGAGTGGTGAAGTCTTTCCTAGCGGTTTGCCAACAGTGCCTGTCTAATGTGAACACTCCAGTCAAAGAGCAGGTGAGGTGGAAATTTTTTGTTTGTTGCCTTGCTAATAAATCAGTTGTATAATCCATTTAACAGCCATTCACAGCGAGAACTATAACCATAACGTTTCAAAAATCTATCTTACTCTAAGAGTATAGTGGAGTCCACATCACAGCTATAATGATAACAACCGCTATTTTTTTTATTTATAGATGTTTTCAGCAGGTGAACAATAAAAACATTAACATCCAATCAAAATCCTTCCAACTTTAAAGGGCTCAGCCGCAACATGCGCTCATCTTCAAAATAACACGTTCCAACACCAGATAGCCACTTATTTACACACAAACGAAATGAAAACCAACAATATTTCCTCTCCATTATTTTTCAGTGTTATCGAAATTGAGATAATAAAAAGTAATTCAAGCCGGTAGCATAACATTTTCTCCAGCAGTAATGTTGACTACATTGTCTTGTCTCCTTTGAATTTGTAGCTGTCTGTTTCTCTTTTGGTTTCCTTTTGCGAAACGTATAGCAGTAGCAGTTCATCTACATCCATTTTCTGCAGAGTGCGCTTAGAATAAACAGAACATTATCGTCTGTTGGTGTGGATGCTAATACAGTTATAGATAGTTCTTGGTGTGAATAGGACTTGGTCAATAACTCTCACAAACTCTCATTCATGTCATAAAGCGCATTCATATAATGATGCTGTGGCTATTTTTGTATCTTAAATTTCAAAAGAAAAGATTTCAAACCTCACCTTATGTTTCCACAAGTCACTTTACTGGTTTTAGAAGCAGGTGTTTCTCTGTTGTATCTCCACAGGCATTCATGTTGCTGTGTGACCTCCTGATGATCTTCAGTCACCAGTTGATCACAGGCGGTCGAGAAGCTCTGCAGCCATTGGTCTTCAATCCAGACAGCACTCTGCAAAACGAGCTGCTCAACTTTGTCCTGGATCATGTGTTTATTGACCAGGATGATGAAAATCAGAGCATGGGTGTGTGTCTGTCCTAACACACTTCAACCTTTTGCAGAACAATCCTGATATAGGCAGGGAATTAATGCAAAATATTAAGAGTATTTCTTAAAAATGACATTCAAGCATGTTCGGGTATATCACAATAATTCACAAAAATCAGTAAACCCCATAATCAAAAAATATGAAAACGTTTGGGCTAACTATTGCCTCTTTATGGTCTAATGTCACAAACCCATTACTACCCTAGAATTTCAGTGTTTCTGTTGATCAGCCCCTGTTAGGGACAAAAAAACACTCAAACACTGTTTAATTGGGCTGAACAATTAAACCTTTTTTAAATGTACTCTATAAATAATACGGTGGTAACACTTTCAGTGAAGATCGTATACATGCATTCGAAAAGTCTCCTATAATATGTTGCAACATCTCATAAATTATTGTAACCACGATTATAATATATTATAATGTTTGCCTATTGATAGTTGTATCTTTATATTATAACATGACCAACATAACATTTTATCTGTAGATGTGTATATATTTTTATTAATGCAATTAATCGCAAGGCCCCCGGACCGTAATAAGGAAGATTCCTGAGAAATGCAAGCTTGTAGTACCACCTGTTTACTCCAGAGGGCAGTAAGTGAAACTTTGGCTGTGTGGTAACACGCAGTTTATACAGTGAAGAAAACAACCTTCAGCAGCAGAACAACACAAACGTGTGTTACGTTCTTGCATTCAAAACACTTGGAGCGCAAATCCGAACTAAGAGATCTTAAGATGTGTTCTAAGTATTAAACTGTAACACAGTTACCTTGACGCAGTGACCAAAAACATTTATGTTTATGATGCAACGCACCCGAGACGCTACACAAGCATGTCTGACGCAAGTGTACACTGAAACAATCCCTCATAATAAATCTCAAACTGATTGACAAATTCACTTGTGAAATGGATTGCTGTGAACTGTATGCCAATGATTGACTTATGATCAATAATATGGTAGTAAACAATACATTGTATTCTAAAATTCAATGATTAACTCTTCTGCCACAAGAATGTAATGCATTTTAATTATCTGAATATTTTGTATTTATTTATTTATTATATATATTAGGTCTGTCGATTTAACGCATTGGTTAAGTGCAATTTAATTTTACAAAAAATAACACGTTAAAAAAATTTACGCATTTAATCGCATGCCCACAGTCCACAATAAAGAAGATTCCTGAGAAATACGAGCGTGTAGTACCACCTGTTTACTCCAGAGGGCAGTAAGTAACATTTCAGCTGTATGAGCAACACAGTTTATACAGTGAAGAAAACACTTCAGTAGGCAGTGTTACTACTCGATATGAGATAGTAACATTTTGTATTATGAGAGATTATAAATGCATTATAATGCAGTTAAAATGACTTTAAAATGCATTATAAATATGGGCTTCATAGAAAGTATTACCAAAACTTGATGCAGGTGTTGACAGAATACTAAATCCTAATACTAAAATGCAATGATAAAATAAAACAAACAATTAATGTAAACTTAAACCTATTCAAACTAAGGTTTATGCAGTGTCTGTCTCTTTCAGAGGGTGAAGAGGAGGATGAAGCCAATAAGATAGAGGCTCTTCATAAGAGAAGGAATCTTTTGGCCGCCTTCTGCAAACTCATCATCTATGATATAGTGGACATGCCATCCGCTGCTGACATTTTCAAACAATACATGAAAGTACGAGAAACTCCACGCCATTTATTTAAAGCACCCAAATCCGTACAGTGCTGGTTTAAAAGTTATTCATGAGGCTGCTGTTCATTTTTCAGTATTACAATGACTATGGAGACATCATCAAAGAAACCTTGAGTAAGACCAGACAGATGGACAAGATCCAGTGTGCAAAGACCCTTATCCTCAGCTTGCAGCAGGTAAGGAATTTATTTTTAGGATCTGCTCATTTTTGCAGTTAATTTTAGTGTTTTTGCTCCAAGACATTTTCTTTCTTGCTTCCTCAACTTTACAATTTTTCCCTTTTTGCAGCTCTTTAATGAGCTGATCCAGGACCAGGGACCCAGCCTGGACCGTACATCTTCTCATGTCAGTGGCATTAAGGAGCTGGCTCGCCGTTTTGCACTTACATTTGGGCTGGACCAGATCAAAACCAGGGAGGCTGTGGCCACATTGCACAAGTAAGAAGATCTGCAGTCTTTTTATTTTTTATCCCCTTTTCTCACCAATTTGGAAATCCCAATTCCAAATGCGCTGTAAGTTCTCGTGGTGGTATAGTGACTCTCCTCAATCCGGGTGGCTGAGGGCGCATCTCATTTGCCTCTGCGTCTGAAACTGTCAATCCACGCATCTTATCACGTGGCTTGTTGAGTGCGTTACCGCGGAAACATAGTGCATGTGGAGGCCCACGCTATTCTCCATGGTATCCACGCACAACTCGCCACGTGCCCCACTAAGAGCAAGAACCACACATTATAGCAACCACGAGGAGGTTACCCCATAAGACTCTACCCTCCCAAGCAACTGGTCCAATTTGGTTGCTTAGGCGATCTGGCTTGAGTCACTCAGCTCACCCTGGATTCGAACTCGAAACTCCAGGGATGGTAGTCAGCGTCAATACTCTGTAAGCTACCCGGGCCCCACAGATCCGCAGTCTTGAACACTACTTTAGACTTCGTATCTGAAGAATTGTCTGATCTAAAGCAAGCATCACTATTACTATTGCTCAAACATTAGGTTAGGGATGAGAACCACTAAACCTAAGTATTAGCTTAACTTATCCGGCTCAAATCACGTGGCTTATTTAGGAGAGGTTTGTTATTACTTTTCTAAGCAATCAAACTTTTTCAATCAGTATTTGTGTAGGGACTATAAATCCCATAGAATTCCATTGATGGAGAGATCGAGTCATATCAAGGGACCAGAATATATTATGCAGACTTGGGGGTGGGATCTTTTGCTTTGGGTCAGTTAGCAACCCCCTCAAAACACCCTAGCAACCACACTATATTCCCACTTCTAACTAATTACCATCGGGATGGCCTGTCAACCACTCACAACACCCCTGCATCATTCTGGCAAATATTTGCACATTCACACAAGAACCGATAATCTAGGTTTAAATACATACTTTTTACTTTTTTATACTACATGATACTCAAGGACACCTTACAAGAAAACAATAACATTAAACAACAATTAATCATTATTTCAGCCAGAACAGACATAATACAAACACAAAAGCAATCACATAAAACATTAACTTTTGATTAAAACTTAATGTGTAATATCTTGGAACTGTCTCAGGGATGGTATAGAGTTTGCCTTCAAGGTCCCGAATCCAAAAGGACCGGATTACCCACCGCCAAATCTGGCCTTCCTGGAGGTTCTTTGTGAGTTCTCCTCCAAACTTCTACGGCAGGACAAAAGGACTGTGTAAGTACAGGATTTTTTTTTATTTCAAATTGTATCTACTAAATTGTAGAAACTAAAACTGTTTGTAGTCTGTTTATGCATTTATACTCATCTAGCACTTTATTTGGTACACCTACTTATTGATGCGATTATTTAATCAGCCAATCATGTGGCAGCAGTGTGCAATGCATAAAACAATGCATATACGGGTCAGGAGCTTCAGGTAATGTTCAAATCAATCATCAAAATGGGAAAAATATTCGAACTCTGTTATTTTGACTGTGGCATGATTGTTGGTGCCAGACGACCTGTTTGAATATTTCTGTAACTGCTGATCTCCTGGGATTTTCAAACACAACAGTCTCTAGAGTTTACTCCGAATGGTGCCAAAAACATCAAGTGAGTGGGAGTTCTGCGGACAGAAACACCTTGTTGATGAGAGAGGTCAACAGAGAATGACCAGACTGGTTCGAGCTGACAGAAATGCTATGACAACTCTGATAACCACACTGTACAATTGTAGAGAGCAGAGAGCAGAATAGCATCTCAGAATGCACAATATTTCGAAACTTGAGGCGGATGGTCTACCGGAAGACCACATCAGGCACTTTATTAGTTAGGACCATAGGGTTTCTAATAAAGTGTTTAGTGAGTGTATATATCAATTTGTTATGGTGTGATTGATTCTCTCTGTACAATCTATTTCCGTTGCAGTCATTCCTACCTGGAGAAGTTTATGACGGAGTACATGATGGAAAGAAGAGAGGACGTCTGGCTGCCTCTCATTGCATACAGGAACTCCCTGCTGACGGGTGGAGATGACGACCGCCTCTCAGTCACCACTGGCGGCAGCATGAGCAGCAAAGCCAGCACAGTCCGCAGCAAAAGAGGGCGACAGCCACAGCAAAAAAGACGCCCAGAGGGTAGAATAAAGTCTTATTCTTATCTTATTAAAACAAATGCATTCAAATGAATTGTTCTTTATACAACACATCAGTAAACATACTGGCTGTATTTAAAATAGCATCTTATTTCCTGTAGTCTCACCTCACAGATTTGTAATCTTTTGAGAGGAATCTGATTGGTCTTTAACAGTTGTTTTTGCGTCATGTGACAGAGGAAAGTGTTGACAGCTCCTGGGTGATGCGCAATGACACACTCCAGACTCCAGGGGGCCTCCTCACCCCACAGCTCACATCCACGGTCCTCAGAGAGAACCCCAGACATGCAGCAGAACACATCCCAGACCAAGACTCATCAGAACCAGGCTCCGAACCAGACTTCATGCACAAGTATGGAATTAAAGCTTTAAAAAAAACTATTGTTGAGGTTTTTTGGGGGCTATGGACCAGTGACCATTAGACTTACTGTTGCATACCACTATATATTTTTTTAGTCCCAGATTTATTTAAAAACATTAAAATACAAACAATTTGTATGTCATTAAATTAGCAAGAGGAAGATCTAATCCAATGTTTATTCTTGCATAATTTTTGCACCTCCTGAAATCATTTTCTAACTGCTTCTATGTGCCATGTCTTGTACCCTCACTATCAGTTCTCAGATGCAGATGTCCTGGTTGGATCAGCAGAAGATGGAAGAAGTGAACAGAAAAGAGAGAGGAGGGATGAACTACATGAAATCACGCAGTGGTGGAGTGAGACAGCAAGTGTACGTACTCGCACTGACATCTCAGAAAACTCATGTGTTAATCATCAAGAGGTTGCATGTTAAGTAGTATGCTACTTCATTGTATAGTTAATCACCAATGATTGTTCAGTGAGGTAGTTAAAGCACTGAACAAGCTATTAACTGGTCAGCTGGAGCCAGTTGCCTCGTAACTCGAGCCATGATGCCAAAATTTATCTGCATTATCATCATTGGGCAAATAGTCCCACAATGTTACCATAAATCCTGCCCTTAATACACTGCCATGGTTTCAGCATCATACACCCCACCCATTTCACTAGCAAGAGGGAAGCTCAAGCTGAGTCTGGAGACTAGCTAGCCCTTGTAATAAACATAGTGAAGACTGAAGCTGCCGTTTGTTTGCTGTCTTGTTTTGGTCTTTGCTTGGTGGAAAGTGAGACCTGACTCAGTGAAACTCTGCTTATAACATTGACCCCGCCTCAATCCCCAGTTGTTGTTCTTTGACCAAAGGGTAATCACCAGGCCAAAGGCGCTTAGCCGCTGACCTCAAGAAAGCCCAGAGGAGGCATGACGAAGCCCCGAATGTGACCGTGGGAATGCAACTGTACCTGGCCCCCATTAGCACACCCACATTTGTCCCGAGGTGGAAACGCTGCTATTGAATTCTGGCCATTGTCAATGAATAATGCCTGATCAGTAAGTTAGAAAAGTTATTGATTGTATTTGAACTTGAGATATCATTTTATTCAGGCGAGGTCTAATGGAAGATGATGCCGAGCCTATTTTTGAGGATGTAATGATGTCATCACGTGGTCAGCTAGAGGACATGAACGAGGAATTTGAGGATACCATGGTGATAGATCTGGTAAGACTTTGCCGATGTGCTGATCTCTTCTATGAAGGTACTTCAGGGTGTTTTTTAATGTTTCTGGCAACCATCATGACCGTGTCATAATACAACATATGTTCATCTGTTAGATTGGATATTTGCAGATAAATCAATATTGCTCTTCTGG